>JAZKJV010000763.1:0-687211 GCA_037367405.1 Ottelia alismoides
TAGTCTATAATGTGGAGAGGAACTCTGGCTCTGCACACCTGCCCCAAGTAACTCTGAAAAACAGCCGAGTTCTCCCCCACTGCATCGCCTCCAACTATCCTCACCCTGAGTATCTCACCGGGACATAGTCGGTCCAACACTCGACACTGTGATGGCCCTCTACGTCTACCTGAGCTACTCGATCCATCAAGATCGGAGGTCTCACTCCCACGACGTGGTGCAGGCGGTGTATACCGAATGCGTTTAGGACGTGGAGGCATATCTGCATATTAAGAAACATTTAAATGAGATAACAAGAATTATATATTTAGCAACTAATGGAAAAAAAATTAATGGTGAACTTACACTTTAAACATCCGCATCTACAATATCAGATGGATGTTCTTGTATCTCAGCTTTATATGCGTCGTTTATATTTAGCAATTCATCATCATCATCATTGACATCAAAAAATCTCTTGGTACTGTTCTCACGGGTATGATCCACCCATCACTTAAGCTGTCTGGAATGTAGAAAACATGTTCTACCTGACTGGCAAGTGTAAAAGGCTCATTTGTTTGCAATTTCCCAGATTGTTTCAACGAAGTAATCCCATTTCTATCTCTTCGATATCATATCCCCTCGCGACCGACATCAAACCAATTGCACATAAAAAGAACACATCGACATTCATGAGTAAAGCTGATCTCTATTATGTCAAGTATTTCCCCATAGTAGCCGTCTAAACCTGAAGGTAAATCTGTTTTTACTTTTAACACCAGACATTTGCGTTGATTTCATCTCGTCAGCGGACTTCGTTCTAAATCTGTAGCCATTCACAATATAACCCTTGTAAGGCATAACTTGTGAATATGGAATACATCCAAGAATGTCAAGGTTAATGTTCCGCCTATCATCTGCCATTTCGCTTAAATGTTTCACACGTGAACGGAACCATTTGAGGAATTGAGATTTATTGTTCGTCTCATTAAATAATGAATTGTACTTATAAAAAAATTCATCAATCTCTGACAACTGCATCAAAATATAGTACTGTATGAGATCTCTATCCTCGTCTGATATTACGCGACGGATACCACTGAATATATGTATGCCATATGATTGAAAGATCCATAATTTAGATTCGTCCTCTTCCAGGACGACCTCGCCTTCATCATTTCGTTCATAATGGTTGAAACACACGCTTTCACCTTCCATATACATTTCACAGAAATTAATATACTCTTCACAAAGATAACCTTCAGTAATGCATCCTTCGGGTTGCGCCTTATTAAAGACCATATTTTTTAATTTTTCGAAGGTATCTTTCTATTGGATACATCCAACGATATTGAATCGGCCCACCGGTCCTTGCTTCACCTGCTAGATGAACTATTAGATGAACCATTACATTAAAAAAGCAGGTGGGAATATCTGCTCTAATTTGTATAATGTGATAACAATATCTTCTTCAAGTCTTCTTAAGATCAACGGATCTAAAACCTTCGAACACAATAATCTGAAAAATCCACTCAATTCTGTTAAGGATTATAGGACAACATCGTCAACAACCCCGCGAATAGCGAATGGGAGTAACACTTCCATGTAAACATGACAGTCATGACTTTTCAATCCGGTTATCTTACGTTCTCTTTCATTTACACACCTCGACAACTGCGACAAGAACCCATCAGATACCTTCAAATTTTTAAGGAAGCTGAATATTTTATCACGCTCAACGTTGGATAATGTATATATTGCTGCAGGTATAGTAATTCGTCCATTGTCTGATTCAATTGTATGTAGTTCGTCGCGTATACCCAGTTGAACTAATTCTCGTCTCGTCCTTAAATTATCTTTTTATTGACCTGAAAGATAACATTCCCAAAATATTTTCCAAAACATTCTTCTCGATATGCATGACATCTAAATTATGATGAATTTCTAAATGTTTCCAATATGGTAACTCTCTGAAAAAAATACTTTGTTTCTTCCATCCACCGGCTACACTTTTCTTCGATGTCCGTCCTAAACAATTGCTTCGTACAAGTAATTGTTGTTCTCAAATAATGTTGCCATTCACACGAGTTAAGTCAAGTCGTTGCCCATAAGGTGAGCCGTCAAATTTCTTATTATTATCTGCCCTTTGCCATCTATGCTTCGGTGGCAGGAATCGACGATGACCCAAGTAGCAATGCTTCATACTTTCAGAAAGCCATGTTGAATGCGTTTTTTCAAGACAGACGGGACACGCGAGTTTTCCCTTACTACTCCAACCAGACAAATTTGCGTAGGCGGGAAAATCATTTATAGTCCACAACAGTGCAGCTTGCTATGTAAAAATTTCTTTCCTACAAGCATCATATGTAGGTATTCCTGTGGTCCATAATACTTTCAGTTCATCCATTAACGGTTGAAGGTACACATCAATTGCGTTAACAGGACCTTTAGGACCAGGAATCAGTAGTGTCATCATCGTAAATGATGAACTCATTGACATCCACGGTGGTAGATTGTAGACCATCAAAATCACGGGCCTAATGCTGTAACTCAAACTCATATTACCAAACGGATTGAAACCATCCGAAGCTAATCTCAACCGAATATTTCTCTCATCTTAGAGAAATGAGGATATCTCTGATCAAATTTTATCCATTCTTCTGCATCAGATGGATGTCTCATAATTCCATTGGCATCTGTTTATTTGAACGGGAATGCCACGTCATCCACTTTGCAGTTTTTTTAGACACGAATAGACGTTTCAGCCTTGGAATTAATGAGAAGTATCGTAATATTTTCACCGACTTCTTCCTCTTTAAATTAGTTTTTTCTTCTTTATACCTGAAAGCCTTACAATATGGACAAATTACTAAATCTGAATTTTCTCCTCGAAAAAGCACACAGTCATTAACACAAGCATCGATTTTCTCGTATTTCAGACCTAGCGATCGGAATCGTTGCTTCGCCTCTTTCCAATCCTTTGGATAATTCTGAGGATTATTCAATAATTTCCTGATTAAACCCAGTACATCTGTCATCATTGCAACGGTTGATCCGTTCCGTACTTTCATCTTAAACAACTCTAATAAAAACTGTAAACACGTCATTTCCACACCAGGAGCCAACATATCTTCTGCCATCTGACAAAGTGATCGAAAACCTATCGTCTAAAACCAATGTCTTGTGTCTCAGATCTTCTTAAGTCGTCCATTAATTCAAATAACTCGTGATCACATTATTCAAGGATTGTGTAGTGACTTCTACATCTACACCCATATCCTCATCCATTCGCAAATGATCTATAACCTCACCATGTTCAGTCCACATGTAGTGATATAACCCAAATCCATTGAGTATAAGATGGTTATAGACTTCCTCAACATTACATTTAATATTTTTACATCTCACACATGGACAATAAATCTTAAGACCACCAAATTTCTTATTAACGCTTTCTATTTGGAATGCCCAATCCAAGAACGTGATCACTCCTCTCTTGTATCGATGAAAATCATCGTATCTCTTATCCATCCATGTTTTATCCATTTAACTGCACAATAAGAATAAAATTCACCATGATACTTTAGGACTATTGGGACAAGTTAAATGTTGGGCAAACGAGAGCAATGCTTCGTATACACAACTAGTTTTTTCCAACTTATACACATCAAGCTTTTCGATCATATACACAACAAGTTATACAAAACAAGCAATGCTTCATATGTACTCTAGTTCATCATGGGGAAAAACATCCATACACAAGCAAAGCTACATATACACAATAGGTTTTTCATCTTAAGTTATAGAAATGGGGAAAAACACCCATACAAGGTTTATCGAGCATAATGAAGAACATAAACACAAAGGAGATGTTGATAAATAGCAGAAACTAAGATGGAGGAGGCCGGCAAGACGAGGAGCTCAGAGGTGGCGACGGGCGGTAGCAGGCGGCAGGCGTGAGGAGAAGGAAGAAATGGGGAAATGACGCAGGTCGAAGGGGTTTTTTTTCGATCTGACCATCGGGGACTGTCCAAACGACCGTCCCCTTTGGTGAGGATCGGCGACGGTTCACTAAAACCGTCTCCTTTGGCAGATATAGGGGATGGTAACTAACGATCGTCCCCTCTGGTAGAGTAATGGGGACGGTCCAAAACTGTCCCCAATGGCAGAGGAGACGGTCGTTCATGACCGTCCCCTATGGTCGACCACTTAGGTCGCTGGTCCAGAGGCGACGCCAACAGAAGCATATTGGGGACGGTCACAACCGTCCCCAATGGCAGATGGGACGGTCGTTCATGACCGTCCCCTATGGTCGACCACTTAGGTCTCTTGGTCAGATGCGACGCCAACAGAAGCGTATTGGGGACGGTCAAAACCATCCCCAAAGGTTCTTATGGCAGAGGGGATGGTCACAAATGACCGTCCCTATTACGTTATTATAAAAGAGACGATAAGCCGAACACCGTCTCCCATTAAGTGGGTATTGGGGACGGTTGTCTATTGACCGTCTCCAAAAACTTGCATTAGGGACGGTTAAAATGGAACCGTTGCTAGTCATCTCGAAAGCTATAAATTCATGTGGTGATATGATATATATCATTATAAGATATGATAAAATTATGAAGATAAGAACACCGAAAGAAATATATACAAATGTATGAGAATGAATCTGTTGATATTCTCCATAATTCTAACTATCTAACCCAAGTTGAAGAATCGCTGTATGCACCCCTCCTGCCATACCATACCCCAACAAGACGGAGGTCTTGTTTCCCGGTCAGCGAGCCTGGGGGGGGATCTGGGGGGGAGCAGGTGTGCTCCTCCCCTGCGGGGGTATGAGGGCAGCGCCCCTGGCGAAAATTTTTATTAAAGATTTTATTTCTTTTCGGATATATGGATCTGTTTGTATGTGAATAATACATGAACTCCCCTTGAATTCTATTTTGTTTGTCCTTCTGGTCATATTGCATAGCTTATTGTGTAACAACTCCTTAAAATTTAGTTACAAGTAATCTTTAATATGATATTTACGGATTCATATGTTTAAGGTTATAACTTAAGAGTTTTTGACATAATTGGACTTGTTTAATAGTAAATATGAACATGAAAGCGACCAAATTTAAGCATTCATCTTGTATATTTATATCATAAACAACTAGACCTTTATAAACATATAAAATTGCTAATAGGACAAACGATTAACATAAAAAATAATCTGAAAATAAAAAATGCCTCGTGGACTGCCTCGCCTCTGCCTTGACTGCCTCGAGCGCCTCGACCAACTGAGGCGGTCGCCTCTCAGAGATCCCCTGAGGCGACCGTTCTAGGGCGATTTTAGGCCGCCTTGCCTTGAGGCGTACGCCTCGTGCACATCGAGGCACATTTTTTTGAACAATGCTCTCGCCCATGATAGGGCACCTTCGAAAGATTGGTGCTACAATTGCCGCCACGCCTCGATGGTGCTCTCGATCTACAATGCTGGAGGATGAGGCTAGATCTTCGATGTAGAGAACCCATCGAGAAAGAAGATGTTGCTGATGCGTCACCATCACCGAGGATGAAAGCTCGCCGCATGCGCCACATGGTCACCTCAAGCTTGGAGGATGTTCCGCTTGGAGGAGTAACTCCTTAAAGCCTTTGGGCCGTCAACCGGGGCCTTGCACTGTGGCATCGTGACGGAAGCAGTGCCTCGTGTGTGGGTTGCTGCTGGAGTCCTGGAGGGGCTTGGAGGTGTTGCATCGCAGTTGTAGGCTCGCATGAGAGCGCATGGATTGGTATGACTGGAGTATGCTAGGGTTTTAATGTAGCGATGGTATGTTACATTGATGCTGCCTGGGGGGTGCTCTGGTGGCACTGCGTGGAGCTGCTAGATGCGCTGCCTGGGGAGGTTCCACTATGTGCTTAAATTTTATTGTTTAGTCGTATTATTAAAAATACGAAAGTATGAGTTATGGCTAAAGTATATTGTGCGGACTGGAGCACCGCCTGGTGGACTTGGGGAGATTGGAGCCTGATGCTCCAGCTTGTATTGCTTCGCCTTGCGCCACCTGGAGAAGAGAAGGTGCTGCGCTGCCATGCTTGGAGGAGTTCAGCATCATTATCATATTTTTTTGTTGTTGCTGCCTCCATGAAACCATATATATGGTTTCTCAATGAAACCCTAGTTGCTTATAACCGTTGGAGTGCAAAACAAGTTAGGGTTCTAGAGATCGAACCTTAGAACTGAATATCAAATTAGGAATATTGGCGATCATGTAGAAAGCTTGAAAGAATATGATATCTTGAACATTGACAATCTTCAAAACGTGTAGATGCACACCCGAATTTGCATGATATTGATCCGTTTCGAAGGTTGAAAATTAGGGTTTCGAGAAACCATAAGGTTGAATTCGAACTTGAATGATGCAAAAAATTAATCTTCAAATATAAATCTTCAAGAACAAGCAAGAACCAAATCTTCTTGATAATCGAATCTCGAACAAATATCGACCATAAAATTCTTGAGAATCGAACCTGCTCTGATACCATGTTAAAAATGAAGAATGCAGAAGCGTAATCAGAGAGAAAGAATAAACATTAAAGAACAACGTGATTTTTGCATGGAACCATACTCCCTAAGGAGCGAGATGAAACCACGGGAGAACGTCTCAAAGGGCTGACATGTTCATTCAACTTAGTCATCTGATACAATGGGTCTGGGGCTTCTTATATAGCCCCCACTGACCCTTCAAGTCCCACATATAGTAGATATGAGACTAAACCACTGGATGTGGTAATTAGACCCTGAAGGGATCCAATTACCCATCTACACGAGTGACGCATATACTCCAACAATTGTATACAAATGATGTAAAATTGCATGATGGGTTGTGTGTATAGTTGAGAAATACCATGCTTAAATTTTTGCATTCCCCTTAGGTGATTGGTGGAGAGTTGTGTGTCAATTGCAACAACGGATTGGTGTGAAGAGTACGATAGCCACGACACGTGCATTCGGCATTTTGGGCTTGATATAGCATTTGGAGATTTTCGATGCATGAAATTACATGTATACTCGGCGAAGCTCATCTTCAAGATCTCGACTGGATAGATTTCTTTTCTTGTCGAAGATAATGCAACACCTTCAATTATAATGAAGGGTGTGTTGAGGCCCCTATCAAATTACACAATTTCTTGGGAGTTAGGTGAAGGTGTGCGTCGTGCGCCCTTTTTCCTACTTCAACTTTGCGCAGGCTAAGATGTAGTAGGGATTTTAGGGAGATGATGGCGAGCTACTAGATGAGATTGATGGGGGGGGGGGTACATCGTGATCCCAATGAGGAAGAAACATCTCCACACTACAGGAGGAATGTCTAGCATGAGTGGGAACGAAGCTCACTAGTGTAGGTAGTGATCGATCCATTGGACAGTTGTGAGGATTCTGGAAATTTTATGGCTTGCAAGATGAAGGAAAGACCACCCCATCAAAATGGTAGCAAAGGATGATAGAATGCATGATGTGAGGGGGAGATAATTCTCCAGGCAAATAATGCAATGCAATTCTTAAGAAGCTGTAAATAATTCATCATAAGATAAGTTTAACAAAATGCAAGTTCCTTTGGATCACTAAACAAAATATTATTGCCAAATAATTATTGCAGATAATAACCACCACATATATAACAAGCAAATCACAGAGTACGGACAACCACAAGAGACAAGAAATTTAGCGTGGAACCCCCATTGAGTAAAAAACACCACCCAAGTCACCTACCTTAGGATTTCTAATTGACCAAAGTCAATCAACTATTCCACTATCTCGATTTATTTCCCTACCGATAACGTAACCGTTTACATGGCTTTGGATCACACATCAAAGCCTTTCCCACAACCTGGATCAAACATCAAGTTCTTTGTACACCTTGGGTCAAAGACCAAGTGTTACAAAACAATAGTAAAGTAAACATTACAACGAATTATAAAAACTCAAATATAATTATGCAATGAGAATAATGAAGTGAATATACGTAGACTATAATTAAATAAAGAAATGTGAACTGAACGTGTAGACGACTGGCTCTCAAGATGCAATCGCGGAGTAGATTGCGTGAGAGACTGCCTCGAGCTTTGAGAAAGAGGTGGCTTGGAGAATGTTTTGCCTTGGATTTTTTGTTCGGTCCTATTTATAATGGTGGGGAACAATCATCCAAAAATATAGCCGTTGGAAACAAATCCGGAAACGAATCAGCAAGATTTTAAAAATATGATTGATCATATAACCCGATCATCTCAAGTTGATTGATCATGTCGATTAAGGTGATCGATCATCTGATAGTCGTTGGGTTGTCTGAATTCAAAGTATGATTTTATAGAAAGTGGTTAGTCGATCAAGGGTGATCAATTCGGTCAAGTACGTTGGTTGATCAGTGATGACCGATCAGGTTAATTATGGTGATCGAACAGAGGCAGTTGACCGAACATATCAGGAACAATTTATAATAGTTTCCTCTGTCCTATCTTTAGAACATATATTTTATTTTAAGCTTCTCTTGCACGCCTTAACTCTGCCACCAAATCTCGTTTTGGCTTACAACTCCTCCCTTATATTCGTCTAACATCTCTTTAGCTACCCTTCTGATACATGATGCTACTACCTCCCTCATCTTGTTTCCATTTTCATTACAATCCCAAGATAAGTCTTCTAAAACCGTCCCTTTAATGCTTAATTATTTAATTAAAGATTCTACGATCTAGTTCTAATGATTTTGGAAACCATTCTTTTCTTTACCGGCCCTTTTATTTGCTCCTTCATGACTAGCGCACGATGTTGAGATGTCAAGCTCTCCCCTAAGATTTCTTTGCAGTTTTGCAACACAACCGTTCTCTTCTCCTCATCGCATAGTAATCTATATTTGTTTTAATCAGGCCACTCTTATAACTAATTAACTGTACTTTTTCTTCTTGAAGAGAATGTTTGCTATGAAAAGTTATAAGCTGTTACAAAATCCAGAATGACTTCTCCCTCTTCATTTCTATTCCCGAAGCCATGGCCTCCATGAACACTAGCATACCCTAAATCATCCTTTCCTACATGTCCATTAAGATCTCCACCTAGGCAGGTCATCTCCCTTTGTGGGATTCCTTGCATAATATTCTCTAAGTTCTCTCGAAAAGCTTGTTTAATCCTTTTATCTAAACCAATTTATGATGCATAAACTGAGATGATATTCAGAATTTCTTCTTCTTGCATCATTTTTAGCGAAATAATCTATCACCAAATCTTTGCACCTCGACCACACTATCCTTCAAATCCTACGAAAACCATTCCAACACCATTTCTGCCCTTCTCTTTACCTTAATACCATAATTCAAAGTCTGTCTTCTCGATCTCCCTTGCTATCTCTCCAATCCATTTTGTCCCTTGGAGACATGGATGTTGAATCTTCCTTCTTTTTATCGTATCTACTATCTTTATCGATTTGCCTGTCAAACTGCAAGTATTCCAATTACCTATTCATAACTTCTTTTGCAACCTCTTTTGGACTAAATTCTTTACTTGCACGCGTCCAACATGCGAGAACCTTTGCAAATTTTGGACTACATCTGGATGGTGATGCAGTGAAACTAGCTTATTTACTTGTATGTGTTTTCCATGTGAGAACGCTTGCAACTTTTAAACTACATCTGGGCTGCGATGTAATGTCCCTTGCCAACTTTTCATTATTCTTGTGGTGATGTAATGCGTCGCTAGTAGTGAACTCCCTAACGAAATCCAGATGTTTGCTAAAATCCACGTTGAAAATATCTGATTGTCTTGAGGAAAATTCCTAAATAGTATTCTCGATTGAGAACACTATTTAGGAATTTGTCTTCGACTATTTTATGATGGCTATTCGTTTCCTAAGGCAACCCTTCTTATTTACCTAGGTTTGGGACCGTCCGTGGTTGAGTAGTCAGGAATAGTCGGTCGAATATTTGGCCGAACACTCGAATATGCGGGTTGATATTCGGTTTGGTTGAATATTGACCGGATAGCAATATTTTATTCGATCACCCTCTTAAATAGAACATTCAGTCCATTCGGCTGTATATACAACAATAAATATCGATATTGCTTAAGTCAGTGCTTTCAACTATACTAGTGCTTCACTTTTTTTGTATAAGTTTACAGTTGGAATTTATCAGATATTGAAAGGGTTGAGGAGATTTTTCTGGTTGAGGTTTTATCGTTTTAATAGGAAAGCATAGTGATGTTTGTGGAATGGGGCACAACTAGGGCTGCTAATCAAACCTAACCGTAATGAACGGACCTATGTTCGAGTTTGGTTTGATAAAGAAGTTCGAAAGTTCGAGTTCGGTTCGATAAATGTTCGATAGGATATGTTCGAGTTCGAGTTCATTTAGGAAACAAACGTCCGAGTTCGATTCAATAACAGTCCGTTAACAATTTAACTTAACTAAAACTTTGTTAGAATAAAACAAGTTCGAAACTGGAGTTCGATAACAAGGTTCGATAAGCAGTAAAACTAAGAAATTATTCAAGTTAAAGTGGTACGAAGTCCAATAAATACAACAATTTCTTTAACCTCAAAATTTATCAAGTATATAAATACAAAGTTACACATACAAATACACACACATATACATATATCGAATTCGAACTTTTAATGAACGGACATATGTTATGTTCATGTTCGGTTCGTTAAATTCGTTTAGAAAGGAACAAACATTTTTCGAACTATTATTGAACGAACTCTAATCGAATACGAACATGTTCAGTTCGATTAGCAGCCCTAATCACAACCACTCAACTGTTGAAGATGGGTTGAGGATGCTCATGATTGTGGGGATGTATGCGACACTTCTTGTGAGTTGGTGGTGCAGTCATGGGATCTCGACGAGGACATGTTATGCATATTATTCAAAGGTATTTACAATTTCTAATGTAGGCTTGATGTTTTGGCGGTAACGACAACTCTGTCCTCAGAGAGTGGTATCTCTTTAGTCATTCTATATGCTGCTCCTCGTTTGCGACCTATGCTAGATGATGAAGAATCCTTTAGGTTTTGGAGGGATGATTGGTTGGAGGCACTACATGTAATAGTTTCCCGTGATTGTTTGCTTTGGTTACAAACATAGAGGCGTCCACGATCCATGTCTTTGGTAGACTATTCATCAGTTTCTGTGGGATAGGCCCCTGACTTCTCTTTTAGTTATTTGGAATCTCAACGGAAGGTCCATTTTGAGCTAAGAAATCAGTGGACATAGGATGGAGGAGTTTTCCTGGTCACTTATGCGCATACAACTTTCTCAGCATGACAAACACAGAGTGATGAATATCTTACTAGGGATTGTAGACTGATTTGGTATGCATGGGCTCCTTTGCAGTGATCTCCATGTTGCTGTCGTAGAGGTCCAAGATGATGGCAAATATGATGAGTACTCAATTTTTCTCGAAGAGGGGTGGAGGGGAGCAGAGGTGCACTGAGTAGAGATTTCTAGTGCTGAAGACATCTGGTCTTTAGCTGACATCACGTTTGTTCTAGGAGAGAGGGCCAAACCTTTTGCTTTTCTGTGGGCATTGTGTCTACCCAAGAATGCCGTTGTATACCTAGGCGAATGACTATGTTGATAATGTTCTGTGCCATGAAAGAATTTTATATGTTTATACTATTTTTTTGTGCTTAACAATTTTACAGTGGAACACCTATCTAAGGGGTTTACCCATCACCGCCAAAAAGACTAAGGAATATTGGGCAAATGAGTAAGGAAATCCATACATAAATGATAAACCCCTTTCAATTTGATGTGTTGTTTCCTTGTATACATGCATGTTCATTTTGGAAGGCATGGATTTCTTATTGATGTAACTTTATTCCGTTGGATTCTAATATTTAGCTTTCAATTTTATGTCATAAATCTCAGTTGAATTGTAACTCAATTTTTTTAAAAAAGAGAGGATGATCGGACTGCTTTTCTTAGTCTGGTTAATATTGCAGTTTTCCTTCTATTGAAGATAAACGATATGGAAAAGATTCTTACAGAATGTCATTCAATTTTTGTAATGGATTGTAAGATAGAAGGAAATTTTTGATGAACTTTCTCTACATAGCAGCATCATGAATTCTGAGGTGAAATGACATCACGTTTCAAAAAGACTGCAGCAATTTAGATTCGTATTTGTATCCTTTAATCTATGTGAAAAAGAGGTAGAGAAAGTACATCAAATTACTTGACAAGCAGTAGTAGAACTAAACTGGTTAGCCGCTCGATGCTTTCCGGTTTCTCGATAAAAGTAGATAACAATTAGATGTTGACTTTTGTTCTATATGCTTAGACTTCTTTGTTTCTTTCTTTTGATATTATGCTCTGGCGTAGGGCTCTCTCTAGAGATATCCATAAAAGTCTTGTACTAATGAGGCTAGCTATTTTTGGGGCGTTCTTTCTTTCTTCTCTAGTGCAGGGAGGGGATCATCTGCATTCTGCTGTGAGGGGAATCACATCAGACCCTGCTTCGATGATCCCCGCCTCTCCCCAGGAGATCCAAGCAAGAAGAGGAATTGGTTAAAATCAGTGTTGCTTGAGCCATTGCTACTTAAAGGTGTTTTTTTAAGCACTTCACATTTTCTCCATTAGATCCCAGACGCATGGCGGAGATCTCACAGCAGAACTTGCGGTTGATCAAGAAGCTCACCCACATTGTTAGAAAATGCATGAAGTGTGATGCCAAGCAGGGAATCATGTTTTCCTTCCAAAAACATCCCTTCTCAGAAATAGAGCTACAAAACCAGTTTCTTTGCTATGGTCATCAAGGTGCGTCTTAAAAGATCTTAACATTCAAAACTAAGGAAGAACTTATTCTTGGATATCCATCTCCTAAGAAAGCTATAGAAAAACTTAGCAAATTTGTAGGATGACAAGATTTGTTTTCATTGCATAGTTACGTGTTAGTAACATTGTACCTACTTAGTGATGACAAATACCATAAAAATATCCAACAAATTACTTACAAAAAACATTATTTTTTTTAAAATGCCTCCCCAAACAATTAGTTCATTCTAAGCGAAAAATATATAGAGGTTTAAGCTAAAATATTGAGGATAAGTAACCATTTGTAATAAACATAGCAACGAAACATCAACATTTCCATGCAGAATTAGTGATATTACGATGTTTAACTTGTTGAGCAAAGTTTTTTATAGTTAATTAAGAGAAAAAAATGCTCATTTTATGCCGGGTTCGTTGTAGTAACGGATTTATCATTGAAATGAAATTATTTCTGAAATCAGACAGGGGGTTTGGATTATTAATTTACAAATATATTTGGAGAGAAAATGCTATTGATGGTCGACACGTTAATATTTAACGGGGGAGAGGAACGACCTCAAGCATCCATGGCTCACAGATTGGGACGGCTAGAGTATAGAAACGCGTGTTTATATATCTTTATCCATTTTAAAATTTGGATGTAAAATGTAAATCCACGTATTTTGCAGATATGAAAATGATAAATTATATCCTTAGATTTAGATCTGGGTATTCAAATGCATAACTATGATATGAACACTTAACATATGATACAGATTATCTAACAAATAATAAATGTTTCATATCACTTACATTCAGGAAATGTTTTGTAAGGTTGGAAATTATTACTTGATAATAAACTACATAATCTGAAAATACAACATAAAGAAAAATTAAGTAATATGTTAAATTAGATAACTTATATATCAAATAACTAAATTTTATAAAATATACATTTTCTTCATCTCTTTAGGAAAAAAACAGTTACCATTCATCATTCAATATAAACGAGCACAAAACAACATCCGTTGGCCCCACGAGTTTAGTAGGTTAGATTCAAGCAGTGGATGGAGGATTGCGACTCGTTAATTTGCCTCTCCCGATAATAGGGAGAATTTTTTCAAAATGGTGACAAGGGCATTAATTCTTTAGAGTTAAAGTTGATGAATAAAGGAGGTCATTGATAATTTGGACATTTTTATTTGTGTCTCCTGTCTCAAGTGTTGATTCCCGAAATGATATCAATTGGGCATGTGAGCCCATGGTGAGCCATTATGCAATAAAAGTTATTGCAGATCAATCCTTAATCTGAAATGAAGAATAACTAAGTTTGCATAATAGGTCCCTTCATATAGTTACCATGACCATATTGATATCACACAACCGTTGATCTAAAGGTTGAATCATAGATGGTGGTGCAGGGTTGAAAACCTAAAGGGTTAGATTGAGGATTCAACCGCAACATCATGTGATTATCAATAAAGGATCTTCAAGCTGAGAAGGAGATGACAATCCTTACTCTAAAGACTGATAGCTAGTTGACTTCTTGATGCATGGCCTTTATATTGGAATAGAGATTCACTGGTTTCAGATGAGTTCAAGGTTGTAGAAAGCGGTAGTCGATACTCGGTCGGCAGGGTCATTGATTAAAGATTAATCGACAGTCGGGCGAGTAATCGGATTTAGTCGGTCATAGTCTGTTTTGACTTTTTTTATTATTTTAAATATACAAATCAATTTTTATAAACATATTCTCATATATTTACATTGATTTATACATTTTCTATACTATCATAATGAAATAAAAGAAGAAATTGTATTGAATAAGTTTGTTTTAAAAAATCGAAAAATTTAAAAATTAAAAATCTCTTTGTAAAAGTCAGCCTTGTAGCTGACCGACTAGGCTGACTAGTCAACCCGATTGGTCGGGTTGACCGACTAATGGCCGACTAGGATTAGTCGAGTCCGCCACCCCACCTACTCGATGAGTCGGGCCGACTAATCGGCCTAGTCGACTTACTTTTACAACAATGGATGAGTTAGGTCAAAGAGTTGACTTAGTGAGATTGAGATAACTATGGCCTATATCGTATGCTGTCACGATACAAAAAGCATGCATCTTCTTACCGGAGATATCTGTATTATATATGACTGAGTAAGTACATTTGAAGATCAATAGGTTGATAACCTAATCAAGGTCTATATGTCGATGCGCTGCTGTGCATATGAGGACATATGATGAATACAATCTCTCAAAGGGATCATACATGCTCATTACTGAACTAGAATTCATGAGCTTACTCATGAGATATTGGTATGAACCAAATTCCGATGTTGATCGTCTTATTTTGGAAATTAGATAGGATCTGAAGATATGCTATATGCTTTTGGAAACCATATAGTCATTGTCGATTCCCAAAGATCAAATGAGAAAATAACTCATAAAACCATGGAGTCAACCCAAAACGGGGATCCAGACTTCGGGTTTAATCACAATCTTCCAGTATGTAGGATTTGTGGGTATTGGAAATACTCGAGGGTGATGTGATCTTAATTGATTATATACCATGATGCTTCCACTCTGAGGGAGTGATGAAATAAGCTTGGATTTTAGTGACTCCACTCTGTAAACTTGTTATCCAATCCTAGTCTGAAGATTGGACATTACGAATTGGATTCAGATACAATAAGAAGATTGGATACACTGACTGATATGGTGTAAGACAACTCTTAGAGATCCTCCAAATCTAGATATAAGATTAGATCTCATTATACAAGTCACTATACATGGCATATACAATCGCCTTGACCTTCTCTCCAAGTATTCGAGAAGAATGCACACTATCATCAAAGGAATCTGAGGTATGTTTTTAAAGAGATAGATCTGAGTATTGAGTAAAGAAAAGAAATTTAGGTTGATTAAATTGAATTTAATTGTATTGGATAACATCATCCTAGATGGTGTTATCCCCAATACCCAAAGAATGATGTGGATATTCACAATATTTTTGGTATATATAGAGAGAAATTAGGATGATTAAATTTGATTGGATTATCATGGATAGTATTATCCACAATATTCCAAGAATGATGTGGATAAGATTCACGTTATTTTAGGTATGCGTAGAGAGAAATCTAAGATAATTAAATTGGATTTAATTTCTTGGATAAGATTAATGTGCATAGTGTTATCCATAATAAGTTGGGATAATGTGTATAAAATCCACATTATTGTCTAAGACTTGATCATGAATTGGATTCATTAATTTAATTCTGATGTGAATTGGATTCACATTGTACATTAATAAATAATTAAATTGGATTTAATTTCTTGGATAAGATTAATGTGCATAGTGTTATCCATAATAATTTGGGATAATGTGGATAAGATCCATATTATTGTCTAAGACTTGATTATGAATTGAATTCATGAATTTAATGCTGATGTGAATCGGATTCCCATTTTACATTAATAAAAATTGGATTTACGTTTAGTTTTGGACCTATTCATATATTTGGATGGCTTGTTTGTAATTATTACAAATAATTTTACAATTATTTGGTGATAATTAACTTCCAAACCTAGTCAATAAATTAGGGATAATGCATTGTTGAGATAATTACATCTAATTAAAGGGAAAACAAAAAATGCAATAAAAAAGAGGATGTGTACAGTGGATCCCACCGTGATGATGCCCCCTTTTATTGTATTATCTCTTTATGTTTTCTCTCTTTAATCCGTAATTTATTGATAAGTTTATTAGATGATTAATTAATTTAAAAGTTATAATATTTTATCAATTTTATCTTTAATTTATTGAGGATTACAAATCCTAGCCATCTATTTATTGATTAGGATTGTAATCCTTTGTTGGGCCTTGAATAGATAATACATCCTTCTTTTTATTTATCGTGACAACTCTGCTTCCCCTATTTCCTTATTTCGCTCGAAATGGGTGAGTGACTTTTAACAGTCATATGAGATGCCTCGTTAATGTCCTTCAAACCTTGTATCGATGAACATGCATTGAATTTCACGTTAAGCTAATCTTGCATTTGCTAAACCTGGCATAATTATGGTTTGAAAAAGTATAAAAGGAGAGACAACCTTGCCTTCTCCAATAGAATTTACAAGATCATCAAGTCTCTACCCCTCCTTGTTTCTCTATATAGGGTTGTCCTCCTAGGTAGACATCCACCCTGTGCTAGTAGGGTGTCCCTCTTCCCATGTGATGTCTCTCATTGGTGGTCGTTCCCATGCCTTTGTGCTGCTAATTGGTTTGACCAATCTTGCATAGGGGTTCTTCAACTTCGGTTCCTCAAGATCATGAAGGAGGAGGATTTCATTTGACAAAATCAAGAGAGATGACATCTAGATCATTTCATCGGATTGCGAGAAGCATGTGACTTGAACCCACACCCACCAGTGTTGTTTCCATCTGATCGGACTTGAGACATGAGGTCTCTTACTTCAGAGATACGAGGATCATGATCACACATCAAGCTGCATCCCTTTTGTTGGAGTATATGCATCATATGTAAGATGAGTAAATGGATCCTTCCAAGATCCATTTATTACATCCATAGTTTAGTCTTACATATACCAGTGGGGGACTTGGAGAGTCTGTGGAGATTATATAAGAAGTCCCAGACCTCCTGTATCTAGTGAGAGAATAATGAAACATATGGCCCTTTGAGGCCTTCTTTCGTGGTTCCATCCCACTCCTTAGGGATTGGGGTTCCACGTTAAAATCCTACATTTCATATTTCTTATTCTTTATTTCTGATATGCTTCTGCATTCTTTATTTTCTAATATGGTATCAAAGTGGGTTCGATTTTCAAGAGTTTTATATTCATTATTTATTTATTTGAGATTCTGAAACATGGTTGGATTTTAGAGCAGCTCCATTCATGTTTGATTCGGTGCTAGGGTTTCTAAGAAACCCCGCTTTGTGAAGCATGCAAAATATCTTAGGAAGATATGGAGAATCTAGAGATCCATAATCCACGACTACATATTCCAATTGAAGAAAAAAAAGATCCAAGGCATCTCCATCTCTTGGGAAGAAGCCCCATCCCATTGTGATCTTGAAAAAGCCCCAATTTGGAAAGATCGAGGCGCAGGCGATGCCACCACACACATGTCGAGGTCCCAGCAATGCTTCCATCCAGCCACCAATGGTGTCATCTCCTCTTCAGGTTGCATCTCCATGGTGGCTACACTCCCATAGCCGCATCATAATGGAACACTCTTGCAATTCTCACGCGAAGATAGGCGGCAACAACCCACCACACCCTCCAAGCATGGCGAGGCACCATCCTTTCCCATCACCCAGTGGCGATAGCGCATCCATCGTTGCTCCATCACCTTGACAACAGATGCATTACCCTCCTGGCGGCGGCAACACATCTCCAGACCTCCACATCTCCAATACACGCAGCCCCAACAACATTATAGGCGTCGCCTCTCGCTACTACTCCAACCGTCGCTCCTTCCTAGATCTCCTTCTCCAGGCGGCGTAGTGGCGAGGCTCCCTTCCCCCTCAACTCCATCTCATGATCCCCATCGTGCTCCACGGGCGGTGGCAGCGACTCCATCTCCAGTGAGCCACACTGCTGCCATCTCCAGCAAAAGGCCCCATCGGGGGGCTACGCTTGATTGAGAAAGGGTTTTCAGCTGGGGAACCCTAAGGGCCTGTTTGGTTGCTGGGTTGGGCAGGGTTGGGTTGGGCTGGGTTGGGATGGGTGAATAGTAATATGTGAGGAGGAAGTATCCTTGTGAATAGTAACCAGGGTTGGGCCAACCCTGCCCAACCCTGCAACCAAACAGGACAGGGGCGTATATTTAAAAAATCCGAGTTTTGGGCCCAAAGTTGGGCCCTGAAAAAAGAGAAAGAGGGTTGCTGCATGTTTAAGCCGAAGTTGGGTTGTATATTTGTTCAAAAAAATGATGATGATGAATGATACAACTAAAAAATGGAAATAGCCGAAAGTAAAAAGGAAAGATGATCATACAAAAAATCCGTACTAAAAAAATGATTAAAAAAGAGAAGAAAAGGTCATAAAAAAATAGAATGAATGACTTATTTAAAAAAAGAGAGATGGGAAGGCTATTTAAAAAAATAACCGAAGGAAATGATTTGAAAAAAAATTATTGAGAAGAAAAGCCGATAGAAAAATTGAGATGGGCTTATGTGATTCATGTTTTCCCCATTTTCTTGTCTTCTCGCAACTTGATCAATGTCATTGTTTTCCGACAAGTATGGGAGAAAAGGGGAGCATTGTGTAGAGTCACATGCCAGATTATCAGATTCTCCAGTCAGAGGCCAACCAGATTTCAGATTCTACAGAGATTTTCAGTTTCAGACTCGATGATCAAATTCCGAGTCTTCAGTTTGATTCTCACAAGTATGCGATCATCATTTCAGAAGTTCCCATCATTTCTGATCGGCTCAAAGCTTTCATGTGTTCCATAGGGACTCCAGAGTAGAGATCCCATTCCCTATGCCATGCCGGATAGAGTTTTCATGTGGTTTCACAGGAACTCCAGAGCAGAGATCCCATTCTCTGAGCCACTATGGGAGAGACCCAGTTCTCCGACGATGATACTTTTTAGACTCCATTCTCCAACGACCGTGGATTCCGACAAGGATGTCTCCACGGCTTTCCAGTTCGGCTCTTTCAAAGACGGAGTAGTTGTCCACATGATCCATTATTCTACATGTGACAGATCAGAGTTCTCCAAGTGGAGACTCATTTTCAGTTTCAGTGGCTGTGACAGGCGCAGTACAGAGCACACTTAGTTTGACTCACGCTCCAGCTCGTTTGTTCCTCCTCACCTGTACCACATGAGAAGCAACATCCTCAATAACAACTGCTAGTTGTGCACGTTGAGTTGATATTGTCTGTAGTGTCTTGAATTGTGAATTGAGATTTCTTTATGTTTGTCCAAGCTGAGTATTGCATGTTCCAGCTTGAGGGGGAGTGTTGAAGTATATGCGTCATATGTAAGATGGGTAAATGTATCCTTCCAAGATCCATTTACCTCATCTAGAGTTTAGTCACACATCTACCAATAATGGGACTTGGAGAGTCTGTGGAGGCTATAACAAAGCCTTAGACCTCCTGTATCCAGTGAGAAAGTTTAATGAAACATATGGTCCTTTGAGTCCTACGGAGGTTTCATTCCACTCCTTAGAGAATAGGGTTCTGCGTTAAAATCCTGCATTCCATATTTCTTGTTCTTTATTTCTAATATGCTACCACATTCTTTATTTTTTAATATCTTTTATTCATGTGATCAGGAGAGAATCGGTTGGGAATAGTTCTCAATCCATGTGTCTCCATTAAATTTTTTAAATTATCCATTTATATCCTACTTATACGATGAGTTTGTTTTGATCGGATATGATCTGATCCGCATGCTTCCGTGATGCACAAGACCTCATCGCCTCCCTTCAATGCCCTCATCATTGGTCTTTCTAAGCATTCTATCAGATATATTTACCGTATTTATGAAAAGGATGGGGAGACAAGATCTTCATGTCATATGCCCCATTGAGGTTTAAAAAAACCTTTTGAGGAGCCTCTAAATTTAGGTATAAGGACATGTTATTTAAAAGGGGTCATAATACAAGAAATGAACTTTGGGGTGCAGTTTGTGATTTACAAGCTCCGGATTATAAAATCCCTACTGAGGGTATCATAAGCTTTCTTAAAGTCAATTTGAATGATGAGATCCTTTGAGTTTTGTTTCATCCACATCCCCATGACAGAAGATGTTATACATAGGCAATAATAACTTGAAATGTTTTTCAAAAACCATCTTGGGTTGGGTAAAGAGATAGAAGCTTTGGGCACATCTATCTGCCAAAATGTTCAAAACAATCCTAAGGGCATAACTATGATGCTAATAGGGCAATAATTTTCGATCTTTTCCCTATCCTCTATCTTATATATCAGAGGAACCTTCAAAACTACTCGAATGCATATATTGAAAAATGTTTATAAAATCAAATTTAATAGTCGACAATAGGGGGATCTAACGAATTCAATAGCAAATCCATGGACACCAGGGAATCTTTCAATGGATTAAAGCTTTTCAGACAAGTTCAACCTCAACAAGAGTGAATGCCATAGTAAGATCCTCTAGATTTTCAATCGATCCTATAATATTCTGATTTATACTGTAGTGAATCATGTCACTACCACCCAGATCAGTATATAAGCAGGTGTAAAGTCATGGGCACTTTTAGCCAACATGTTGGGGTGAGTGCGAGAGATTTGATCATTCTTAAGCAATAGTATTTGATTGAGAATAGAGGCCGAGGTTATCAAAAAGCGAGAATTTTTGTCCCCCCCTTCTTCAGTCAATTCATTTATGCTTGCTGATCTCATAAGTCAAATTCTACCTTCATAATATTTTGCAATGAAGTATAGAATTCCAGAAGGATGATTCATAAGCCAACAGAGCTTCCATCTAGTCCCTTATACTCCGTTATTTGGTCAAGAAGTCTCCTTTTTTCAACTTCAATCGGTGAAGCTTTGTTTTCTTCCAGGTTTTAATCCCCATTTTTTGCCTCTTAGCCTTAGGTACCCAAGTGTAGAAAGGGTTTTTAGCTTCAACCACTTGTTTGGAATGTCATAAAGGCTTAAGGAGTTGATCCATTGGTTGGACAATGAATAGTCCTCATCAATGTGAGTGCTTGTAAGCGGTCTGATCTCCTCTTGGTGAGATTGAAGTCACCAATTATGGCGTGGGGTATGGAGAAGAATGTAGGTTGTATAGGAAGTTTCAAACGGATGGCTTACCAATTTCATATGGTGGACCATATATGTTGCAAAGATGGAAAGTAAACCCACTTTTCCAACTAACAAAGAGTGAGAATAAACACGAAATCATGATTGGAGATATCGATGCTATCAAGCTCCTACTCATTCCACCCAGCTAAGATACCTTAAGATTTGACAATTGGGTTTGTATATCAAGCCAACTGATCAACACCCTATAAAGAGCTTAAGGAAATCTGGTTCCTAGTTCGAGTATCTTACATTGTAAAAATATTTAAGTGGAATTTATTTCCCAACTCACGAAGGTATGATCATTTCCAATCACCCTAAGACCTCTATTTTTCCAAGAAATGATACTTAAGTCACTTTCAGGAGGTTTAGAGAATATATAGAGTTCATAAATTTAACTCTTGTCTTTGATGTTCAAAATCAACACTTGATGTTACACACTATTGCTCTACAGAAAAGAGTATTTGGGGGAAAAGGCTATCTTCTTTGCAATCTGAATTTTTCAAGAGAAGATTAACCAGAGTTTTATAAAGTTGAGCTATAAATGGAACTGTGAAAGGCAGAGGAGGTGTTCCTGGTTCAGAGAGGATGTTAAGAGATGAGGTGCCTTATATGGGATTTTTTCCACTTGGCCTCGACAGAGGTTTTGTAAGGGCCTTGGCTCCTACCTTGGGGGTCTCCAATGAAAGTGATTTTAGTTTCTTGAGCATGTCCTCTGTAATCTCATGTCATACGCGTTTCATCGAATTAATCATGTTCAATTGTGGTTGACATCTTAGGTCGTGGATTGACTTAGATGGCTTAACCGACGGACCGTGGTGATTAGGGAATGGTTCAACATTCATAAAGACTCGCTCCTACACTACACTAGAGAAAATATCAAATATTCCTGAGACAATCTCAATGATATTAGAGCAAGCTTTCTCATTCGTATTCCAAGTAAATGCTAATGTTTGATTGGGGTCTTCTTATTATATGAACTATTTATGTGAAGGGAAGTTTGCTCTTGACAATCAGGGAATCATAATGTGTAAACACCACTTCCATGATGTATTTGATGGGGGTGAATTGTAGCCTCAAATATATCATTAATATTGTTTAGGGTTTTTATTACTTGTGCCCTCCTTAAATATTGCAATATCAATTATGCCTCTCCCTTTTTTTGCAATATTAGAAGTGCGCCTAACTTCTTGTTATGTTATCACTTGTGCCCTTCTTCCAGACTAGCCGCCAAAAGTTTAAACCATGGCTTGTTCGAACCATGGTATGGTTAAAAGGGGTATAATGGTCAAACCACCATTTCTTCCTCCTTCCACAACCCCCTTTCTCCCACTGCCGTACACACACATCAACTGCTATAACTCCTTGCCAATGAGCGACATGGACTAAAAGGATAAAGAGATCAAATGGTGGTTGTACACACTCATCACTCTTCTTATCTTCGTGTTCTTATGCTGCTACAAGAAGTGGCTACGGTGGTGGCTTGATATCCAACCAAAGGCATGGCTATAGCTTCCAGTGTGGTAATGAGTAGACCCTCTCTCCAAAACAGATGGAAGATGAAATCTGACGACGTTCTTGTGAAGAACATGCCCGTAACAACTTCTCGAGAAGCTCTTATGTGACTTGATCGGACATGGTGCTGATGGTTTTCTAGAGCTTCGAATGTGGTCGGAGTCCTAACGTCACGCTTTTTCTTCCTCCACTGATGGGTTGCAAATTAATGGGTTTGCTCGAAGGGATTTCCTGTGAAAATGACTTATTTGCCTTATACTCGATGCAATGGGAAACAAGGGTAAGGAGAATGGTGGATGGAGGCCCGCTCATGTATAGTGGAGGAAGAAGATCTTCGAAGTGGGGGTTGCATGAGAAAGAGGTCAAAAGTGAGAGGAAGAAGGGATGGAGCGTGGCATTGGGGACTGGTGGAAGAGGAAGAGGGGTTGGATGGGGAAGGGCAGAGGAGAAGGGGTGGTTGGAGGGAAAGGGGCGGAGAATAAGGGGATTGAGGGGGAGGTTGTCAGAGGAGGAGGGGAGGGAGGGAGAGATTGTCGGAGGAGGAGGTGTTGGAGGGGGAGGGTGGAGGAGGAGATGGAGGTGATCAGAGGAGGAGGAATGACTGGAGGGGGAGGAGTGAGGAAGAGTGGAAGGAAGAAGAAGAAAAGGAGAAGAAAAAGATATTTATACTCTCGATTTTTTATCTTATATCCATTGTGTCCCCGAAGTTAACATCTGTTTGGGATGGGATGGATGCTCAAGGGGCACAAGTGATCATTATGGAAGAAGTTAGGGGCACATATGATATTGTAAAAAAGGGCATAACTGATACTACACTATCTAAGGTCACACATTATAAAAAACTATGGTATTTACCTTAATACCTATGTGGACGGTTGGGATATCAAGGGTAGACCTGGCCAACGGGCTGGGGCCCAACTCGCTCATGGGTTGTGCTTGGTCAAGGAGATTTGGAATGGGCTGGCCTGGCCCGACCTGCCAAAAATAAAAATATAGATAAATATAAGTTGAATAATACATGTATTAATATAATACACTTCCAATTTTCATATGTGATACCAGTTTTAAATAAAAATCAATAGTTTATATGTCAAGTAATATGTAAACTACTTATATTAGTTATATAAAGTATAAATGATTTTAATAAAATAATTTATACATATTAAATACCATTAGAAAATTCAATGGATAAAGAGTGAAATGGGCCATGGTCCAGCCCATGACGGGCTTTGGACATGGGTCTTTGGACCTCGGCCCGTTCAGCCCGACTGATATTTTGGCCAGGTTTAGTCAAGGGATTTCACAAGGAGCTTAATTAGAAAGCATCCTCATTATCTGTGCTCAATCTGGGACCTCAGAGGCCTAGATCTTTTTGAAAGACATGATGAGGTGGTTTAGGAAATGAACTTAAAATGCAATGGTTTACATGTAACCTTGTAACATATTTAGAAATGTGTCTCTACACATATAGATACATGTCTACACGATATATACAGAAGGATTTTGTAACATTCCAAACTTAATCATACATAAAAACTCACAAAGTGTGAAAGTGGAATATAAGAATGGAGGATTACTACATGACAACACGAGCTCAAATGTTTTGCATCGTTGTGATTGTGTCTTATGGGACATGAACCCAACAAGTTTCCAACGCCAGTTTTCCTTGACAATGGTTCATGGGCATAAGCTCATGATTATAAAAATGATATATGAGTATGCTCAATATAATAGTGAAAAGGGCCAAATAAGAGATAGAGCCACCCCTACAAATAGATATACAGAAAAGGCTAACCGAACAACTTGCTCTAGCTTTTGATTGCAATGATATTTATAAAGTATACCTCCATACATGTACAACTAGCAATCGTTGATTTAAATCACCTGGAGTTGGAGCAATAATATGCAAAAATAACTTTTTTACAAGGAAACTTAAAGAACATATCTACATACATCAACTTGAAGGTTTAAAGTGCAAGGAAAGGAAGATCAGGTGTGCTTGCTATAGAGATCTCTTAATGGGTTGAAGCATTCACCCAGACAATGAGTACACATGTTTCAACTCATTCGTAGTTGCACATGATTTTTTAGAAGTAGTTGCGATGTTTTCATATATTATAAACGCATGATTGATGGCTCCTTTGTTTTCCTATTACTTTATATTTGATGATTTTTTGATAACATTCATAAGCAAATCTAAAGCGAGCAGGTTGAAGGCCTTTGTGGATAACTTGATATGAAGGATCTTTGGAGTAACAAAGAAGAATCTTGGCATGGAAATACATAGAGATCATAAGGTTGGAAATATGTGTTTGATCTAGAAGAACTACCTGCCAATGATTTTGGAGCATTTAGGCATGACATATGCTAAATCAGAGAAGATTCCACCTGTCTCTCATTTCAAGACATCAACACAATTGTCTCCATAGATGAAGGATGCGCATGCATTATGTCACGAGTTCCTTACTCTAGTGTTGTTGGGGAATATCATGTATGCCATGATATGCACTCGCCCTATGTTGTGAGTGATATATGTCAAATCCAGGAAAAAGGTCATTAGAGCGCTTTGAATTAGATTTTGATATAATGGCAAGGTACCACCGGATTCTATCACACATTTAAGAGGAATAAGGATGTAATAGTTAGCTTTGGTGATGCTGACAATGTAGATGGATGTTACAAGAGACGATCGATGATATGATATGTATTCATTAATGGCAGGTGTCCAGTTTCATGGAAAGCAATATTGTAACACATTATGATGCTATGCACTATGGAGGCATGTGTCCAGTTTCATGGAAAGCAATATTGTAATACATTATGATGCTATGCCCTATGGAGGCAGAATACAATGCAGTAATTGAGGAGATCAAGGAAGTAATTTGGTTGAGAAGATTATTTGACAAGTTCAACCCTGACCAGAAGTCAATTGTTATCCAGTGTGATATTTAGAGTACAATAAATCTCACAAGGACTAAATGCACCGTGAAAGAATAAAGAACACCGATGTTCGTTACCACTTCATCTGAAAAGTGGTCAAATATGGTTACATTCAAATGGAGAAGATCACCATAGCATATAACCCTTCGGTGACCACTTCTCATATTGTAGCAAAGTATATTGAAGGTGCTTTTGATCATAATTTATATTAGATGTTTTTATTTTTTAGATTCTAGCATGGCATATTAAAGTGGCTTGTGATAACGAATCTTAGATAATAATTACGCATGAACAATTTAATCCATTTGAAAAAATAATGGGATTTTTACACCCATAACCTTGAGTAATTTTGTAATAAGATTCATAACCATGCATAATCTTGAATTACGCTCAAGACCTTCAATAAGTGCGCCGTCTTACACCCATACTTACGCTCTAGACTGGCTGAGGGGAGCTTGCAGAGGGGGAGGGAGGCTTGAGAGGCACGATCTGGGGGGAACATTGTAGGGATAGTTTGTAGACCAGGGGGTGCATCGCTTGCAGGGGGCAGCTTGCAGAGGGTCGGTGGAGTTGCTTTGCAGAGGAGAAATGCGATCGGGGGGGGGGGGGGGGGGCTTGCAAGGTCGACGGCGACCGTGGGAGCGAGGCTGGGGTGGGGAACTTGCAAAGGCCGACGACAATCGTGGGAGGGTGGCTTGCAGAGGTGCGGGGTGGGTCCCGGAGGTTGACGACCGCTAGCTCCACCAAAGGGATGTAGAGAGAACACGATGGCATGATTTGCAAACAAGAATGATGATTAGGGGTAACTTTGTCTTTTTCTAACGGAAACCGTCAAATATAACGGACATCTTAAACGGCACAGGGTTATGCCATGCAAGAGCTAAACATTACTCGAGGTTTCTTATGTAATTCGCGATTATGAAGGGTTATGAATGTTATTGCGAAATTACTCAAGGTTATGGGTGTAAAAATCCCAAAAATAATTCATGTGAGTTAATATAAAAACTAAAAGATAATAGTGTAATTAGAAAGAAATGGTTCTCCCGGAGGAAACATGACGGATTTAGCAAGTTTATTAGGAACAAAACAAGATTAATTGCCCAAGTATACAATCAAGAAAAGGATCGATTTTGATTAAATTCATGCACTTATAGACTTGAGTAAATTTACTTCTTTTGGATTCTATTTGTTTTTGTAATTTCAAGATGTTAAAGATAGTTGTTAATAGTATTTTTAAAATTACTGTACCAAAGAGGAAATCTATAGAAGGCGACCTTCTTATTTCTATTCTATAACCTTTTGGGGACTATAATTTTCACTGTAAAAGACTCTCTTATTCTCGTGAACAAATGTCGTATGCTTGATATGAGCACTTATAAGTATTTATCACAATTTCTATCCTTTCCATCAAACTAGACCCAACTCTCTTCCCAACGCAAGAGGGAAATACTTATTACTTGTTCAAATATATGTAGGCGGTAGTAGTTGATCTCTCACAAACATTTCCTAAGAAAATACAGGAAGAATTTAAAATGATTATGATGGGAGACTTTAAGGCTCTGTTTGGTTGTAGGGTTGGGCAGGGTTGGGTTGGCCCAATCCGGAGTACCCCTCCTTCCAACCCTCTCAATCCTCCTCACAGTTTACTATTCACAGAGGTACCACATTCCAACCCAACCCTGTCTAACCCTCCAACCAAACGAACCCTAACAGAGCCTCCATATGCATCAACGGAAGAACAAGACATTCATACAACAATATAATACACCAAGATCCTAAAGAATTTTGGCTTAGAATAACTTGAAAGAGACAAATACAATCATGATAACACCTATATATATAGATACAAATAATAGGATTGTAAATCCAAAAATATATTAAGACATGATTGGCTGTATACTATGTTGATGATACTTAAGATACATTAAAACTAATGCAAAATCATGCAATTCTACCTCCATTTGTGCATACATTTCATCTGCCTAAAAATAGTTGAAAAGATCATAAACAAAAATAATAAAAAACAATTTACCTACACATATAGGTGTATCATAATAATTCTCTCTCCCCTCTCTCTATCTATATGTATATATCTATGTATGTATGTCTTAGAAGTGGCCCAAGGTCTAGAATAGCGAGGGGGTTGGAGTTCACCTAGTCATCTCCCCCTCAATCTCCAGGAGACCCATCAAGTAGAGCTCATTCGAGCCCCTTAAAGGTCATTGTTGGCTCTACTTGTCGTGCTTGATCATAGTTTCACCTCCGCCGTCGCATATCGAACTATTGGTACAATTAATATTACTCGATGCCAGTCCTCTGTTCCTACCTCTGCTAGCCAATGTTGGATAGTCGCGATGGTCCTTTCTCCAAAGTCAAAGGGCTTTATTTGCAAACATTCTTTATATAGATTTTTGTAAATTTTTGAGACCTATATGCAAATCTTTTGCAGTTTTTGAACTGGGAAGCAAGTGGGAAGATTCTTTCCCACAGCTAACAAAACCTAGTTATTTTAAGCAATTTCATCATTTTCAAAAAAATATTTTGTTTACATATTTCATTCCATATTTTTAGCATTTGAAGCCAAGAAGATGTAAAAGTAACTGTAAGAACTTTTGTTTTCTTATAATCGACTTGATTTTTTTAATAAAAATAGCAACTTTTTATGCAGGTTTTTCAAAGTTTAAAAATGCTCTAGGTTTTCGTTTTTTCATCATAAATCAGCCGTCAACATTTCCATGATTTACATATAGGTTATCTATATACAAGGAACAATAAAGAAAGGAATTATGTAGCATTTCGTTTTGATACTTATCGAAACCGCGTTGTTGTGTCAGAAGAAGGATAGCTATACTGATTCGGTATACTCTAAATACACCTTCGGTACAATATTGACGATCTTACAAAGATGAATATCAGTAGTTTTCTATTTACTTTACCGATCCCATCTTTTACAGAATCGATTCCCTTTTTTGACTGTACAAGAATATGTGGAGCAAAGCTTTAAAAATAATTAAAAATAGCCAAACTTCTAGTGATTCTTAAAAATACTTGAAAGAATTTAGAGACTATGACACCAGATTCTTAAATGCTTGAAAGAATTCAAAGACTATGGCACAAGATTCTTTGCATGCTCCTAACACAAAAAGAAAATGGAGGGTTCACTGAGTTGAATAAAATAAAAATCAGAGTAGAAAAATCAACAAGATTATATGCTAATTTGTTTTGTCCTTGTGTTTATTCCTTCAGCTTACCACGAAATCATCAGAATGTAATTTGGCTAGTGCATAAAATCATCTAAGACTCGTAGGAGATCATGTGTGCACATAATTATGCTTATAACATTTTAGTACTCACAAACTTTTGCAATTTTATATGAAAATTGTTTGATACACCAATACTTTGTTTTGTTAGAAAGCAAGTCAAAACGTGGTTTTGTTAGAAAGCAAGCTTTTAATCATTGTTTTAGTTGAACTAAGGTGGTTATAATTTTAAATTTATATGTACACCCTGTAATGATTTGTATAGTGGTTAAATGTAGGAGGTCGAACTCAATCAGGCTAAATGGATTATTTAGTGCGTGTATCATGTTCATATATTGAGTTGAGTTTTATATTTTTTGTGATTATTGAGTTTTATGTTTTCATTCTAATTTAGCATTAAACTTATATTTCTTTTATACCAATATGGAGTATAGTATGGGTGCATGATTTTTATTTTTTTGAATTTTATTTTTGAAATTTTATTTTCAATTTTATGATTTTTTATTTGGAAATTAAGAAAAATAAAGTTTTTATTTTGAAAACTTAGATTTATAGTAGATATAAAATATGTATACCTAATTCTATTCTATGTAGATGGCTATTTTTAATAGAAAATATATGATATAATGAACGAAATGGATTTTTGTTATAAAAAGTATGCAGACACAAACACAAACACACACACACGGATACACATACACACATAAAATATGTATAGCTAATTCTATGTAGATAGCTATTTTAATAGAAAATATATGATATAATGAACGAACTAGAACTTTATTATAAACAATATGAGTTTGTCACACACATACATACACGAATGCACACACACACACAAACATATGCTCACTCGCACGCCCACACATGCCCACACATACACATGCATACACACCACGCACACACAAGCATGCACGCACGCACACATACACACACTCACACATGCACACACACGCCGGCACATACACCCCCCACACACATACACATCCACACCCATGCACGTACTGAAAAGCACAAGGATCAGGGTACCAAGGTCTAGTCTTGGAGTACCTGTGGTGTCCGACAAGTCAGATCCGACAATCACATTATCGGTCTCTCTCACTATACGTAGGACCCACTCCATGTGAATTCAATAATTAACCCATAAATGATAAATGAATCAAATGAAAACGTGTCAGCTAAAATTTATTAAAAATAATGTCAGGTTTTTGTTAATTTTTTGTTAATATTTATAAGACTTTTATGGTTTTTAGATTTTAAGATTTTAGGTTTTATTTTTTAGTAATTTTTGGTTATGTGATAAAATATATTATAAACTATCTAATATATTTTTTGGAATTTTCGGAGATATATTTTAATTTTTATAGATTTTTAATTGCTAATCATGGAAAATGGACTTGTTTTGTATTTTTAAAATAGGAAAATTAATTGAAATGCCCAACGGAAATATATGTGACGTATCTATGTTCCAGACGTCCAAGGTATTTATCCTATAATTTTGTTATAAAGAACATTTAATAACAATAAAAATAATAAATAGATAAAAATCATAGCACAAGGGTGTATTTGTAATTTCTATAAAGTTTGCATGCATTTAATAACATGTACACAAAATCCATGGGTTAACTACACAAATACCCAATATTTAAAGATTCTAGCACCTAACAAGGGTATAAATGCAAATAGAAACAAATTGAAGAATCGGAATGTAAAATATCCCTAAATATTATACGTACTAATTTATTTACAGAACTAAAAACTAAAATACAAAATGCAGAGGGGGTCGGGTACAAAATACCCAAGCAGACGCGTGTGGCGGTTTGAGATCTAATAGCAGAGTCGTGCTCACTTAAACTTGATCGAATGGCCTCCTTGCATATCACTTTGCCTTGGATAGACAACCATGATTAGATCTGGGTGAATCTCTTAATCTGACGTTGAGATGGCCTAAAAGAATGGGGAAGAACTTTACTTGATCCAACCTTCGATTGGAGCTATCTCCTTGCTCCGGCCACGTGCCAAGCTATTGGGGGTCTCATAACGTTCTTGTTAGTTGCCAACATCAGTTGGTGGTGCCCAAATGATCCAAACTTCTTTGAGGATAGGTATAGAGATCAAGAAGCTCGGGAGACTTGGAGTCTTAAGTCCTGGATGCGATTCACTCCAGATGGGGTCCTCACCAGTTGGGGCTTGCATGAAAAGCTAGAGGGATGGAGGGAAAATCTCCTTGACCCATTATTGAGTATAAAAAGGTGAGGGTGAGGTAAGGTGGTGGATCTGTAGCAAGCAGTGGAGATAGAGATCTGATCTCTTATCTTATGCAAGGATGAGGTGGTTCATATGGTCGAGAAGATGGAGAAATGGGAGGGGAAGAAGATGGAGTGTTCAAGCAAGTCGGAAAAGGTCGAATCATAAGGAACAATGGATGGAGCCTAGTGCTCCAACGTACGAAATTTCTGGGTTTTGTAAATTTTAAGTGAAATGACTAGAAATAAAGTACAAATTTATGCTAGGAATGAAAATGCAAAATGAAATAGCTAAGATAAATCAATTCACATGGTTTGGAGATCTCGGAGCAGAAGACATGTTGGAGGTGTGTCGCCGATGGCCAAATCTTGCGTCTCCTCCCTTCTCATCATCGTGAATCATGGAGTACTGCTTCTGATCTCAAAGGGCAACACTCCTATTGATGATTCTTATCTCAAATGGCAGATTAGCTGGAGCTGGAAAAGAGAGGCCAGGTTTTATAACAGAGGAGGAAGGGGGGAGTTGACTTTGGATTTGTTTGTAAATCAATGAGGGTTGTGGGATATAGACGTAGGGCATGGTTTAGGACCATTGTGCATGAAGGATGAGGTATGATCATATTGATGTAGACGGTGCAAAAATTGTGCGAAGAGAGGGGTCAAAGAGAGTCTCTGACAGTACAAGGGGGTGTTCCATGAAGAGGGGTATTGACCGGGGATCAACACTCTAAGCACGAGGATTGGTCCATGTAGGACTGCTAGAAGATAATAAAATTGATAAATATAAAATAATTCTAAAAAAGTAAATGATTTTATTTTAAAAAACTTAAAAAATGAAAATTTTGTATTACTTTCTAAACTATTTTATAGTGTTTTTATTTATTTATACGCCTTATTTAATGGAGTCTATTGTTTATATACTATTATTTATAGATATTTATATATATACTATAAATTTGTATTTTTATTTTGTTATTTTTATACATAATACACCGATACATAATTTATCTATTTGGAACTTTATTTATTACATATTTTTATGATTTTTCTTGTATGTACAAATAAATACATGTATTTATAACATAGGTATATTATACATATACATACATATATATATATATTAAAGTTTATTATCTATTTTGTTATTTTAAGTGCTTTTAATTTATATTTGTATAATTTATTAATGTTATATATATGTATAATTATAAACATACAAAGAGATTAAAAGTTTAAAGAATTAAATATGATGGTTTCAAATACTAATGTACAAGTACCATAGTACCCGAATTAGTTGGCTTTTGCATCTTATCTCCAATTCAGTTGAAATCAACTTCATTTGAAAGTTAATTTAATTATAAATATAATGGAGGTGAGTTTGGTTCATTTTGAGTTCATATGGAGAATATATTGATCAATGAAATTCTGTTTGTGGCTTTTTCAACTGAGTATACCAGGTGGTATATGTATAAGTTATTTGGCTGATATTTACCTTATTTTCCATACATTATTTTATACAAGTTTTGTAATTAACACTTTATTATTTGAAATATTTGTAATCAGAAAATAGTAGAAATTTAAGCTATATATACAATATTATGCAATTAAAATAATTAGGATTTTCTGTACATCATTTCATTCTATCTCTCCCTACTTTATTCCTGGATGTCCAAGTCAATATTTGACTTGGTCTTGGGGTTCAGAGTTAGTCAGTATCATAGATACTTTCTTTATTTTTACTTTCTTTATTGTTTTATTTTAGGTTTAAATACATGTGTTTATAAGATATTTATACACTAATGTTAGGATGGTAATTCTTGCAAGTTATTGATATTTACTTGCATTTTACTAGGGATTTAAATCCTACATGTAAAATAAAGGTTAATGAATGGATATTCATCACCCCCTATTTTTAATTTTTCTATTCCCTAGCAAACACTTATTAAGAGAATAAGTGATGCAAAAGAAAAATAAAGAAAAGGAAAATAAAGAACTTAGAATTATTACGATTTTTAAATTTATCTTCATAAAATCAAATTTTGGAGCTTATTCAAACCTTTGGATTGTATATTTGGCAGAACCTTATTGGGAATAGGATATAAAACTTAGTAGCCCTCAAGTTCCACAATCCTCTATTCAATTCACCTCAATAGTCAAGTCAAAACAAGTCTTTTCATACACAAACTTTTGTGATTATGAAACTCACTTGTACAGTGTATGTGAATTGTAGCTCCCCACAACTGAAGTGACAAAGATATAGTCTTCCTCAGCAAGGTAGCCCTAATTCTCCAATCTAGATACTCTTTCCTTTATGAGCGAGGTATTCTCTTCTGAGCTTAAGTGCAACCACCTTAAAGAAGAGGGGGTAGAGAAGAGAATGGACCGTGACCATTTTAGCCGCATATCCTTTGGAGTTTGGCCAGTGTAGCCAAGTCTCCAGATGCAGGCAACCTTGTGATGAACAACCATTCATCTACCTTTATTCTTCTATTTTTCATTTAAATCCCTATCATAATACTTGTAAATAATACTAACAATTAAAATTAATTTTATATTTGTAAATAATACTAATTATCTCTATTTAAATCCAAAATAAAAGAATAACGAAAAATGAAAATAAATGAAGTATCAAAGATACTGAATGATCCTAAACCCGGGACTGAGTCAATATTGACTAGGTTGACAAGGAATAAAGTAGGGGCATATAGAGCAAAATACTGTACAAAAATCTATCAATTATATTGAAAATAGCTCATTATTCTCTATTTTATTCATTATGTTACATACCTCAAACAATAAAGTTTTCAACATGAAACTTGTACACAATAAATATGTAGAAAATAAAAAAATATTTTTCAATAAAAATAATGCACACTGCAACTAGGACACCTAGATGAAAAAGCCACAAACCGAACTTCACAAATTAATATTTGATGAATCACCCATTCATCATCTTTATTCATCTTTTTTCTTTAAATTCTCTTGTGAAACACATGTAAATAACACTAATTATCACTTTTTAATAACCAAATATCATCTATTGATATTGTATTATTATCATTATTTTAACCCAAAATAAATAAATAAATAAAGGAAAACTAAACAAAAGAATAAATTATATATAAAATAAATATAGACTGATCTTGACCTCGAGAGTTGGTTAAGACTCGACCTAATCGACAAGTAATAAAGTAGGGGGTGATCGTGTTCTTAATAAAAAAGTTCCAGAAAACCAATTTCATATGTACTTATTCATTACTATTCTTCATGTATATATATTGTAGTATTTTATTTATAGTCAATTCAATTTTAAATAAAAATATTTTATTCTTAAAACACGTACATAAAAATGTGTTTTAAATACTAAAATAATAGCAAAAATAAACTATGTACAGAATAAAAGGGACAACACTTTGAAAAAGCTGTAAAGCCAAAATTGAACATACAAACTCAAAATGAATCAAACTCACTTTCGTTGTGTTCAAATCAAATAAGCTTTAAAAAGAAAGTAGTTTTATAAACTTTGGAGTTTATATGTGAAAGCCGACTTTTGGAGTGTTTGTTGTACATATATGCACATAGAGTACCTATATGTTTATTTATTTATCTAATTCTTGATATTTGTACACATATTACATTTTTAATAATTCGAACATATTTATATTATTTATATAAAATACAAATAAAAAATAATTAAAAATAAAATAATTGTACTTATAACATAGATATAATGTACCTATATTATATATAGGTGTATTTATTTAATCAATTAAATAAATTTCATAAAAACAAAATAAAATATTTCTAAAATCCTCTAATCATTATGTAAATAAGTAAAATATAAAGTACTCTATATATTTGTAAAAATAAATAATTAAAATTGTGTATATTATGTATATATGTATTTTATACTTGTAAATATGTGTATTTACATTATTTAACCAGATAAATTAAGTTATTTAATTTATTAAAAATCACCATAATTCTTATAATTTATTTCCATTTTTATTTTTTTTTCATATTTTTATTTTAATTCATTTTCTATTTATTCTCTAACTATTTCCATCTTTTATTTACTCTTTTGTCTTTTAGTGGTTAGCTTTATTCGGGTTGGGCTCTGATTGGTCCAGACCTGAATGTTGACATGCGGTCAACTCATCCTTCACCTTCAGATTCAAGTCCACCCACCAAACCCGCGGTTTTCACATATTTATGCCACATGATTCCGACCATCTCAAGACCCATTTCCACTTTCCATTTAGCCTCGGTAGATCCATGATCCACGTCCGAATTCGATTTCCTTGACCCAGAATGAATTTCACACTACAAATTCGATCCAATTCGCATCTTTTCCACCTCTATAAATAAGAGTTCCGACGCTTCTTTTGATAAGGATCTTCTGTCTTCCTTCTTTCCCCGAGCTTGAGCCACTTGAGGATTTGCTGGTGAAAGGATTATGTCTCAGGCTAGCTGGAGTGTGAGAGGATAGGACATCAAGCCATTGGTCGTAGGTCTACAATTGAATTGAGGGCATAACCTTCCCATTTCCATTACAATTCATTCATATGTAATTGTAGGTTAGTTTTCACTTAATTTCCATTTAATTTTAGTAAGTTTCATTTGATTCTATATCCTCATCAGTAGGTTGTAATATCCCCTCTGATCTTCTCGATCGGAGGTCCATTTCATCTGATTCCATCACTAACTCATGCCGATCACCTATCCCACACTTCTCCATTATCTGATCATAGTCTACCAACTCAGATCTCCTGATTCGAGAGCCGATCTTCTTCCTCCATTTCCATAGGAGAATCCCATTACCACCCACCTATATCTAGATTTGTTTATGCTAAATAACCCTAGTCGAAGGACTACCTTAGAGCTTAGAATAATATGCAAGTGCTGGAGATGTATCCTAGATTCAATTTGAGTGTGAGAAGGACCAGACTGTCTGGAAGAGTGAAGCATCACCAAATCTCCTTCCAAAGAGATATGAAGCTGCTGATTGAGCCCATCCTATACATAATTAAAGCAGAATGCTATTGGAACTTTTGTACTATCGATACGAGCTCATTTGAGAGAGATCATATCAGTCGAAGGTAGTTGGAGAGGGTCTTCAAGTCCGTTCATCCAGAGGTCTCTAAACTCATGCAATCAAGAACAAGAGCTTCAAGATTAGATCCTAAACATTCATTCAAACCCAATTTGTAGGAGTAAGATCTGATTCATTCGCGTCAAATCTCAATCGCCTGCTCCGCACGTGTCTTGCACTTTTAATGATGATTTTGCATTCTTCATGCTTTTTATTTCTTTCTTTGTAAATAAATCCGATTATGCTACATGTCTAGTTATTGATAGAATAATGTTAAGTCATCCCTTATTATTTTATCAATTTGCATTTCGGTCCTCTATTTGAGAACTCATGTGCTTCTTCACATCCTTTGGTAAAATAGCATTAAATATCTTGTGTTTATGGTGATAATAAATGATCTATTACTTTAATTAATTGTAATTTAGTCCCTAAATCATAGTTCACAAGAGGAAACATGTGAAATCTTCGATAAATTTCATAAGTCACCTTACAATCTATTTACTTGATGATAATTAGTCCTTAAATTTCTTTAAATTGAATTTAGGTCCATTTTCTGTAGTATTTTAATTTCTTCATTAATTTTTCTTATTAAATGTTAAATAACTCCCTAAAATCCATAAAAAATCTATTAAACTTTTGTTTAATTATTTTACTTCACATAATTTTATTTTACAAAAAGTTTTTATATTTATTATTTTTAAAATAAAAAACGACATTTATTTTCTTTATTTACACTTGAAAATTCAAAAAATTGAAAACTCATTGAAAGATTATGAAATTATAGTATCTTTGTTTTATTGTATTTTATAAGATATAAAAATCTGCTAAAAATTTAATCAAAAATCCTAAAAATATACAAAAAAATTTATAAAATGTATTTAAAATTATAGAAACATCAAAAAATACATAAATGGACTTGTTTTGAAGCTAAATAAAAATTTTTTGGGTAAAATTGGTTTTCATATTGCTTTCCATTATTTTCTATTTTAAAATACCAAAATAATAGCTTATGTTTACTTTACACAGCATTTTCAATTTTTATTCTATGAAAATCCACAAGAACATAAAAATTCCACAAAAATCAATAAAAATAGGAAAACATTCATAAAAACATAAAATATTTTATTTATATATTATTAATATTTTGATATGTTTTTGAAAAATACAAAAGTTTTTTCCTCTTTTGTACATATACTTTTCATAAAATGATTTTAAAAACTAAAAAATATATAAAAATTGCAAAGTGAAAATAAAATAGAAAACTAAAAATCAGAAAATAAAAAATATAAAAAATTTAAAATCTACAAAATATAAAATCATCAAAAGACATAAAAACAGAAAAATAAAATAAAATAAAAATCTATATTTATTAACAATACTTAAATCTTTTCATTTCTTTATAGCCTCCTCGAGTTTGATCTTGGAAGCCATACCAGGTTAATTTGTAGCATATGTTCTTCATTAGAATAAAAATAATTATTTTTATTTGAATTGGTTTTGTGTTGCAACGAAACAATGATTACATTGTTCACATTGATCTCTTATTTTCATAAATGTTCTTAAAACCCGAAAACCATAGTTTAATATTATCTTCTCTATGTGATCTCAAATTGAACCAAACTCACCTCCATTGTATTCCAAATTAACTTATCTATCAAAGGAAGGTGGGTTACTAATTAGTTATATATAATATTCACATATTTTATTCTTTTTATTTTTACTCTTTTTATATTTTTAAATAGTTGTATATATTATTAAAACATATTTAATATATAAACATAAAATAAAACCATAAAAATATAATAAAATAAATAATATAAAATATATAGGTATTCTATATCTATAATGTATATACATACAAATATTTATGTATGTAAATAAAATCAGGAAAATAAAAAATATGTAAATATGCATTTAATTATATTATAAACATATAAAATCTGTTAAATGTATAATAAGTATTGAAAACAAAATAAAAAACCTAATATAATTATTTATACCTATAAATATACGTGTAAAAATTAACACCTAATAAATTACATGTATAAATAAATAAAAATCATGATAAAGCAGTTTGAAAAGTAAGAAACATTTTTCATATTTTGACTTTTAATTAATAAAATCATTTATTATTTATCATTAAATTTATAAGGAGTTTAATTCCTATTTTTTCTTGATTTGGTCCATGTGTATCAATCAAGAGCTAAGGAAAGTTGACTAATGGATCAACTATCCTTCCTCCTCTTTAACTCTGTCAGAACACGAGAACACCCCACTTCTACTATTCCTCCATGACTTAATATCCCTAAATCTTCTCACCCCTATACAAATCCCATGTTCCTCTTCTACGCCCTACACTTAGCCCTCACCAACTTCCATCGCCCTTTACAGCATCTTCTTCACAAGATGACCATTTCTCTATGTATAAATAAAAACACTCCACCTTCCTTTTTGATTTTGATCCATATTCTTCCATTGTAGCCCCAAACACCTCTGTGGTTGAGACTTGGTGACAACAAAAGTTCCCCATCCTTGTCGGTGAGGATAAGGTGGATGAATCGTTGGAGCTCTGCTCGGGGGAAGTTCTCAGCTTCAAGTAATCCTGTTGATGCATAGTTTTATATTAATCTGGTTTGCATTTTCCATTCTTAGCATAGATTTAGTGTTTGTTTAGATTAATTTCATGTTGGGATGGCTTTAACTAATCAATCCGTAGTTGGTCGGAGCACTAGGCTCCGACCATGTATTTAATGTAAATCCAAACTTTCCCGACCCACCTGAACACTCCACATCAATCCCTATCACTTTTCCATCCTCTAGTTCACCCCATTCAACCTTGATCTTGCACAAATCAAGGAATCGGATCTATGCCTCCTTCACATCACCGGAGATCTGGCGTACCCTCATTTTCAATGACCAACAACTTCAAATTGGGTTGAGAGATTAGCTCTCGAGCCCCTTAAAGTTATTATGTAGGAGCTAGGACATGGGAGCTCACTTAGGGCTTGAACCGAGGGAAGAACACATATCCCAAGTCCTTGAGAAGGAAAGAGACTCCATGCCTCCTCAGATGAGTCTTAGAGCAGATTGAACCACTCTACAAGTGCGATGAGCTTCCACGAGCAGATTGAGGCCATTGGCTTGAACGTAGAAGGCCAAAGATGCAGGGAATCAATGATCGAAGATGGATAGGGAAGAAGTTCTTCCATATTCTTCCACCTATAATCAGAGTTGTTGGATGAAGACCTTGACCTATATCTAATCCAGGTCGTCCAATTAATGGAGAAGCAATATGTGACTCCGGCCGTCAGATCTTAAGTGGCACCTATGTGGCACCAGCTCAGCCACCCAAACGCGTATCACACGCTTGACATTCGCCTCGCCTGGGTAAATTTCAAAGTCAGCCCCCACACTATTTTGTATTTAGGTTTAGTATTGTAAATAAGAAATATAGTGTAATAGTTTGTATGCTAATTGCAACTAGACCCCTTAACATTCCTTTATTTGCAAAAAGGTCCTTCCACCTCACATGCTGCGATGAGGTGCTATAATATTTGCAATTTATACTCTCTAGTTCTTGGTTCTGTTCTAAAATACATTAATAGTCCATTAAATTGTAATGAGGTCCCTATAACTGTGGCATTTTTATTTTGTTTATATTTGTTATTTTTAATATTTTTTATTACTCTAAAAATTGTAGGAAAATTAATATTGATGCTTGTAACCATGCTTAATCTCACATAAATTTTATGTGATGTTTTAGTTAATTTTCCTATTTTCTAAAAAAACAAAAGACATATTTTTCCCCGTCTAAAGTAAAAACCCATAAAACTACAAAAACCTCTCCAAAAATTCCAAAAAATTATATTATCTATAATATTATACATTTCAGCATATATTTGAAAATCACTCAAAATACAAAAGATAAAACCTAAAAATCCCAAAACACTAAAATTTTTATAAAAGTAACAAAAATTTAAAAATCCAAAAATACATATTATGTTTTTGATTTTTCTTTATTATATATAGTATCTACTAAAAATAGTTTTAGGTTAATTTTGGATTATTTCTATTTATTATACATAAAATAAACTCTGATATTTAATTTGTGTACTGTTTTGTACATTTTACAACTTTTAAAACCCTTAAAAAATTAGTATAAATTCTATAAAAATTAGCAAAAAATTAGAAAAATATAAAAACCGCAAAACACATCATTTTCTAAATTTTCAACATATTTTGATTTATTTATAATAATAAGTAGCTATATTACCTAGTATTTATAATACTTATATAATATCTATAATATCTATATTATTATATATAATAATATATATCATTTTAAAAGTAAAAAGGAATTAAAAATTGCAAAATGAAAAGATAATTTAAAATATCAAATTAATATATAAATATATATATATATGAATTAAAATTACATAAGAATTAAATATTATCAAAAAACCACATAAAAAAGAAAATAGTAAAAAAATAAAAAATAACCATTATTCATTATAATCATTAATAATTAGCCCACACCATTTGCTCCCAGTGTTCGACAACTCGGACTACTTATACTATACACATATTTATCTGAGTTATAATAAGTTTTAACTCACTTCACTTTATTGATCACTTATCTATTCGTCTGTGGGTTATCAATTAATTGAGAAACACTTGGTCACGCAGCGATTGCCAATCGTGTTTGATTTGCAAACTAGTGTAAACCCTCTCCATCAAATGGTACCGTTGCCGAGGAGCAACCTATAGTTTGTACATATTTTATTATTTTATTTTATTTCATGTTTTTTATTTTTTGTTAAATAATTGCTTAACTATTCTAATCCATTTCTGTGTTTGCCTTTGTTGCCAATGAATCTGTAATCGACTACTCTAAAATAGGCTTGTTGTAACACGACCAAATACATATTTATCATAAATCGAGAGAGAATCTCCGTGAGAGTGGCTCAGTATAATTTCTTTTGGATAAGTACCTTTTTATGATAAGCCTTGGGTTAAGCATGGGTCCCTTTTCTTATTAAGCCTTAGGTTATAAAACCAAGAGAGGAATAAGAAAAGCGAATTCAAGCGAGAAACTATGATGAATGCTCCGAAGAAGTTATACTCACAGTGATTTCCAGCACTCTCCATGTGTTATGCAAGAAATAATTTCTAAATCTACACTAAATGCATGGAAGTCAATAAAAACCACACCTAGACATAATACTATTAGCGTGAAAGAACTCAATTTCATTTTGGCTAGGTAGTACATGTTCAAGTGTGCCTAGTAAGTGAATCTTTTAAGGATGTAATGAATCTTTATTTGATGGAGTGTGGCATAAATTATGAATGGCACATACATGTTTGAGTAACACTACTGTATATCTATCGTAATTTCACCACTTAAGTTGAGAACCACTCCCGACACAACAATAACATGAATGAAAAAATAATAGTGTCCAATTTCTTTTACAAGCACTAGCTCTCAAACAAGAGCTTCTGTAAAGTGTATTACCTAAATTATTATACAAATAATTAAAAACTATTTACACTAAATGCAATGAAATTAATTAATCATTTAAGTAGCTAAATGTCTCTCTAAGCAGTTGAATCAACCCCTTCCAGTTCGAGCACTGAGCCCGAACCTCTACGTCACTCCTCGTCGAGTTGCTTCATGGGCCCTAGTCAGCAGAAAAGATGGTCAGATAATTTCGAAAGAAATATAGCTATGGAGATAAATATCTAATAAACATAATATAATGATAAAAATAAGTACAAAACATATTTAACTTAAGTGGCTCAAATTTCACTTAATTACCTAAATAAATCCCAATTAAATACTCTAATTAAGATGTTTCCCAAAAATGGTGCCATATGATGAATCTGTAATTGGATACTCTAAAATAGTCTTGTTGTAATACGACCAAATGCTTATCTATCGGAACCAAGGGAGAATCTTTGCGAGGAGTGGCTCATTCTAATTTTTCCTAGATAAGTCCAGGGTTGAACACATGGACACAACTGATTAGGGTATATAATCAGGGTCCTAATATGGTTGATTGACTACTCTAAGAAGTTACTTAAATTAAGTTATGTTAAATACAACACATATGCATGCATGATTTTTTAAGGGGTTTTCAATGCAAATTATTTCATTCTATACAATGATTACATATGAAAGTATATCACAAGATACATAAATATACAATGCTTACAATAAAGTTGTTGATTTAACGATTCAAAATGAACATCCAATTATTTAAGTGTAACCTTATTAACCAGGTCAGGTGTTTTAATGTTAAATCAATGCATCATTTAATTGGGATCTTCATCACTTAACTCATCTAGCTCCCTAAAACCACACCAATTAAGGAATTATTGGACAACATGAATCATGAAAAGTTCCTGATTATTCCTTAAACAACTGAGGAAAATCATGTGTAGCATAAGGACATATTTAATCAACGTAGAATTTGAATTAAGGTTCAATTAATGATGATCTAAGGCGATATACCTCTCTAGTTTTTCATTAAAATTCAATAAAGCATATCACAAATGTTAATACATAACATCATAGAGCATGGAAAGACCTTTAAAATTCCACAATTTCATTTAATTTGGATGATGCAAAAGATATTAGCAAATTAAGACATGGGCATATTTATGATAAAAACATAATAAAATATAACAAAAAGGACTAAAAAAGGATGGAAAAGAAAATACAAAAATTCGCATGGGAATAATGAGAAGTCATTAGGGATTATCTTTTAAAAGTCCTAGAGGATAGGTGTACAACAAGATCTGGATTGGAGTGCAAATACATGAAGACGTCGTGGTGTTGCTACAAAATGTTAGGAAACCACATGCCTTGCATGTACGGGCATGCTCGACAGGAAACGAGCCTTGAGAGACATGGCATGCTGAGATGCTTCGATGCTGGTTCGGGCATTCAAGCCTAAGGGGTGAAGCTATACTTTTGTTTGGAGCAGCTGAGGGATCTCAGCCATTAGACTAAGATCAAACAAATCCAATCCAACGACAACTGCTGCTTGCATTTCACCCAATCCTCTGCACATGGCAATCCCCAGGCGGAGATCTTGTAGCTCTCTGTTCTTGCTCTCGTGCTTTTGTTTGAAGTTTGGTAATCAACAAAGCTTCTTCACCTCTTCACAAAGATGTTGGAGGTAAGTTCCAGAGCCAAGGAGGGCTGGAGCATCCTGGAAGTGAAGGTTCATCGATGAAAAATGTTAAGGATGGAGTTTCTTAGAAATTCCGATCAATTGATGTGCTCAAGCCTCTTGCTGGTATTAGCAACATACATAAACCAAAGGCTAATCTATTAGGATGTCAGGGGAGGCGAGATAGAGGCTTTGCTATTGTGGAGGAAGGAGAGTCTGAAGGGTTCTCAACCCTACACAAGGATTGAGAAAGTTCAAGGGGGTCTTAGGGATGGAGAAGCAGAGGAGAGATACAACTTGATGCACAAATATCATCGAATATATGTAAAGGTGATGAGGTACTCAGAGTGTAGTGAAGGTGTGAGGACAAGCTATGATAAATAAGAGAAATGCAAAAAATACATAGAAACGAAAATGAAGAAGCTTATTTGGAGAAAAATAAGAGACACAAGGAGAGACTCGGAGGGGTGGATATAGGTCTGTTGGTGTGGAGCAAAGGTTACTCTAGTCTTTGTTTGATGGTCGCGAGGCTAGAGGGCCAAAGCTCGAGCAGCTGGGATGTTGCTACATCAGAGATGATGTGGATCTCATCAGAGGAAATTTCTCTTTGCTCAATAACTCGCTCAATCTCTGTCACAGATGGGGAGGGTAGACTCAGGTATTTTCTCTCATAAATGTGGATCCATTAAAATCTAGCTGAAGGTGGAGTATAAGAAGGATTAGGGAGCGAGTTCATGTTAAGGGGTATCGATGTTCAACAACTCCATGACGATTAGTGGTTGGAAGAAAACATGGGACATGTGGCACATGTGGGATGTGGAAGTCAGGTCTACAGATAGGAGGTGGACTAAGGGTGATAGGATGGCTGGACTCGTGAGGGAAATGGGGGCAAACAACGTCATTTAGAGAGGCATGCACATGAGTGAGAGAGAGAGAGAGATAGAGGGCGGAGATAGAAGATGGAGATCAACCGTCTGATGGGGTTCATTAGATGGCTGTGGTTCGAGCATGAACTAAGGGCTCTTATGCAATATGGGGATCACATTAGAGGGTAGAGATTGAAGCGAAGATGGAGGGACACGATCTAATGATTAAGTTGAGATCAACGTCCCAAAGATGCTGTGTTGTTTTAAAGAAGAGCCGACCATGTAGCTGCCTGTGGAGGCTTCACGTGGTCCAATGAAGTAAAAGAGAATTAATAAAATCAAGTATAAATATAAATAAAATATTTACATGTCTCAAATGAAAAAATGTTCCACATGAAAGTTGTAGGTCTCAAAAGACCTACAACTTTCATGTAGAACTCGAATGGAAACAAGCAATATGTACAAGTTATAAATTTTGTAAGTAATTAAAAATAGCTTTTTATTTTTTGTGATTTTTTAGTGTTTTAATTGATAAAAATTTACAAAACAAATATATGCAAAGTTAAACTAATTTTTATGGTATTTTTAATATAAAGAAAATAAAATAAATAAAGGAATACAATATGGTGATTTATGTACACACTTAATTATGGTTAATCATTTACAAGAAGTTAGATGTTAATATCATTGAATTAGTCAAGCATTTTATTGAATAATATAAGTAAGAGGGTAATAATCACAAAATATGATGATAAATAATGGATTTACCACCCCTTATACTTAAACCTTTCGCATCCTCGAGCAATTAAAGAATGAATAAGTTGGATTAATCCCTGACTGTGCATGTGAACTACAAGACTAGATCTGTTTAAGAACCCACAGTTTTAGTGGTCCAAAAGCTCTAAGCTAAACCAAGAACTCGTCAAAAGGTACCCAACTTCCCTAATCATGAGACCGTATTTATATACATATAATAAAGATATGCCATTTAAATATGAAGTGTAATTACAGGAGAGGTGTCAAAGCGTTACTCAAGGTTCCAGTCCAAGAGACTCCTAAGAACCTAATCCTCAACACTAGGGAATTGATCATTTATTGCATTCAATCCACCGTGTCTTTAAATGTCAGTCTTGAAAGTGAGTATGGAAGGCCAGTTGATGGAGGGCATATGATGGTGTCTTTTCTTCTCTCTCTCATTGGAACAATGGTCCTCTTGAGTGCCTTATTAATAGACACATGTACATTTTCTGTGTTGATCAGTGTGTCCGTCAAGAGAGTACTGAGTCGTCTACACTTGTTTTCCTAGGAATGCACCGGGGTGTGCCTCTTTTGAGTATCTACCATTCCTTCGACACCTATACTTGTATCACTATAAGATGCAAAGCCCTTTTAGGTGCTTGACTGTCTAATAAAAGCCTAAGATTGTGGTCTAAGTGGACACTTTGAAAGGCTGGGAGCGCTCATCTTCGGTGGGAGTTCTCTAAATTTGACTTTGTAGTGTAAGAGCTTTGCTTTCACTTTCTTTTCTTTTTCTTTTTTTTTGGCTAGCTCCACTTCTTTTACCAAGTTGGCGCACACCAGTCAATAACTAGATTTCATCACACCTGGGTACTTAGGTAAATGTCAAGATATTTGTATAAGAACCATGTTTTTAAACTGTCTAAATATGCTGACACTTAGGATTCACGAGGCATTCATCGATTTTATCCTATCATCGAGCATCATAAAACCAGATCCAACCTCAAATCTTCCATCCCAGTTCATCAAGTGACACCTCAATTTGTTTCATTATAATTGCAATCATGCATGTGAAGAGTTGATCATGTTTTTTAAGGAAGAGACAAAGTATGCAATATAGCATAAACATCTTTAAAACTAGGAAATGTTAATAATTAAGTCATTGACTCTAAGGACTAAGGCTGGTTAACTTTAAATTTTAATACCTCATAAATCAAGTATTCTTAAACTCCTCAAGTCTTTTGTAAATGTGGGACTATACCAACTTATTACTTTCATTGCCTTTTTTTCAAAGAGTTTTTGTTAGCTATATACAAAATAAAGTGTCAAGATAATGTGTATACTTTTCAAAAAAATCATAAAACATTTGTACAAAATTGTTTCAAAATATGTCAAATATGTAAATTTTCCAAACATTTTACAAATTAGTTTCAAATCCCCATACTCCATAGCACATAATAATATATAAAACATGTGAAAGTAAAGGCTAAGTAAAAAGTATATATGAAAAATATATATGTACACCCCCTATACTTAGCTTGTACTATGTCTTCATGGGACAAAGAGAAATGAAAGACATAGCTCATACTAAGCAAGGAGGAGTAAAAAACGAGAGAAATCAATACGCCATCCCTATACTTAGACTTTAAATAGCCTAAGTGTAGAGAGGAAGCACTAATGGATAGGGCACAAATGAATAGAAGAGAATTACGGAGATGATGGTGGATTGATCCTCATTCTTAGATTGGAAATGGCCTAAGTATGAAGAATATGTGTACAAAAGGAAGGGGTTGAGGGAACAACTCAGGAGACTAACAAGAATGTTCAGACAAGGGTAGGGGTTCCACCTATACTTGAGGCTTTAAATAGCCTAAGTAAAGAGTGAGCGTCTACAAGAGAGGGAAGCTAAGCTCTAAAAGAATGAATAAATCAAGTGTGTAAAAGAAAAAAAGACTAGGTGAATCTTCTCAACTGCCAAATTTGTATGTTGCATCTTCATGTTGAGTGTTTTGAAGTATCTATGTTGTTCTCACTCTGCATGAAATCAATTACCTCAACTTGGACCAACTGCTTTTTGAATCAACAAAGTGCTTCAGCAACTGTTCATTAACCGGAAAGGAACGCGCACCATCTGCAAGATCAGCTACTCTACACTTCCATTGATATGCACTTCCTTAACAATGTAGGGACCCATCCATTTAAATTTGAGCTTCCAATGGAAACTTTTCAACTTGGCATTAAACAACCATACTTTTTGTACCGAGACAAAGTTCTTGCACGTAATGTGTAGATCATGCCACTTCTTATCCTTGTCCTTAGAAATCAAGCTGTTGTCATATGCCCAGTTTTGGATTTCCACGAACCCGTTCAAGTTTAAGTCAAAACAAAATTTCCCTAGGGGACAACTCCGATTTACTTGGTTTATTGTCCATTCTGATTTGTGAATTAACTCCATGAGTAAATAGCTTTACTTGCCATCGATCATCCTGAAAGGTGAAGTACTGAGTGGGGTCTTGTAGGCTGTCCCATAGGCTCACAGAACTTGATTCATTAGCTGGGACCCATTCTTCCTATCAGTATGAACCAACTTCTGAAGAATGCTCTTCACCTCTCTATTAGAAACCTCTGTCATGCCATTAGACTGCGGGTGGTAAGGACTAGTAACTCTAGGCGTAAATCCATAGTCCTTAAGTAATGATCAAACATCTTGGTTCACAAAGTGGCTACCCCCATCAGAAACCAATACCTTTGGTACCCTGAACCTAGCATTGATATGTTCCTTCACAAACTTACAAATAATTTTATTGTCTGCGGCTCGGGTTGGGATAGCCTCCATCCACCTAGATAAGTAATCAACTGTCAAACAAGATGTAATCATGTCCTAGGTTGTTTGGAAAGGGACCCATAAAATCTATGGCCCATGCATCAAGAACATCATAGAAAATCACTGGTTGCATGGGAATCTCATCTTCGTATCCAACAATTGCTCCCATCCTATGATAGATCAGGCACGACTGTGCATAATAAATGGCATCTTTGAATAAGGTCGACCAGTAAAATCCACATTGGAATAACTTACGTATGGTTCACTTCCTCGAATGGTGTCTTCCAACCTCAAGTGAATGACAATATGTAAGTACACTTTGTTATTCCTCTTCAGAAATACACCTTCCCTAAAAATAATCTAACCCTTCAAGAAAAGGAGTGGATCTTCCCAGTGGTATCTCTTGGAGTCCGCCTTCAGCTGGTCAATGCTTCTCCTAGTCCAACCATGGGGAACCTGCTTGGAGATAAGATAGTTCACCATGTTGTCATACCATGGAAGTGAGTCAATAACACAAATTAACTCGTCTGGGAAGATGTATCTAGTATGCTCAGTGTCAAGAGAATCCTTCTTAATACAGCAAAGATGATCATCCACACCATTCTTCACTCCATGTTTATCCTTAGTCTCTAATTTAAACTCTTGGTTACAAAATCCACCAAAGATTACATGCCTTCACATCCTTCTTTTTCATTAAGTATCGAATGACTATGCGATCAATAAAAATTGTCACCATAGAGCCCAAAATATACGACATGAACTTCTTGAGGGCCCATACTACTATGAATATTTCCTTTTTAGTCGTGGTATAGTTATTTTGAGTAGGGTCCAAAACTTTGCTCGTGTAGTGGATTGCATACGAAATCCCTTCTCACATTTGTCCTAACACAACTCCTATGGTGAAATATGAAGAGTTGGTCATGATCTCAAAGAGAAGAGACCAAACGGGAGCTTGTAGGATTGACGAGTCACAAATCTCCTTTTCAAGAGCTCAAAGGCCTCCACACACTTGTGATCTACAATGAGCTCTCTATCTTTTCCTAAGAGGCCAGTCAGTGGGTGGGCAATCTTTGAAAAATCATGAATGAATCTTCTATAAAATCCAACATGCCCTAAGAAAGACCTCATTAACTTCACATTTGTTGGTGGATCAAGTTTCTTGATCACATCCACCTTGGTAGGATCAAGCTCCATTCCCTTTTTGGAGATGACATTCCCCAACATGATACCCTTCGTCACCATAAAATAGCTCTTCTCAACTCTTCTGCCAGGAGAGTACCAGATTCACCCTGCTACACCTCTTGAAGACTCGGTCCAAGTGCATTAAGCATGTATCAAAAGAATCACCATGGATCAAGAAGTCATCCATGAAAACCTTCAAGAAATCTCCCACCATATCAGCAAATACGTCGATCATACCATCGACAAAAATGTGCTCGACACATTGCAGAGCCCGAATGGCATGCACCTGAACGCGTAAGCTCTGAATGGATATGTGAATGTGATATTTTCCTAGTTCTTAAGGGCAATGGCTACCTAATTGTAGTCTGATATCCGTCAAGAAAATAGAATACCACTTTCCATGCTAGTCTCTTCACGAACTGATCAAAGAATGGAAAGGGAAAGTGGTCTTTCTTGGTCATGACATTCATGCGCTTATATTCGACACAGATGTAATACAACATGGGTACTCGTGTCGCGATCTTTACCATCGGTGACTAATGAACCTAAATTTTCCCTATGTTAATTTTATCGTGTTGTTGTAGTCGAGTAATTATGGATTAATCAAAAACCATTTATATTAATAGTTATCAATTAATATTCAAGGGATCAATTTTTATTTTACTTGGGTAAAACCAAGGTCGAACTTAGGGAGGCAACTGTCTCCTTAGGCTAATTTTCATATAATTTAAAGATTAGGTTTTTGAAGAAGTATTTTTTAGGGTATTTGTTTTTTTAGATTTTTATTGATTTTTAATGAGAAATGTAATCACTTTCTAAAAGAAATATGATGCATGGGTTTTACAAATAGTTTTATGCAAGGAAATAATGCTATGCTATGTGATAAAAGTGAAATACATAAACACACTATTTTTTGGTTTTAAATGATGAATAAAAATGGAATGATGACGTGCAAATACAAGTAGATTCAAGCAAGACAAAAAGTTCAATCAAGAGGTTAATTCACCAAGCTCTTCCCCTTTAATCCACTTTTGATAGAGATATATGTTCAATTTAATTACCCAAATCAATTCCTCTCATATTATCAATGTCATGGGTAAATGAAAAATTTCTGAGCAATAAGTAAGTCATAATGAATGCTCCAATTAATCCATATATTTACCTTAATTAATTAACCCTCAATAATGGCTCTGAAGATGAATCACAATGGTCTGTAAGATAGATAACTAATTAATGTTTGGATTGGCATAAAGAACATAAAAATTGGGCCACAAAAGATTTAATAAAAAATAAATAAAATTCTATCAAATTAGACCTTCTGAAGGATGATGTGCAATTTATAAATTCGCTTGGGATTCTATGCAATTTACCCTTGAAAGGAATAAATTTGTAAATCTTTGAACGTTGAGGGAATAGAGAACAAATTTCCCCTAATGCACGTGCGCGAGTACGGAACCCAAGGCTCGAGAAGGTGACCTGGGTTCGGTGTTCCACATGTCAGCTACTTAGTACTTTGTGTCACCTAAAGTGATAGGCTTGGATTACAGCTCGGGCGACGAAGTCTTGGATGGCGCAAGCCTCCATGTGGACGCGTATGGTGCTTTGGTGATACCCAAAGCACGAGGTCGGGTGCCATTCTTTGAGAGAATCGATGATGTAAGATGAAGCTTTAATTTGGCAGCTGAATTTTGGGCAAAGATGTAAGGCAAGAATGAGCCCAATTCTTCATCCAAGGGTTCCTGTAGCTCCTGGTCCTAGGAAGTTCTTCATTGTCATGCTGCTGCTCTTGATGCTTAGATAATAGGGGTAGAGCGGAAGCTACAATAAGGGTCAATGGAGGGAGCATGATGGTGGAGGTATTGCGATTAGATAACATGAATAAGAAGGTGATGTGTTTTGGATTCAAGGTTGAAGGTGGTATGATCGAAGAGGTTCATAGATCGAAGAAGATGGGTTCGGTGGAGAGAAGCAAAGATGATGGGAAAGAAGACGAATAAAAGTAAGGTGGGGGGATCGTCTTTGAGTTGGACGAAGGGTGTCAACGCTGATCTTCGCCTCAGTACTCGACAAAGAAGCACAAAGCTTGGGTTGTGTGAAACAACAACACAAGGATGGATCCTTATGGATTTCGCAAAGGGAGAAGGTCGTCGCCAGCAGCGTAGGGGTACTGTCACCACCCCTCCTCTGCATCTTTCACTCTCTCTATCTCATTTGAATATGAATAATCCTATCGAGGGTCGACACAAGGGGTTTTGAAGTGGGGTTGTTAGGGCTCACAGAGAGAGTGACGATGGGTGGTCGGCGTGGAGCGAGAGGTGGGGTGGCTAAGAGGGGAGGAAGTGTGAGAGGAGAAGGGAAGAGGAGGCTTGGTTGATGGAGGAGGATGCAGAGGTCATTGGGTGTGGGCGGAGAAGACGGAGGAGGAAGATGAAGTCTCCTCTGTCTGATTGTTCCTTGTTCAAAGGGATGAAAATTTTCCACATGGTGAGAAGTTATTAAAATAATATATATATATATATATATATAAGAAAAAGATTTGTGTACTGTTGGATGAAGTACCCTTGATGCAATGACCCAAACAAAGGGGGCTTATGTAGCTTAAGTGGGGGGTTCATGTGGCAGCTCCAGGAGCTGTCATGTGCTGCTCCCACAAAAATTAGAAAATAAAATAAAAGAAAATCCAAATAAAATAGAAACAACCTAGAATCAAAAAATTTCCTTCATGAAAGTTGTTTCTTTTGATGAGATCTACAAATTTTTATGAAAGAACCAAAGTCAAAAGATGTCAGCTATACAAGGTGAATTTATGGTGGTCTTCCGTTCATTTTTATATTTTACAATATTTTTAAACTCAAAGAATCAAATAAAATATAAAAGAATTATTTACATCTTAGTATGTTATTTTTTCTGATATTCAAATATTAAGAAAATAGAGAAATAAAAAGTACTTATGTAGGGGCTCTATATACATACTCAAACTAATTCATTTTATTTTTTTACTTCCTTTTAGATTTAGACTAGAATTGAGACTCGCGCTTCGCTACGTCGTGATAAAACAAAACAAAAGATACTTTTTAATTTAATTGACTTTAAGAATGAGGTCAAATATAGCGGTAAAAGAATTTCGAACGATAAATAAAAATTTTACGTAATATGAAGGAATATTTTAATAATAAGGATTGAAATTTAATTATCAAAAATTCAATTTATATTGTCCCATTGACAAAATTTTTGTTATACACAAAAATGCAGGAACACGTGCACAAAAATGAAAAGAACGTATGATAATGGTGAAAAAGTAAACAAAGGTCAAACATAAGACAATAGCAAAATATGCGTGGATTAAAAAAAAGGCATCGATTTTTCACTTATTCACAATTGATGTTGCATATACCTAAAAGTCTGCAAGACAATTCCTTAAAAGACATTCTATGTTACCTTAAAACTTTATGGTTTAAAGAATCATCTTCATAAAATATGATCCTAATAAGAGTAAAGAATGACATCACCATGTCATCATTATTATATATCAAATTTAAAAATACGTTAACTCCAAATTGAATTTATTGGCATAATACAAAAAGATGAAATTGTTTCGCAAACAAAATACTAAATATTACAACAAATTACATAATTGCATAACATACATAGAATATACCATAGATTTTAATAATAGGAAATGCTTATACATTAATAATTACTACACAAAAATATGTGGATAGTCAAATTAAAGAAAAACATTGAAAAATAAACAAAACTTTATCAATGTCCAATAATCATAATAAAATTAAGTATTTATAAAACAATAAATGAGTTAAAATAAATTCTTTCATTTACTTATTTTATAAATATCATAAAAACTGAGTATTTATAAAATTTTTTTAATGCATACTAAATAACTATCATAAGAGGAAGAATATTTCTTTTAATTTATGTGCAACGTTAAAGTAAAATGATAGTGATTATATATTCAATGGAAAAAATATATAATCAAAATTTTGATTAACTAATTCAATTTTATATCATCAACATAAATATAGTATAACGTTTTATAAAGAATTAATGTTGAAAGTTGAATATTATTTGATTTTAAAAGGAAAAAGCTCATAACATGAATGCCATTAATTTTGAAAATCTTAACATGGAAAATGATAGGAAAGAGATTAAATTAGGAATATCTAAACATGGAAAGAGGTAATAAAGGGTTTGGGAGATAGAGAACATCAATTAAGTGGAGAGGAGAGTAATGCAACGAAGGAAAGAGTATTGTATGATTGAATGGGATTGGAGAGCATCGAGAAAATAATAGAGAGGTGTGAGGGAGAGAGTATTACAACTATCGAGAGGAGAGAGAGTTAGTGAGGGTGTAAAGCATGGGGAAAGTGTTTGTGCTTTAATATGAAGGAGAGAGGGAAAGGGCTTTTGTATGGAGAGAGAACGAAGCATACTCTCGCATGAGGAAAGGATGAAAGTGTCACACATGTCGCCAGAATGGGAGAAGTCTTAAAGAGAGAGAGCCGAGGAGAGCTTGGGGAGACTACCACCTATCAGAAAGAGGGAAAGAGCTGAGCAAAACTCAGCTTTAGTATATAGAATAGATTTTTATATGCTTTATTAAAACATAATAAAAGAAAACAAATGAAAAATAAATAAATAAAAAGATTTAATTATTTACATAAAATAATGAGGTCAAAGTTAGATAAAATATAATATACAATGAGGTCCCAAAAACCCAAGTTTCACTTATGAACTCCGATTCTTTTGAATTTGGTATTGTTTTGTAGATAATTCAAAATACATTAATATAAAAGTGAGTAGAGATTCATAAGAGACAGTATGTGAGATACATTAGACTTTGCGACATTTTGTCTCAAAACTAGGGGTTTGGCTTTATTTGACGTATATACAAGTTAATATTTTTCTACCATTTTTCCTTTATTAAGGTTAGTAATATGTACACAATGAAGATGATTTTGTTGGATTCATAGTTTGTGAAAAATAAAGAAAAATAGGGGAATTTGTATTAATATACAAGTTATAAAATACATATAAATTCTGTCTTCTCATTAATGCAAATATGAATGCTAAAATATGAATATTATTTACACATGCATGAATGCTAATAATGAAATATAAATGATTAAATGCAATTAATATCTTGGAAATAGAGCTCTATTTTCATCTATTAGAGTGATGAATCACATATTCATCAACCCCCTATACTTAAACCTTGCTCATCCCTGAGTAATTAAAATGAATGCATATGTGAAATGAGATTGATTTCTATACCAAGGCCATGAACAAAAGGTGGAAATGGAGCTCAACTTGACCTTTAGATTAATAGTATGGCGGAGCTCCTCATGAGAATTGAGGTTTAAATACAACAATCTATAAGTTTACAAGTCTTCATCCAGGTCTGACTCAGAAGTCATCTTGGATCAACCACCTTCCAAAGCACCCTACATGAACATTGAATAACTGTCTCTTGTGTGTGAGGGGCATTAGATCTTCCCAGTCAAGATGTTGAACTACCATGCAATCTCCTCCTGCAGTAACTCATCCTCAGAGAGTCAAGTATTTCCTTGTAAGTTTAGGTACATGCTAGTTCGCAACACCCTACAATACATGGTCAGATTAATCGGGGCATCCTTAGAAGGTTCAACTTGATGAGATCGTTGATTCTGATGGTAAGAGGGAGGATGTTGTTGGTAACTCTATGAATATTGAGGAGGAGGAGGAGAAGGGTATTGCTGGCACTACAGGGAGGAGTATTGGTGATGGTATTGAGTAGTCGGCTGCTTATATTGTTGGTGATGGTATACTGGCTAATGCTGGTGATTGTTCTACCTTTAGTTGTAACCATGTTGCAAAGGTTGCTGCTAATGGGCCGAATTGGGATGGTAGTTTCGCCCTCCCTATTGCTGATAATATGGCCGCCTGGCATTGGGCTAACACTGGGGTCTCCATCAAGATATGCAGACTATTTGAAACTTGAACCATTGTGGTCAAATGACGTTCTTAGGAATTGGCTTTGGTTTCTCTGCATTGATCTTTTGTGCCCCAACGGATATAGAATTTTTGTTCCGCCCATGTTTTGGGGTCTTAGAAAGAAATGTGCTAGCAGTACATCTCTCATTTGAAGCTTTATTTCAACATGTTACTTTGATCTTTAGAAGTCCATGCTACCAAAGGAAAAGACACCGTCTCCCAATACTTCATCTGAGATGAGCTAAGTGCATGGTGCAAAGTACAGATTAGTTCCTTATCCAAGAGTCTACTTAGAATGAGGCGACCAAGTTAGACACTAAGAGTCAAAGTGTAGACATTACCTTGTGAAACTTGGAGAATTAAGTGTATGACATGAACTTTCTAAAATCCCACTTCTCAGTGAAGTGCCTCGAAAATTAAATGGATTAAGGTCAGGTCAAATCCACACTCAGTTTTTACTCACGACTCGATTCAAAACCTGAGGTCTTTACACTTCACATTGCATATGCATGATATGCTAACGAAATGCTTATGAATAAAATGCACATTTTTTATTTTTGATGATGGTTTTTTGAATGAATGAGAAGCCTTTCTATTTGAATTTTTTTGTTATACACTCAATTTTACAACGATTCATGACACAAGCATTATTTACAAAAATTCTACAAAACATTTATGAAGAGAGTATTATTTACACAAAATTATACAAATTATACATATTTTACAACTTGTATACAATATACACATTATACAAATTTACATGTATTTTACATATTGCACCTATTTTACATTTTTTTGACACATTTTACAAAATGGTTACCCATCCTGTTTTTATTGAATATTATACATATAAAATACATGAAATTACGAGATATGGGTAAATTATATATGTTATATATGCAAACCTCCATACCTAGCTTGTGCTATGTCCTCAGAGCACAAGAAGCGAGTAAGAAACATAACTAGTGCTAAGCGTAAGAGAGTGAAAAGAATAGAAGTATAGAAAGTCAACATGCCCCTATACTTAGGCTCTGGTCAATATAAGTATAGAAGAAGAGCAAAAATGGGGTGGTCAAGGTCGAGAAAATGAAAATACAAGACAGGCATTGGTCCCCCTATACTTAGGCTCTGGTCATCTTAAGTAAAGAAAAGATGAGTAAGTGTGAGAACCAATGATGTTGGAGGATATACAAAGAAAAAATTTAGAAAAAGAAGAGCAACTCATGTCACTCACCCCCTATACTTTGGATCTGGTCATGTAGAGTGTGTGATGCGAAGCACGAATGAGGGAGGGAACAAAACAAGAAAATTTGTACGAGATGGAGTACGATAATACAATGATCAAGAAAGTTTGTGACGAACCTTCTTACGAGAATGAGTAGGTGATAAATATGCAGGTGTGTTGTTGTTAGAATTATCCCCAAAGGAATAACAATGAGGTGAAGGGATTGTCCAACGAGGGTCGACACATGACTTCTTGCTCAAACCGGGTTTAAAAACAACCGAACTGAGCTCACTCATATAAATCACCTCATCTAGACCTGATGAGGAATCCTCAGAAAATACCTTCTTTGGTATGTTGAAGGAAACTTTCTTAATTGATTTTCTAGAACCTAAAGCATTAAGAGGAAGAGAAGAGTAATGCGCCTTGAGAGGTTCAGGGGAACAAATCGAGGGATCAACACTTGACTTCTTCTTACTAGATAACCAACTAGAGGATGGGTCATCCACTTTCTTGGAAAGGGTTAATTGGATCTTGGCTGTCTCCTTTGTTGAAGGTCCTGAAGGTAATGTATGTAAGGGGTCGATTGGATGTGGCAGTGTAGGCATATGAATCAGATCATAGAAATGGTAAAGACAATCTGAAAAGGGTGGGTACGACTAAGGGATAATTTCTCATTGTGAGTCCTCTATAGAAGTTGTCACGGTGGCGGTGAGGCAAGCAGTATGAAATGTCACCTTTCGTCTTTTGGTGCTTTACGAGATCTCCATTAGGGGATAAGGTAAATTATGATTGGTAATTAGGAATTCCCCTAGTGGATGTGGTGGTGTCTCCGGGTGTGAGGCATATCATGACCAATGGTCAGGTAAACAATCAATGTCTCAAGTGTAGCAGAGAGGTGAGACTCATCTACTTTTTGACGGCTATGGTAGTTTGTGACTATGTGGGTTGCCTTGGGTTGACTTATGTCCTCAAAGAATGGGTGAGCTTGGTGTATACCTAATTCTGGGAAATCAATTGCCTAAGTCTTGCAATCTATAGTCTCCTTAGCCAATTCTAAGAATGGCTTCTTGAAAATAATGGGAGACTGGGTGAACTCTCCTTGGTGTTCAATATTAATGACTGTAGAGTCCATTCTGAGTGGAGCACCAATGAAAGTAATGATGACTGAAATAACCCCTCTATGTTATTTAATGGATTAGTCAACCAGCTGAACGACCATTCTCGATTTCCTAAGTGGTCTGAGTTTGAGCTTGTCAAACACAGAGGATGGGAGGTTGTTAGTTGATGAGTCATCGTCTTTCCAAGCTTGGATAAATTTATTATCTGATTTCACACTCAACTTTGGGCAACCGCTTCACTCCGTGGCTCTTACTCTTTCCCCTCATCACCAAGGAGGTGGCCATAGAAACTAGGTGTCTGTTGAACGTATGTATCAGACCCACTAATAATGGTCTGACAAAATTAGACTCACCATTGCTGATGTGACTGCTCAATACTCATGATCAAACAACAATTAACCCACACGTTGAATAAGAAATTAATCAGACAGGGCTAAAAATTATTATACCCTACCAGAGATGTATAGTGATAAATATGTAGGGGTCGAACACAGGAAAACGAGTGTAGACTGTATGAGATTGAGAAATGAATTACAAGAATTTGTCTTTCAAATGCCTAACCAATTTATCAATTTTTGCAGGGTTTTAATATTTTTTTGATTATATATATATATATATATTAATTATTTATTTTCTTTTTATATATTCTCTAATTTTTAATTTTTTTCTTTCAATCATATAATATAAGTATATATAAGGCTATATACACTATAAAGAAATGCAATTATAAATATACTTAAAAATAATCAAAATGAGAAAATTTTGTTGGACTTGAATTAGTTTTTTATTATTTTTTATTTTTGGGGAAGTTATGATATTTTGTGTATATTATTAAAGTCAAAACTATCCCAAATCAGGGATTCAACAAATAAGCTGAATTGTTTTGGAAATAGAAAATAACAAGAAGTGTCCATAATCTTCCAAATCAGTTTTAATAGATAGATAATAATATAAAGAAAATTATAAAATAGAAATAAGTATATTTTACATTTTTGAGATTTTTATATTTTATAAAGTATTTTAGAGTTTTTTAATCTTTATGATTTTTATTTTTCTATTTTTAGTGGTTTTTGGTTTGAAGTTGCAAAATAATAAAATGTATAAAATATATTTTTTGGGATTTTTTAAAAACTTTTTTATATTTTTTGGTATTTTATAAATCAAACATATGTAAAAACATGCTCATTTGATTTTCATAAATAACAAAATGGCTAAAATTAAAATCTAAAAATATGGAGTGAATCTAGATGCTAGCATGCATTTAATCCTATTTGTGGAGATTTTTTGGAGTATGCATGATTATTTTAATAAATGGAAAACAAACATAAAAAACATTGAACTTGAAAGGGTATAAATGTAATTAAAAATAATCATGAGGATTATTCTGCAAATTACTCAAAATGATTCAGCTGATAAAAAGTTTTGAGACTAAAATGAAATACAGAAACCCATCTATACATGCAAACTAGCCTTATCACGTGGGATGACACATTAGGTGACTTTGACGAGACTAAAATGCAGCTAATATAAATGACAGGGGTTCCAATGCAATTTTACAAAAAGTTTTTAAACTACTAAAATCCATTGTAGGACTAAATGCAAAATAATAAAAACAAAGGGGAATGTTCTATAATTTACCCCATATTCACGTAGGTGAAGGGTAGAGACAATCTACTAATCCATGTGATTCTCCCCTTGCTCGATGCTGCTTCGTCGATGAATGGACGAGATCAGATCTGGGGCTTCATCAAATGGACGAGGTGCATCCAAAATGGATGACGGGGATTAGAACTGGAGCGAAGGAGTGATCAGATGGATGTTGCTTCATACGAAGAATAGGGAAGAACGTCGACTTCCTCGAGCTTCGATTAATGATTTAAGGCTACTCTAACCTCCTTCCTTGCTGCGAGATGGCTCCAAATCCTCATGGACTAAAGCTCAGATGAGGACTAGGACATGGAGGGCTTTGTCTATCTTCGAAAGGCTCTGCAAAGGTGTTTTTTTCTTTCTTTTTCCTGCAAGGAGTTGGTCAGTGACAAAAAGCAAAGCTTGAGGAAAATCCTAGAGGCGAAATGAGATGGAGATGGGATGAAATGAAGGTCTCTAATGATGCGACGAAGGAGGAGACCAAATCTCTGGATCTGTGTAAGATTCGGGTGGATGGAGGTGAATGGGACATAAAAAGTGTAAGGGGAAGAAGGTGAGGGCGAAAGGCGAGGCAGAACATAGGCAAAGGACACTGGAGGCTTGTCGAAGCAGAGCTCCTGCGGACTACGGGCGGAGGATATTACTCTACACGAGATGAAATTGAGTGAAACAAAGTGCACGGTAACTCTACTACTACTCTAGGGAGTCAAAAGCTCAAGGAAAATAGAAGCTACTTGACCTGGACCGGAGTAGGTAGAGCTTGCAGCAGAGCTGGCAGTGGTGACTCGTATGGCTCGATTCAACAGGTCAAAGAGAACACTGAACCTTGAGGAAGACTGCTTCTGCCACAAGGAGTCTTGATTCGATGAGAGTTAGGGCAAAAGTGGTATGGAAGAGGATCGAATTTGAATGGAGTCCTGGAGGAGACATTTTATACATGTCATCTTCATCGGGCGATGGAGCTCGATATAGTGACTCCCCTTCCATTGACTCATCTGGGAGTGAAGGCTCGATGATCGAGGATTAAAAGCCAAGAATAAATTGAGTTGCATTGGTGCAAGATTTAGGCACAAAAAAATCCAGAAAAATGGGTCAAACAAGATTTGACAAGGGCTAGGGTTCTGGTCAAATAGTTGACTGAGGTCAACTAGTAGTGCCATCTGTTTAGTCCGCTTAGACTAACCAGGAAATATCATCCCCGAAATTATTTATAAATTCACTAATAAATAATAAATGATTTTATTAATTTTAATTTATAAAATAAAAATATTTGTTATTTTATGTAGTATTTTAATATGTTTTTTATTTTTATTGGTTTATTTATTATAAGTTATTTTTGGGTGTATATTTGGAGGTATATTCATCTATGTTTTGCATATTAGTTTGTATTTTTGATTTTATTATTTTATTTTCAAATTTTATATATTTATAACTTATTTTATATACATAAATGTATTTTTATTATATTTTTCTATGTAATATGTACACTTAAATAAATAGGGGTATTAAATATATATGTACAAGTATATGTATTTCATCTATGTATTTATGTATATTATTTTATTTTTACTTATGGTTTTTATTCTAAATATGTATATATACTATAAATAATATTACAAAAAATTAGCAAAATATATAATTATAAAAATAATAAAAATAAATAAAATGAATATTTTATTCAGGTAAAGTACACAACATGGATCAATACCAAACTTTTGCACTTTAGTTCCAAATTAAATGAAACTACCTTAAATAAATAGGTTATTAAAAATTATATATAATTAACTGTGATTTTGATACATTTGAGTTGTTATTGAGGATATATGGGTATAGGAAGGTTGGTTTTGTATTTTTTATTTAGAATATAAAATTTACATTATATATTTTTTTATGTAAGTATTTTTCTATACATTATTATTTACAACTTTCCTGTACAAAATTTCTTTATTTGAGGTATAAAAATGGAAAATAAAATAGGTCCCAAAAATGCAATATTGATGAATAAAAGAATGTGATTTTCATTGATTTATTGGCTCTTATCTCTCCCTACATTATTTCTTATCGACCCAGTCATTAAAATGCCTAGGTCTCAAGGTTTGAGGTCATAAAATACCTTTGGTATTTTATTCCTTTTATTTTCTTTATTATAATTTTGGCATTAAAAAATTATTTAATATACAATAAATGGAATTAATAATGAATGTTAATTTGTATAAAATAATGATATTTACATGCATTAGCTAGGGTTTTTAAGGCCAAAATGATAGAATAAAGGTAATGAAATGGAAATTCATCACCAAGTATACTTTCCCTTTGCTAGTTCCCAGCAAACACTTATGCGATAATGATAGAAAATTAAAATAAAGAAAGAAAAAGAAAGAACGTGGAATGATTTTAATTCTCAAACTTGTCTTCACAAAATCAAAGTTGGATCTTTAGTCATACATTTGCATTTTAGGTGCAGTTAGAACCTTTTCGGGGAATAGATTTGAAACCTACTCAATACTCAAGTCTCCGAAGACTCTACTCAAGTCTCCTCAATAGCTAGGTCAGAATATATCAACTCATATGTAAACACTTATGACTATGAATCTATCTCGGCTGAAGCGGTAAAAGTCAGTCTTCTCCAACATGATGACCCTAATTTATCAATTCAACAAATCTTTCCTAGAGAAGCATGGTATTACCTTCTAGGTTCAAGTGAAAACTAGTTCAAGAAGAGGAGGTGGAGAAAAGAATGGACAGTAGCCAATGTATCTACCTATCCAAGGATGCTTTACCAGTGTAGCCAAGTCATCTGGTTGCAGTGTTGCAAACATATGTCTTTGAAGTTCAAACTTGCTTATTGACTATACATATATACACTCCGACATGAATTTATTTTTCATTTAGACCTATCCACTTTTTTGGAGTTTTTGATTTTTCCATTTATTTTAAAATACTATATACAACAACATTTACATAAGGACTTTTCTTGAGCCAGTAGACTATCCCTCTTTTGAAGCATTATTACAACCCCACAACTTCTATCTTCAGACCTCGTTGCCATTGGATCGGTTGGTGTACAATGTCCACAATAGTGTGACTTCCGATGTTTCCATTGACTTGTGTCTCATTCTAGCAAATCCAACCCCTAACACTTCAACTAAGGTGAGCAAAGTGCAAGGTGCAGGTGTATAATTGATGAAAGTCGATTTCATCATCTTAATATGCATATTTTAACCCCCTTGCTTAAAAGTGTGTCAATAAAAACCAGATAAAGTCTTGTAATTATCAGAGTCATTGAATAAATTAAAAACCACAAAAATGGTCAAAATTAAAACCGTGGTGTTTTTCACCTTAAAAATACCCTCAAAAATATTTCCTGTCTTTGAATGACCTCATCTCCGTTTTTAGTCAACATGAAACTGCTTGTAGATATCATCAAGATCTACAACTTTCATGTTTGAGTATTCCAAATTCGGCCATTTGCCCCTTCATATTTCAATTTCTTCTTTCAAATAATCTGATTGGTCCACGTGGCTCGTTCTGGTTAAGCCACGTGGCCCGGTACCTTTGCCTCTGTCGCCCTCTCTTTCGGCCGTTGGATCTCTTCTTGATCCAAAGGTCTTGCTATCTCCATGATCCCTGTCGTCCGATCATTCCCCTGAGCCCATCTCAACCGCCCGTTGGCGCCTTGAGCTGCGCCAGCTACGTGGCGCCTTGGGAGCCATTCGATCTCGCCTTCGCCTCTTTGATCTCCATCGTCCACTACCGCTGTGATATGCACCATCCGATCAATCTCATGATTTCATCAACGCCATCCGATAGCGCTAGTTCCTCTGTGCACTACGTGTCTGCTCTCCAACCACTTGATCTGATCTGGATGATCTCATCACAGCCGCTCTTAAACGCTTTGCTCCGGCCGTTGGATCGCATGATCCAACGGCTTAGACACCTTCGTCTACCTCCGATCATCCCTCTATCCCACGTTCCTCCTCTAGCACAACCGCTTGCCCCTTCCATTTTTTCCAAGTCCACGTCCACCATCTCCATATCCCAACAATTCCACGATAATCCCCAATCATCCACGACTCTCACGGATGCTTCCACTACCCACGATCCCCTCTCCTGCGTCCCATGCACTCCCTGAAACCCACTCCCTTCACCACTGAAACCACCTCCTTCGCCCCTTAAAGACGCCATCTCCTCCGCCTGCCACGATCGTCCACCTTTACGTTGGGGTGTTACCCAACCCTCTCTTCTTCCCCGTGACAGGGGGAGGACAGATCGAGGAGCGACGACTGTAGTCATCCCCGGTGTTGACCCCTGGCTGAAATCGGCCAGGACTACTGTGGCTCCGCCTCCGCCAAGCTGCCCTCATTGGCTGGGGAGGTTCAGCGATGACCAGAGCACTGCCTCGGAGCTCACGCACAAGCTCTCCGCTCCTCCCATCCTCAGGTAAGTCTTCCAATCTTCTTTGCAATTTCTCTTATTTTTGCTTAATTAATTAGGATTCCATTTCCACTATCGCCGTTCATGGATCACCTCTCGAGCTCCGCTTCGCCTCCACCTTTCATGCACTACTCTCCGTGCACCCTCTTCTTCTTCCACATACCATAACATCTCCGACCCACCTCCTTCACCCTTTCCGATGGAGGAGCTCTGAGCTCTCGCCTTCTCTACTCGTAGTAGCTCCCATCTCATGCCACTCTACACATGCGCACCACACGAGCGTTTGCTTTGGCCTGCTGCACTAACATTTCAGATATACGCCATGGTTGGAGTGCTCGTCGGAGTAGATTCTCTCGACCTCGTCGCCGGAGTCCAAGCCTCCATCGGATGCTGTGGACCCCGTAGATGGTTCCCCGAACTTTGACGAGTATATTCCTTCATCAGGGAGCTGCCGAGGACCTTCATGGAGCTCCATCTCTGGAGGCGGAGATGCAGCTGTTCCACCGGAGACCCGACTCCTTTGCCAGCCGGATAATGAAGGAAGATGTACATGAACCATTGGATGGCCTTCTCCCAGCGCCCATCCAACGGTCCATAGGAGGACACGTCAACACTTTCATGCAGCACAGGAGATGCCAGATCATCTTAATCTAACGGATGATCGGTATCAACGCGCCAGCTCCAGACGTCTTCTAAGCATATCCCCGATCCTCCAGACCCGTGCTTGCCGAGCCTATACCGAGCCTAATCCGAGCTCGAAGTAGCAACCGAAGCAGTACCGGGCCTCAACCGAGCCTCAGAATCATCCGAGCATGGATTGCACGTGATAGTCACGTGCCATCTGGACAATTGCAGGAAGACCCCGTTGACTTCTCCATATTGCATCTAGGTCCCGAGCTCACGTGCATGCCATGCGTGCCTGGGTTATTTGCACTTTTACCCTCACGGGTTTTAATAATTACAAATATACCCCTACACGTGTAGAATAATTACAGGAAAGGTCCCAAACTTATTTTTAATTGCATTTTAGTCCTTCCTAGGGACCTGTTTGTTAGTTATCTTTCATGTTTTCTTACAGTTATGCCCTTGTCTTCTTTCATGTATATCTCGAGCACCGTATCTCTGTTTCAGTTGATTTCAGTTTCATTTCGAAGCTTGTTTGATGAATTTTCTAATGGCAAGTTTGTTTCCTGTTTTGACACTGTTATCTTAATGTGTTATTTTAAATAGCTAAGTGTCTTTTATGCCATACATACAGACCTTGCCTAATTTTATCAAATATGTTACCTCATGATTCAAGCCTGAAATTAACTAAGGTTTAAAATTGCTCATAATTCTGGCCTAGGGCATGTTTGCATTGCATTTCATCGCATCTATTTGCATGATTAAAAAAATAATAAAATAAAAAATGCGTGTTTATTTTTGTTTAATGCATCCTCTTGTTCTAGTGCATTGTTTGACCTATTGTTCGCTAACTCAACACTTAATGAAATTGATAAGAGTCTAGATAATACGAGAGAGGCTCGTGTCCCTGAGTTCGACCTTGGTTACTTACCAAGTAAAATATAAATTTATGACCATCTGATTTCATTGATATATCCAAATTTGATGGTCTTTGATGGACCGAATCCAGCCCGACTGCAACGTTCTTAGTGTTAAATCCACACTCTTAAAGGGCTGAATTTTCGGTTTATCAAATGGCACCGTTGCCGGGGACACGACTCATTTCTTGTATTATTTGGATTTTTATTTATTTAGTTAAGTGTTTCTTTTATATAGATCAAGTTGTCTATTTGTCTTGCATTATAAAATTTTCTTCTCGGTTGATCTCTAACCTTTGCTTTTGTGATAGGGTCCTTGGTGTTCAAGGAGGCGAGGAGCAGGTGCTTCCCACTGTGACGAGCCGCAGAAGCATGCTTGGAGCAAATCAAAAAGAAAAGAAAAAAATTTGTCTTGTCATTTTGCATATCATTTTATCATGTAATAATTGTCTTTACAGCGGTCTTCGATCGAAGACTCACGATAATAAATGAACGAATATATGTGGTTGTGTGGGGATCGTCCCCACTTGATTGTCAACTTAGGACTAGGTATGCAGCTCTTCGAGCTTATTTTATGGTTTCATTTTTTTACGTGCTTGCTCGTAGGTAGGACACACATTAATCCAAGACGCACATAGCCTCGCTTCACTTAGCCAAATTTTAAAGACATTTTTCCCGCTAATAGAAGCCTATTAGGTGCGGCTTTTGATCGACTTGCATACATATCATTTTTGTTTTCAAAACATTCCAAGTTTTAACGTATTTTCGCCAAGGCACTGCATGTTTTCTCGAGTAGCCTAGATCATGTTTTTATCGGTTACATGGTTTTTCTCGATTTTCCCTCCTAGCTTGATCACCTAGGTTAATGGAAACTGGGAATGGTATTCGATGATTGCTTGATTTATGTGCTCACCTTAATTCAGTGATAACCTTAAGCAAATTAATTGGGTCTGTTAATTTGAAGTCAACCTAAAATGGAGTAAAGTTTTATTTTGGGACTGTTCATCACCTAGGTTAATGGAAACTGGGAATGAACGGTAGACGATGATTGCTTGATTTATGTGCTCATCTTAATTCAGTGATAATCTTAAGCAAATTAATTGGGTCTGTTAATTTGAAGTCAACCTAAAATGGAGTAAAATTTTATTTTGGGAGAGCAACACCCTCGTTTACACATATGATTTTTACTTAACATTTTTTCCGTGTAAAAATGTAATGTTTTAATCACCAATAAAACCGAAAAGATAATAAACCAACCTTGGTTGGTTTCATGTGTGAGTTGGTGAAATTGAAGTGTGTTGCATGCTTTTTTGAGCCATGTTTGCTCCGATACTCTCCCCTGAGCCGTAGAAACTCCATTGGTCTCTGAAGATTCATCCACTCATTTGTATATCCATCTATCTTCTTCATTCACCTCAGGCCTCTTCCGACATCAAATTTCCATCTTTATACTTGAGCCACTCTCAGCTAAAGTATAGGGGGGACCCGAGTCCCTATGATTTCTCTACTCATTTTTCCTTGCCTTTATACTTAGGTTATCTCTAACCAAAGTATAGGGGGAGTCCTCCTTAGTTCCCATATATTTTTTATATTTAAATGGACCTATGGACTTGTATCATCTAGTGCTATGAGGACATATCAAAGTTTAAGTACAGGGGGGTATACCATGTATACAATATATGTACTTTAGCTATAATCTGAAAAATTTGAAAAAATTTAAACTTTTTGGCTAAAGTAAAATTCTTTGAACTAAGTGAATGCAATGGTTTTCAAAGCTTTTCTATATTATGTTACACTATTTTTATAAAAATATTTTTGAAAATGATTTGAAAAATGAGTTTCCCTTGTTTTGAAAAATCTTTTTTGAAAACATTTTGAAAATATTTATTTGTGTGACTTAATATTGAAATCTCTTTTCAAGGAAAAATAAGTCTAACCTGTGTTCTAACATCTTGTTAAAAATTCCATAAAAATAAGAAAATTCAAAACCCTTCAAGAGTCATTAGTGACTACTAAGCCAAATAAGTAGCCGCGTTCAATGAGGGTTCACCCTTAGCAGAGTGGGTGGTTTAGAGGACATCGCGTAAGGCCTCGTCCTCAAGCAACGGGCTCCGGCCTGTACTTACATCCATACTGGTTGAATGTAGATGCATCTACTTAATTGAGTTTAGGCAGTCATAATATCTCTTGAAGTCAAAAAAATGTTTTTGAATGAAGGAGTTGGATTAATCCTCTACAATTACACTTCCACCCAGGATCTGAAATGTTCAAGGAAATTTGATTTGTGAGGTCTTGAGATTTTAGGTTAACCAGCCCTAGCCATCATGGTCTTAGACTTAATCATCCACATTCCCCTAGATTTCTAGATTTGTGTGTTATATTGCAGGCTTATCTCCGACCATAAGAATATGATCAGCACATCACATGCACGATTGCGGTTTCAATGAGATGAGTTGAAATTTCACTTGAGGAACTGGGACGAGGGATTCAAGTCTGGACTTGATCTAATGATGCTCGAGGATGGGATAAAATCTTTGAAGGCTTCATGAAACCTGAGTGTCAGCAATTTTAGCCAGTATGAGAACTTGACATTGTCCTAAGTGCCAGGGTGTGAAATAAATAAAAATTGTTAATCAGTGTGCGCCAACTCTTGGTAAAAGCAGTGGAACTAGCCAAAAACACTACAAATCAATGAAATTTCAAAGAAAAGCTCTCATTCCACAAAGTCAAATATCAAAGAGCTTCCACCAAAGGCGAGCGCTCCCAACCATTTCAAAGTGTCCACTTGGACCACCGCTATTAGGACCAGGAGTCGGGCTTGCACCAAAAAAAGGGCTCTGCATCATAAATGCTACAAGTATGGGTGTAGAAGGTATGATAGATACTCAAAAAAGACACACCCCGGTGTATTCCCAGGAAAACAAGTGCAGACGACTCCAACTTCTCTTGACGGACGCACTGATCAACACCAAAAAAATGTGTTGCGTAAAAAGGAATTAGAGAGAATCCTTGTTCCAATGAGAGGGAGAGAAGAAATGACACAATCTCATGGCCTCCATTACTGGCCTTCCATCTACATTTTAAGTCTGACAACTAAAGAAATGGTAGACTGAATGCAAGATTTGATGTATTCCCTAGTGTTGAGGATTGGTTCCCTAGGAGAATTTCTTGGACTAAGACCTTAGGTGACGTTTAGACTCTACTCTAGGAAACACAGTCAACACTAAAAGTCATACCCTTAGTCTATATGTACATCAGAGAGAGTCTGGATAATTAGAGGAATTGGGTGCCTCTTGACTAAGGATGGGTTGAGCGTTAAAAATTTTTGACCTCTAAAGTTGAGTGGACTTGAACAGATCGGATCCTCTAAATTTTAAAAACTTTATTTTTGCAAGCTAATTTGACAAATAATTTTTACATACATTTACAAATTTTGAAATCATTTTGCAAAGGTTTTTCAAACAGTATATATAGATTTTTCAATTTTTTTTGCAAACATTTTCCAAACATTTTCAAACAAATTTTAAATCATTTTATTTCACATTAAGAAAATGAATTTTTATAAACAAAACATTTTTACAAAGGTTGAAAACATTTTACAAAATGTTTTTGAAATGATTTTCAAAAGATTTTTCAAGAAGATTTTCTAATCATTTTTCAAACATTTTGCAAAATTTTTTTACCCGATTTATTAATCGGTGTATACAAAGAATTTTAATGTGTATTTTATACAAATATATGCTTTATAGTTACTTAATTGTATTTTAACCATACTTATTGAAAATATGAAAGTGCAAGATATGGTTAAAGTATATATAAAGTATATAAGATCTCTTGTTCTTAGCTTGAGCTATGTCTTCATTGATTAGAGAGATAAAGAGAGAGGAAATAACTCGTACTAAGTATAGAAAATCCTATACTACAACGACTAACGAATGAACGAATGAGAAGTTAACCACCACCCCTACATTTGGGATGAAATAATCCTAAGTATAATAGACTGTGCGGGTCAAGGGTCGGAATATATGAAATCATCGGCTCAATATGTCCTCCATACTTAGGTAAAATATCCCTAAGTATATACATAGTATATAGAGTTGAGGGGACAAGTGAGGGACTGAAAATGAGGAACTTGAGGTGTACAGCCTGAATACATAGGACAAGGTACGACCTAACTATAACAAGGATGTAAGATGGCACCTTTTCAGAAGAAAAAGAAAGATAAAAATGAAAAGAAGAAAAGAATAAAAGAATAAAAAATGAAAAATCATTCAAAAATATTTTGTTCTGCTCTTTCTGAAACTGCAGAAGTGGTTGCTTTCAACTCATCTTCATATACAACTTGAATTGAGCCAATGACAAATAGAAATGTATCATGCTCCAAGTAAGGCTTCATGAGTTGTCCATTGACTACAAAAGGCTATATATCAACATATAATTCAGTTATCATCATGCCACCATTGTCAAACACATGTTTCACTATAAACGACCTAGTCCATTTGCTCTTCAATTTTCTTGGAAAGATTTTCAGTTTCACATCAAACAACCAAACCTTTTGATCATGATCAAGAGTCTTTCTATGGATGGGCTTGTCATGCCACTTCTTGACCTTCTCATTGTACACCGGTCTATTGTCATATGCATAATATCTGAATTCAAGCAATCTGTTCAGATCCACTTTTTTATTTTTCCCAACTTTCTTGGAGTCCAAATTGTAAAGGTTGATTTCCCATAACGATTTATGAATCAGTTAAATGGGATGACATGGCTTGCCATAGACATGATGTTAGGGAGACATTCCTAGTGATGACTTATATGTGGTCCTATAAGCCCAAAGAACTGAATCAACTAGCTGAGACCAGTTCTTGTGATCCGGACACACAAGCTTCTGTTGAATTGTCTTTATCTCCCTGTTGGAGCATTCATACAAGCCATTAGGCTACACGTGGTAGGGAGAAGCGACATGATGTTCAATACAAAATTCTTGAGTCATCTTCTTCACCTCTCTATCGATAAAGTGGCTACCCCCATGTGATGTGATGATTTTTTGTATATCGAACCTTGAGATAATGTGATCTTTTAGAAATTACAGACAGTGTGAATGTCTGCGATCCGAGATGGGATAACCTCCACCTAGAGACTCACGTAGTCGATAGCAAGCAAAATGTATTTGTAACCCTGACTATTAGGAAACGGGCCCATGAAGTCAATGACCCAAGCGTCGAAGACATCTAAAATCTGAATGAACTTCAGAGGAATTGTATATATCATTCCTATGGTGCCACCCTTTTTCTCGTAGTCATTGTAATTCTTGACATAATCTTCTATATCTTTAGACAATGTTGGCCACCATAGGCCACTTTGAAGCACTTTTGTTGTTGTTCTCATGCCTAAATGGTGCCCTCCAGATTCACGGTTGTGATAATGCACGAAGATACTTGGGACTTCCTCTTGAGGGATACACCTCTGCCAGATGCAATCTGCCCCCTCATGAAAGAGATATGGGTCCTCCCACTGGTTGGAATGGATATGAGACAAAAGCTTATACTCTTTCAGCTCAGGAAAATCTTTTGGAGTTTTCTTGGACATAAGATAGTTCACAACATCATCATACCAGGAGAGAGACGTACCTAACAGGATCACCTCATCTGAAAAAGGTCTATGTAATCGGCTACAAGTTTTACTCAGGAGATTCAGGCTTGGGAAGTCTGGACAAGTGGTTAGCCACCACATTCGTGACTCCCAATTTATCTTATATTTCTAGGTCAAACCCTAGAGGAGAAGGATCCACCTGATAAGATGGGGTTTGGCATCCTTCTTCTGTTGTAGATACCGTATGACCGAATGATCTGTGTAAACAATGAACTTGGACCCAAGAAGATGGGATCTGAACTTTTTCGAGGCAAAAACTATCGCTTGCAGCTTCTTCTCAGTGATTGTGTATTTCCTTTAATCTTCATCGAGCATTCAACTAGCATAGTGAATAAAAAATGGACCACCAAGAAAGACCACTTCCCATTGCCCTTCATTTATCAAATTCTTGAGAGACTAACCACGAAGGAATATTTCTGCTTCTTGGACGAGTACTCCGGGTACAATCAAGTTGCAATAGCTCCCGAATTGCAAGAGAAAACCACGTTCACATGTCCATTTGGGACGTACGCCTTCAGACGGATGCCATTCGGGATATGCAATGCTCCAATCACATTTCAGAGGTGTATGCTTGCAATGTTCCCAGACATAGTGGGCAATTTTCTGAAGGTTTTCATGGATGATTTTTTTGTCTATGGGGATTCATTTGATCAATGCATTGATTATCTAGACCGAGTTCTGTGGAGGTGTTGTGAAGTTAATCTAGTGCTCTCGTGGGAGAAGAGCAACTTCATGGTGAATGAAGGAATTGTGTTGGGTCATGTTGTATCTAAACATGGCATGGAAGTATACCCGACCAAAGTGGAGGTGATTTATAAACTTGATCCACTTCCAACAATCAAACAAGTCTGGTCATTTTGGGTTATTTCAGCTTCTACTGATAGTTTATCAAAGATTTTAGCAAGTTGGCCCAGCCGTTGACTGGACTATTGAAAAAAGGAGAATGATTTTATTATCGATGACTGTGTACTCCTTGACTTCAATCAGCAGATTGAACTCATCACTCAGGACCCGTCTTGCAGCTGCCCAATTGGATGTTACCCTTCGAAATCATGACAGATGCATCGGACTGGGATAGAGGAATTATAAAAAGTGTTGGCTCAGTTTCCTTGACTGGGCATGTGGTGGCTTCTCCAAGAGTGGTGTTGGGTCTACTTCACATGCATGCATCACCAAAGCTATATGGTCTCTACCGAGGCAGGTGCTAGTATCATCTTTTTGTTTTTTGCATTTTCTTCATTTTTTTGTCTTTTGGTTCTGATGCTCCTCCAAAAATGATATCTGGCTCTGGTGCTGGCTGGGCTGATGGCTCCCCATCAGACGGTGGATTCTTTCCCTTCATGGTAGCTGATGGTTGCAATGCTCTACCACTCCTGAGAGTAACAACTTCAGATATAAATAATTCATTTCTACCTAAATCGACAATTCACTGCAAGCTACATGTTCCTTACATCATAAGTTGTTCGGGTTGGCTTTGACCTGGGCTGGTATGACTATCTTTACAGCCATCAGATCATCAATCTTTTGGGTCATCTCTGCCATATTTTTCACTAGTAGAGCCATATAGTCCAAGGCCGGGTTAACTGGTGCAACCTCAGAGGATTCAACCTATATAGGCTTATGATATTCATGGGGGTGTTTGTTGTTGGTAACCCTGGTGATGCTGATAGTGAGGGAGAGGGAATGAAGAGTACTAGGAATACTGAGGAGGATTTGAATATTGATGCTGGTATTGAGCAACTGTTGTTGCTGATGGTAACTCTGACTGCGATAACCAGGCTGCTGAGGACCTTATTGGTAATTCTGCCTACAGATGTTGTTGTTGTATGGAGGTTGTTGCTGATGAGAGGGTTGGTAGGGTCTTCCACCCTGCTACTATTGGTGATAGGGCATGTTGCCCATGTTTTGACCCTAGGGTTGTCCCTGAGGATGGGTTAGTTGCACCTCATTATTCTAGAGACCATTGATTTCTTGCATTATACCAGGGGTCGACAGAGCTTCTCGTGGTAGGCAGGCTGGGACTTTGGTTGGTACACAACATCTGTGTCTGGGACTGTAGGGACTACTTCGAGGAGTGCACATAATATACTTGATAGAAGGGTTGGGATGGAGAGAGACTCGATTAAGGAGGTTGTGAGGCTTCTTCGGCTCTACAAGAATTCTGGAAGTGGCAATACAAAATTGTATGCATTGGCATTCAGTGACCGATAAAACACTCCAGATGTTGGGAGATCAAATCGAGCTTCTCCACGCCCCGGGTCCTATTCTTGATCACTGCAACTTTGTCAAGGTCCTAACCTATTCTCAAAGATATCAATTTTGGACAGGTGGCTCCCGATAATGCTCAGGTTGGAGATCTTGTCCCTATCGTCTACATGATCAGCCATGTTGACTGGCTTGTGGCTGGATGTTGGCATCTTCATATATGGTCCAGATCAGGATTGAGCAGCCTCTCCTTCATCCATATCCTAAAAAATATCCCATACAACATCCTTAACCTTGTTAAAATACGAGCCTGTGCAAGATGCATCCACTAGTTTTTGGATTTCTAGTGTCAAGTCAACCCACCGAAGAAGTTTTGGACTAGACTAGTCTTCGGGATGTCATGGTGGGGACACTTCTCTTGCAAATCCTTAAATATCTCCCACACTTCATGTATCATCTCATGGGGCTACTAGATGAAGTTAGAGATGCGGGACACATCTAGTTCAAGAAACTGAGAGGGTAAAATTTGTGAAGAAATGCACAGTTAAACTCCTCCCAGGTCGTTACTATCGTCCCCAAATAATCGACCCAATACATGGCCTTGTCTTGGAGGCTGAAGGGGAAAGTAGTCATCTTGATTACCCCTAGAGGAATATTGGGGTAGTGTGCTATGGCATAGATGTGGCCAAACTATTACAAGAGGATGTATGGTTCTTCGGTCGTGATCCCATGGAAGGTTAGGAGCAGAGACAAGAATTGCAGCTTCAACTCGAAGCGGGCATGGATAGGTGGAATCTTAATCCACTCTGTGATATGACCTACCATTGGGTTGTATGTTTGTTTCAACATGGGCTTTGGCTGCGGTGGTCTCGCCTCTCTTCCTTCGTCACGGAGTCCACCTTTTGAATAATTGTTTTCTGTATCATCCCTATGAAATGCATCCTCTTTGTTTTGGTCATCCTCTTGTCTGGCGTCTCTCTCATTGGTCCTTCTCCTCAGATCATTAATCATTTATTGGAAGATGACTTGGGCTAATTCTTTGTTCGTCAACTGCTGCTTCATAGCTTGGATTGATGCGATGAGCTGACTGTTGACGTCATTCTGAGTTGTGTGCTGCCCATCCCCCTGATCTGGCTCTTCAACTGGGTGGAGATACGATCCCTTTCCTCTTCGTATAGGAGCCATATATGATTCTACCTCTGACTCTGGCTTGAGATTGAGGTCAAGATCTGTAATGGGAAATACTCCCGGATCAGTTTGTTTACAAGCACCAGATGGAGAGAATGCTTCAGAATAGAGTCGATTCTGAATCTTATTAGGGATGGAGAAAAGTATGAAGTAAAATCAATATTCATCCAGAATGGGCAGAACCCGAGAAGAGAATGTTCCCAGTCTGGTGAAGAAGATGCAAGGAGTCCTGAGGGAGGCTTGCAGAATCTGAACCAAGGACCTGGGAATTGCCCTGAATTATTGGAGAAGGCACACGTATGGATTTGATGTGGTTGTCATTGAAGTCTCAACTAAGCCATCCATGCATCACCATCTCGAAAGTTCAAGAGGAAGATCGATGCAGAGGAATGTTACGAAGGTCAACTAAAAACAAAAGCAGTGTAAAACAGTAGACGAGATCAAAGTGAGCGGGGATCAAAAAGAAAGAAGATAGAAGCAAAATGGTGCAAATGCATGATGTTTTGTTATTGACCTAAATGATACTAAGCAATCAAACCTCCAAACAAAGGATTCACCAAATCAACCCATGAAACTGTAAGAGTTTGGCTATTTTTATTTGTTTAGTTTTAGGGTTATTGATTTAGGCAAAAATGTTATCACAAGTCCTTGAGTAGCTTGCCCTAGAGCAGAGCGTGTACTGTCGGGATGATTCTCCCGTACTTCTTCCACCTCCTTTGTATCATGTGATCTTTTCTCTTTAAGGTCCTCAACCTCGTGCCTGGGTGTATACTCAGCCAAAGAAATAGAGAAAGGAAGCCAATATTGGTGAACCCAAATACTTCGTCGGTCCTAGGTGATTGTTGAGGTAGCCACGGATTGGATTTTTTGCTCTATTACTTAAGCGTCGTGCTTCACTCTGTTTGGAAGGTACCTGAATACAATGTGGGCTCTGCTCACCCAATGCAAAGAGTCCAATTAATCAATTTTATTTAGGTAAAGTATTTTTAGCAGTCCTTTTTTAGTTTTCTGTTATCACTTGCTTGAGTAATTTCAATACAAGCACCAACCTATTTTGTATTTTCTTCGATTCCTTTGTGATCCAAAAATATAGGGAGAGAACAACAAAGTAATGCAAGGCGAAACTAAGACGAAAATATCACCTCAGTGCCAAAATGATGAATGCTCAAGTAGAAGACTTACAATGCATCCCATCGCTCTCCATGTGGGATGCAAAAAATGAATATTTAAACCTATGCTATATGCCGATATGCACACGGAAATCATCTTAAGCAGGCAGTTTCTATATGTAAAGAACCACATGCTAAACACTCAGAAAGAAACCTAAGATCCAGTCTTCGACGTCACTTGGTGCCCACTATAGTGGGTCCTGCAAGCACTGTATGTGACCTTTCTCAGAACGCGGTTTCAAGCTAGGCATTCAACAATTAATTAAACTAAGTAGAAACGCTAAGACTATAGGTGCATACACAGATAATTAGGTGTTTAGCCTTAATTTACAAGGGCTCATTCCATAAAACAAATACAAATAAGGCGAAAAGCACAAATCATGGAAAAAAAGAAAATAAAGGGGAAAATAGGGAGAACAAAAAGGTAGAAGGCGAGGAAAACACGAGAAAACTACGGTGAGCCCCCAAGTGAATAAACACTTGAAATTATGTCCGAGTATCCAAATTCAAATGTGCATGTATTAATACAAATTAAGTGCGAAAATAAATCACTCTCTCATAAAAGGAACAAAAATACTATGCATGGCTACTCTCTCTCTCTCTCACAAAAACCTCATGCTCTATTCTGTCAACTAGGTCAAAGTAGTTGGCTCGTCGTCCCAAGTCTGCGTAGAATCATCTAGGTGATCGTCCTCGATAAATAGTCCCTCACAAGAAGACGAAAAGAGATTATGTAAGACAATTCAAAATCAATAACCAAATAAAAAATAAATGAATAAATGGTTAAGCACTATAAGAGACAAAAAACTACTCTACATACCGATGCTCCTCAACAATGACGCCATTTGTTGAACGTGTGTCGATGCTTCTCGGCAATGATGCCATTTTCTATACGCATGTATAAGAGTCGCTAATAATAGTCTGACAAAATCAGACTCACTGTCGCTGAGGCGACTGCTCAATACTCGTGATCAAACAACTATTAACCCACACAATGAATGAGAAATTAATCAGATTGGGCTAAAATTTATTATACCATACTAGAGATGTATAGTAACAAATATGTAGGAGTTGACCACATGAAACAAGGGTGTAGTGAGTATGAGATTGAGAAATTAATCACAAGAATTTGTCTTTCAAATGCTTAACCAATTTATGAATTTTTTATGGGTCTTTAATATATTTTTTGGATTTTAATTTTTATATTTTTTAATTTGTTTCAAATTTTTAAAATTTAAAAGTTCATTTCTATATTATTTGATTTTAATTTCCTTTTTTTAATTATATAATATAGGAATATATAAGGCTATTTATATAATATGAAGAAATGAAATTATAAATATATTTTAAAATAATCAAAATAAAAATTAAATGTTTTTGGATTTTCTTTATTTTTTACCATTTTAAATTTTTGGGAATTTTTTATAATTTTTATATATTTTAAAAGTAAAAAATATCCCAAATCAAGGATTAAATAAATAACTGGATTATTTTGGAAATGAAAAATAATAAAATTGTCCATAATTTTCCCAATCGATTTTAATATATAGATACAAATATAATGAAAATTATAATTTAGGAACAAATATTTTTTGAGTTTATGAGAATTTTTATATTTTTATAAAGGATTTTGGAGTTTTTTTAATTTTTATGATTTTTCTTTTCTATTTTTACTGATTTTTAGTCTGAAGTTGCAAAATACTAAAAATAAAAAAAATTTGGGATTTTTTTCAAAATATTTTTATATTTTTTGATATTTTTTATTTTTAATAAATAATAAAATGACTAAAATTAAAAATATAAAAAAATATGGCTTGAATCTAGATGCTAGAAACACTTAATCCTATTTTTTGATTTTGTCGGAGCAAGGATGAAAATTTTAACAAATGGAAAACAAGCACAAAGTTTATTGCACAAACAAGGGTATAAATGTAATTAAAAATAAGCACAAGGATAATTCTTTAAATTACCTAAATTGATTCAACCATATAAAAATTTCTGGGACTAAAATGAAATACAAAAACCTCTAAGGTATTCATGCAAAATTGCCATGTCGGACGACATATGAGTAGACGCAGATGGGACTAAAAAGCAAATAATATAAAAGGAAGGGGTTCCAATGCAATTGTACCAAAAGTTTTTAAACTATTAAAATAATATAAAAGGTAGGCGAACGATAGAGATCAATCCACTAATCCACATGGCACGCTCCCTTTGTCCGATGTTGCTTTGCCGACAAGATCAGATCTAGGGCTTCATCAAACGACCGAGGTGCATCCAGAATGGATAATGGAGATTAGAACTGGAGAGGAGTGATCGGATGACTGCTTCTTCACATGAAGAATAAGGAAGAATGTCATCTTCCCCAAGCTTCGATCAGTGATTCTGTGCTACTCCGACCTCCTTGCTCGCTGCGAGATGGCTCTAAAGCCTCCTAGAGTGATTCCACGTATGTAGAGCTCCTCAAAACGATCAGAGATCTTGCTTGAAGCTCGGACGAGCGCTAAGACCTGGAGGGCTTTGCCTATCTTTGAAAGGCTCTGCAGAGGTAATTTTTCTTTCTATTTCTATAGGATGTTGGTCAGCGATAAAAAGTAGAGCTTGGGGAACTCTTAGAGGCGGACTGAGGTGGCGATGGGGTTAAGTGAAGGTCTTCAACGACGTGACAGAGGAGAAGAGCTGATATCCATATCTCTACAAGATACGGGTTGATGGAGGTGCAGGGAACATTCAAAATGTAAGGGGAAGAACGTGGGGTCAAAAGGTGAGGAGGAACATGCAAAGGACACTGGAGGGCTTGTCTTAGTAGAGCTTCAGTTAACTACGAGCGAGGGATTTTAAGCTACACGAGATGAAATTGAGAGAAATAAAGTGCATGATTAGTCTACTTTTACTCTAAGAATCAAAATCTCAAGGAAAAGAGAAGCTACCTAACCTGGACCAGAACAGGAAGAGCTCAGGGCAGAACTGACGGCGATGAATCAGATCTCTTGATTCAATACGTTAGAGAGCACCATGAACCCCGGGGAATACTGCCTCTATCACTAGGAGTCTAGATCTGACAAGAGTTTGGGCAAAAGTGGCACAAAAGTGGATCGGATTTGAATGCAGGCCCAAAGGAGATATTTTATACAAGTGATCTTCATCAGGCGATGGAGCTCTATACAATGATTCCCGCCCCAATGAATCACCTTGGCATGAAAGCTTGATGATCGAGGATGGGAAGCCAAGAACAAATTGAGTCACATTGGTGCAAGATTTAAGCACGGAAAAATCGATAAAAGTGTGTCAAATGAGGACTGACAAGGGCTAGGATTCAGGTCAGACAGTTGACCGAGGTCAACTAGTAGTAACATCTAGTTCGTCCACATGGACCAACCAGGAAAAACTAGACCTGAAATTGTTTATAATTCATTATAAATAGTAAATAATTTTAGTAATTTTAAGTTATGCTTACTATTTTATGTAGTATCTTAATACTATTTTTATTGATTTATATAGTTTTATTTATTATAAGTTACATTTTGGGTGTATATTTATAGGTATATTCATTCATGTTTTGCATATTTTATTTTTATTTTGCATTTTTTATTTTATTAAATTATTTTTCTTACTATATATTTATAACATCTTTTTATATACATAAATATATTTTATTATATTTTTCTGATGTAATATGTATACTTAAATAAATAGGGGTATTAAATATATATGTATAATTATATTCATCTATGTATTTATGTATATTATTTTATTTTTATGTTTTCTTTATGGTTTTAGTCTATTCTAAATATGCACATATACTATAAATAATATTTACAAATTATATGAAAATATAAAATTATAAAAATAATAATGAATAAATAAAAAGAGTATTTTATTCAGGTAAAGTTTACAATAAGGATCAAAAATCCAACTTTTGCACCTTTACTCCAAGTTAAATGAAACCACCTTGTTTAAATAGCTTATTAAAAGTTAAATACAATTAAAGGATATTTTGATACATTTTGAGCTTTTATTGAGGAGATATGGGTATGAGAAGTTTGGGTTTGTGCTTTTTTATTTAAAATATAAAAAGAACATTGTATATTATTTTTATGCAATCTCAATTTTTATTTTTCTATACATTATCATCTACAACTTTCATGCACAAATTTCTTTATTTGAGGTATAATATATGGAAAATAAAATGTGTCGCAAAAATGCAATATTGATGAATAAAAGAATGAATTTTTTATTGATTTATTGGCCCTTATCCCCCCCTACTTTATTCGTTGTGGACCCAGTCATCCAGATGCCTAGGTCTCGAGGTTTAGGGTCATAAAATACTTTTGGTTTTGTATTCCTTTTCTTTTCTTTTCTTTATTCTATAATTTTGGCATAAAAACTATATTTTATATACAATAAATGGAATAAATATTAAATGTTTCTTTGTACAAAATAATGCTATTTACATGCATTAGTTAGGGTTTTTAAGGCTAGAATGATAAAATAAAGATGATGAAATGGATATTCATCAGTGTGTCTCAGTTATGGTTCTCTTATTGCCTAACCTCTTAGACATTAATTTACTTCTCACAAAATCTTTTGAGGTTGCGAAAGTGTTCTATGGCCTTTATGAAGGAAAGTTCTTGAATCAGTTCCTTAACAATCACTTCCCTTTTGGCAGGGTCCAAATTTTTTAAGTCTTTTTCATTTTCAATTTTTATAATATTTTTGATAGGTGAAGGAGGAATAGGAGAATGTACATACAAGAGATTGGAGGAAAGTGGTTAGCAGAAGAGGGAGGTAGAATGGACTCTAGTTGTACAGAGTGTGTGGTTTTCCTAGTGTCCTCTAGGTTTTCAACATTAAATCCGCTCATTTCATTTTCCAATTTCATACTTGCACCGATAACAAATGAAATCAATAGATCATTGACATTTCTCAACTTGTACTCAATTAATTCATATCTCTTAACAATTCTAGAAATGTCGTACTCCAAAAAGTTCTCATGAAAAATCATGGGAGAAGTCTGGTCAGTTGGAGGATATTGATGAGAACATGAAGTCTGATACTCAACACACCTTGACTCTGGCATGTAATGCTGGGTTGAGTATGGATCGATCGTATGACATATATTGGTCGGAGTCTCATATGGTGGAGTCAATAGTAGGGGACTTGTAGATCGAGCTCATGAGTCCAATCCGTTATATATGTAGCTCTCCGAATTTATGGTATGAGGGTTGGTCAATGTGAGCTTGACTGCTAAGGACAATCCAATCCAAAAGATTATAAGGGGCATGCCTCTCCATTTGGTTTGTTCGTTTGATCATGTTATACCCTTATGTCTAGTCACAATATATATATATATATATATAAGTAGTTCACTTGTCATGTCATTCATATGAGAGAATGAGGTTTGTAGGGCTAAGTAACTATGCTGGTCATCTGTCTCAGCAATGGCTTGCCCATCGAATGGTTCCTTGACTTCAATATGTGCTCGAGAATATGGTGAGTCAACCCAGGATGGAAGTGGATCAAGAGTTTATGAAGTAGATGAGAAGTGCAGAGAAGTGGAGAAGTCAATTACAGTTCTGACTTCATAATCGGAGGGGGTGGTACTGACTATGGGTAAGGGTCTCCCGCAGATGGTAGAGGGCACATGAAAGATGGAGAAGATGAAGAGGATAGGTGCATGTTCTATGAGAAGTGACCCACATGCTCTAGGTACGATGATCAATATCCCGACATCTTCAAAAGTAGTGAATGAAATGAGAGTTGATCAAGGTAGACAACATGCAAGTGCACTGAAGGGTAACACATAAAAACACATAAACAAATATAAGAGCAAACCCCGGTTTTACCAACTTATTACAGTGATGGTCACAAAGGTCTGGCCGTTATCTTTTATATTTTAGTTAAGTGATAAAATAATCTTGTTACACAATAACACAAGGTGAGTCTTTTGACACCAAACATACGCTCCCACTTTATCCTAATCAAAGAGATGATATGTTGGGGATACCAGGTTACATCACACCCTAAGGAGTATAGTGCAGAGATAAACACCAAAATATCTCTCTAAGGTCAAAGGCAAGCGCGTGTAGCTCCCAAGACTGCAAGAGTCAGACTTGGAGCCTTAAGGTGCAAGGTCAGTGACTTGGGCTCTAACCTTACTGTGTATATCCTCACCCACTCTGTCTGGAGGTATGTACCTGTGTACAAGTACAAGATTGCTCCATGAAGATTATTATTTAATTTTTAATCAATTTTCATTGGTCAATTCTAATTAACAATCCTGAATTTAAGTTAGATTGCTACTTAGTTAAGTCCATCAAAACATGGCACATATAACGATCACTCCTGATTTCCATTGGGAGCCGAGAAAAACCGTTGTAATCGATTGAATTAATGATGCGTACCTAATTTAGAAGACTAAAAATAATCCTTATAATCTACATGCAAGATGAAATATAGAATATAACTTTATATTAAAAGAAAATGTGAATCAAAAAAACTACACCTATTAGAAAGTTATGTTAGTGGGAAAAAACTGATTTCAGGTTGACTATGTAAAACGTTCTATAGGTGCATATTATTTAGAAGTGTGGTGTAGTCCTATGAGTTATGAGCATAAGCAGATATTAGACCTATGAAGCTCTATTTGTCATGCGTGTAGGTCTATCCTACGAGCCACTCAAATTGAGTCCCACCCTCCACATGAGAGTGAAACAGGTCTTGACACACCACAAGAAAAAGAATGTCCATGTTCGGAAACACATGCGAGATCCAAAACAAGAACTTTTGTAAAAGTGCAATTATTTCAATTATTTACAAAAATTAAGGAAAATATAGAAATAAAACCTAATAACTCTACAATCTCTCATGAGTTGACTTGACCTTGAATTTATGTGTACGTCAATTAGCTCATTTTGCGAAGATCCAACCACCAATGCACCAAAGTTGCTCGACCACCTAACTAGCCACTCTGGTTCGCCGGGCCCTTACACAAAAATATATGATTTTTGTCAAAGAGAGAAAACACAAATAAAATAAATAAATAAAATGAATACAATAAAAAATAAGAAAAAATACTGAAAAATAAATGGAGCAATTCACAAGAAGGTCTAGGGGTCAGACTACCCGGAACGAGAAAACCATACTTCCAAATTTTCTAAAAATCAAACTAGTTGTGCCTCCCCAGCAACAATGCCATTTGATGAAGTGGATTTTGTGCTATGCTAATCGTGTCGTGTTGTTGTAGTTGAGAAATTATAGATTGATCAAAAAGCGCTTACATCAATAAGTATCAATTAGTGTATGAGCAGTCAATTTTTATTTTATGCAAGCCACGATTGAACTCAGGAAGACAAATGTCTCGTTAGGCCAATTTTTAGATAATTTGGAGATTAGGTTTTTGAGGAAACATTTTTTTAGATTTTTTTTAAATTTTTTATTGATTTTTAATGAGAGATATAATCAATTGCTAAAAGAAATATGTGCATTGGTTTTATAAATGATTTATGCAAGGAAATAATGATATGCTATATGATGAGAGAGAAATAAATAGATGTGTTATTTTTTATTGTTTTTAATGATGAAAAAAATACAATGATGATGTAGAGATACAAGCAGATTCAAGCGAATGAGTTCAATCAAGAGATTAATTCACCAAGCCATCCCCGTTTAATTGATTTTTCATACCCAAATTAATTCCCCTCAAATTATCATTGTCATAGGTAAATGCAAAAAAATATGAATAATAAGTAAACATAATGAATAATATGCTCAAATTTATCCAAATAATTCCCTTAATTAATAAACCATCAATAATGTCTCAGAAGATGAATCCTAATGCTCTATAAGATAGATAACTAATCACAGTTCGAATGTGCATAAAGAACATAAAAATTGGACCGCAATTGTGCAAGTTATGAATTAATCAAGTTCCAGGGACTCAGATGAAAATAAATAAATATATATCAAATTAGATCTTTTGGGGGGCGTATAGTACATGGATTGTGAGTTCCTAGCGCTTATTCATGGAGGGATTGCGGTGCCCGACAAGTCAAGTCGACCAATAGTTGTGTCGCCCGCTCTCATAGTGCTCGAAATTCAACCAATAAACATAAATCAACAGTAAACCTACAATGTAGGAATAATCAATGAAAATGTGTGTCTAAATTTATTTTAACTCTACATAAAATGTGTATAAGTCAAGTAGGTAGAGTGTTGGTCCTAGGGAGCAAACTAGATAGATTGACAAAAACGAAGCATAATTAAAGCAATTAAACTAAGTCTTTTGTTTGTTGGTTTTGAAGCCTTTTAGATATTTTATGTGGGTTTTTTTATTAAAATGTAATTTTTATGTGATTTCTAATGAACTTTTATATCTTTGCGCTTTTTAATTTTTCAAATAATTTTTAATTTTCTGATTGAATATAAACTTATATATGTGAGAGATAGAAATGAGATATTGAGAGAGATTTTTTGTATTTTTTAAAAAATATTAAATAAACTCAAAATTCATAAAATATTTTTTGGATTATATATACTTTATCTATTTATAGTCTTTTAGGGTGGTTTTTTGTTTTATTTTAAAGTTTAAAACACATTAAAAACTAAATAGAAAATACATGAGCTTAAAATGGCCTAATATATATCTAGGAGATCAAAAAAATCCAAAGTTAATTTTCCTCTATTGTAGACAAAACAAAGAAAATTTGGAGCTTTAAAACATATTTTTTGATTTTTGTGTGATTTTATATGATTTTTAAATTTTTTAATGACTATAATTTTTGATGATTTCTATTTTGTATTTTTAATGACTTTTAGATATGTTGTAAAATATAGTAAAATGCACCTACTTTAATTTTATGATTTTATGATTTTTTATAAATAGGAAAATAATAATAAATACCTTAATAAAAATATATGTGCTAGAATATCGTATAAGGTATATAAAATAAATTTCCTATAATACTTCAAGACTTTTACTCATTGAACTAATTATAACTAGTAAATAAAACAAATACATAAGATAAAGGACTGAATTAAAATTATTAAGAACTTAAGCATGCATTTCTAACAAAAACTAAGAATCTAAGAGGTTTTTAGCAATAAAAACAATTAAATTCATAATTAAAAAATACATGGAAGGTGTATTTTAATAATTAATCCAAATTTTATGGCATCCAATGCAAGAATCCCAATTAAATACATATTTAATTTGAAATGGCATGGATTAAAATACAATTCCATAAAATACTTTCATCTTTTCGTGACAGATCCAACAAAGTATAGGGGGTACCCTGCAATTTAATCATGAAACCCTCACATGGGACGAAACATGAGGTGATCTGGAAAGGAATAATACACAAATAAACGATAGGTTAGGGTCACTACTACAAAACATCTAAATAAAAATACATTGCGAATAATATTTACAATACCAAATAGAAATCCAAAAGGCAGATGAGTTAAGATGCAAAATACCCACTCCACGCACCACTCAACAATCTTATCAATCCACTAAAGCACAGGAACGCTCTGGATATGTAGATACCCGTTCACCAAGTACTTCCCAGATTAGATCCTGGAGAGTAGAACGGTGAAACAGGGCCATGATATGACATCTGTTGTGTAATTTGGAGGTTTCTCCTAATCAGACTACAGAGGAACTACTTGGAAGGACATGGAAACAACCCCATTTGGGTGAGCTTCAAGCAGCCCTCCCACACAAACCCGACAATCTCTCAAGCAAGATCTGGGATCTCCTTCCATATCTTTGTTACATCCCAATAATATGAGAACCTGTAACTCCGATAAAAAGAAGCAGGAACACATTCCACCTTGCAAGTCCAACTTCCATTTCCCAATTAGGTCTTTAACACTGAGCCCACCACCCCTGAGGTGATGTTGACCCGTCATTAATTGAACCAACCATCAACAGGAATACAACTCGCTATGCGCAATCCAATATCACTCCAATAATATGAGGACCCGATATTGGGGTCACTACACATACGTCCTTACTCTTTCGAGAAACGAAGAGCCCAATCTAGATGTTCTTGCATACATGAGCTATCACTTCGGACAAGTGCCTCCTATATAAGACCTGGCGACGGAATCCTTCGTATTGACAGGAGACCATGGATGTCACTTATGTGATCCTCCATATCACATTCAAATTCTAATTAATTATTATTAATCATATTCACATAATTAATTCTTCCAAGGGAAATAACAACTCTATTAAAAATAGAGTATTTAATTTTAATTGAATTCCAATTAATATAATCATATTAAATTAATGATCCAATTAATATCCAACAAACATTCTTTATTGTTACTTGAAATATGGTATTATATCAAATACGTATTATTTTGAATTTTAATAATTAGAAAAATACATTGTGATCTCTCCTGCATTATCGAGTCCCTACCCGCTATCATGGCCAGTGATGATGGGAGTGGGACAGACCGCACACGGTGTAACCTGCTACCCCAATGCTCCCCGACTAGATACCATATCCACCTCAGGAAAGGATAATGCCAAATTGATCATTGTGTACTTGAGATGATAATCGGTTTTTCAACCGAAATTATACCATATAGTAACAATCAAAACAATTTTGATTAACATTATAAGGAGATTTTCTAAACAAATCCCCAATCCTATTCAAGCAACTTTATTTGTTAGAATGTAGATCATGTAGATCATGTAATCAATTTTGTAATCTAGATCGTATCTAATCAATTATTGGTTAAGGCAATGTCATTTAATGAAATAATTATCATCAAATATTTCACAAATATTTATCCATAATTATTTCAGGAAACTAAATCATTTAATTCACTAACTGATTAAATGACAATAACAAGGTTCTTGATTAGGAAAGTAATTTTCAACAGTGACCCTCACTTACTAAAATTAGCATATATCAATCACTTTAAATCTAAATTAAGCAAAATAAGTTCCTAAAATTTGCTAATTTAATTTACAACAGAACCTATATGATTTGTATGCATTTCGAGGTGTTTCAAAACCGTAATTAACTCCTTAATTATGTCATGATTTGCAGTCCCTGAAACAGTGGATATATATTCACTAAAATGATCACCACTTGAGCAAATGAAATCAAAATCAAGCAAACTCAGATCCTACCGTTTCCTTTTTTAATGGGGAACGTAATACAAATTTTATTTTCATGTTTAAATAATTTAAACTGAGCCGAAAATAATCTCAAAACAGAGATGCGAAAATGAAATGCAAGAAAACTTTCGCAAACCCTAATGAACCCAAATCGTCCTTGATTTATGGATCTCATCCGAAACCTTCAACCAATATCTGATACCACTTGAAGTATATGGTAAGATCCTTAAGCGCATCACGGAAGCATGAAGATCGCATCGTATACCATCGGGAGCGACTAGTCGCACTAGTTGCTTGAGACAACGGAAATTAAAAATTTTCATGTGACGAAACCACATGATCCAAGAACAATTCTTGGATTATTTGGTCTAAACCACAAATAAGTATTAGGGTTACCTCTTAAATATTGATTGCGATCGAATCTCTAAACAAAGAGACCTCCTGTCTCAAGTCCGATCCGACAGAGGAGACGCTTGCGAGCACGTTGATGAAACGTGTGCTTCTCACAATCCATGTTTGTGATCCATGCAACAAATCTTCTTGATCTCGTCACACGAGATTTTACGTCTTCTTCACGAGCGAGGCGCACCGAAGGAGACGGAGATCCATGAGCAAATAGTCCGACAGCTTAACGGCGACGCTGCGGCGAGAGCGTCTCTCTCTAGGGCTCCATTGTGGACGGCCACAAGAGAGACGAAGAGAGGAAGATGATGAGTATAGAGAATGAGAAAGAGAGAGCATATGGTGTCTAAATTGTAAAAAAAACTCATGAATAGCAAGGGGTGTCCTTCTGTTTATAATATCTTGGGATCCATGGATCTCAATCCATGGACAAAACAAATCCAATGGCTTACATTGATTTGTGTTTATTTTTGTGGACATGATCTTGTTGTTAAAAACAAAATAATAATAAATTTAATTAAGTCAATATATATATTGAATAAATCAATAAATATATATAAACTAATTAAATCAAAACAACATAGGAGATAATAGGAAGGAGGCAAGCCTCCCTTCCATAAAGGGGGGGGCAGCACACCTTGAATTGTAATTCAAGGTGGTCGTCCATCCTCTTTAAAAGGAAGGAGGCATTCCTCTTCCTTTTCCATGAGATCTCATATCTCATGAAAATCTCCAAGATTCACAACAACTCTTGTTGTAGATTATTCACACAAATAATTTATAATTATTTTGTGAACATTACAATCATGCCATTGGAAATTTGTGAATTACGTTGACAACCCAAAACAAAATGTAAATTACAAATTTCAATTTAATGTCCAATGGGAATCCAATTCACATCAAAATTTAATTAACAAATGTAAATTACAAATAGCTCTCTCTTATATATTATAAATCACATTTATAATATATATGATTAATATGGATAGTGTTATCAACATTATTCATATCCACAATAATTAAATCACATTTAATCATCTTGGATCTCTATTCTCATGTGCCCAAATAATATGAATCATATTCACATTATTCCCATCTTTGATAATTAAATCACATTTAATTATCTAAGATAACTCTCTTTATAATATGAATCAAATTCATATTATTTATGATATTCAAATCACATTTAATTATCAATTTTCTCAATGTTCGGATACACATATCAATAATGAAATTATCCATGAACTCTTTCAAGGATAATACGCTTTCTCCGTGGTGCTTTCTCTGTGGATACTTCAAGATAACGACATGGTGATTGTATTGTTCCACGTATCCGGGTCTTGAGCCTCCCATAGATGCTTGATTAAATCAAGACCGTAAATCTAATCTTCTCATTGTATTTGAATCACATTGAGATCAATGTCCAACATTTGGACCAAGATCAGATTACTTCTTTACTGAGAGGAGTCGCTAAAATCTAGACTCATTTCATCACTCCCTAGGAATGGAAGCGTCATGGTTATACAATCGTTTATGATAACATCACCCTCAGATATTCCTAATACATGTACATCCTGCATACTGGAAGACCTAGATTAAAGCCGAAGTTTTAGATCTCTTTTGGACTATCTCCTTCATGGTTTTATCATTAAGTTTCTCATTTGATTATTGGGAGTTGGTATCGATCATACACTTTCCAAAAGCATATATCATACCCAGTTGTTGATCATATACTTTCCAAAAGTATATATCAAACCTACAAATTTAGTCATTCTTCTAAAGCAAGACGATTGTGTACGGAATTTGATTCTCCCCAATATCTCATGAGTGAGCTCATGTCTTTTGATTCAGTAATGAACATGTATGATCTCTTTGAGAGATCGTATTACTCATATGCCCTTGCATGCATACCAGTGTGTCGGTGTATAGACCTTGGTTAGGTCATCAACCTATTGGTCTGCCAAATGTACATACTTAGACATATAGTAACACATCTGTCTCCGGTCAGAGGATGCGTGCCTATATCGTGACAACATACGACATAGGTCTTTGGTTATCTCAATCTCGTTAAGTCAACTCTTTGACCTAACTTATCTAACTCCTCCTAATCTCTATTACTATGCAGAGGACCTGCATCAAGAGGTCGATTAGATATCAACCATCTGAGAAAGGATTGCCATCTCCTTCTCAAGATGGACATCATCTCTTAATAATCATTTTATGATGCTTGATGAGTCCTCAATCTAACTCTTTAGATATTCATCCAAGCACCAGCCTTTATGATTCATTAATTGAATCAACAGTTGTATGATCATTAAGATGGCCATGGTACATAACCTTAATTGTACCGAGGGACCTATTATGCAAATTAATTATTCTTCATTTCAGATCAGGAAATGATATCCACAATAACATTTATTGCATAGTGGCTCGTCGTGGGCTCGCATGTCCAACAGGGTTACCTCTTGAAGCGTGGTTGCGATCGAGTCTCTAAACCAAGAGACCTCTTGTCTCAAGTCTGATCCAATGGAGGACACACTTGCAAGCGCATTGATGAACGTGTGCTCCTCGCAATCCGTGTTGATGATCCAAGCGACGGATCATGTGATCTCGTCACACGAGATCCATCATCTTCTTCATGAGCGAGGCACACTAAAGGAGATGGAGATCCATGAGTAGATGATCCAACAGCATAATGACGTTGTTGTGACGATGACGAATTTTACAAGGGCTCTGTGGTGGACGGCCACTATGAGAGAGAGAGGCTTGGCGTGTGGAGAAAGAGAGAGGTGGAGAGAGCATTCATTGTTGTAATCGTATAACTCGAAGAGCAAGGGGTGCTTATTCTTATATAGGGTTTTGGGAGTCCGTGAATCTCAATTTATGGACATCACACAATCAATGGGTGAGATTGATTTGTGTTTCTTTCAATGGCCATGATTTTGTTGTGAAAATACAACAATAGTAAATTTATTTTAAATTAATATATATCGATAAATCAATATATTTAACTTCAAATAAAATAAATTAATTATCCTTGGAGATAATGAGAAGATAAACCATGCCCTAAAAAAGGGAGGACGACTACCAATCATCTCATGAGATCTCATTATCTCATGAGATCTTATTATCTCATGAGATCTCATTATCTCATGATATCTCTAATATTTACAACAATAATTATTGTAAATTATTTCACAAAAATAATTCATAATTATCTTGTGAAATTTGTAATCATGCTAATGGAAAAATGTGAATCACATTCACATTCCAAAACAAAATGTAAATTATATTTTCAATTAATCACCAATTGTGAATCCAATTCACATCAATAATTAATAAATAAATATAAATCTCAATATGCTCTCTTTAATATATTATAAATCGTATTTATAACATATCTGATTAATATGGATAGTGCTATCCACATTATTCATAATCATGATAATTAAACCACATTTAATCATCTTGGATCTCTATTCTCATATGTCCAAATAATATTAATCATAGTCACATTATTTAGACCTTTGATAATAAAATCAAATTTAATTATATCATATAACACTCCTTATAATATGAATCAAATTCATGTTATTCATGATAATTAAATCACATTTAATTATCAATTTTCTCAATGCCCGGATACATATATCAACAATGAAATTATCCATGAATTCTTTCACGGATAATGCATTTTCTCCCGGATACTTGGGGATAAGGGCAGGGCGATTGTATTGTTCCACATATAATGACTTGGATATTGAGATCAAATCACAAATTCAGATTTTACGGACCTCCTATAGATGTTTGATTAAATCAAAGTCGTAGATCTAATACTCTCATTGTATCTGAATCACATTAAGATCAATGTCCAACATTTGGACTAAGATTAGATCACTTATTTATGAGAGGAGTCACTAAAATCCATAATTGTTTCATCACTCCCTCAGAATGGAAGCATCATGATTATACAATCGTTTATGATCACATCACCCTCAGATATTCCTAATATCTGTACATCCTGCATACTGGAAGATCCAGATTAAACCCTAAGTTTTAGATCTCTTTTGGACTGTCTCCTTCAGGGTTTTATCATTAAGGTTCTCATTCGATCATTGGGAGTTGTATCGATCATATACCTTCCAAAAGCATGTATCATACCAAGGTATTGATCATATACTTTCCAAATGTATATATCAAACCTACAAATTCAGTCAAGCTTCCAAAGCAAGACAACCATGCACAGAATTTGATTCTTCCTAATATCTCATGAGGGAGCTCATGTCTTCCGGTTCAGTAATGAAACTGTATGATCCCTTTGAGAGATCATATTACTCATATGCCTTTACAAGAACACAAGCGCATCGGTGTATAGACCTTGGTTAGGTCATCCACCTATTGGTATGCCAAATGTACATACTCAGACATATAGTAACATGCCTGTCTCCAGTCAGAGGATGCATGCCTATATCGTGATAGCATACGACATAGGACTTTGGTTATCTCGATCTCGTTAAGTCAACTCTTTGACCTAACTTATCTAACACCTCTGAATCTCTATTCCTATGCAGAGGACCTGCATCAGGAGGTCGGTTAGATATCAACCAAATAAGAAAGGATTGCCATCTCCTACTCAGGCTGGAGATCATTTCTTAACAATCATTTGACGGTGCTTGATGAGTCCTCACTCTAACCCATTAGATATTCATCCAAGCACAAGCCTCTATGATTCAATAATTGAATCAACAGATGTATGATCATCAAGATGGCCATGGTACATAACCCTAATTGTACTAAGGGACCTATTATGCAAATTAGTTATTATTCATTTCAAATCAAGGAATGATATTTGCAATATAATTTATTACATAATGGCTTGCCGTGGGCTCGCATGTCTAACAGGTGCACATGTCTTCTTGGTAAATGGTCAGTTGTTGAATCATTTTGTTGAATCTAATGAATGGTTGAATCATGTTGAAGTGATAGACTTTATGCCAGTTGAGTCCTTTGCAGACATCTCCGATATAGCATGAAGTTGCAGTAGAAGATTCACATTAGTCAGATTCAACATCAATTAGATTCATATTCTTTCCGACTTTATTTTTTTAGGGTTTTGTTGCTGTTACTATAGATTTTTACTCCTAACTTACACTATTTTCAACCTAAATATAGGGGGAACCCAACTCTTTGTTGTAGATTCTTCATTTTCTTTTGTGTTGGTCTCTTTACTTTATTTTTATTTCTTCTTTATACTTAGGCTATTTTCATGCTAAGTATAGGGGTGCCGATTCATTCTATTCCTTGTTCGCTTATTCTTTTCACTTTTATATAGTCTTGTCTTCTTGGTTTTCGTTCTTGTACATTCCTTTATATTTAGCATGACCTATGGCTTCATATCACTTTGTGCTATGAGGACATAACAAATTCTTGGTATGGGGGTGTATCGTACACATTTTATATATAGTTTAGCCATATCTCATGGTTTTATCTTTTTCAAACTCTTTGGAGTTATGGGTATTGTAATGTTTTGACCGGGCCTTGTATAATTGTTTTGAAAAGTGTTTGAAAACTTTTATGTGCATATTTTACATGGTTTTAAAAATATTTTACATATGTTTGTAAAAATATTGTTTAACTTGTTTTGAATTTTTTTTCTAAAATATTTGGAAAACCTATATTTATGTGACATTTTGTAAAAGGTTTAAAAATTATCTTTAAACTTTAAGGGTGTAAATGGAATTAACTTGTAAATAAATATTAACCATTGTGTTTCTTTTGTTTCTACTTTTTCTCTTGAGTTTTTGAGGGTTGTGATAGTTCATTGAACCGTCAGGTTTTAGTCTATATGGTTGTCTAGTCTTTGATTTTTTCCAGAGTTGAGCATGGAAGAGGGTCTGGATCTAAACTTTATATTTTTGAATATAAATACAATAAAGAGTTCTTTGAAGAGAGTGACACCGCTTGAGGAAGATAACATTTTACTAGAGGAGTTAGATATGGAGGATCCTACACCTTTCTTTAAGGATATTCAGCCAGCTGATTGTCATCTTATTTGTAAGATAGGTCATCCTATTTTGTCAAATTTTTTTCTCTTAAGGAAAATCCATAAGTCTGTAGTAGGATCCAAGGGTTGGACATGTCTTCCCTTTATTTTGGAGAATTTTAGGTATTCTCGTGTTGATATGGACACTACATTTGGGGAAGAATGGCATTATTCCAGGTGATTCAATATCCAAGTTGATGAAGATCTTTCTTATTCAGATTTATAGATTTACTCTGTGAGGAAAAAGCAATTGAAGCATAAGACAACTTGTGATTTCAAGCCTCAAAGATTTAAGGAAGATGGTTTTGAGGATTTGAAGTATGTTGTTCTGTGTTTGGGTATACGTGTGTTGTTAGTCATGTCTCAATATGTTATGTTTTGTCTTAAGGGTACATTTTTTTAATAAAATTTCTTCAATAATTTCTAACTTGTTAACCTACTAACTTCTTGATTTGGTGTCTTTCCCCAATACTTACACTTCTCTCTCAAGGCTTGAGATAATCTTTAACACTTGGTTGATGAGGTAAAACGACTTAAAATTAGAATGCCTTAAACATTAGGGTTTTTAGACTTAACAATTCACACTTCTTGAATTGAAAAGATTTGAGTGCCATATTGCATGCTTAGTTTTTTCTTTAAAAGAATATGACCATCACTCACTTACACGACTGCATTCATGATTGAGATGAGTTGAGGTTTCACTCGAGGGACTGAGATTTGATATTTAAGTTTGGACCTGATTTTATGTTGCTCAGGGATGGGATAATATTAATGAAGGCTTCATAAAACCTGAGTGTCGACTTTAGACAGTACGAGACTTGGTTCTCATGTTGATCTCTTCATCAAAACTTAAGTGCATGGGTGTGATGACATTAAATCAAATTGTTGACAAGTGTGCACCAATCATTAATAAAAGTATTGGAGCTAGCCAAAGCTGAATGATGAAATGAAAATAATGAAAAGCTCATTATATTACAATACCTTTTAAGTTACACTTGAACCAAGTCTTAGGCTTTTATGAGTCGGGATGGTACCTCAAAAAAGGATCTACATCATTAGTGATATAAGTCTGGGTGCAAGTATATTCGATACTTTTAAAAGATACACTCTTATGTACTCCCAGGAAAATAAGTATATACTAATCAATCTCTTTTGAAGGACACACTGATTGACATTAAAAATAAAAATTATGTTGAGTATTGTCACTTGAGAGAAACCATGTTCCAATGAGAGGGAGAAAAGAAATGACACAATCTTAATACCTCCATTTTCCGACATGCCATCTACACCTTTTGAGTCTGACAAATTAAAGAGATAGTGGATTAAAGTAAGAATAGATTTAGATCCTAGTGTTGAGGATTGGGTCATTAGGAAAATCTCTGATTTTATAACTTTAGGTTACATTTAGACTCTACTCTTGTGAATGCGGTCAACACATTAAGTCATACCTCTTACTATATATTTATACATTGAGAGTCTGATAATTAGAGGAGTTGAATTCCTTTTGATTAGGACAAGTTTAGCTTAGTGTTTAGGATCCATATAAACTAATGTTCTTGGTCATTCAAGCCATGTTTTTGCGCATGCACATGTCAGGAGAATTCGCTAAAATAATTCTCTCTAACTGATTTTTTATTTATTTGCTCGAGGACAAGCTTAACATAAGTATTAGGGGTGATAAATATCGTATTTATCATCATTATTTATTAATATTATCTTTCTTACGTAAGAATATCTCCAAAATTCATAAATAATTAACACTAATTACTATAATATGCATTGTAGTTAACTATGCCTAATTATACTATAATATACATAACCTATTATTGTGTATTATTTTATGTATTTTTTCACTATGGAAAATTAGATTAAAATTATTCATAAATAATTGAATATAAATTTTAAATAAAAATCCAAACAAAAGAAAAATAAAATATGCTTTCATTGTTTTAATTACCCGATTAATATTTATCTATGTATAGATGACTTCATTTCTCTTTGACTTCTACGTGAAAGTTGTAGACCTCATCGAGATCTACAATTTCATGTTTGTTATTTTTTCTAATTTGTCTCCTAATTATTTATTTTCTATTTTTCTCAATTTTCTAATTTTTAGATTTTTGTAATAGGGCCATGTGGCCCAATCAGATTCTTCCACATCGTCGGCTTATTCCCTGCCTTTATTCTTGGCCATCGATTGCTTCTGATCAGATCGAATTAGAGCCATTTCTTGGCATCTTCTCAATTGCTTGATCGTCCTTATCAAGTCTATCTGAGTCTCCCATTTGTGCACAAATATGGGTAATTGGATCTTGATCCAATGACCACCATTGCTTGTCATCAACCTCCAGAAGTCTAGGTCCAAGTGATGTAATCCTTCGTTTTCCCTTAACTTCTCTCATTTTTGCCAACTTCCTCCGATCAAGTTATTCTCAACCACCACTTCCAAATCACTCTCCTAATCAGACTCATCTTTGCCATCCACCTGACAATTCATCTTTAACTCCCTATCATCGTTTGGCAGTGGTTAAACCACTACCAATTACCAATCCCTCCACCATCACAAAAGCCCCTCTCTTTTACCGGTTACCCCTATCCACCACTTGGTGAGCCAATATCCTAGCCTCTCCACCTTCAGTTATAGTGAGGAGGTCTTTATATGAGAGATGACGGAAGACTTTGCTTCGACGAGATCCACGTGTATTGCCTCATGTTGCAGCCATCATCTGTGTTGCTAGAGCTTCCATGCAAGCCCTTATGGTTAGGTGAAGAGTCCTGGAGCTTTTAAAGATCCAACTAGGCATTGATTCATCACCAAATCACTCAATTTCATCTCATCTCCCTTCCATTTTCCAGATAAAGTTATTCATCATATTTCTACTATGTCTTCTTCTATTTTCTAGTTTATCTCAGTTAACTTTTCATAGATCTTGTCATCTGGAATCCTTTCATAACATCCATTATCCATTCATGATATTATGTGAATCCTCGATGCTTCTCCATTAGTGTTTCACCTCTGATCCACTTTAGTATTTGATAAAGCATGGACCCAAATTAGGGCTTGAATCCCTCACTTCCAGGAGCCCTCCTAGTGATTCCACTTCACTCCTCATCACATCCTTGAGATACATATTGTGATTCGGCTACACACTAACCCTTGCAAATCTTCAATGGAAGGAATTCAACTGGAGTCGAGTTGACAATCTTCTCCTTTAACTAGGATGCAATAAACCAGCAATCTTTAGATCCTTGTCAGGTCTTGAGAGCATCATCATCTTTCTTGGATCCTTGTGGATGTTTCACGACCTTCATAAATATCAAAGGAACGCGATAAAGAGCAGTGACTGTCACCAAAGTCCATATATAGAGCCACCGTATGTGGAGGTGCTTCGTCGAGAGATGAAGTAAAACAACCATTGGATTGGTCATATTGGGCGAGATCCATGGAACTACATCAAGCCATGTATCTATTCTGATGCAGCTCTTTAGACTGAAGGTTTGGAGTGATCGAACCTATTGCGAGCTTGAGATGCGCCACGTGTTTCCAATCCAAGTATTCGAGCCACCCTTTAAGCACATGAAATGCACACACTGATGGATTAATTGTAGTGAAGCCCTGCACATTACCAAAAACTACTGATAAGGCTTTGTCCTTGAAAAAATTTGTAAGCATATCCAAGAGATTTTAATTATTTACATTTCAAATCCTTGTAAGGACTTATTTGTAATAAAACATTGTATTTTTTATTGCATCTATACCCCTAGATTGAAACATCAATACCTTTTTGTAGATCCATTTTGCATGAATTTGGTCTCATTGGAAAACTTATTTGACACTACATCTTGACGAATTGTTATTTTTATTTATAAATCATGCTACATCTGGGATGGACATTTATTAATCTTGTAAACCCATGAATTGAATTAAAAATTGAAACTTGATGCTTTAATTGAATGACTTGTGATCTAGCTTGATAGTTTAATCATTAAGTACATTAAGTCATTGTGAAATTAATTGCTTTCTGATTAATTAATCATTAAGAAACAAAACAAGTTTTATTCATCTATTACTTTTTTATGCGTTAAAATCATTGTACAACTTAGTTGTCTGGAGACCTAGGTCACCATTTAATTATTTTATAGGATTAAAATAATTGCTTAATCTAGGATTTTAGTTGTGTTTGTCTTTCTTCCGTGTTTGTGTATTATCATGTGCATTTAAATTAAAAGTATAAAAAAATATTTGGAAAAATTGTATTTGTCTGATTTTATATGTGCAATGATCTTGAGTAAGGATTATTTAACAACACTAAAATAATCAATTAACATTAAGATTACTTAAATAATAGCTCACGTCCTTGTTTCGACCCTGGACTTGCCCAGGTATAAATTTAAGCCACATTCTCCTCATGAGATTCTTTAAATGTGATTTATATGATTGCAAATCAGCCTACTACAACTAGTGATCATTAATACTATCGATTTGTTGATCATCAGTGACCCATAAGATGCGGAATCACTCTCCTCGTAACTCAGGTGCTTCAACAACCTAAGTGGTCACCTTTGCCTTGAGGTTCCTCACATGAAAATAGAACAGAAATGATTAGCCCAAATAAACAATTATCTCAAATAAAAGGAAAATAAAGGCAGAAAATAATGAAGGAAAAATAGCACAAAAATATATCTTAAGAGTTTCTCCTCGACAACGACATCATTTGATGAACGCTAAAATTTAAGTGTCTAAAGTATGGTCTTGGAGGGCTTGCAGTGTCCGACTTGCGGTAATCGTTGGGTCGGTCGCTCTCATAGTACTCAACACTCAATCAAAGTGTGCAGTCAACAATTAACCCACACTAATGCTCAAATGAATAATAGTGAGCTAAAATTTGTTATACCCTACATAATGATATGTTCAATATGCAAGTGTAGGGTTCGAAACACAAAGGAGTAGCTAGAATATACCATAGAATTTGAATAAAAAAGACAATAATTGTATTTGAGTTTTTATAGGGATTTTTTATTTTGTGGATTTTCAATATTTGTTTTTTATTTATAAATTATATATTTTTGTTGTTTAAATTTTATAAAACTTTTTATATATTTTTCTAGTTTTAATTTTTTTAATATAAGTAATATGTATATAAAAGATATATAGATAATAAAAACTATTTAATAGTTATATGGGATATAAATATATAATAAAGAAAATCAGAAATTTACCCTAAGTATAGTCTTTTTTGAAGGGTTTTAAAATATATACGGTAATTTTAAAAATAAGGATATGAATAAATATAGCTATATATATTGTATATAGACTGATATATAAACTTAAAATGACATAAATAAAATATTTTTATCTTTTTATGTCTTTCTTAATTTTTGGTATTTTTCTCAGAATTTTTACTAATTTGTTGTATTTTTAGTTGAATAAAAGGGGTAAAATACTAACTTCTAATATGTACCAGAATTGTTTTGGAATTCGAAAATAGACAAAATCCTCAAAATTTCAAAAACTATTTCTAATCTATATTATATAATATGAATAAGGTAAATAAATAGAAAATGGTATTTTTGGATTTTTATCAAGAAATATTTTATTATTTTCTAGTGTTATAGTGGGTTTACACATTTTTGGTTTTCTTTTGTATTTCTTAATGATTATTCAGCCATAGGTTCAAAATATAATAACAAATACCTCCTAATTTTTTAGACTTTTTCAAAATATTTTTCTACTTTTTATTAACTTTTAATACAACAGGGAATAAATTGCAATATTTTTGAATTTTTAAATGTATAAAAATATTTTAAATGGCCTTACAAAAATCATATGTGATTTAATATATTGTTGGGCACTTTAAAAAAATTCCTACAAAATTTTAATGCAAAATGATAGTTTTGACGACATAAATAAGAGAAATAAAAATACATTTACTTATAGGGACCTAAACATGATTATAAATAAATAAACATGATATCCAGAACAAAAATACAAAGTCTAAGGGCCTCTGCATAAAATTCCCAGAATATTTAATTCATACAATGTTGGTAGAGGTATAAATGTAATTTTCAAAAAGCAATAGGGTATACGTTCAAATTATCCAAAAAGTTTGAACTGGATTATAAATTTTGTGGATTGAATAATAACCTAAACAATCAGGAGGGTCCTTTCAAAAAGTTCGTCCCCTCATGCGTTTGGGCACGTGAGGTGACGTGGTGAGGGACCTTTCTGTAAATAAAAAAGATGGGGTCTTGTATGCAATTTGTACAAAAGCTTTTGAGCTGCAAATTGAACTTTATGGACTAGATAACAAATACAAACCTACGGGGGGTATAGTGAAAAATTACCCCCTGTCTGACCGAGCAAACATCTGGATTGACTTCACTTATCCATGTGTCAAGAATTCAATGTCCAATGGTGGTTCGGTGATGGACGTCTGGATTAGATCACAATGGACGATCGAGTAGTTGTGGCATGGCGTGATCCAACAGTTGGGATTTTATTTAGAGTGTCTCTGTCATCGTACGACTATTGCTCTTCATGAAGAACATGGAAGAAAATGTTGTCGGGAAAACTTCGATCGTGCATAGATCCCTCCTCCGACAGTCTCAAGGGCTCCTCCAAGGTTCAAAATCTTCCTAGAAGCCTTGCGCATTTGCTGGTGAGGTCAGGCAAGGGCAAGAAGTCCTCCAATGAGCTCCCCATGTCGAAGAAGGCAGTGAGCTCCAAGAACCTTTGTCTCAAGCAAAATCGACCTGAAAAGGGTCTTTGACCTCTGGGACCTGTAGGATTAACTCATATGCACAAAAAACAGGGTCTTGGGGATTTATTTGAAGGAGGAATGAGTCAAAATGATGTCAGGCAGTGATCTCCAACAGAGAGCTATGGAAGAAGATCTGATCTCCTGATCTAGAGTGGATCTGAGGGTGTGAGATGGTGTGGGGCATATAGAATATATTGGGAAATGAAGTAAAGGTGATAAGCGGGTCAGAAAATGGATGAATTGCAATGAACCGGTGGATATAATCGAGCACTGACAAACTTCAAGTAACCGACTTAATGGGAAATAAAGTGAAAATAATGGAAAGGAAATCTAGGCTATGCTAATCTAAGTCCTCAAAATAGAAAGAAAGTTAAAACTAAGGATCTACCTCTTTGGATAAGGGGACAGTTGGAGCTCCGCCGTAGATGGCCGGTGATGCTAAGATCAGCACCTTCAGACCTCTACCTCCATGCCAAACGACTCGGCTGGCTTCCTGTTGTCACTAGGGAAATTGGGCACAATTTTGAGGTAAAAGAGGGATCAAGTTTAAATGGAAGAGGTGGAGGTGAAGGATATGATTAGATCCTCAAGTGCATCACGGAAGCGTGAGCATCGTATCGAGTACGACGAAGAACGACTAGTCGTACTAGTTGTTCTATGCAGCGGAAATTAAAATTTTTTATACGATGAAACCACATGATCTAAGAACACTTCTCGGATCGTTTCATCTAAACCACAAACAAGTAATAGGATTACCTCTTGAAGCATGGTTGCGATCGAGTCTCTAAATGAAGAGACCTCCTGTCTCAAGTCCGATCCGATGGAGGAGACGCTTGCGAGCGCGGGGATGAACCACGTATATCTCGCAATCCATGTTGATGATCCAAGCGATGGATCTCCTGATCTCGACACACGAGATCCGATGTCTTCTTCACGAGCGAGGCGCAGCGAAGGAGACGGAGATCCACGAGCAAATGATCGGGTAGCATAACGACGACGCTACAGCGATGGAGAACCTCTCTAGGGCATCCATGGTGGACGGCCACATGAGAGGGAGAGAGAGTAGACATGTAAAGAGAAAGAGAGATAGAGAGTTGTTGTCTCACTTGTTGTGTCAAGAAGAGAAAAGGGGTGCCTCTCCTTTTATAACATTTTGGGATCCATGGATCTCAATCCATGGGACAACACAAATCCAATGGCTCTCATTGATTGTGTTTCTTTCAATGGCTAAGATTGTTGTTGGTTAAAAAACACAACAACTAATATTAATTTAGAATAAATATATTTGATAAATCAAATATTATTCAATCCTAAATTAAATCACAAAATTGGAGATAATGTAGATGAGAATCTCCACATTCCATGGAGAGCCATGGACGGCTACCAATTCCAATTTGGAGTGGCTAGCCATTCACACTCCAATTAGGAATGTGAGATTCTCCAATGAAATCCAAGATTTCATGGTTATTTATATCTCCATTTACAACAACAATTATTGTAAAATATTATACAACAATAATTCATAATTATTTTGTGAATATTGCAATCTTGCCATTGGAAATTTGTGAATCATATTCACAACCCAAAATAAAATGTAAATTGCATTTTCAATTAATGTCCATGTGAATCCAATTCACATCAACATTTAATTAACATATGTAAATTGCAAATAGCTCTCTCTTATATATTATAAATCATATTTATAATATATATGACTAATATCGATATTGTTATCCACATTATTCATCTCCATGATAATTAAATCACATTTAATCATCTTGGATCTATATTCTCTTGTTCTCAAATAATATGAATCACATTCACATTATTCACATCTTTAATAATCAAATCACTTTTAACACTCTCTATAATATGAATCAAACTCATATTATTTATGATAATTAAATCACATTTAATCATCCATTTTCTCAATGCTCGGATACACTTATCAACAATAGAATTATCCATGAACTCCTTCAAGGATAATGCGCTTTCTCCGCGAATACTTGGAGATAAGGACATGGCGATTGTATTGTTCCAGGTATAGTGACTTGGATATTGAGATCATATCTCAAATCCAGATCACGGGCCTCTCATAGATGCTTGATTAAATCAAGACCGCAAATCTAATCTTCTCATTGCATCTGAATCACATTCAGATCAATGTCCAACATTTGGACCAAGATCAGATTACTTTTCTAATGAGAGGAGTCGCTAAAATCCAGACCCGTTTCATCACTCCCTTGGAATGGAAGCGTCATGGTTATACAATCGTTTATGATCACATCACCCTCAGGTATTCTCAATACATGTACATCCTGCATACTGGAAGACTTAGACTAAACCCGAAGTATTGGGTCAACTTTATACTGTCTACTTCATGGTTTTATCTGTAAGTTTCTCATTTGATCATTGGGAGTCGGTATCGATCATATACTTTCCAAAAGCATATATCGTACCTAGGTCTTGATCATATACTTTCCAAAAGTATATATCAAACCAACAAATTCAGTCAAGCTTCCAAAGCGAGACGACCGTGCGCACGAAATTTGATTCTTCCCAATATCTCATGAGTGAACTCATGTCTTCCGGTTCAGTAACTGAACCTGTATGATCCCTTTAAGAGATCATATTACTCATATGCCCTTATATGCACACCAGCACGTCGGTGTATAGACCTTGGTTAGGTCATCAACCTATTTGTCTGCCAAAATGTACATACTCAAACATATAGTACACATCTGTCTTCGGTCAGAGGATGCATGCCTGTATCGTGACAGGATACGGTATAGGACTTTGGTTATCTCGATCTCGTTAAGTCAACTCCTTGACCTAACTAATCTAACACCTCCGAATCTCTATTCCTATGCAGAGGACCTACATCAAGAGGTCGTTCAGATATCAGCCTTTAGAGATAAGGATTGCCATCTCCTACTCAGGCTGGAGATCATGTCTTAATAATCATTTGACGATGTTTGATGAGTCCTCAATCTAACTCTTTAGATATTCATCCAAGCACCAGCCTCTATGATTCAACAGTTGAATCAACAGTTGTATGATCATCAAGATGGCCATGGTACATAACCCTAATTGTACTAAGGGACCTATTATGCAAATTATTCATTCTTAATTTCAGATCAAGGAATGATATTCACAATAACATTTATTGCATAATGGCTCGCCGTGGGCTCGCATGTCCAACAATCTCCCACTAACCCAAAGAGCCATTAATGGGCTAATCATTTAAACCCGCACTCATGTGACAATCATAGGCTATTTATAAAATTGCTAGGTAACGAGACTACGCCAAGTCCTTTTACGGCACTTTCATATCCCCAGTAACAGTGCTCGCATCGAATGCGAATGTTGCATCTTATGCAACCAATACTCAATCTTGTTAGTTACAGTGTCCTTGACACTACAGGTTAACAATTATCATAACCAATATTTCCATAATCCTTATCAGAATACCCATATTCATGGAGATCACTATCTCTTAAGATATCAACAGTTAAGACCTTTTAGATCTCTATCTATAAAGTTTTTGAGGATAAGACTTTGAGATCACTATCTCAAAAATCTTGTCCTCTATGAAGATATTGTTATTACTGTAATCAAGTGTTTTGTCTCCATAGTAGGATAAGCAACACTTTACTACTCCCACTGTATGGAAGATATCTGGCTTTTGTACACATCTAGCATACACTCAGCTTCTCGTAACTGATGCACAAGTGCAAGCAGTTCTAGCATTCACTTCCTCAACTCTTTGAGGTGATATCCCTTTAGATAGGTCAGTACCATATCTTAAGGGATGGAAGCCTTTATTGGATTTTTCCAAAAAAAATGGAATATGTCCAAGGTGTACCATTAATGTGAAAGTCCCAATACCCTCTTCTCTATGCTTCTGAACACCTTCAGAACTAAGATCCAAGAGGTATACTTGAGATCATATCTCAAGTTATGGAACAACCATATTAGAAAACACTTATTATTATCCTTATATCATTTTAAATCATTAAGATATCATCTACATTTAGCATGATGAACACAAAGGAACTCCCACTACGCTTCACATGGCTCATCAAGATTCTATCTGAAATAATAACATTTATAATTTCATCAAATCTTATGGTCCAATTTCAAGAAGCATATCTGAGTCCATAGATGGATTCCTTAGCTTTCACACCTTGCTTTTCTCAACCATGAAGCCCTGGGGCTACTTCATGTGAATATCCTCAGAGAGGTATTCATAGAGGAATGCAATCTTGACTTCTTTCTCTTGAAGATCCATTTACACCTTTATGGGTCTTACCCATATAGGTGGATCCTCGAGGGTACATATACATCACATGTATATGAAGTCTACTTTAGACTTTATTGCTAACATCCATCTTTCCATGTCCTGATCTTCAGAAGCTTCATCAAATGAAGTCCGATCATTGTCAGATTTCTCTGACACATGGAATCCATCCTCAAACCCATTTGAAGAGGTATTAGTGTTTCATCTTTAACTATCCTTTTAGTTTCCAATTTCAGGAGCCTCATTATCTTTTCAAGATTAAATGAGTTCCTATACTTCATTTTCTTCTTGATTCTCAAGAGAGTCATCCTTTAAGAATCATATTCTTAGAGATGAGATCTTTTAAGAATCTCAAGGTCATAAAGTAGGTATCCAATACCATCCTTTAGTTTCCTAATGAAGTTGCACTCTCTAGTGCTTAATTCCAGCTTACTTGCATGGAATCTCATTAAGGATATATAATGTAGTCTCTACTACATATATACCAGGAAACTAAGAGGAAATTATGCTAAAATTCATCATTGATCAAATCATGTCACACACGATCCAATTGTATCTCCTATAACTCTATTGAGTCAAGGTGTATTGGGAGGATTGAAATAGAAATGATATTCATATCTCCATAAGGTATTCTTTGAATTTATCTAGCAGGTACTTGCTACCTAGATTAGATCAAATTCATTTTATCTTCCTTCAAACTTTGGTTCTAAACCAAAATTAATGAAATCTTTGAACATTTCAAAGGTTTCTTAGGTGAAGAGAAGAAATCTCATATCATACATAATCATCAACACATATCACATATCCATAATTTTTACTATGATATAGATGATCCGCATACATCAATATGTATGAGATCCTAAATACCTTGACATCTTACACCTTTCCCAAGGAAGGGTGTATTGGACATTTTTACTTTGAATACAATATTCATAAGTATGTAAGTTTTTGAAATTTTATACATTCTAAAGTTTCATCTCTTACTAGTCTATTGATCAAGTCAATAGACAAATGTCCAAGGCTTGATGCTAGATCATTGTCAAATAATCTTCATCCTCCTATTGATCTTTCAAGGTTTAATTTCAATATTAGAAATGTTAATGAATCATTCATTAATTTTCTAATTCAGTAGAGTCCACAAGATTTTAGATTACTATCTGAAATATCTCCATCATAACTCTTTATGATAGATCTATTCCAGAATTCATGTTTATTTATAACATTTAGAAACAAACATAGAGTGTATTCCAATGTCTAGGTCATAGAGACATTCTCTAAGACAAAGGGCTCTCCCACTGGAATTAACAAGTCTATCAATCCAACAGAGATTGTTGCAACAATTGCATCAATATCCATGTGGATAACTATGAGCCTTAAGATCAAATTTTCCAGTCTTCTAAAACATATGCAACCCATTGCAAGTGTTGTTAGAAGATTTAGATACAATTATTAGACTCTATCTAATAAAATAAGAAAGTCAATTTCAATTATTTATGTATGTTATTTTGATGCTCTATCTGAGTCCTTCTCTAAGGATTCTTGACAGACTTGATAGTCATACTATCAACACATCAACTTATTGCAGTATTGGCATTCATCCAACTCTTTGGATGTCATATGGAACTCATATAAGTCTAGTCAACTCTTCGACTTTCCTTCTTTCTTGGGTCCAACCCATGCTTCCACTGCATCCCTTTATCTATAAACAACCATTGCTTAAGACTAAGGATCTCTTACGTTATATTCGAAAGAATTCAATGTAAGAGCATTCCAACATTTATACATGCTTCATTAAATTCATACAATATGAATATTATGAAGCTTCATGAATGACTAGAGCATAGACAGTAAAATGATGACACTCATCATGTCTACATCCATCTGGACTCTGAAAACATTGGTTCAAGTAGGTATTCAAACATTTTGAATACATCATCTCTTATAGAGCCACCATTCTGCATGATGCAGAGAATCATGTCATTCATTATAAATGTCAAGAGCACAAATGTATGCCAGAACATCTTCTTAAGTCTTTATAAGGATTATTTGACAATTACGATCATCACCGAGATGTCACTTCCAAAGTACATTCAATGAGAGATCAAGACTATAGAGACATACAAATCCTAGGGTTGTAGTCCTATTATCTATTTAATTGCCATTCCTCATTATTATGAGGAAACTTGCACATTGCAACCACATACATTATGTGTCCAACTGCAAGTACAATATCTGGATCATGAGTCCAATCCATGATATTTTACTGGTTATTAAGTATAACATTGAGTGGATTTAATGAAGGAATATCTGAAATAAGAAAATTGCATAAGTATATATATTACTTTGATTTAGGAGTTTCTGTATTAAAGTTATCTTGCCTTGTCAACACTAAAAGCCCATTCCCTTAATCACTCTCAATGTAAGAGATATACTTACCATTATATCTCAAGCAAGATATGGGATCTCCTTCCTTACCTTTGTTGCATCCCAATAATATGAGAACCTACAACTTGGATAAAAAGAAGCGGGAACACATTCCGCCTTGCAAGTCCAACTTGCATCTCCCAATTCGGTCTTTAACACCCGGGCCCACCACCCCTAAGGCGATGTTGACCCGTCATTATTTGAACCAACCGTCAACAGGAATACAACTCGCTATGCACAATCCAATATCGCTCCAATAATATGAGGACCCGATATTGGGGTCACTATGCATACGTCCTTACTCTTTCGAGAAGCGAAGAGCCCGATCCAGATGCGCTTGCATACAGGAGCTGTCACTTCGGACAGGCGTCTCCTGCATACAATCCCTGGCGACGAAACCCTCCGCTTTGACGGGAGACCATGGATGTCACTTATGTGATCCTCCATATCATATTCAAATTCTAATTAATCATTATGAATCATATTCATTATGATTAATTCTTCCAAGGGAAATAACATCTCTATTTATAATAGAGTATCTTAATTTTAATTGGACTCCAATTAATCTAATCATATTAAATTAATGATCCAATTAATATCCAACAAACATTTTTAATTGTTACTTGAATTATGGTACTATCTCAAATACATATTATTTAGAATTTTAATAATTAGAAATACATCATGATTTCTTAAGCATTATACTAACCCTACCCGCTGTCATGGCCATTACCGACGAGAGTGGGATGGACCACACACGTTGCAACCCGCTACCCCAATGCTCTCCGACTAGACACCATATCCACCTCGGGAAAGGATAATGCAAAATGGATTACTTTGTACTTGAGATGATCGTCGATTCTTCAACCAAAATTATACCATATAATAATAATCAAAACAATTTTGATTAACATTATAATGAGATTTGCTAAACAAATCCCAAATCATATTCAAGCAACATTTTTGTTGGAATGTAGATCATGTAACCAATTAGTGATCTAGATCACATCTAATCAAATATTGGTTAAGGAAATGTCATTTAAGAAAATAATTATCATTAAATATTTCACAAAATATTTATGCACAATTATTCTAGGAAATTAAACAATTTTATTTCACTAATTGATTAAATGACAATCAATAGGTTCTTGATTAGGAAAGTATTTCCAGCGTGACCCTCACTTACTAAAAATACCATATCTCAATCAATTTAAATCCAAATAAAGCAAAGTAAGTTCCTAAAGTTTGTTAATTTGATTTACGACAGAACCTAAGTGATTTGCACGTATTTCAAGGCGTTTCAAATCCGCAATTAACTCTTTAATTACGTTAAGATTCGCAGTCCCCGAAACTGTGGATACATGTTCACTAAAATGAGTATAACTTGAGCAAACGGAATCGAAATCACGTAAACTCAGATCCTAAGGTTTCCTTATTTGATGGGGAACAAAATCCAATTATTATTTTCGTATTTAAAAAATATAAACAGTGCCGAAAATAATCTCAAAACAGAGATGCGAAAATGAAATGCAAGAAAACTTTCGCAAAACCTAATGAACCCAAGTCGTCCTCGGTTGATGGATCGTATCCAAAACCACCGACCTAAGGCTATGATACCACTTGAGGATATGATTAGATCCTCAAGCGCATCACGGAAGCGTGAGCATCGTATCGAATACGATGAAGAACGACTAGTCGCACTAGTTGTTTTATGCAGCAGAAATTAAAATTTTTTATACGATGAAACCACATGATCCAAGAACACTTCTCGGATCGTTTCATCTAAACCACAAACAAGTAATAGGATTACCTCTTGAAACGTGGTTGCGATCGAGTCTCTAAACAAAGAGACCTCCTGTCTCAAGTCCGATCCGATGGAGGACACGCTTGCGAGCGCGGGGATTAATCGCGTGCATCTCGCAATCCATGTTGATGATCCAAGCGACGGATCTCCTGATCTCGACACACGAGATCCGATGTCTTCTTCACGAGCGAGGCGCACCGAAGGAGACGGAGATCCACGAGCAAACGATCGGGCAGCATAACGACGACGCTGCGGCGATAGAGAACCTCTCTAGGGCATCCATGGTGGACGACCACATGAGAGAGAGAGAGTAGACATGTAAAGAGAAAGAGAGAGAGAGAGAGAGAGTTGTTGTCTCACTTGTTGTGTCAAGAAGAGCAAAGGGGTGCCTCTCCTTTTATAACATTTTGGGATCCATGGATCTCAATCCATGGGACAACACAAATCCAATGGCTCTCATTGATTGTGTTTCTTTCAATGGCTAAGATTGTTGTTGGTTAAAAAACACAACAACTAATTTTAATTTAGAATAAATATATTTGATAAATCAAATATTATTCAATCCTAAATTAAATCACAAAATTGGAGATAATGGAGTTGAGAATCTCCACATTCCATGGAGAGCCATGGACGGCTACCAATTCCAAAATGGATAGCCATCCACACTCCAATTAGGAATGTGAGATTCTCCAACGAAATCCAAGATTTCATGGTTATGTATATCTCCAATTACAGCAACAATTGTTGTCAAATATTCTACAACAATAATTCATAATTATTTTGTGAATATTGCAATCTTGCCATTGGAAATTTGTGAATCATATTCACAATCCAAAATAAAATGTAAATTACATTTTCAATTTAATGTCCAATGTGAATCCAATTCACATCAACATTTAACTAACAAATGTAAATTGCAAATAGCTCTCTCTTATATATTATAAATCACATTTATAATATATATGACTAATATGGATATTGCTTTCCACATTATTCATATCCATGATAATTAAATCACATTTAATCATCTTGGATCTATATTCTCTTGTTCTCAAATAATATGAATCACATTCACATTATTCAAATCTTTGATAATCAAATCATTTTTAACTCTCTCTATAATATGAATCAAACTCATATTATTTATGATGATTAAATCACATATAGTCATCCATTTTCTTAATGCTCGGATACACTTATCAACAATGGAATTATCCATGAACTCCTTCAAGGATAATGCGCTTTCTCCGCGAATACTTGGAGATATGGACAGGGCGATTGTATTGTTCCACGTATAGTGACTTGGATATTGAGATCATATCTCAAATCCAGATCGTTGGCCTCCCATAAATGCTTGATTAAATCAAGACCGCAAATCTAATCTTCTCATTGCATCTGAATCACATTCAGATCAATATCCAACATTTGGACCAAGATCAGATTACTTCTCTAATGAGAGGAGTCACTATAATCCAGACCCGTTTCATCACTCCCTAGGAATGGAAGCGTCATGGTTATACAATCGTTTATGATCACATCACCCTCAGGTATTCCCAATACCTGTACATCCTGCATACTGGAAGACTCAGACTAAACCCGAAGTATTGGATCAACTTTATATTGTTTACTTCATGGTTATATCAGTAGGTTTCTCATTCGATCATTGGGAGTCGGTATCGATTATATACTTTCCAAAAGCATATACCATACCTAGGTCTTGATCATATACTTTCCAAAAGTATATATCAAACCAATAAATTCAGTCAAGCTTCCAAAGTGAGACGACCTTGCGCACGGAATTTGATTCTTCCCAATATATCATGAGTGAGCTCATGTCTTCCAGTTCAGTAACTGAACCTGTATGATCCCCTTAAGAGATCATATTACTCATATGCCATTATATGCACACCAGCGCCCGGTGTATAGACCTTGGTTAGGTCATCAACCTATTGGTCTGCCAAATGTACATACTCAAACATATAGTAACACATCTATCTCCGGTCAGAGGATGCATGCCTGTATCGTGACAGCATACGGTATAGGACTTTGGTTATCTCGATCTCGTTAAGTCAATTCCTTGACCTAAATAATCTAACACCTCCGAATCTCTATTCCTATGCAGAGGACCTGCATCAAGAGGTCGGTCAGATATCAGTCTTTAGAGATAAGGATTGCCATCTCCTACTCATGCTGGAGATCATCTCTGAACAATCATTTGACGGTGCTTGATGAGTCCTCAATCTACCTCTTTAGATATTCATCCAAGCACCAGCCTCTATGATTCAACAGTTGAATCAACAACTGTATGATCATCAAGATGGCCATGGTACATAACCCTAATTGTACTAAGGGACCTATTATGCAAATTATTCATTCTTAATTTCAGATCAGGGAATGATATTCGCAATAACTTTTATTGCATAATGGCTCGCCGTGGTCTCGCATGTCCAACAGGAGGTATACTTTTACAAGGCAAACTTTGACCATGGATGCAATTCATTGCAGGACTCCATCGACCGAGGAGTCGACGTGGTGTTAAGGAGCAAAGATCGAGGAGCAAGATTTCTGAAGGAATCGAACCAAAATAATGCAAGGCACAAAGGAAAAAATTCAAGGAAGAAGGGACAACATCAAGGTCTAGCTAGCATATGTGCAGGTGGGCAGTTACCAAAGGACAACTGAAGACTGGTCCCTATTGATGAATCTGTGATTCATCACTCTCAAAATTGAAAATAGAGTATTGTTCTTGAGTATTTAGCAGCATATTTCCCTTTATCTTGCATAATTAGCAAACATACATGTGTGCATAAGATATGCATTTTAGCATCCATATTTGCATTAAATAAGAAGCCCAATTCACCTGTAAATATTCACCTGTATAATCTTTACCCCCTCCAAAGTCAATAAAACTAAACCTATAGTATGTATATTACTAATTAATAATACAAAGAAAAGGGGCACGGTTTTTATCTTATGAAATTACCCAATAAAACCCCAAACCCAGGTGGAGATTCCATACCTTAGAATGCAAATATCTACCTCATACAACCTCCGATCTAGGTCTACTCACTTTCATATTAATACACATTCAGAGACCTTCAAAATGAAACCATTTCATTTAAATCGGAGCTTGTATGCAAAACTTGGGTTTTTGGGCCCCTTTGTGTACTATATGTATGTATATTTGTACCCTTGTATTTTTGTATCTTATTTCACCTCGTCTCCATTTTTGGTCAACATAAAACATGTAGATCTCATCGACATCTACAACTTTCATGTGAGTTTTTCCAAATTCGGCATCCTTCTCTCTCTAATTCCATATTCTCTTTCTACCATTCAGATCAGCCCATGTTGCGCCCTCTGATTGCACCACGTGGCCCACTCACATCGCGCCACATGCCCATAGCCGCCCACCATCCGATCCTTTCCCCTCTCTCCTGATCTGGGCCATTCAAGTCACAACTCACGACCATCCGATCAAGCTCAGATCCAATCAGAGCCGTCTGCTAGCGCCTCTCCCACAGGCTGCCACGCGTCACTTCCTCCTCTACCTGATCTTCTCCATCTCAAGCGCTCTTTTCCCCCATTCCCTCTACCGTCCGATCACGCGCCTTATTTCATCACAGTCGCACGCTAGCGCCGCACCCTCAGCACGACACGTGGCGATACCATCACCCTTCGATCGCATAGCCCTAGATCTAATCCCAGCCGCCCCGTAGATCTTAATTCTTAGCCGTTGGATCACGAGATCCAACGGCAGAGACGTCGTCTTCTACCTCCCACAGGTCCCGCACCCACGTCGCCCACGTCGTGCGCGCACCGCCCCCTTTATATTCTTGGCACCACTCTGGTCACCCTCTCTGCCTCCTGTTTCCTCTATTTTATAGCCCACTCTACCCTCATCCTAGCCGACCTCCTCAATCGCCATGAACTTCACCCACGTCGCTTCATGTCCTCCACCAACTTTGTCATCCCGTCACCTACACCCTCACCTCCAACCTATAAATACTCCGCCTCCAGCCATCGTCGACTCCATCCGCCCTTGCACAAGAGTTCCTTGAGCTCGACTCCACTAATCAGTGACAGTGATTAGGCCTAAATTCGAGCGAAGACCGAGATCCTCTCCGAGGAGATCTATGGCGAGCTTCGCCGTGCAAGCAGCCCTTCTACCGAGCTGCTAGAGCTCGGGCTTCTACTGACCCTCGAGCGACGACCAGAGACTCCACCTCGAGCCTCCATTCCCGGGCAGCACCTTCCATCTCCTCCTCCGATCTTTATCTTCTTCCCTCTCGACTTTCTCGTAATTTATTAGGATACATCGTTCGACTTCATCTTCCACTGATCATCGTCCAAGCTCCGCCTCGGAGCTGGCATCTTCAGGCACATCTCCGTTCTTCCTCCACATCTCATCGAGCACCTCCAAACGCTGCTCCGCCGATCACAACGGAGGAACACAATAGAGATACCTTCACCTCGCACTGACTCCCGTTACACTTACCGTCACAACACGAACACCCAGCACGCCTCGGCTATCGAACTAACCCCTGCAGGTACATTCTCGTTCATTGGTCGGAAGCTTCGTCGGAGCTTCCTCGAGCTTCATCGCCATTGGCTTTCATGCCGCCCCAGCCTCAGCTAAGACCCTCGGACGTTCCACCACACCTCCACGACCTTTACAAGCTGTACAAAAGCCTCCAACACCCTTCACCGAGCACGAAGGTAGGCGGCGGAGCTACGGTCACTTTGTCAGAGCCCAGCCACATTCGTCGCAGGAGGCGGCGGGCCGGAGGAGCACGAAGTACAGCAGTCGTATGATCCTCACGATCGAACGGTTCTGATTGTACCACGTCGCTGCAAGCCAACGATCGTTAGATCAGGAGGATATAACGACCCTTGTTCATCCATGTCGCATCACCACCAGCTACAGATACTGTTGGATCTATCTCGATCCAACGGGCCGCATCACGCCACATCGCCTGCCATATTCCTCCGTTGGATCTCCACTGGATCCAGCGGATCAAGGCGCGCCACGTATTAGTTGCAGTAGCCGTTCGATCTCATTGATCGAGCGGTCCATAGTGCACCACGTCGCCTGCTCCGAGCCTCCTCCCCGACCTTTAGGCTCGGAGCTCCTGAGGTTACCTCGAAGCACGTCTGGGCCTGCAGCACCCTCGAGCCGACATCCGAGCCTCTAACGCCTCCCGAGCCTAGCACCGCATGTATTCCTCGTGCGGGCGGGGTAAATTATACTGAGGCCCCTGAAAGTTTTACAAGTTATAATTCAGTCCCTACCAGGAGTGTCATGTGAGGCGCATGTTTTTCAGTGGGCATTTTGCACACATACCCCCAACATCCTAAGTAATTGCATTTAAGTCCATGTCAGCATGTTTAATTTTTAGTAATTTGATTTTATGTAATTGCAAATTGGCCCTTGTCTTTGTACGCACATTTAGGTGTCCATTTGGCATCATTTCTCAGTTCTAAAAATTGCATTGTGTATCTTATCTTGTCCTTTATCTTATGTGACACGTATCTCATTTTTGTGACATATGGTATTTTAATATTACTAAATTGATGAAATTTTTCACATTTTGCCCATTGTGTACCTTTTAATTCATATTAAATTCTCTGTTCCTCCAAAAATCATCAAAAATTCACATTAGACTTAGGATAATTTATTTTACATTGTGCCCAAAAATCTTTGCATTTGCACCCATCTCGAGGCTGAATAAATTAATTAGTGATTTCCTTAATTGATTTTTAATAGGTCCAATTCACATAGAATTTTAGGTTTATCAATTTTTCTGGATTCATTACACTTAGATCTATCTAGGATAATTTTATATTTGGAAATAATGTAGTTTTGTATTTATTAACATTAATTTTGTAAAAATCACCTTGCATTCATATTTAATTCACAGTAAATTCATATTGTATCAGAAAAATCCAAAAACATTTGTGTAGCTTAATTTCATTGCATTTCACCTCCAGGCCAAGTTTCATAATTTTCGGACTTAATTTGACTATATTTCTTATATAACTTGTAAACTAGCCTGAAATTGCATTATCTTTCTTTTAATTTGCATAAAAATTATCGAAAATACTCCTCTGAATATCCTACATCTGAATTCTCTTAAAAATCACCTAAGGAGACAGCTACCTCCTTGAGATCGACCTTGGGCTTGCCCAAGTAAAATAAATCTGTCGCTCGTGATTAACTCGACATTAATTAAAAGTGGTTTTTGATTAGTCTGTATTTACCTGACTACAACGAACAACACGGTATTAATTCTAATCATTAATTTGATTGAATTAGCAATGGTAGAAACATGCTTTTCAAATGGCATCGTTGCTGGGGAGGCATGGCTTAGGTTAAGTTTTAGATAATTCTGAGGGTTTGATTTTCCATCCTCGGGTAGTATGATTCCTGGCTTTCTTATTAATATTTTTCTGCCCTTTATTCTGGAATATTTTGTGTCGTCCTTTATTTGACCTCAATTTGTTTTTGGGCGAGGAACACGAGGAGTCCCGAGGCGCTTCGAGGAGCTTGCATTTTGAACTTTTTGAGTGATTGCGAGGACTTGTAAATTTTGTTTTTCATTAATGTTGCATTATTTCCAGCAATCCCCGTTTCGGTTCTTGCGTGTGTAAAAATAGTGGAAACATGTCCCTGTGTGCTGTGAGGATTGATTTTTAGATTAGGCTTGCACTAGCAGCTCCTTGAACCACTCTAGGATTTGCTTGTGCTCGTAATTCTTTAAGACCACACATTCCACATAAAAGACGCACTTAGACCGTAGATCTAGTCAAATTAACTTGGTGCTTCACTCGCTAATAGAACTACCTGTCTAGGAGCGGATTTTATCGTCTGCATTTGCATATAGTGTAAAAAAGCTTTCAATTCTGTTCTGCATCCTGCATAAAAGCAAAGGGATCAATGTAAGTCTTCTTAACTCAGCATAGCATCATTGATTTATCATGCATCGGCTTTTCACAACTCCTTTCTCTTGGTTTTTCAAAACTTAGGCAAAAAGGAAATTGGGATTGGACGATAGGCGTGCTGTGCGGTTGGACTTAATCAGTGATAACTTATCTTAAAACCGGGACTGCTAAACTTCATTGATAAAAAAATCAATAAAATCGAAAATTCTGATTGCGGGAGATTAACCCCGACCTTGTTTTCAGGCTGAGTGAGGGTACTTGAGTGTGTGTACACCTTAAGGCAGAGCCAAAATCCCTGCCATCCATATCACGTACCGACTGATCCTAGCAAATATCACGAGTTGGATTTTTTAGGTTCACTAACTAGTACCAAGTAACCTCCGCCTGTTTACAGGTAGTTAGGGGTGAACCAGCGGTACTTCACGACAAGTTACTAGTAGCCCCCCGGGGTGAAGTTCCAGCCTTGTCAGCCTCCGCCTACTTGCAGGTAGATAGGGGCAGGTCTTTGAATCCATCAACTTGGGATAGGAGCGAAGAAAGGAAGGGTGTTTGTATCTAAGGCGATAGGTTAAACAGGGGAGACGCATCTGGCTTTTAGCCGACTTCCCTATAGGCTGCGTAACTTCTTGCTATTTGTCTGAAAAATCACACTTAAAACCAACAAGACTAATCAGACTCGGTTTCGGGTCCTTCACCGTGTTGAGTATGAAAATACATGGTTTGGATTCAATTGCTTGCTTCAGGTAGGAGTAAAATCCTATCTTCACTTAGAACTCATTCTTCTTGCCAATCCGAGATGACTGACTGGAGGATATCAACTCCCGATTCGCCAATCTTTCCTTAAGCCCCCCACGAAGCTCATCTTCATCGGCCCAAGCACAACTTGGACCAACCAGAGCTCATGACCCTCTTGAGTTCTGGATCCCTCAAAACCAGGGTGGTTACTCTCAAACCAACCCTTTTCTCTCCTCTGATCTCACCGAGGAAGACCATCGCCTCGTTAAGAACCTCTTCCTTGATACGTCCTCTAACCAAGACCATCTTCTTTACTCAGGGATAGAGGACAAGATGCCACCTAAGCGACCCCCAGATGAGGAGGAACAAAGAGATGACCCACTCCAGCAAATCCTTGCTCGCCTCACCACAGCTGAACAACAGAATGCTAATCTCATAGCAAGGATGGGACAGATTATTATAGCAGGAGGAATTGACCGACCAATGGTTGATTCTTACAACCCAGCAGAAAATGAGATGCATAGTTGGTTGGCATCAGCGGTTCCCCCTGAAGCATTCAAGCTAAAGCCCCACTTTTTGAGCATGTTGCAGAAGTATAATGGAAATACAAATGAAGAACCATATGCCTTCCTCAGAGACTTCGAGCTGGTTTACAACAACCTTAGTCACCCTAGGGTTGGGTAAGATTATATCAGGCTGAAGGCCACCCCGTTTGCCTTAGGAGATAAGGCAGTCCATTGGTTGAAAAATCTCGGGGTGAGATGTACAACTTGAATGCAGTTCAAGGACCTTTTCTTGAAGAAGTTCTACCCACTTAGTAGAACTAATCATACGAGAACAAAGATTGTTAGTTTGTCCCAGGGACCCAATGAACCATTCCATGAAGCCTTGGATAGGTTTAATGACTTAATTCAGAAATGCCCTTGCCATGGCATTTCAAAAGCGATCTTAGTCCAGACCTTGTTCTGTGGTATGACCCCAGAGATGCAGGGGTTAGTGAGTGCCGCCTGTGAAGGAAGATATCTGAACAAAAATGAGAATGTTGTATGGAAGATCCTAGAGCAGATGGTGGAAACAGGCAGGTCGCAGGCCACCAAGGCCTATCAGTTGTCTCCCTCAATCTTATCCAATGAGACAACTAGAAGGACTATAGCAGATCTGACAGAGGACCTCATTCCCAGCATGTGTATGATAGTTGACAAGTTAACCATGGTCGAGCAGATTCACAAGAGGGTAACTGACCTTGAGTCGCTCTCACGATTGTCGAAACAAGTGGAGGAACTTATTGAGAGGGTAGCCAAGATACGGCTACCTGCCCCTTCGGTACCACCTATACATGTGCATCGAGTTCATCTTGTATAGGAACAGGCACCGGGGCTTCAGAATGGCTGGGTAGAAGAGCATACCTACACTCAGCAGGAGCAACACGCATCCCCACAAGTGGAGACAGGATACGAGGAGCCTCCACAGGTGTTCGAGATCAAGGTGCTGTTGTACAGCCACGACGCCGTCGGGAGACAGTCGGGGATGGGTAACGGTCAGCCTCACTAACCTTCCCTAGCTTACCAAGAAACCAGCTCCGTCCCCGCACCACGCTTCGTACAGTCTCAGCCCAGACAAGGGTACTAGCCTCAGCAGCAGTAACACGCATTCCAATCAGGCCAGTAGGGCCCCCCACCTTCCCATCAGCAGCAACAATACCGGCATGGCCAGCAGGGCCAATACAGAAATTCATCCCCACGTCAGCCGGCCCAGCCCATCAGTGAATTGGAGTCCCTCACCTTGGAGATCCAGACCCTGACTGATAAGGCCCAACAAATTCAGAATGATTATCTGGATATGAGAATCGATTTGAATCGTGTTTCCCGTACCCAGGACCAGCATATGGCGTCAAAGACTCCAATTCCCTCCCAGGTTCAGGCCAACCCAAATAGCTTGAATCAAGGCCAGTTTCAGCCACGAGATCAGGTATACTATTCAGATAATTGATTATTTGAACATGAGATCCTTTCGTATGATAATGTTAATCATATGTCCCACATGAGCGGAAGGACCGTGATCATACCTGATTAGGCACGGGCACCGGAGGAAGAAGCTGCCAAGTCTCTACCTGAGGAGAACTTGGAGGCAGAGGAGCAGCAGCACCACCACCACCGGCAGAAGAAGAGGACTTCTGAGTCCTCCAAGAAGCAGGAGAACCTCACCAGTAGGGAGTACAAAGAAACCGATGAAGAGCACGCACCTCCATCTGAGGAGGATGGTCTAGCAGTCGCGGAAAATGCATCACCGATTTTGTAGAAGAAATTTTCTTTTCGTGAGAGTCAGACTCAGTCTCAGATTCCGAGCCATGTACAGAACTCAGTTCCAATTTTAAATGAAAATCTTTCGATTTCAGAATCTGAGTTGGAGTCAATAACTCCTTTCCCCCGAGATCTTAAGGGTGGAAAGAAGAAGACTAAAAAATACAAAAAGATGACCCTGAGATGGCAGAGTTTTGCAATAAACACATCAAGGTCACAATCCCCTTTGACAAGTACGTGGAAATGACACCTGCATTTTAGAAATACCTTAAGGTGAGATGCACACCTACTATGGTTAGCAGGAAGACCAAAAGCCATGTTGAGAAACACATTCTGTCAGTAGCCACAACTTGTGCAATAAAGAATTTGTTTCCAAGGAAACGAAGAGACACGGGTGCACATTATGTGGTGAGTCATGTCGATGACACTGCGTTTGCACGCACTCTCCTTGACAACGGTTCCTCAATCAACTTAATGCCTACAATCCTCTATGAGTGGCTTAATCTCAGACCTCTTAGGAAATCCAGAGCTTTACTTCAGTTTGCTGACAAATCAACCAAGAGGTCCCAAGGAGATTGAGGAATGTTGTCATAAAAGTCGAAGGTCAGGAGTACATGGTTGACTTCACCGTCCTTGATATGGAGACACCTCACAATTGGATAGATTCCCAGATCATATTAGGAAGGCCCTTCCTCAGAACAGCGGGGGCCTTATTTGATTATAAGATTGAGAAAATCCAGTTCCAAACTCCAAGCGTAGATGAGGAACTTGAGATGAAGCAGACCAATTGGCAGAGATCGGATTCAGAGTCCAACACCGAGTACTCTTCATCCAAAGAAGATTGCATTCATATAGACACTGTTGGGCCATGAAGACAGAACCCAACTAGCACCAATGAGTCCCTCCCTTTCGGAGAAGATCTTGTACATGAGTCAGTTTGCGAGGTTCTTAGAAACGAATACAGCACGGAATATGCATCCCCCTACATCTTCGATGACTTGGAGGCCCAGATAGGCCGATCAGTCCTTCTCTCTTTAGGACAATCAGAATATGAGGATGATGAGTCGGACGTGGCTTTCGTCGATTGCTTAGAGACCTTTGATGATCCGACTCCAAAGACGAATGAATTGGTGGCAGCAATTTCAAGGACCGACCCGGCCACTACCAGCACTGAACCAGATTCGATTGAGGCAAACTTCCTCGATGATCACATATTACCTGATCTCAAATCTTTACCCACAACACTTAAGTATGCTTTCCTTTTGGGACAAAAAAAGAAGTATCCGATCATCCTCAACTCGCCATTGACCGAGGAGTAGGAATCTCGCTTGCTAGAGATCATGGAGAAAAACCGCAAGGCGATAGGATGGAGCATATCCGATCTCCACGGGATAAATCCTGCTCTGTGTTCGCACCATATCTACTTGGAGAATGAAGCTAAACCCTCTCGTTAATTCCAACGTCGGTTGAATCCAAATTTGCGAGAGGTAATGAAGAAGGAGATTGAGAAATGGTGCAGCGCGAGTTTTATTTATCCCATCTTCGACTCCAAATGGGTGGCCCCAATCCATGTTGTCCCGAAAAAGTCGGGAATTCAGACCACCACCAATGAAGACGGAGAGGAGATCGTGACGCGAGTACCCACATAGTGGCGCGTCTGTATGGATTACAGACGTCTGAATTCTACGATGAAGAAGGGTCATTTCCCCCCTACCATTCATTGATCAGATCTTAGAGAGATTAGCGGGGAAAGAATTCTTCTGCTTCTTGGATGGGGTCTCGGGCTACAATCAAGTAGCCATAACTCCGGAGGACAAGGAAAAGACCACGTTCACATGCCCCTTTGGTACCTATGCTTTAGGCGCATGCCCTTTGGGTTATGCAATGTGCCCGGTACTTTTCAAAGGTGTATGATTGCTATATTCGTCGAAATGGTCGATGAATTCCTGAAAGTCTTCATGGATGACTTCTCGGTCCAAGGTGATTCCTTCGATTCTTGTCTTAGGAATCTGGACCGAGTCCTCAAATGATGTTGTGAGGTCAATCTAGTGCTCTCCTGAGAGAAAAGTAACTTTATGGTGACGGAGGGCATTGTGTTGGGGCATGTCATCTCCAAAAGAGGAATGGAGGTTGATCCTGCCAAGGTGGATGTGATCAGACGACTCCAACCACCAACCAACGTGAAACAGTTGCAGTCTTTCCTCGGGCATGTCGGATTTTATCAAAGATTTATCAAGGATTTTTTTAAGATTGTCTGATCGCTAACTGAGATTTTAGGCAAGGACATGGAGTTCATTATGGATCGCAAATGTCTCGATGCCTTTAAGCTACTACAAGGAATGATCATGGATGCCCCGATTCTACAAGCCCCAGATTGGTCTCTGCCTTTTGAGATCATGACGGACGCATCAGACTTTGCTGTTGGAGCTGTATTAGGATAGAGGAGGGATGGCATACCGTTCGTAATACACTACGCAAGCAAAGTGCTTGATACCGCTCAGCGTAAATATACAGTTATGGAAAAAGAGATGCTTGCAGTAGTGTTTGCCTTGGATAAATTCAGATCTCATTTAATCGGATCCAAGGTAATTGTGTTCACTGACCACACAACACTACGTTATTTAATGGAAAAGAAGGACGTGAAGGCGCGTCTTCTTAGGTGGATTCTGCTTATCCAGGAGTTTGATTTGGACATTCGTGATAAACCTGGAAAGAAGAACGTAGTAGTTGATCACCTCTCCCGTCTCGAGGATCTTAATGCTTCTGAGGATTCACCGATTCGAGACTCCTTCCCTGATGAGTCGACTTTTGTTGTTGACTCACTCCCATGGTATGCCAATATCGTGAACTATCTTGTCTCCAAGAAAGTTCCCAAAGATTGTCCCAAGAGCCACACTGACCAGCTGAAGTCGGATTCTAGACATTACCACTGGGAGGATCCGATCCTTTTCTTTGAAGGACCGGATTGTGTATGGAGACGGTGTATTCTTCAGGAGGAATACCAGAGTGTCCTTTCTTTATGCCACAGTCTGGAGGCAGGAGGACACCACTCTGGGAAGAGGATCGCATGGAAGGTACTTTAGTGTGGCTTTTACTGGCCGACTCTATTTCGCGATGCGATCACCATTGCGAAGTCGTGCCCAGTATGCCAACGAATGGGAGGAACCGTTGGTTCCAAGAATAAGATGCCGATGTAGCCTATTATCATTTGTGATGACTTTGACGTCGGGGCATCGACTTCATGGGCCCATTCCCTGTTAGCCACGGGTTTGAATACATCCTTCTTGCGGTAGATTATTTGTCCAGATGGGTGGATGCTATCCCAACCTGAGCTGCAGACAGCGGGAATGTCTGTAAATTCATTGGAGATCATATCATCTCTAGGTTCGGGATTCAAAAATGTTGATATCAGATGGGGGCAGCGACTTTGTAAACCGAGATGTGAAGAAGCTCTTAAAGGATTACGACATCAAACATCGTGTCGCTAGTCCTTACCACCCACAGATAAATGGTATGGCTGAGGTGTTGAATAGGGAGGTGAAAACCATATTGTAGAATCTTGTCCGCCCAGACAGGAAGGACTGGTCTCAGATCTTGGATCAAGTCCTGTGGGCTTATAGGACAACTTACAAAACACCGTTAGGAACCTCCCCATTACGGATGGCATTCGAAAAGCTGTGTCATTTGCCCGCAGAATTAGTACACAAATCAGAATGGGCAATCAAGAAGGTCAATTGAAACACACACCTAGGGCGGAAACAGAGAGAAATGGATCTGAATGAGCTTGTGGAAGTCAGAAATCGAGCATAAGACAACAGTTTGGTGTACAAGGACAAAGTAAAGCGTTGGCATGATAGATATATCAGACGAAAGACCTTTGTTCCTGGACAGAAGATATGGTTGTTCAACGCAAGGATGAAGGTCTTCCAAGGCAAGTTGAAATCCAAGTGGATGGACCCATTCATTGTCCGTGCAGTGCATGATAGTGGATGTGTTGAGATCTCAGATCTCACTGATAACGCACCGACATTCCTAGTAAATGGACAATTATTGAAGCATGTCGTCGAAACCAATGAATAGTTGATCCATGTTGAGGAGATTGTATTCGTGCACGAGACAAATTCAGCAGATACACATAGAGCCGCGCAAGAGACCTTGCTGCAGTAAACTCTCGCCATCAATAGCATCTGGAAAGGTTCAGACCACGATCCTTGTATATATCCATCACTCCTGTACGTTCTTCCCCTCCCTCCCTCGACTCTAATCACTCACCCCAACTTTATATATTTTCATCTACGGGTATACTTAGGATGACCAGATCTTACGTATAAGGGGGAGAGTGACCCACGTCCATTTATTATACATCCTCCAGATCACATCGGTCCTCATACTCACTCTTGTCCTATACTTAGGCTGACCAGAGCCTAAGTATAGGGGGGACAATGCCCGCCTTGTATATACTCATTCATTTCCCCTCTTGTCCTCGTCCGCTCCATTTTTTATCTTCTGCTACACTTAGGCTTCCAAGAGCCTAAGTATAGGGGGGCAGGACGACTTCTATACATTTTCGCTCCTTTGGCTCTCCTACGCTTAGCACGAGCTATGTTTTCTTCCTCGCTTTTCGTGCTCTGATCTTCTCTTGAGTATAGGGGGTGTGTATATATTACATATATACTTTACCCATAGCTCGTACTTTCGCGTATTTATGTATATATTTTGCAATAATTACAAGATGGATAAAAATGGAGAAAATTTTCTGTAAAATACATGTTTACTTGTATAATGTATAACACTTGTATAATTTGTAATGCTTATAAAAATCTTGAAATTTTCCAAAAAAATCAAAATAAAAGGCTTCTTATTTACTCTTGCACATCATCTCTACATCTGAAAAGAATGAAAGAAAAAGAGTCTTGCATTTCATTCATCTACATAGCATGTCATCTACATCTCATCTGCATATCTTGCATATGCAAGGTGAAAGCTAATGGGTTCTGAACCAAGATATGAATAGATGTTGAGGATGGACTTGATTTGACCTTAATCCACCTAATTTCAGAGGAACCTTATAGGAACTGGAGTTAAGATTTCTCAGGTCAAGTGACTTAATTCTTTGAGTCTACAAGTCTATGTTCACATGTCATCTTGATTAAGTCTAAATAGAATATCTCGTGCAGACGCAAGATTCTTATAGACAGTGACCTAATCTCAGGACAAACACTATGCATGTAGCTCTTCATTGATGAGGTGGTGAGGAGGTAGAATCCTTTAACTTGGAGTAGCACACGGGTGGAAACATCCTTCCTCCTCTAGGGAGGGTAGTGCATCTCAACCTAATCTGGTGGTGTTGACATCTAAGGACGGGATGTTGTGGGTTGCAATAATTCTTCAAAAGAGGGATAGTCTACTGGCTCAAGAGGAAAAACTCCTGATGTACATGTTGCACCTTGTATATAGTTTGAAAAAAATGCAAAAACTCCAAAAAAATAAGATAGGTCCAAGTGAAAATAAAATACCTGTCGGAGTATGTATATTAGCAAAGAAGTATGCAGCTGGATGACTTGGCTACACTGGTCAAGCATCCCGGGATAGGTAGCTACACTGGCTACCATCCATTATTTTCTCCACCCCCTCCTCTTGAGCTGGTCGCACTTGAACTTAGAAGGGAATACCCCGCTCCTCGAGGAAAGAGTTACTGGACCGGGGAATTAGAGTTACCTTGTTAAAGGAGGCTGCTTCTTAGCCATTTCCGATGTGGAGAGCTATTTTACACTTACACAGTACAAGTAAGAATCATAGTCATCAGAAATTTGCGTTTGAGGATTTGGTCTGACCTGACTATTAAGGAGTCTTGAATAGAAGACTTGTGGAACTTGAAGTGTGTTAGGTCTTAAGTTCAGGTCCCAATGAGGTTCCACCACACAATTAATCCAAAGATCGAGTCAAGCTCCATTTTCAACTTTTGTTCATGACCTTGGTATGGAACCCAAAATCATTTCATTCTTGCATTTCATGTTAGTTGCTCGGGGACGAGAAAGGTTTAAGTATAGAGGGTTTGTTGGAAATGTGAGCCCACGACGAGTCATTATGCAATAAATGTTATTGCACATATCATTCCCAGATTTGAAATGAAGAATGAATAATTTGCATAATAGGTCCCTTAGTACAATTAGGGTTATGTACCATGGCCATCTTGATGATCATACAGCTGTTGATTCAACTATTGAATCATAGAGGTTGGTGCTTGAATGAATATCTAAAGAATTAGATTGAGGACTCATCAAGCACCATTAAATGATTGTTAAGAGATTATCTCCAGCATGAGTAGGAGATGGCAATCCCTTCTCATTTAGGCTGATATCTGACCGACCTCTTGATGCAGGTCCTCTGCATAGGAATAGAGATTCGGAGGTGTCAGATTAGTTAGGTCAAAGAGTTGACTTAACGAGATCGAGATAACCAAAGTCCTATATCGTATGCTATCATGATATAGGCACGCATCCTCTGACCGGAGACAGATGTGTTACTATATGTCTAAGTATGTACATTTGGCAGACCAATAGGTTGATGGCATAACCAAGGTCTATACACCGACGCGCTGGTGTTCATATAAGGGCATATGAGTAATACAATCTCTCAAAGGGATCATGCAGGTTCATTTATTGAACCGGAAGGCATGAGCTCACTCATAAGATATTGGGAAGAATCAAATTCCGTGCGCACGGTCGTCTCGCTTTGGAAGCTTGACTGAATTTGTAGTTTTGATATATACTTTTGGAAAGTATATGATCAAGACCTAGGTATGATATACGCTTTTGGAAAGTGTATGATCGATACCAACTCCCAATGATCGAATGAAAAACTTACTCATAAAACCATGAAGTAGGCAGTATAAAGTTGATCCAATACTTCGGGTTTAGTCTGAGTCTTCTTGTATGCAGGATGTACAGGTATTTGGAATACCTGAGGGTGATATGATCATAAACGATTGTATAACCATGACGCTTCCATTCCTAGGGAGTGATGAAACGGGTCTGGATTTTAGTGACTCCTCTCGGTAGAGAAGTAATCTGATCTTAGTCCAAATATTGGACATTTATCTGAATGTGATTCAGATGCAATAAGAAGATTAGATTTGTGGTCTTGACTTAATCAAGCATCAATGGGAGGCCCGCGATCTGGATTTGAGATACGATCTCAATATCCAAGTCACTATACATGGAACAATACAATCGCCATGTCCTTATCTCCAAGTATTCGTGGAGACAGCGCATTATCCTTGAAAAGGTTCAGGATTATTTTATTGTTGATAATATGTATCCGAGCATTCAAAAATGGATAATTAAATGTGATTTAATTATCATGATTAATATGAATTTGATTCATATTATAAAGAGAGCAATTTTAGATAATTAAATGTGATTTGATTATCAAAGATGAAAATAATGTGAATGTGATTCACATTATTTGGGAACATGAGAATAGATATCTAAGATAATAAAATTTGATTTAATTATCATGGATATGAATAATGTGGATAGAAATGTCCATATTAGTCATATATATTATAAATGTGATTTATAATATATAAGAGAGAGATATTTGTAATTTACATTTATTAATTAAATGTTAATGTGAATTGGATTCACATTGGACATTGAACTGAAAATGTAATTTACATTTTATTTTGGGTTGTGAATATGATTCACAAATTCTTTCAACAGCAAGATTGCAATGTCTACAAAATAATTGTGAATTATTTCTGTAGAATAATTTGCAATAAAAGTTGTTGCATAATCTTGGAGATTACAATATAGAGATAAGATCCACCTTCCATATATATGGAGTGTACGGCCACCACTCCTATTAGGAATGTGTGGACGTCCCCTCCTTCCAACATGGAAGGAGGCACTCTCTCTCTCCTATGATCTCCAAGAGATCTTGATTTAATTTGGTGATTGAATTATATTGATTTATCAATATATATTTAATATAAATTAAATTAATTATTATTGGTTTTTACCAACACAAATCTTAGCCATTAAAAGAAACACAATCAATGAGAGCCATTGGATTTGTGTTGTCCCATGGATTGAGATCTATGGATCCCAAAATGTTATAAAAGGAGAGTCACCCCTTTGCTCTTCTTTACACAATAAGTGAGACAACAACTCTCTCTCTCTCTCTCTCTCTCTTTCTCTCTACACGTCAGCCCTCTCTCTTCCTCTCATGGCCGTCTACCATGGATGCCCTAAAGAGGTTCTCCATCGTCGCGGCGTCATCGTTATACTGCCCAATGGTTTGCTCATGGATCTCCGTCTACTTCGGCGTGCCTTGCTCGTGAAGAAGACATCGTATCTCGGTTGTCAAGATCAGGAGATCCGTCGCTTGGATCATCAACATATATTGTGAGAAGCACGTGATTCATCCCCGCGCTCGCAAGTGTCTCCTCCGTCGGATCGGACTTGAGACAGGAGGTCTCTTCGTTTAGAGACTCGATCGCAACCACACTTCAAGAGGTAATCATATTACTTGTTTGTGGTTTAGATGAAATGATCCGAGAAGTGTTCTTGGATCATGTGGTTTCGTCGCATGAAAATTTTTTAATTTCCGCTTCATAGAACAACTAGTGCGACTAGTCGTTCTTCGTCGTATTCGGTATGACGATCACGCTTCCGTGATGCGCTTGAGGGTCTAACCATATCCTTCAAGTAGTATCAGAGCCTTAGGTCTGTGGTTTTGGATACGATCCATTAACCGAGAACGACTTGGGTTCATTAGGTTTGCGAAAGTTTTCCCGCATTTCATTTTCACATCTCTGTTTTGAGATTATTTTCGGCACTGTTTAAATTGTTTAAACATGAAAATAATAATTGTATTTTGTTTCCCATTTAATAATGAAACCGTAGGATCTGAGTTTGCGTGATTTCGATTCCGTTTGCTCAAGTTATGCTCATTTTAGTGAACATGTATCCACAGTTTCGGGGACTGCGAATCTCAACGTAATTAAAGAGTTAATTGCGGATTTGAGATACCTTGAAATGCATGCAATCACTTAGATTCTGTTGTAAATCAAATTATCAAACTTTAGAAACTTACTTTGCTTAATTTAGATTTAAATTGATTGAGATATGGTATTATAGTAAGTGAGGGTCACTGCTGGAAATACTTTCCTAATCAAGAACCTAGTGATTGTCATTTAATCAATTAAGTGAAACTAAGTTGTTTAGTTTCTTGGAATAACTGTTCATAAATATTTGTGAAATATTTGATGATAATTATTTCCTTAAATGGCATTCCTTAACCAATATTTTATTAGATGTGATCTATATCACTAATTGGTTACATGATCTACATGATCTACATTCCAACAAACATGTTGCTTGAACAGGATTTGGGATTTGTTTAGCAAATCTCATTATAATGTTAATAAAAATTGTTTTGATTATTATTATATGGTATAATTTCGGTTGAAGAACCGATGATCATCTCAATTTCGGTTGAAGATCCTGTGCATTAATATGGTGTCTAATCGGAGAGCATTGGGGCAGCGGGTTGCAACGTATGTGGTCCATCCCACTCTCGTCGGTACTAACCATGACAGCGGGTAGGGTTACTATAATGCTTAAGAAATCATGATGTATTTCTAATTATTAAAATTTGAAATAATACGTATTTGAGATAATACCATAATTTCAGTTAACAATTAAAATGTTTGTTGGATATTAATTGGATCATTAATTTAATATGATTAGATTAATTGGAATCCAATTAAAATTAAAACACTCTATTATAAATAGAGATGTTATTTCCCTTGGAAGAATTAATCATAATGAATATGATTCATAATGATTAATTAGAATTTGAATATGATATGGAGGATCACATAAGTGGCATCCATGGTCTCCCGTCAAGGCGGAGGGTTCCGTCGCCAAGGATTGTATGTAGGAGATGCATGTCCGAAGTGACAGCTCCTGTATGCAAGCGTATCTGGATCGGGCTCTTCGCTTCTCAAAAGAGCAAGGACGTATGCGTAGTGACCCCAATATCGGGTCCTCATATTATTGGGCCGATATTGGATTGCGCATAGCGAGTTGTATTGTTGTTGACTGTTGGTTCAATTAACGACGGGTCAACATCGCCTTAGGGGTGGTGGGCCCGGGTGTTAAAGACCGAATTGGGAGATGCAAGTTGGACTTGCAAGGCAGAATGTGTTCCCACTTCTTTTTTATCCGAGTTGTAGGTTCTCATATTATTGGGATGCAACAAAGATAAGGAAGGAGATCCCAGATCTTGCTTGAGATATAATGGTAAGTATATCTCTTACATTGAAAGTGATTAAGGGAATGAACTTTCAATGTTGACAAGGCAAGACAACTTTGATATAAAAATTCCTAAATCAAAGTAAAATATATGTATATATATATAAATATATACACTTAAACAAATTTCTTATTTCAGATAATACTTCATTAAAACCCACTCAATGATATACTCAACAATAACCAGTAGAATATCATGGATTGGAATCATGATCCAGATATTGTAATTGCAGTTGAACACATAATGTATGTGGTTGCAATGTGCAAGTTTCCTCATAATTATGAGGAATGGCAATTAAATAGATAATAGGACTACAACCCTAGGGTTTGTATGTCTCTATAGTCTTGATCTCTCATCGGATGTACTTTGGAAGTGACATGTCGATGATGATCGCAATTGTCAAATAATCCTTATAAAATCAATGAAGATATTCTGGCATACATATGTGCTCTTGACATTTATTATGTATGACATGGTTCACTACATCATGCAGAATGGTAGCTCTATAAGAGATGATGTATTCAAAATATTTGAATACCTATGTGAACCAATGTTTCAAAAGTTTAGATGGATGTAGATGCGATAAGTGCCATCGTTCTACTGTCTATACTCTAGTCATTCATGAAGCTTCATAATATTCATATTATATGAATTTAATGAAGCATGTATAAATGTTGAAATGCTCTTACATTGAATTCTTTTGAATTTAACGTAAGAGATCCTTAGTCTTAAGCAATGGTTGTTTATAGATAAAGGGAGCGCAGTGGAAGCATGGGTTGGACCCCAGAAAGAAGGAAAGTCAAAGAGTTTACTGGACTTCTGTGACTTTCATATGACATCCAAAGAGTTGGATGAACGCCAATACTGCAATAAGTTGATGTGTTGATAGTACGACTATCAAGTCTGTCTAGAATCCTTAGAGAAGGACTCGGATAGAGCATCAAAATAATCTACATAAATCATTGAAATTGACTTTCTTATTTGATAAGATAGAGTCTAATAATTGTATCTCAATCTTCTAACAACACTTGCAATGGGTTGCATATGTTTTAGAAGACTGGAAAATTTAATCTTAAGGTTTATAGTTATCCATATGGATATTGATGCAATTATTGCAACAATCTCTGTTGGATTGATAGACTTGTTAATTTCAGTGGGAGAGCCCTTTGTCTTAGAGAATGTCTCTATGACCTAGACATTGGAATACACTCTATGTTTGTTTCTAAATGTTAGAAATAAACATGAATTCTGTAATCGATCTATCATAAAGAGTTATGATGGAGATATTTCAGATAGTAATCTAAAATCTTGTGGACTCTACTGAATTAGAAAATTAATGAATGGTTCATTAACATTTCTAATACTGAAGTTAAACCTTAAAAGATCAATAGGAGAATGAAGATCATTTGATAATGATCCGGCATCAAACCTTGGACATTTGTCTGTTGATTTGATCAATAGATTGGTAAGAAATGAAACTTTAGAATGTCTAAAATTTCAAAACTTACATACTTATGAATATTGTATTCAAAGTAAAATGTCCAATACACCATCCTTTGGAAGGGGTGTAAGATGTCAAGGTATTCAGGATCTCATACATATTGATGTATGCAGATCATCTATATCATAGTAAACATTATGGATATGTGATATCTACTAATGATTATGTATGATATGAGATTTCCTCTTCACCTAAGAAACCTTTGAAATGTTCAAAGATTTCACATAATTTTGGTTTACAACCACAGTTTGAAGGAAGACAAAATGAATTTGATCTAATCTAGGTAGTATGTACCTGTTAGATGAATTCAAAGAATACTTTATGGAGATATGCTTGACTCAATAGAGTTATAGGGAGATACAATTGGATCATGTGTGACATGATTTGATCAATGATGAATTTTAGCATAATTTCCTCTTAGTTTCTTGGTATATATGTAGTAGAGACTACATTATATATCCTTAATGAGATTCCATGCAAGTAAGATGGAATTGAGCACTAGAGAGTGCAACTTCATTAGGGAAATAAAGGATGGTATTGGATACCTACTTTATGACCTTGAGATTCTTAAAGTATCTCATCTCTGAGAATGTGATTCTTAGAGGTTGGGACACTTGAGAATCAAGATGAAAATGAAGTGTAGGAACTCATTAAATCTTGAGAAGATAATGAGGCTCCTGAAATAGGGAACTAAAAGGACAATTAAAGATGAAACACTAATATCTCCTCAAATGAATTTGAGGAAGGATTCCATGTGTCAGAGAAATCGGACAATGATCGAACTTCATGTGATGAAACTTCTGAAGATCGTAGCATGGATAGATGGATGTTAGCAATAAAAGTCTAAAGTAGACTTCATATACAAGTGTCGTATATGGACCCTCGAAAATCCACCTATATGGGTAAGACCCATAAAGGTGTAAATGGATCTTCAAGAGATGTAAGTCAAGATCGCATTCCTCTATGAATACCTCTCTGAGGATATTCACACGAAGTAGCCCCAGGGCTTCATGGTTGAGGAAAGCAAGATGTGCAAGCTAAAGAAATCCATCTATGGACTCATATAAGCTTCTTATTGCTGGAACATAAGATTTCATGAAATTATAAAAGTTATGATTTCAGATAGAATCTTGATGAACCATATGAAGCTTAGTGGGAGTGCCTTTGTGTTCATCGTGCTAAATGTAGATAATATCCTAATCAGTTGGAATGATATAAGGATGATAATAAGTGTTTTATAGACTGGCTATTCCATACCTTGAAATATGATTTCAAAGATACCTCTTAGATCTTAGTTCTGAAGTTGTTCAGAAGCAAAGAGAAGAGGATATTGGGATTGTCACATTTGTAGTACACCTTGGACATATCCTATTCTTAGAAAATCCAAGAAAGGCTTCCATCCCTCAAGATATGGTACTGACCTATCTAAAGGGATAACACCTTAAAGAGTTGAGGAAGTGAATGCTAGAACTGCTTGCACTTGTGCATCAGTTACAAGAAGCTGAGTGTATGCTAGATGTGTACAAAAGCCAGATGGCTGCCGTGCAGTGGGAGGAGTAAACTGTTACTAATCCTACTATGGAAATAAAATACTTAGTTGCAGTAATAACGAAATCTTCATAGATGACAAGATTTTTGAGATAGTGATCTCAAAGTCTTATCTTCAAAAAAATTAAGACTTTATAGATAGAGATCTAAAAGGTCATAACTGTGGATACCTTAAGAGATAGTGATCTCCAGAAATAAGGGTATTCTGATAAGGATTATGGAATACTAGTTATGATAATTGTTAAGCTGTAATAACAAGGAAACTGTAAGTAACAAGATTGAGTATTGGTTGCATAAATGCAAACATTCGCATTAGATGCGAGCACTGTTACTGGGATATGCAAGTGTCGTAAAAGGCGTAGTCTCGCGGGAACAGAGTGACTGATCAGCTTACCTAGCCATTCTCTAAATAGCCTATGATTGTCACATGAGTGTGGGTTTAAATGATTAGCCCATTAATGGCTCTTTGGGCTAGTGGGAGATTGTTGGAAATGCGAGCCCACGGTGAGCCATTATGTAATAAATGTTATTGCACGTATCATTCCCTGATCTGAAATGAAGAGTGAATAATTTGCATAATAGGTCCCTTAGTACAATTAGGGTTATGTACCATGGCCAACTTGATGATCATACAGCTGTTGATTCAACTATTGAATCATAGAGGCTAGTGCTTGAATGAATATCTAAAGAGTTAGATTGAGGACTCATCAAGCACCGTCAAATGATTGTTAAGAGATGATCTCCAGCCTGAGTAGGAGATGGCAATCCTTTCTCATTTAGGTTGATATCTGACCGACCTCTTGATGCAGGTCCTCTGCATAGGAATAGAGATTCGGAGGTGTCAGATTAGTTAGGTCAAAGAGTTGACTTAACGAGATCGAGATAACCAAAGTCCTATATCGTATGCTATCACGATATAGGCACGCATCCTCTGACCGGAGACAGATGTGTTACTATATGTCTAAGTATGTACATTTGGCAGACCAATAGGTTGATGACCTAACCAAGGTCTATACACCGGTGCGCTGGTGTGCATATAAGGGCATATGAGTAATATGATCTCTCAAAGGGATCATACAGGTTCATTTATTGAACCGGAAGGCATGAGCTCACTCATGAGATATTGGGAAGAATCAAATTTCGTGCGCATGGTCATCTCGCTTTGGAAGCTTGACTGAATTTGTAGTTTTGATATATACTTTTGGAAAGTATATGATCAAAACCTAGGTATGATATACGCTTTTGGAAAGTGTATGATCGATACCAACTCCCAATGATCGAATGAAAATCTTACGGATAAAACCATGAACTAGACAGTATAAAGTTGATCCAATACTTCGGGTTTAGTTTGAGTCTTCCAGTATGCAGGATGTACAGGTATTGGGAATACCTGAGGGTGATATTATCATAAACGATTGTATAACCATGACGCTTCCATTCCTAGGGAGTGATGAAACGAGTCTAGATTTTAATGACTCCTCTCGGTAGAGAAGTAATCTGATCTTAGTCCAAATGTTGGACATTGATCTGAATGTGATTCAGATGCAATGAGAAGATTAGATTTGTGGTCTTGATTTAATCAAGCATCTATGGGAGGCCCGCGATCTGGATTTGAGATACGATCTCAATATCCAAGTCACTATACGTGGAACAGTCCAATCACCCTGTCCTTATCTCCAAGTATTCACGGAGAAAGCGCATTATCCTTGAAAGGGTTCAGGATAATTTCATTGTTGATAATATGTATCCGAGCATTATGAAAATGGATAATTAAATGTGATTTAATTATCATGATTAATATGAATTCGATTCATATTATAAAGAGAGCTATCTTAGATAATTAAATGAGATTTGATTATCAAAGATGAAAATAATGTGAATGTGATTCACATTATATGGGAAAATGAGAATAGAGATCTAAGATAATTAAATTTGATTTAATTATCATGGATATGAATAATGTGGATAGCAATATCCATATTAGTCATATATATTATAAATGTGATTTATAATATATAAGAGAGAGCTATTTGTAATTTACATGTGTTAATTAAATGTTAATATAAATTGGATTCACATTGGACATTGAATCGAAAATGTAATTTACATGTTATTTTGGGTTGTGAATATGATTCACAAATTCTTTCAATGGCAAGATTGCAATGTCTACAAAATAATTGTGAATTATTTTTGTAGAATAATTTGCAATAAAAGTTGTTGCATAATCTTGGAGATTACAATATAGAGATAAGAGCCACCTTCCATATATATGGAGTGGATGACCACCACTCCTATTAGGAATGTGTGGTCGTCCCATCCTTCCAACATGGAAGGAGGCACTCTCTCTCCTATGATCTCCAAGATATCTTGATTTAATTTGGTGATTGAATTATATTGATTTATCAATATATATTTAATCTAAATTAAATTAATTATTGTTGGTTTTTACCAACACAAATCTTAGCCATTAAAAGAAACACAATCAATGAGAGCCATTGGATTTGTGTTGTCCAATGGATTGAGATCCATGGATCCCAAAATGTTATAAAAGGAGAGGCACCCCTTTGCTCTTCTTTACACAACAAGTGATACAACAACTCTCTCTCTTTTTCTCTCTACACGTCAGCCCTCTCTCTTCCTCTCATGACCGTCCACCATGGATGCCCTAGAGAGGTTCTCCATCGTCGCGGCGTCGTCGTTATACTGCCCGATGGTGTGCTCGTGGATCTCCATCTACTTCGACGTTCCTTGCTCGTGAAGAAGACGTCGTATCTCGTTTGTCGAGATCAGGAGATCCGTCGCTTAGATCATCAACATGGGATTGCGAGAAGCACGCGGTTCATCCCCTCGCTCACAAGCGTCTCCTCCGTCGGATCGGACTTGAGATAGGAGGTCTCTTTATTTAGAGACTCGATCGCAACCACGCTTCAAGAGGTAATCCTATTACTTGTCTGTGGTTTAGACGAAACGATCCGAGAAGTGTTCTTGGATCATGTGGTTTCGTCGCATGAAAAATTTTTAATTTCCGCTGCATAGAACAACTAGTACGACTAGTCGTTCTTCGTCGTATTCGGTACGACGATCACGCTTCCGTGATGCGCTTAAGGATCTAACCATATCCTTCAAGATTGATGAATCTATGATTCATCACGCTTAAAGTTGAAAATAAAGTCTTGTTCCCGAGTATTTAGCAGCATATTTACCATTATCTTGCATAATTAGCATGCATACATTTGTGCATAAAATATGCATTTTAGCATCCATATTTGCATTAAATAAGAAGCCTAATTCACCTGTAAATATTCACCTGTATAATCTCCATTATCTGTATTTTATATCCCTCCAAAGAAAATAAAACTAAACCTATACTATGTATATCACTAATTAATAATACGAGGAAAAGGGGCACGGTTTTTACCTTGTAAAATTACCCAATAAAACCCCAAACCCAGTTGGAGATTCTAGACCTTAGTATGTAAATATCTACCTCATACAACCTCCGATCTAGTTTTACTCACTTTCATATTAATACACATTCAGAGACCTTCAAATGAGACCAATTTCATGTAAATCGGAGCTCGTATGTAAAACTTGGGTTTTTGGGCCCCTTTGTGTACTATATGTATGTATATTTGTACCCTTGTATTTTGTATCTGATTTGACCTCAACTCCGTTTTTGGCCAACATGAAACATTCTACAACTTTCACGTTTTGAGATTTTCCAAATTCGGCCTCCTTCTCTCTCTAATTCCATATTCTCTTTCTACCATTCAGATCAGGCCACGTGGCGCCCTCTGATTGCGCCACGCGGCTCGCTCACATCGCGCCACGTGCCCATAGGCGCCCGTTGTCCGATCCTTTTTCCCTCTCTCTTGATCTGGGCCATTCAAGTCACAACTCATTTCGACCATCCGATCAAGCCCAGATCCAATCAGGGATGTCTTCTAGCGCCTCTCCCACAGGACACCACGCGTCACTTCCTCCTCCGCCCGATCTTCTCCATCTCAACCGCTCTTTTCCCCATTCCCTCTACCGTATGATCACGTGCCTTATTTTCATCACAGTCGCACGCTAGTGCCGCACCCTCAGCATGACACGTGGCGATACCATCACCCTTCGATCGCATAGCCCTAGATCTAATCCCAGCCGCCCCGTAGCGCCTAATTCTTAGCCGTTGGATCGTGAGATCCAATGGCAGAGACGTCGTCTTCTACCTCCCACAGGTCCCGCACCCGCGTCGCCCACCTCGCATGCGCACTGCCCCCTTTATATCTTGGCACCACTCCGGCTACCCTCTCCTCTCCCTCACCCTTTCGCACACTCTACACTCATCCTCACCGTCCTCCTCAATCGCCATGCACTTCACCCACGTCGCTCCACGACCTCCACCAACTTCGCCATCCCACCTACACCCTCACCTCCAACCTATAAATACTCTGCCTCCGGCCATCGTCGACCCCATCCGCCCTTGCACGAGAGTTCCTTGAGCTCGACTCCACCTATCAGTGACCAGTGATTAGGCCTAATTCTGAGCGAAAAGACAGAGCCGAGATCCACATGATGAGCTTCACCGTGCAAGCAGCCCTTCCACGAGCTGCTAGAGCTCGGGCTTCTACCGGCCCTCGAGTGACGATCGGAGACTCCACCTCGAGTCTCCATTCCCAGGTAGCACCTTCCATCTCCTCCTCCGATCTTTATCTTCTTCCCTCTCGACTTTCTCGTAATTTATTAGGATACATCGCCTGACTTCACCTTCCACTAATCATCGTCCAAGCTCCGCCTCGGAGCTGGCATCTTCGCGCACATCTCCGTTCTTCCTCCACGTCTCATTGAGCACCTTCGAATGCTGCTCCACCGATCACGACGGAGGAACACCACCGAGATACCTTCACCTCGCACCAGGCCTCCCATTGCACTCACCTTCACCACGTGAACACCTAGCACGCCTCGGCTATCGAACTAACCCATGTAGGTACATTCTCCTTCATTGGTCGGAAGCTTTGCTAGAGCTTCCTCGAGGCTTCACCGCCGTTGGCTTTCAGGCCGCCCCAGCCTTAGTTAAGACCCTCGGACGTTCCACCACGCCTCCATGACCTTTACGAGCTGCACAAAAGCTTCCAGCACCCTTCACCGAGCACGAAGGAATGCAGCGGAGCTACGGTCACTTCGTCGGAGCCCAGCCACATCCGTCGCAAGAGGGGGCGAGCCGGAGGAGCACGACGTAAAGCAGTCGTCTGATCCTCACGACCGGACGATTCTGATCGCACCACGTCGCTGCAAGCCAATGACCATTAGAGCAGGAGGATCTAACGGCCCTTGTTCGTCCACGTCGCATCGCCACCAAACTATAGATACCGTTGGATCTATCTCGATCCATCGGGTCGCATCACGCCACGTCGCTTGCCATCTTCCTCCGCTGGATATCCACTGGATCCAGTGGACCAAGGCGCGCCACGTATCAGCTGCAGTAGTCGTTCGATCTCATCAATCGTGCGGTAGTGTGCCACGTCACCTGCTCCAAGCCTCCTCCCCGACCGTTTGGCTCGGAGCTCCCGAGGTTACCCTAAAGCACGTCCGAGCCTGCAGCGCCCCTGAGCCGACATCCGAGCCTTCGACGCCTCCCGAGCCTAGTGATAACTAGGGAAATCAAGGGTCGTACGATTTCATAAGGCGAAACCGCAGTCGGTGTGTTGACCGCTCAATAATCCCTAATTAATCAACAATTAACCCACACTATAGATATCAAGAAATGACAAGCAGATGTGAAGTTAAAATTTATTTTTAACTCTACATAAATGATGTATAGATGCAAGTACATAGAGAGTTCGAACGCAGGGAGCGAGGCAGGATAGAACGACAAGTGTGTGTGTGTGTGTGTGTGTGTGTGTGTGTGTGTGTGTGTGTGTGTGTGTGAATGTGATGTGATAGTCTACACTATGCAATGCCAATGTTTTTGTGGGTTTTTAGTTTTATATTTTTTTATTTTTAATTTTTAATTTTGTATTTTGTATTTTGTTTTTCTTTTTACTGATTTTGTATTTTCTTTTTATATTTTCTATTTTTTTATTTTCTTTTTCAATATAGGAATATATATACAATATAGGGAAAGAGAGGAAAATATTTTTATACAAATAAGTAAAAATGCTCAAAAATCAGATAATAAAATCTTTTTGGTCTTTTCATGATTTTAAGATGTTTTTGTGATTTTTGGGGATTTTTCTAAATGTTTTTGGTATTTTTAAAATCAAAATATAAGAAAACAGTGAACAACAAGGCACACTGAGATTAAAATGGGAATGAAAAATATCAACAATAACAAAATTTTCCCAAATTAATTTTAAAATAAAGATAATAAAATGGGGAACCTATAGGACCTGATTTTTCTTTTTTTTAATTTTCTATGATTTTTTAGATTTTTATGAAGATTTTTAGGGTTTTCTAATTTTTTAGGTTTTTACTTTGAAATTTTTAGTGGTTTTGGACTGACACTAATAGATGATAAAACACACAAAATATAATTTTTTTGGAATTTCTCAAAACGTTTTTATAATTTTTATGTGTTTTCTAATGCAAGCAGTAAGAAAAATGCATGTTTTTGGTTTTTAATAAATATGAAAATGCAACAAAAATGCATTGCAAAAATATAGCGTGAATCTAAAAGTTAACAGAAGCCTATGTACTTGTTTTGGTAATTTTTGGAATTACTATGATGCATGAAATAAATAAGACAAGCACACAAAAATAAACAGCCTAGCAGGGGTATATATGCAAAAATCAAAACATCCAGGGACACTGCAATTTTCCAACAAAATATTACACTAATTTTGCGAATTGATGGACTAAATACCATCACAAAACTCGCAGGGGTCTGCCTGCAAAATGTCCAAGGTCACGCGCGCAAAGCACGTGAACCTGTGAGGGGTATAACTGTAATATTGAAAACCTTGGGGGCTGATGTGCAAAAATCCCAGAAATTAAATAACTACCTCTGCAAGTTTTGGTATTAAAAATAAATACAAACAAAGGCCCAAGGTATGACTGCAAAATTGCCAGGGGCACGTGCGCAGCGCACGTGACCTGGTAGGGACCTAATTGTAAATGGATAAAATCTGGGGGTTCTTTACGCAAATATTAAAAAAATTAAAACACGGCAGATGAATGTTTTGGTATTAAATGCGAAATACAAAAATTGGAAGGGGACGTGATGCAAAATACCCTCCCTTGCGCGCGGATGGACGGTGGGATCACTCCCACTTATCCACGTGTCGTCTTCAGGGTGCACGATGCCCCTTCGCCCTTGGACGGCCTCGATTAGAAAGCTGATGGAGATCGAACGGTGGAGGCTCTTGATGATCCAACGGGCGCTCCTATCCTGGACGACCAACCCTTGATCGGACGGCAAGGAGGCCAAGACGAAAGAACAGGGATGAACTCGCCGCCAGGCGAGTTCCCCCGACCTTGATCTCAGTCCTCCGGCCTTCGATGACGCCTCAAAATGCCCGGTGACGATCGTGGGAGGGTCCTCGATGTGTTGATGCCTCCAAAAATCTCTGGCAGTGGCCGGAGGGATCGCGCGAGGTCGCCGGAGCAAGGATGCTCCAGGAACCTCCATGCCTCCTCCAAAATGACTCCAGGTGCTAAATGTGGCTCAAGACCTGCAGAACAAGTTAAGGGGGTCGTGGGCAAAATACCACGACCCTCGGGGTGGCAAATATGACAGCTGAAGGCAGATAGGAAGGTCGCCGGAGGTGCGCTCCGGCGAGGGTATGCTCGAAGGCGATTGGGTGCTTAGATCGTGAATTTGAATATGGGAAACGGGTCCTAAGACTAAGGCGAAGGAAAGATAAAAGAAATGACCGGAAGATATGGCTGCCTCAACGGTCGAGATCGGAGGGAGAGTACCTCGATGGCGGAGCACGCCGGAGGTTGATGGAACATGCCCAAATCTTGATAGATCCACCGCCTTGAAGAAGGCAACTTGGAGCTGTCACCTCCAGGAAGCTCGAGCGAGTCCAAGGGGGGAAGGATCTGGATGGAATGCGGTTCAAAATCGAATCGAAATCCAAGGAGGAGTTTTGTAGGGCTAACGGCCAGGCTGGGAAGACCGAGGCAAAGCGGGTGAATCGATGCTCCATACCCTGAGGTTTCACCTGGGCGTGACTCACTGATAATCGAGGATGAAAAGTCAAGAAGATTCCTTCGCGAGATAGTGCAAGAGGAGTCTTCGAAAAATGGGAGAAGTTGGTCAAAAATGCAGTCTGACAAGGGCTACAGGACCTAGGGCAAACAGTTGACCGAGGTCAACTGTAACTGCCCCCTGGTTGGTCCACGTGGACCAACCAGGAAAAAGGTCCTAAAAAAACTTCTAAATTAATTTGAAAATAGAAAATGATAATATTAAATTTAGGTTATTAAATAAAAAATATTTAATAATTTATGTAGTATTTTATTCTGATTTTTAATTATTTTTATGATGTATATTTTTACAAGTTTACTTTTATACCCTTCATAGGTATAATATTTATAATTTTATTCTTTTATTTTTATTTTGTGATTTTAATTTATTTAATTTTTGATTATTATTTGATAAAATTATAAAATATTTTTCTACACTTAATTATATTTTTATTTTATTTTTCTGATATGTTTTTCATATTAAATAAAATACACATATAAATTATATGGGTATGTTAATAGGTATAATACCTATGTATTTTATATACATATATTTTATTTTGTATTTCTTTTAGGTTTTTCTTCTGATTTTAATGTAGACATATATTACAAGTAATATTTACAAAATTATAAAAATATAAAAATACAAAAATAATGAATGAATAATAAATTGAATATTTTAATCTGTACAAGTATACAACGTGGGTCCAAAACTCAACTTTCAAACTGTAGCTCCGCCAAATGCGAAACACCACCATTAAATAGCTTATTTTATTCTATATACAATTAAAGTGAGTTTGCTGCATTGGGAGTTTTCAGTTGTGAGATACGGGTCTGGGAAGTTGGGATTCTGGATTTTTATTCAGATCATAACTTTTTATTTGTACATTATTTTTAGTGAAATCAATTTTGTATTTTTATTTATTAAATTATCTACAACTTTCATGTACAAAGTTTCTTTATTTGAGGTATAAAAAGTGGAACCAAAAATAGGTCCCAAAATGAGTAAAGAATATATAAATATAAAGGTATTTTGACCCTTATCTCCCCCTACTTTATTCTTTGTCGACCTATTCATCAAGATGCCTAGGTCTCGGGGTTTTGGGTCATAAAATATTTATAATATTTTATTATTTTTCTTTTCTTTTATTTATTCTATAATTTTGGCTCTAATTACAGTATTTTATACACTATTTACATGCACATGCATGAATGCTAAGATGCAGGATTTAATGTTATTTACACGCATTTGCTAGGGTTTTTGATGCCAAAATGATAGAATAAAGATGATGAAATGTGGCTTCATCATCCCCCTATACTTTACCTTTGCTAGTCCCTAGCAAACACTTATGCAATAAGTGCAGAAAGAAAAGAAAGAAAAGAAAAAGAAGAATGTGGATTTACTTTGATCATCAAACTCATCTTCACAAAATCAAAGTTTGGATCTTAAGTTAGACCTTTGAAATTTTAGTGCGGGCGGAACCTTAGTGAGAACCGGGTTTGAAATCCAACAGCCTCTGAGTATCCCAAAACTCTGTCCAAGTCTCCTCAATAGCCAAGTCAGAAATACTTCAACTCATACGCAAACCCTTACGATTATGAATCTGACTCGTACAGTGTAAGTGATTGTGGCTTTCCCCAACTGAAATGACAAAGAGACTAACTTCTCCAATATGACAACCCAATGATTCCCCAATCCAATAACTCATCCCTCAAGGAGCAGGATATTCCCTTCTAAGTTCAAGTGGCAACCAGCCCAAGAGGAGGGGGTGAAGAGAAGAATGGACGGTAGCCAGTGTAGCTACCTATCCTAGGATGCAAGACCAGTGTAGTCAAGTCATCCAGCTGCAGGCTCACATGATTTGACTTTGAAGCTCAAGCTTGCTTATTTGACTTTACAACATATGTACACTCCGGCAGGCATTTTTATTTTTGTACAGGCCTGTCCACTTTTTTTGGAGTTTTTGCTTTTGCATTTTTTTTGAATACTATACAACAGCATTTACATAGGGAGTTTTTCCTCTTGAGCCAGTTGACTATCCCTCTTTTGAAGCTTTATTGCAATCCACGATCTCCTATCCTCGAAACTCATCATTACTGGATGGGTTGGGGCGCACTTCCCTCCCTAGAGGAGGACAAGTGTTTCCACCTGTGTGCGTCTCATACCGGCAAATCCAACCCCCTCACCACTCCAACTGAGTTGAGCCATGTGAAAGGTGCAAGTGTCCAAGTTAGGTCATTATCAACAAGAGTCGTGCGTGTGCTCTGAAATACTCTACTTAGGCAGTCAAGAATCCATTGAACCAAGTCTCGTGATCCTCAAAGAATTAAGTCAACTAGACCTAAAGTACCTCAATCCCAGTTCCTATAAGGTTCATGTTAATTAGGTAGATTTAAGGTCCAATCAAGCTCCAATCTTCGGATTTTACTTAGACTCATTCAACTATCAAACTCAATCCGAAAAATGCTCATGCTATGCTATACGATGCAGAAAATATTTTTGTGATGCAATTTTCAAAGATTTTGAACTTTTTATGGTTTTTTTAAAAGATGATGATGATGCATATGCATTTTTTTTGTATTTTTCAAAAGATTTTTCAAATGTTTTTGGATTTTAATTTTGCAAATGTTTTTGGGATTTTTGAAAACAAAAAGATTTTGGCTGAAACTCGGTGAAAATATTTACACAGGAGTGCTTCTTATATATACAAGAAGTGGATTTTAAGAATTTACAGGGTAAGTGATCAATTTTATAAGTATATAAAGGATTTTTGGTGAGATGTATATATTCCTCAAACTTATTTGAAAAGGTTTTTCACACAATTTTGAAAACTATAGTCCAAAATAATTTTTACATACAATTTTACAATCATGTACACACATTTGAAAATAGTTTTGCAAAGGTTTTCAAAACATTATATATAGGTTTTTCAATATTTTTGCAACCATTTTTCAAACCATTTGCAAATCATTTTTCAAACATTTTATTTCACACAAAGAAAATAATTTTACAATCAAAATCTTTCACAAAGGTTGAAAACATGTAACAAAATGTTTTACAAATAGTTTTCAAAAGATTTTTCACAAGGATTTTCAAACTATTTTTCAAACATTTTGCAAAAAATATTTTCACCTGATTTATTAATCAGTATATACAAGAAGAATTCGAGGAATAATCACATCTTTTTATTAAGGATTTTAATGAATTCTTATCCATGTTATTTAAGAAAATACGAAAGTACGAGTTATGGCTAAAGTATATACGTAGTATATACGACCCTCCTATACTTAGCTTGAGCAATGTCCTCATAGATTGGAGAGAAAAGAGAAGACATAACTCGTACTAAGTATAGGCAAGTCTAAAGAATAAATAAATAAGAGATGAATAAACGAAGAAGAAGTCGACCGTCCCCGCTATACTTAGGATCAAATAATCCTAAGTATAGCAGACTGTACACAAAGCAAGGAGGATCAAGGGTGGGAATGAACAGATCGTACTCAGATTGTCTCCCCCTATATTTAGGGTAAGATATCCCTAAGTATAGACAAGAAGAGGAGATAATGGAGATGATCGAAAAGAATAGAATTACTCGGGGTGGACACCCCCCTATACTTAGGACAAAGTACGTCCTAAGTATAGAAAACTGTCTACAAGGGGCGACGCCTTTTTGATAGATACAGGAGATAGAAGAGGAAAAGAAGAAAAGAAGAAAAGATGACAAGATATCAACAGATGGAAGAATGATATAGACAGATGGATATGTACAACGGAAGATGGAAGTGATAACCATGTACGAGATGTAAATGATCAGAATCAAAGAACACATCTTATACCAAAAGAATGGGGGCAACGTCAACGGTCGGCGGATCATGATCTACATATAGCTTCAAGCGCTGACCGTTGACACGGAAGGTAGAGGAAGATGACGGTTCGGATATATCAATACTGTCGTTGTCTTGTACCTTCCTGACCACATAAGGACCTTTCCACTTGCTCTGTAATTTCCTTGGAAATAATTTCAGCCTGAAATCGAACAACCATACGCGTTGATCTGGCTCGAACTGTTTATGGCTGATATGGGAATCGTGCCATGTCTTCACTTTCTCCTTGTATTGTAGGCAGCTAGAAAAGGTTGTATCTCTCAGTTCCTCCAGGGTTGCCAACTCTGCTCTTCTCTGTTCTCCTATACTCTCGGGATCTAAGAGTAACTCAGTGACTGCCCAAAATGATTTGTGCTGGATTTCCACTGGTAAATGGCACGGCTTGCCATAGACGCGATGAAAGGGAGATGTCCCTAATGGATTTTTGAAGGAAGTCCGATAGGCCCACAAGACCGAGTCCAAAAGCTGTGACCAATCCTTTCGATCTGGGCGGACAACCTTCTGTAAGATCGTCTTGATCTCCCTATTCGATACTTCGGCAAGACCATCAATCTGAGGGTGATATGGCGTGGCAACACGATGGTCAATGCCGAACTCGTCTGCAAGGGCCCTGACTTTATCATTGATGAAATGAGACCCCCCATCTGAAATCAGAACTCTAGGCACCCCGAACCGTAAAATAATATTTTTCCTCAAAAATTTACACATAGTTTTAGCATCTGCGGCTCGGGCGGGGATGACCTCAACCCAACGGCTGACATAATCTACAGCAAGCAAAATGTGTTCGAATCCCTGACTCTTAGGAAATGGGACCATGAAATCAATCCCCCGTGCATCAAAAACCTCACAAAAGTGAATGGGTTGCATGGGCATCATGTCTCTTTGTCTGCAGGTTCCCATATTCTGACAGTCAGTACATCTCTTCACGAACTCATCTGAATCCTTGAAGAGAGTAGGCCATCAAAGGCCGGATTGAAGCACCTTCTGTGCTGTCCTTTTCCCATAATGATGTCCTCCTGCCTCAAGCTTGTGGCAATAAGTGAGGACGCTATGCTGCTCTTCTTGAGGAATACACCTCCTCCAGATACTATCCCCTCCTTCATGATAAAGGATGGGATCCTCCCTATGGTAAAACTTGGCCTTAGCTAGGAAGGTCTCAAGTTTCTGCCTGGGCCAACCCTGAGGGACCGTCTTGGCAACAAGATAGTTTACAAAGTCGGCATACCATGGGAGTGAGGAGATCGCCAAGATCGCCTCATCCGGAAATTTCTCTGTGATAGGTGCGCTGGGCTCAGATTCCTCAAGATTCTCCAAACGGGAGAGGTGATCCGCCACCACATTTTTAACTCCAGGCTTATTCTTAATCTCAATATCAAACTCCTGGAGCAGAAGGATCCATCTGGTAAGACGTGCTTTGGCATCCTTCTTAGCCATTAAGTACCGTATGGAGGTGTGATCTGTGTAAATGGTCACTCTAGATCCGAGAATATATGATCTGTACTTATCCAAAGCAAAGACTACGGCCAGCATCTCTTTCTCAGTCACAGTATAATTCCACTGAGCGGCATCTAAAGTCTGGCTAGCGTAGTGAATGGCAAATGGCAATCCATCCCTCCTCTGTCCAAGCATAGCCCCTACGGCAAAATCAGAAGCATCCGTCATGATCTCGAATGGGAGAGACCAATCGGATGGCTGAAGGACAGGAGCCGAAACAACCATACTCTTGAGAGTCTCAAAGGACGCAACACACTTATCATGTACAATGAACTCGGTGTCTTTCGTCAACAGATCAGTAAGCGGTCGGGCAATACGACTGAAGTCCTGAATGAACCGTCGGTAGAACCGACATGCCCCAGAAAAGACCGCAATTGACGCAGATTGGACGGTGGATTGAGTTTTCTAATGATATCCAACTTGACCGGATCAAACTCCATGCCCCCGTTGGAGAGGATATGACCAAGGACCATCCCTTGAGTCACCATGAAGTGACTCTTCTCCCAAGACAATACAAGGTTGACCTCAATGCAGCGCTGAAACACACGGTTTAGGCAGTCAAGACAAGCATCAACCCGTCGCCATAGACCAAGTCATCCTTGAAGACCTCTAAACAATCACCCACCATGTCCGAGAAAATGGACAACATGCACCTTTGGAATGTCGCGGGGGCGTTACATATACCAAAGGGCATCCGTCTGAAAGCATAAGTCCCAAACGGACAGGTAAATGTCATTTTCTCCTGGTCTTCGGGCGCAATGGCCACTTTATTATAACCGGAGTACCCGTCAAAAAAACAGTAATAACTCTTCCCAGCTAGCCTCTCGATAATCTGATCAATGAATGGCATCGGGAAATGATCCTTCTTGGTGGCCTCATTCAAAGAAGTGGGTACTCGGGTAGCGATCTCCTCTCCAAACTCATTCACAACTGTAGTGATACACGTCTTCTTGGGTACCACATGTAATGGACTAACCCACTTAGAGCCGGAGATGGGGTAGATAAAATCGGCGCTCCACCACTTTGATATTTCTTTCATGACCACATCTCGAAGATTAGGGTTTAGCCGTCGCTGGAACTCACGCGACGGCCTAGCGTTCTCCTCAAGATAGATGTGATGGGAGCACAGAGCCGGACTTATCCCCTGGAGATCAGCTATACTCCATCCTATCTCCTTGCGGTTTCTTTCAAGAACCTCCATCAGACGAGATTCTTGTTCTCCAGTCAGACCTGCTGAGATAATGACTGGGTGCATATCTGGCTCACCCGCAAGGAATCTATACTTCAGCGACTGCGGCAGAGGTTTTAGTTCTGGACAACTGGGAGGTGGCAGATCTGGCTTCTGATATGTTTGTGTGAAGGCGACCAAGTCTGCATGGGAGAACTCTCGCTCTGCATGAATACCTGACAAAGGGAGCCCTTCTGAATATCAATAAATTGTATTGGCTCGCACTCTGTCACGGTTGTTGGCTCAGAAGGAATCAGACAAGGTAAATAGTCATCAAAATCATCCCAATGAATGTATGAATCCGAGGGATCCGAAGTAGATGAACAAGAGTGAAAATCATCAGCACCACTCGTCCGAACACTGTCATCCTCAAGTGTATCCTCGTCCAGGGGTGTGCTCTCCAAACTCTCGACTGCCATAAACTTTAAATATGGTGAATCTATAGGCAAGGCGAGGGTTTGTGCTACGGGATCTGTCCAGGTAGATTCATCATCTGTCATCACAAAATCTCCCTCCTGGTGGATGTCTAGCTCTTCCTCTGTCATCTGCGCGGCTTCGCTGGACTGTTCTGAGCATTCTAGTTCTCTGGCTTTGGTTTCCTCGATCGTCTCTATTTGTATGGTTTCGCCCTCTACGCGAAAGCACACCTTCCCGCTATCATGATCGGTCACCACCTTGGCTGTGGCCAAGAATGGGCGTCCAAGTATGATGGGGGCATCGGTTACCGACTCAGGGATCTCCATGTCCAAGACAACAAAGTCCACGGGGAATTTCAGGCCCTGAATGGTAACGACCACGTCTTTCAATAACCCCTTCGGCCTCTTAGTCGACCTGTCAGCAAACTGAAGGATGGTCCTGCTCCTAAGAAGAGGACCAAACTCGAATTGGTCGAGAAAGGCTGCCGGAAGAAGGTTAATCAAAGAGCCGTTGTCTAATAGAGTGCGATCAAACTGCTGCTCCTGAATCTCACATCTGACATAGGAGTTCCTGCATTGGGTCTCTTGGCTGGCAGTTTGTTCTGAATGGTACAACAAGTGGAATGAGTGAGCACATGGATCTGATCTCTATGGTTCCTCCTCTTCCTACAGACTGTAGTCTTCTCCTTCAAATTCTTTTTGAAGAGGGGGATGTGCTCAAGGGCTTCTTGTAGAGTCAGCTGAATGTGGAATCTGTCAATCATCTGGTTGCAGAACTCTACCTGCTGGGTCTTTTTTGGATTTTCTTTTTATTCCCCTTCTCCAAGCGGAGTGCTTCAGGAAGGGGATAGTAGGGACCTCCTTAGATGGAGGGCTAGGAATCGGTTCATGTGCCTGTAAAGGAATGGAATCCATACAATCATCATCATGCAACACATATGGATCTGGAGCATACACAGAAGCCTTTCCTTTATTCATTTTTTTGTTCTTTTTGTGTCCACAATCCTGAGATACAAAATATGGCAACACAGTAGAAGGGGGCTCAACAAAAGTAGATGTGGTGGCCTTAGTACCACCACCGGCACCTAGCTTCACGGCATCAGCACCGTGCTCTGGCTCTGTCTCCAAAATGGAAGCATCAGCACCACTGTCTGCATATGGTGTTTTGACGGCCTCAGCACCGTCATCTGGATCTCCATCCTTGGTGGCTTTAGTACCACCGTCATCAATGTCGTCATTAGCGGCATCAGCACCGCTACCTGGCTCATCTAGCGCTCTGGATTCTTTGTGCTATTGTCGCTCAGATGAGGCACCGCCGGCTGGTATCCTACCTCTCCTAGTAGTCACAAAATCAGCATCATACAAAGAAGAAGACGTGTCACTCAAATAATCACTAGGAGAGGTATACTCTGTGAACTGTACCTGCTCAGACTTTCTTTTCAGACTGTTCGGATTTGGTTGAATCTGAGCTGGTATGACGGCTTTTCCTTTGATCAAATCCCTCACCTCACGTCGGAACTCATCCATATCTCGTTGGTAGGACTCTCGATGCTCAGTAAGCAATCGGGCGAGATCATCTAATGCTGGGTTCTTGAAGGCAGGTGCCTGAGAACCGGATGTATTCCCCTGCTGGAAAGGAGGTTGCTGTTGGTGGAAAAAATGCTCACGAGGCTGGGGATATGACTGTTGAGGCTGCGGACGCTGCCTCCACTGGTGTCCCTTATAGGCGGGACAAGGACCATGCTGGTATTGTTGCTGGGCGTACTGGGGCTGCTGCTGCTGTTGTGGCTGGCTGTTCTGATATCTTTGAGCGGGAGACTGTTGTTGGGATGAGGAGCCACCATTACCCCAACGGAATCCGGGTGATCACGACGAATCTCGGGCTGCGGGTACCGGTCGTACCAAATCCCATTGACTTCCATCAATGTTTCATGCTTGAAGGACGGAGGGGGTAGAACTGCCAGTGGATGATCCGGCTGATATACCACCAGCTAATTATCCTGAGATGGTGGCTGTGAGGGGTAGTACGGTAGCTACTGCACCGGCTCTACCTGGATGTGGTTGACCTGGCGGTGTGAGGCAGAGGGCTGGGTAGAGCTGCTACTGCTCGGATCATCTCGTAACCTGGGAGGCTGCTGTGTGTATGTTTGTACCTCCTGAATGCAGAGAATTTGAGTCTTCAGGTCACTCATGGTTTTGGTGAGAAGGTCCATCTGGGCAAGACCTTGGTTCTGTTTCTTCTCGAGGATCTCCATGCAGTCCAACTTCTCACTGATGATTCCCATATCGGCTGCGGCAGATTCGGCTTGGGTTGCGGCTACCGACGAAGTGTTGGGACCGGCATCGATGCAGACGATCCTTTGAAATGATCCTCCTCCTTGGGGTGGCTTCTGCTGTGTGTAGACTCTGGCTTGGGTCATCACAGTCGAGTTTTCTGCCATGCCTTCATAGATGGCCCAGACGTCGTCTTCACCCTTGGAAAAGTATGATCCACCAAAAGAGGCATTTACAAGCCCCTGTAGCTCCAGTGTCAGCCCACAGAAGAAACTCTGCACCAGATTGGGATTTGAAATGTCATGGTGTGGACACCGGTCAATGAGCTCTCTGAATCGATCCCATGCTTCATGGAATTGTTCATTAGGGATCATGGTAAAATTGCTGATCATGGCTCGTGCTGCATTAGTCTGGCCGAGAGGGTAGTACTTCTTCAAGTATGCAGTCCGGAGATCTGCCCAAGTATCTATGAACCTCCCCAGATGTTTCAGCCAATACGCGGCTCTATCAACCAAGGAGAATGGGAAGGCTATAATCTTTATTGTGTCCTCAGTCATCAGCCTGTCATGAATGGTACTGCAGATCATTTTAAATTCTTGCAAGTGGAGGTGTGGCTCTTCGGTTGGCAGCCCGTGAAATTTGGGCAATAGCTGAATGGTACGCGGGCGAAGCTCGAAGTCTCCATGGATAGGAGGAAGTCGGATCCATCGGTGAGTGTGGGATGCGGCAGGATTGTGTAATTCCCTCATGATCGTCTGTGGTGGTCTCTCAGCTTCAGGATCTCCTCCTTCTGCGATGGGTATATCTTCTCCACCACCTGCGGCTCTGTTCTCTCGATCTGCTCTCATCTGTGCCAGCTCTCGCATCATGTCACCCATGAATGCTCCCTGGTCTCGGATCTGCCTCTGCATTGTCTTGAGGGAGGCTAATAGTGAATTGTTGATGGCAGCTTGATCAAATAGGAAATGAGGTTGCTCCTGCTCATCTGGGTGTTCTCTGTCTGCCATGTCCAGATTCTCTGAAAATGCAAAAGAACCCATCTCAGGTGCCGTCAAATGATCTGAGCTCTGTGATGCACTAAATTCTGAAACTCTTGGACTGATGGAAGGAGAATGAGAAGGGTGGTCGAGGGGGAACAGGCGGAAGTAACCTCAGGCTCATAGAGCAGACTCTCCGAAGTTGTCCTAGATGAATAAGGAGGAGTGCTGGATAGCGGTGCCGACAAAGTCGGCCTAAGAGATCTTCGCCCCATCATCTTGATTATTGAGAAGAGCGATGTGAAGAAGAAGAAGAAGGGGGCAAATTGCGCACGATTGTGCGGTGTTTTTGATCCTGACCTAGATCCAACTAGCAATCAAATACAAAACAAGGGGATTCACCAACTCAACACGTGAAGCCGTAAGGGTTCGGCTTTTATCTTTGTAGCTTTTAAATGAATTCAAGCATTTATCTTTTGACGAGTCCTTAGAGCGCTACGCCTATAGGAGAGAGAGTACTGCCGGAAGAGTATCTCGTACTTGTCCTCCTCTTGTGTAACCTGTAGTCTGCACTTTTTTAGGTCCTTGTAACCCTTCCTGGATCCCTACTCAGCCAAAGAAATAGATAAAGGAAGCCAATAGGTGAAACCGATACTTCGGAACTCACTCGCAATGGAATCACCCGTGAGCGTGCAAGAACCTACTCGAACGCGAGATGATGAGACAGACACCCACGTGAAGCGTGGCCTAGGCTCAATACTTCGGACAAGGTCGATGCTCTACACAATAGAGAGTCACCAATGTTGACCAAGCCCTACTCGTCCACGTACGATAGAAGCACCAATACTTCAGAAATCCAGGGATACACAAGGCAGCCACAGACTGGGTTTGGGCTCTAATCCTTACGAAGGCGCTCTCTCACTTGGAAAGAGACCTTCCCATGCAACCTGAATACAAGTGAGGGTGTTACTCTCCCCAAGCAATGAATCCAATTACAAGTTTTATTAGGTCAATTTTTCTTAGCAATCCCTTTTTTAATTTTTTTGGTGTTATCGCTTCTTTTGAGTCAATTCACACAAACTCCTAACGTTTTTATTTTTTTTCTTGATTCCTATTTGATCCAAAAACAGAGGGAGAATAGAGTCGGAAAAGCCAATGCAAGTGGCACTAAGATGGAAATCTCACCTTAGTGCCTAAATGCTGAATGCAAAGATAGAAGACTTACAATGACTCCCAGCTCTCTCCATGCGGGATGCAAAGCAGGAATTTATAAACCTATACTACATGCTGATATGCACACGAAAATCATCCTAAGCAGGCAATTGCTAACGTAAAGAACCACAAGTCAATCACCAATCCTCAATCCAAAGAGTCTGGTCTAGACTCACCCCTCCTCTTCTCGACAAATCGAGTTCAGGAGTAGCGCTTGATGGGGTGGGCTCGCGGCACGACGGATCGAAGATGATCATCAACTGTTTAATTAAACTAAGTCCAAATACGCACTATAGGTACATGCAATGGGTTATTAGGGTTTTGGGACCTAATCTAATCGATCAAGCAATGCCTAAAATCTAAGGGCTCATTCCACAAAAGAAAGGGAAAATAAAACAAAATCGGAAAATGACAGTCGAGAAATGCAATAAAATAGTGGTGAGCCCCCAGATCAACAGACACCTGGAAATTGGGCCCGAAGTGTTCTGAGTGTCCAAGTACCTGTATTATTACAAATTAATAAGTCTCTCTCTCACCAAAGAATATAAAAGCTATCTAACTACTCTCTCTCTCTCTCTCACTCCTCCTACTCTCTCCTTTCGGCTAAGCTAAGAAAGCTGACTCCGCTTCCCAAGGTTGCACCGGATCCCCTAAGCGATCCGCCTCGCTCCGCGGTCCCTCGCAAGAAGACAAGAAAAGATGGTTAGAAAGTTCAACAATATATATCAAAAATAAGAGAGATAAAACTAGCAATAATGTAAACAAACAATCACAGTCACAAAAATGAGACCTATACGTTGCTGCTCCCCGGCAACGGCACCATTTGATAACTAGGGAAATCAAGGGTCGTACGGTTTCACAAGGCGAAACCGCAGTCGGTGTGTTGACCGCTCAATAATCCCTAACTAATCAACAATTAACCCACACTATAGATATCAAGTAATAACAAGCAGATGTGAAGTTAAAATTTATTTAACTCTACATAATAATGTATATATGCAAGTACGTAGAGAGTTCGAACACAGGGAGCGAGGCAAGAAAGAACGACAAGTATGTGTGCGTGAATGTGATGTGATTGTCTACACTATGCAATGCCAATGTTTTTGTGGGTTTTTAGTTTTATATTTTTTTATTTTTTATTTTGTTTTTTGTTTTTCTTTTTACCGATTTTGTATTTTCTTTTTATATTTTCTATTTTTATTTTCTTTTTCAATATAAGAATATATATACAATATAGGGAAATAGAGGATAACATATTTATACAAATAGGTAAAAATGCTCAAAAATCAGAGAAATAAAATCTTTTTGGTCTTTTTGTGATTTTTGGCGATTTTTCTAAATGTTTTTGGTATTTTTAAAAATGAAAATATAAGAAAACAGTGAACAACAAGGCAGATCGAGATTAAAATAGGAATGAAAAATATCAAACAGTAACAAAATTTTCCCAAATTAATTTTAAAATAAAGATAATAAAATGGGGAACCTACAAGACCTGAGTTTTCATTTTTCTGAATTTTCTATGATTTTTTAGATTTTTATGAAGATTTTTCGGTTTTTCTAATTTTTAAGGTTTTTACTTTGAAATTTTTAGTGGTTTTTGGACTGACATTAATAGATGATAAAACACACAAAATGCATTTTTTTGGAGTTTTTCAAAACGTTTTTATAATTTTTATGTGTTTTCTAATGCAAACAGTTAGAAAAATGCATGTTTTTGGTTTTTAATAAATATGAAAATGCAACAAAAATGCAATGCAAAAACATAGCGTGAATCTACAAGTTAACAGGAGCCTATGTGATTTTTTTGGTAATTTTTGGAATTACTATGATGTGTGAAATAAATAAGACAAGCACACAAAAATAAACAGCCTAACAGGGGTATATATGCAAATATCAAAACATCCAGGGACACATATGCAATTTTCCAACAAAATATTACACTAATTTTGCGAATTGATGGATTAAATACCAATCACAAAACTCGCAGGGGTCTGTCTGCAAAATGTCCAAGGTCACGCGCGCAAAGCACGTGAACCTAGGAGGGGTATAACTGCAATATTGAAAACCTTGGGGGCTGATGTGCAAAAATCCCAGAAACTAAATAACTACCTCTGCAAGTTTTGGTATTAAAAATAAATACAAACAAAGGCCCAGGTTATGACTGCAAAATTGCCAGGGGCACGTGCGCAGCGCACGTGACCTGGCAGGGACCTAATTGTAAATGGGTAAAACCTGGGGGTTCTTTATGCAAATATTACAAAAATTAAAACACGACATATGAATGTTTTGGTATTAAATGCGAAATACAAAAATTGGAAGGGGACGTGATGCAAAATACCCTCCCTTGCGCGCGGATGGATGGTGGGATCACTCCCACTTATCCACGTGTCGTCTTCAGGGCGCACAATGCCCCTTCGCCCTTGGACGGCCTCGATTAGAAATCTGATGGAGATCGAATAGTGGAGGCTCTTGATGATCCAATGGGCGCTGCTATCCTGGACGACCGGCCCTTGATCGGACGGCAGGGAGGCCAAGACGAAGAACAGGGATGAACTCGCCGCCGGGCGAGTTCCCCCGACCTTGATCTCAGTCCTCCGGCCTTCGATGACGCCTCAAAATGCCCTGTGATGATCCTGGGAAGGTCCTCGATGTGTTGATGCCTCCAAAAATCTCCGGCGGTGGCTGGAGGGCTCGCACGAGGTCGCCGGAGCATGGATGCTCCAGGAACTTCCTCGCCTCCTCCAAAATGGCTCCAGGTGCTAAATTGGCTCAAGACCTGCAGAACAAGTTAAGGGGGTCGTGGGAAAAATACCACGACCCTCGGGGTGGCAAATACGACAGCTGAAGGCGGATAGGAAGCTCGCCGGAGGTGCGCTCCAGCGAGGGTATGCTCGAAGGCGATTGGGTGATTAGATCGCGAATTTGAAGATGGGAAACGGGTCCTAAGACTAAGGCGAAGGAAAGATAAAAGAAATGACCGGAAGAGATGGCTGCCTCAATAGTTGAGACCGGAGGGAGAGTACCTCAACGGCGGAGCTCGCCGGAGGTTGATGGAACACGCCCAAATCTTGATCTATCCACCACCTTGAAGAAGGCAACTTGGAGTTGTCACCTCCAGGAAGCTCGAGCGAGTCCAAGGGGGGAAGGATCTGGATGGAATGCGGTTCAAAATTGAATCGAAATCCAAGGAGGAGTTTTGTAGGGTTGACGGCCAGGCTGGGAAGACCGAGGCAAAGCGGGTGAATCGATGCTCCATACCCCGAGGTCTCACCTGGGCGTGACTCACTGATAATCGAGGATGAAAAGTCAAGAAGATTCCTTCGCGAGATAGTGCAAGAGGAGTCTTTGAAAAATGGGAGAAGTTGGTCAAAAATGCAGTCTGACAAGGGCTACAGGACCTAGGGTAGATAGTTGACCGAGGTCAACTGTGACTGCCCCCGGTTGGTCCACGTGGACCAACCAAGAAAAAGGTCCTAAAAAACTTCTAAATTCATAGAAAATAGAAAATGATATTATTAAATTTAGGTTATTACAAAAATATTTAATATTTTATGTAGTATTTTATTCTAATTTTTAATTATTTTTATAATGTATATTTTTACAAGTTTACTTTTATACCCTTTATAGGTATAATATCTATATATTTTATTCTTTTATTTTTATTTTATGATTTTAATTTATTTAATTTTTGTTTATTATTTGATAAAATTATAAAATACTTTTATACACTTGATTATATTTTTTTCTGATATGTTTTGCATATTAAATAAAATACATATATAAATTATATAGGTATGTTAATAGTATAATACCTATGTATTTTATATACATATATTTTATTTTGTATTTCTTTTAGGTTTTTCTTCTGATTTTAATGTACACATATATTACAAGTAATATTTACAAAATTATAAAAATATAAAAATACAAAAATAATAAATGAATAATAAATTGAATATTTTAATCTATACAAGTATACAATGTGGGTCCAAAACTCAACTTTCAAACTGTAGCTCTGCCAAATGCGAAACCACCGCCATTAAATAGCTTATTTTATTCTATATACAATTAAAGGTGAGTTTGTTGCATTTGGAGTTTTCAGTTGTAAGATACGGGTCTGGGGAAGTTTGGACTCTGAATTTTTATTCAGACCATAACTTTTTATTTGTACATTATTTTTCAGTGAAATCAATTTTGTATTTTTATTTATTAAATTATCTACAACTTTCATGTACAAAGTTTCTTTGTTTGAGATATAAAAAGTGGAACCAAAAATAGGTCCCAAAATGAGTAAAGAATAAATAAATATAAAGGTATTTTGACCCTTATCTCCCCCTACTTTTTTCCTTGTCGACCTATTCATCAAGATGCCTAGGTCTCAGGGTTTTGGGTCATAAAATATTTACAATATTTTATTCTTTTTCTTTTATTTTATTTATTCTATAATTTTGGCTCTAATTACAGTATTTTATAAACTATTTACATGTACATGCATGAATGCTAAGATGCAGGATTTAATGTTATTTACACGCATTTGCTAGGGTTTTTGATGCCAAAATGATATAATAAAGATGATGAAATGTGGTTTCATCACCTAGCACTGCATGTGTTCCTCATGCGGGCGGGGTAAATTATACTGAGTCCCCTGGAAGTTTTACAAATTATAATTAAGTCCCTGCCAAGAGCATCGTGTGAGGCGCACGTGTTTCAGTGGGCAATTTGCACACATAGCCCCAGCATCCTAGGTAATTACATTTAAGTCCCTGTCAGCATGTTTAATTTTTAGTAATTTGATTTTATGTAATTGCAAATTGGCCCCTGTCTTTACATGCACATTTAGGTGTCCATTTGGCATAATTTCTCAGTTCTAAAAATTGAATTGTGTAGCTTATCTTGTCCTTTATCTTATGTGACATGTGTCTTATTTTGTGACATACTGGAATTTTAATATTATTAAATTGGTGGAATTTTCCACATTTTGCCCATTTTTTACCTTTTAATTCATATTAAATTCTTTGTTGCTCCAAAAATCATAAAAAAAGCACATTAGACTTAGGATAATTTATTTTACATTGTGCCCAAAAATCTTTGCATTTGCACGCATATCGAGGCCTGAATAAATTAATTAGTGATTTGCTTAACTGATTTCGAATAGATCCAATTCACATAGAATTTTACGTTTATCAATTTTCCTGGATTCATCACACTTAGATCTATCTAGGATAATTTTTATATCTGAAAATAATGTGGTTTGGCATTTAATAAAATTAATTTTGTAAAAATCACCTTGCATTCATATTTAGTTCACAGTAAATTCATAAAGTGTTAGAAAAATTAAAAAAATAATGTAGTCTAACTTCATTGTGTTTCACCTTCTGGCCAAGTTTCATAATTTTTGGACTTAATTTGACTATATTTCTGATATAACTTGTAAACTGACCTGAAATTGCATTGTCTTTCTTTTAATTTGCATAAAAATACCAAAAATACTCCTCTGAAAATCCTACCTCTGAATTCACTTAAAATTCACCTAAGGAGATAGTTGCCTCCCTGAGTTCGACCTTGGGCTTGTCCAAGTAAAATAAATCTGTCGCTCGTGATTAACTTGACATTAATTAAAAGTGGTTTTTGATCAGTCCGTATTTACCTGACTACATCGAACGATACAATATTAATTCTAATCATTAATTTGATTGAATTAGCAAGGGTAGAAACATGCTTTTCACCTATAGGTCTGTGTCACCCACTATAGGACAAACTAGAAAATAAACGAGAAAATAATTTGAAAATAAATATAAAATTATTTAATTATTATATTTTTGTTTTTTAAATTTTTTTCTTTATAATTAGTTAAAATAGAAGTATATAATATATGTATTTAATATAGGTAATAGAAATTAAAAATATAAAATGAAGATACAATAGGAAAATACCATAAGGTAAATTTCTTTTTATTTATTTGGAGTTTTAGAAAATATTTTTTAGTATTTTTGATAATTATAATAATTATAAATATAAATATAAGTAAATCGAGATATATAATATAGAAAAGGAATATTCATAGATATAAATAAAAATAATCAAAATATAAAAATAATTTTCTCTATATTTGTTATGTTTTTCTCTGTTTTTGGTATTTTTCTTATATTTTTTACTAATTATTTTGGATTTTTAAATGAATTAAATGTTGAAAACAGTGACGAATATTAGTATGCTGAATTATTTTGGAATTTATTAGCTAAAAGTCCTAAAATTTTCCAAAAATAAATAAAATTTCGAAATAGAAATAAATATTTTTGGATTTTTATATAATTTCCTACAATTTTAAAAGGATTTGGAGCTTTCTAATTTATAATGTTTTTCTTTCGTTATTTTTACTGCTTTTTTATCTACAGTTACAAAAAGGGAAATATAAAAAATATAATTTATTGAAATGTTTCAAAACATTTTTATATTTTTTATGTATTTTTTACTATAAATAGTGATTTAATGCATAGTTTTTCAATTTTCAAAAATAGTAAAATATTTTGAAATACCTTGCGAAAAATATATGTGATTTAATATGTATCCATGCACTTAAATTATTTTTCCTATAATTTTTAAATACGAAATGACAATTTTAAAAAACAAAATATAAAATAAAAATATATGCACTAACAAGGTCCTATTTGCAAATAAAAATAAATAATGCAAACAATAATAAGAATAGATAGTCGATGGGCCTCTGCAAAATTTACCCCCAAATATTTAAATCTTTCCATGCTAGCAAGGGTATAAATATAATTTGCAAAACACGGCATGACCTACATGTAAATATCCTAAAAAGTTTTGAACTTAAATACAAGATTACTGGACTAAACAATAACCAAGGAGTATGAGGGTATCCTTCCAAAAAGCCCACCTCATATGTATGTGCACGTGAGGTGACGTTGTGAAGGACCTAACTGTAATTAAGGAAAGTATAGGTGTCTAAATGCAAAATAACCGGAATATTTTATGCTACATATAAAAGTTTATGCATTGAAAATAAAATACAAAATAGGGTAGGGGTGGCAAGGGGTTGACAAAATTATCCTTAACACATGCTGGCGGACGACTCGAATGGCTTCACTTGGACACACGCCACTCCCTTTGTGTGCAATGACGATTCAATGATGGATGCTAGAAATTAGAAGATGGGTGATGATATGATGGTTGAAGACACAAGCATCCAATGATAGATGATACACTTGGAGCCTCTCGTCGATCCAACGGTGGAGAGCAGGGGAGGATGAACAAGGAAGAACACATGATCAGGTGAACTTCGATCCACTCCCATGCACGACTTCGGTGGTACTGGGCTTTGCGATGAGGTGCAAAACACTCCTGGTAAATGTGGGAAGCTCCTGAAGGCTTCAGATGAATCAGAAGGTCACCGGAGTGAACTTCCGAGGTCGAGGAAGAAGGCATGGGCCAGGAGCTTCATCTTGGGAAAAATCAACATGATTTGGGTCTTTAACCACCTCAAATTGCAGGGTTAGTCAATGCACAGGAAAAACGAGGTTCGGGGTCCCTATTTGGGGTGAAATAAACGGAGTATGGGTCGAGTAGGGAGACTGCTATGAATGCCAGAGTTAGAGGCTTTGATCTCTTGATCTAGGAAGAAAAAAGGGGAGAGAGGATGTGTGTGGTGTAGCAAAAACAATAGGGAAGGAAATGAGGTCAAAAACGAAGCAGAGCATAGTTAGAATACGAGGAGGAAGGTTGCCAGAGCTCAGCTCCAACGAACTTAAATTTTTTTATTTTACTGGATGAAAAACGGAATCTAAACAAAATAAAACTTACCTACTCTACTTCTAATCCTAGGAACATAAAAATGCAAGAAAAGAAAATCTCACCTACCCAGAGTAGCTAGTAGAGGATCTCTCAGCGGAGGAGTCCGGTGGAGCTTGGATCTACCTCAGTTCAACACCTTCCTCTCTCAATGAACCCTCTGAGAGTGCTCTGCTATTACTAGGAGCATTAATCGCACTTAGGGTTAGGGTTTGGATGGTGAAGAGGGATCAAAAATGAGGAGAAAGGTGGAGACGATACTATATATTGGCTGACTTTGGACTGAGGTGACAACTCAATCTGTTGATCCTCGGATCGATGTGGGGGGTTCAACATGAAAGAGCAACAATCTAGGAGTAAATGTCAAGAAGAAATCGAGTAATTTTAGTGCAAGAGGTAATGGGGGAAAATCGATGAACTTGTGAGATGCAGACCTAGGGAGGGGTGAGCAATTGATGGAGGTCAACGTGGACTCACTCCTTATTGGTCCTCATTGGCCAAGAAGAAGATGAAACAATAAAATAAGACTTGATTAATTCAAATTAAATTAATAAATGATTTAATTAATTTTTTTCAAGACATAAAAAGGTTTATTATTTTATATAGTATTTTATGAATTAATTTATTTATTTTTACAAGTTAATTTATTGTGAGTTACTTTTTACGAGTGTAAATATAGGTATATTTATCTATAAAGTATGTATTTTATTTTTATTTTGTATTTTAAATTTTATTATTGTATCTACATAATTTTATATGTATGATATAATTAAATACATATAAATAATTTTTTATTTTAGTTTTTTGATATAATATTTACACTTACTTACTCATAGTTATGTATTATATAGGCATATATGTGTATAATTCATCTTTGTATTTATGTTTTTAATGGTTTTATTTTATTCTATTTATATACGCATGTCATAAATAATATTTACAAAGGTATAAAAATATGAATCAAGAAGAATATAAAGAATAAATAAAATCATTATTTTATTCTGGTATAATGTACAATAGGGGTTCCAAAATTCAACTTTTGCATCCTAACTCCACACTAAATGAAACCACCATCACTAAATAACTAATATACAACTAAATGTGTTTTAAGGAATTTTGAGTTCATATGGAGAAGATACATGTTTGAGAAATTGGGATTTTGGATTTTTATTCTGAGTATAGAAAGCATAATATGCATTTTTTTGTGAAGTTAATTTTGTATTTTTCTATATTTTTATCTAAAACTTTTATATATAAAGTTTATTGATTTGATATATAAATGATAAAGAATAAAATAGGTCTTAAAATTGATTTATTGGGGATCATAAATTAGGATTTTTATTTCTTACCATTATCTCCCCTTACTTTATTCCTTATCGACCTAGTCATCATGATTCGTAAGTCTCAGGATTTAGGATCATTCAATACCCATGGTATTTCACTTATTTTTCTTTTATGTTCTTTAGTCTTTTGTTTTGTCTTTAAATACAATATTTTATATAGTATTTATACAATACATAATAGATGTTATTTTATGCAAAATAATGCTATTTACATGCATTTAGCTAGAGTTTAAAGGCCAAAATGAAAGAATGAAGCAGATGTATTGGAGATTCACCTATACTTGCCTTTCCTAGTCCCTAGAAAACACCTATGCCTATAAGTGTATAAAAGAAAATAAAGAAAAGAAAAAAGGAAATAACTTGGACTGATTTTAACTTTCAAACTTATCTTCATAAAATCAAAGTTTGGAGCTTAGTCGGACCCTTAAAGGTTAGGTTTGGTCGGAACCATATTAGAAAATAGATTTGAAACACAATAGCCTCGAAGACCTATAAGACTCTGCCCAAGTCTTCTCAAAAGCAATGTCAGAACAAGTCGATGTCATATGCAATGACTATGAATCTATCTTGTACAATGTCAGTGATATGTAGCTCGTCTCGGCTTAAGCGGTAAAAGACAAGCTTCTCCAACATGGTGACCCTAATTCCCCAATCTAGCAACTCTTTCCTCGAGAAGCGAGGAATTCCCTTCCTAGTTCTAGTACAACCGACTCAAGAAGAGGAGGCAAAGAAGAGAATGGATGGTAGCCAGTGTAGCTACCTATTCAAAGATGCCTGACCAGTGTAGTCAAGTCATACGGCTGCAGGCACACATGAATACTCTGACTTTGAAGCTCAATCTTGCTTATTAACTATATACATGCTCCGATGGGAATTGATTTTTCCTTGGAATTTTGCCCGTCTCTTCTTTTTGGAGATTTTAATATGTATTTTTATACTATATACAATAACATTTACATAAGGACATTTTCCTCTTTAGCCAGTAGACTATCGCTCTTTTGAAGAATTATTGCAACCCACAAACTTCTATCTTTAGACCTCATTATTACTAGATCGATTTGGGGTACAATGGGCGCAGATTGTGACTTTTGACGTTTTCATTGGCTTGTGTCTCTCGCTGGCAAATCTATCCATCTACCACTTCAACCGAGGTGAGCAAAGTGTAAAGTAAAGGTGTGCAAGCTAGGTCATTGTCAACAAGATTCATGCATGTGTTCCAAATAGTCTACTTCTGTAGTCAAGATGACACTGAACCAAGTTCGTGGTCTCAAAGAATTAAGTCTAGTAGACATGAATCATCTTAATTCCAGTTTATATAAGGTTCCTGTGATTAAGTAAATTAAGGTCCATCCAAGCTCCAATCTTCAGACTATACTTAGACTAGTTCAATTATCCTTATTAATCCAAAAAATGCGAATGCTATGTACAATGCAGGGAAAATATTTTTGTGACGTAGTTTTTCGCTTTTAAACTTTTTTATGGATGTTTGAAAATATTTTGCAAATTTTTATGCAATTTTCTAAAATATTTTGCAAATTTTTATATATTTTTTTGGTTTTGCAATTTTAGGGATTTTTGAATAAGATTAGTGAAAGAAATATGTATAATTGTTTACATTGAATTAGATTTATAATTACAAGGGATCGGTGATATAATTCACATACACGTTTTATACCATATTGTAAGGCTCTTATTTGGATTGTTATTTACACAAGAATCTCAAAATATTTTGAAAATATTTTCGCAAAAATTTTGAAGACTTATTTTTGTAAATAATTTTGACAAATATTTTTACAAGCACATTACAAGCATTTATAAACTTTGATAATCATCTTGCAAATATTTTCCAAATAGCAAATATAGATTTTTCATGTAGTTTTTTAGCATCCATTTTTCAAATAATTTACAAACATATTTTCAGAATATTTTATTCAAGTAGATAAAAGAATTTTTTACAAACAAAATATTTTTACAAAGGTTTTAAATTATTTTCCAAACAGTATTCAAAAGATTTTTCAAAGAGATTTTACAACCATTTTTCAAACATTTTGCAAATCATTTTTTAATTATTTATTACAAGTGTTTTCAAAGACTTAGTGTGTGTCTTATTAATCAGCCATATTATTGAAATTACGAAAGTACGAGTTATGGCTGAAGTATATACAACGTATATACGACCCCCTACACTTAGCTTGAGATATGTCCTCACAGATAAGAGAAAAAGGAAGACATAACTCGTACTAAGTATAAAACAGTCTAAACTACAATGAGTAAAAAATGAATAATCGAGAAGTTGACCTCACCCTATACTTTGGATGAAATAATCAACAGACTGTACCCAAGGCAGGGAGGGTAAATGAAGGGAATGTACGAAATCAACAGCTTGACATGTCCCCTCATGCTTAGGGTAAAATCTCCCTAAATATGAACAAAATATCAAAAGTTGAAGGGACATGTGAGGGACCAAAACGATGAATAACTCGGGGTGATCACACCCATACTTAGGACAAAGTACGTCATAAGTATAACAATGATGAAAGGGGTGGACACCTTTTCGGAAGAACATAAAAAATAAAAATGAAAAGAAGAAAAGAAGAAAACAAAATCTTTTTTGTGATTTTTAGCTCAGATGTCTGATCCATTTGCATCTGTGAGCTCATCTTGAAATACAACTTCAATTGAATCAACAACGGACATGGTTTTCACAATAAATTATCCTATACATTTGCTCTTTAGCTTGCCTGAAAAAAGCTTTAACTTCACATAAAATAACCACACTTTCTATCGAGGATTGAAAGTCTTCCTACGGATGTGTTTTTCATGCCATCTTTAGACTTTCTCTTTGTACATCAGGTTGTTATCGTATGCGTAGTCTCAGAACTTGAGCAATCTGTTCAGATAAACTTTTCTCTTCTTTCCTCCTCAATCGGAATCAAGGTTGCACATTTTCAATGCCCAAAAGGATTTGTGAATTACATCCACAGGCAGGTGACAAGGCTTGCCATACATAAGGCGGTAGGGAGACATATCGAGTGGAGACTTGTATGCCGTGTGGTAAGCCCAAAGAATTGAATCAATAAGTTGTGACCAATTCTTATGATCCGGATGTACAAGATCCTGCAGTATTGTTTTAATCTCCCCATTTGAACATTTAACCAAGTCATTGGACTGCGGGCAGTATGGCGCTGCAAACAATGTTCGATTTCATATTCTTTGGTCAGCTTCTTGACCTCCTTATTGATGAAGTGACTCACCCCATCAATAATGAGAATTTTGGGGATTCCGAACAGTGAGATGATGTTATATTTCAAGAAATGACAAACTGTACGGCTCTTTGCGGTTCGGCACCGACTGCTTCCACCCATCTACTGATGTAATCCATAGGAAACATGATATACTCAAATCCTAGGCTGTTAGGAATTGGCCCAATGAAGTCAATGCCCCAGGCTTTGAAGACATCAGATATATGAGTGTAATTCAGAGGCATTGTGCACTCATGTTGATGTTTCCGGCCATTCACTGATAAATGAGTGCACTTCTTCATGTAATCATATGCATCCATGAATAGAGTTAGCCACCAACAGCCACATTGAAGTACTTTTGCCGCCTTTCTCTTTCCATAATGGTGTCCATTGGCTTCTAGCATGTGATAGTGGTATAGGACACCCATAATCTCCTCATGAGGTATATACCTCCTCCAGATACAGTCCACGCCCTTTCGGAATATATGTGGTTCTTCCCACTAGTAGAAATGAATGTCAGCCAAGAATTTATCTCGTTTGATCTTTGACCAATTTGGCAGAATCTTCTTGGAGACGAGATAATTCACGATATCTGCATACCAGGAGAGAGAGAGAGGATATAGATAAGACTTCCTCATTCGGGATGATCTCTGTGATTATAATTGAATTTTTCTCAGGAGGCTCTGCATTAATAATTCTGGAAAGATGATCTGTCACCACATTTTTGATGCTCGATTTGTTACGAATTTTCAAATTCTTAGATTAGAAGGATCAAATGAATTAGAAGAGGCTAGCATCTTTCATGTCTGAAGGTACTTGATGGCGGAATTGCCAGTGTAAATTATCACCCATGATCTAAGGAGATGTGATCTGAACTTTTCTAGCACAAACACTATGACTAGGAGATCTTTTTCTATTACCATGTAGTTCTTTTGGGCTTTGTCCAGTGTTCAGTAAGCGTAATGAATAACAATTTGTCTTGTTTGATCTTCAACCAATTTGGCAGAGTCTTCTTGGAGACAAGATAATGCACAATATCTGCATACTAGAGGAGAGAGGATATAGACAAGACTGCCTCATCCAGGATTTCTGTGATTGGAATTGAATTTTCCTCAGGAGGCTCTGCATTAACAATTCTGGAAAGATGGTCTTCCACCAAATTTTTTATGCTTTGTTTGTTACAAATTTTAAATTCAAATTCTTGGAGTAGAAGGATCCAACGAATTAGACGAGGCCTAACATCTTTCTTACTCTAAAGGTACTTGATAGTAGAATGGTCAGTTTAAATAATCACCCATGATCTGAGGAGATATGATCTGAACTTTTCTAGCACAAACACTACAACTAGCAGCTCTTTTTCTGTTACCGTATAGTTCTTTTGGGCTTCGTCAAGTGTTTGGCTAGCGTAATAAATAGCAAATGGAATCTCATCTCATCCTTGTTCTAGAACAACATCAATTGCAAAATCTGACGTATCTATCATGATTCAAAAAATAGGAACCAATCATTTGGCTACAAATCAGGAGCATGTGTGATCCGGTCTTTTAGCTGATGGAAGTCTTGGAGAATGTGAAAATCCGTATTTTTATCCTAAAATTTTGGAGTGTTTTCAACACTACGTCATTTTTGTAGAGCTCGTCAAGATCTTTTCAACGAGCCTAAGAACATCAATTTTTGACATTCCTAACTCAAGACATTGATGTTTTAAGTTGGATGATCGAGATCCATATATAGATCTCAACCATATCCGAATTTGGATATGTTTTCTTCTTTCCTTATATAAAAATGATGTGATAGGATCCCCTCTCAAAAAACCTAGCCACCACCATCTCTCCCCCTCATTGGAGCACCACCACTTTGGCCAGATTTGTCGACAGAGGGCCACCGTCATCGTCGGAGAATGTGCTACGATCAGAAATCTGCGACCACCATTGCGTAGGTGAGCTCGAGGTCACCATCTTGGGTGATTTTACATTACGATCAAGGGACTGAATTACCGTTTTCACATGAGTGGAAATCCCAAGGGAACATCCTTAGAGGTAACGATAAATACCTTCCTCATGTTGTTGGGTTCCACATATTTTTCTAATATTCGTAGAGCTCGTCAAGATCTTTCCAACGAGCCTAAGAACATCAATTTCAGACATTCCTAACTCAAGACATTGATATTTTAAGTTGGATGATCGAGATCCACATATAGATCTGAACCAGATCCGAATTTGGATATGTTTTCTTCTTTCCTTCTATAAAAATGATGTGATAGGATGCCCTTTCAAAAATCTAACCACCACCATCTCTCCCCCTCATTGGAGCGCCGCCACTTTGGCCAGATTTGTCGTCAGAGGGCCACCGTCATCGTCGGAGAAGGTGCTTCGATCGGAGATCTGCGACCACCATTGCATAGGTGAGCTCGAGGTCACCATCTTGGGTGATTTTACGTTACGATCAAGTGACAGAAATATCGTTTCCTCATGAGTGGAGATCCCGAGGGAACATCCTTAGAGGTAACGATAAATACCATCCTCATGTTGTTGGGTTCCACATATTTTTCCAATATTCTTGAAACATCTCTAGAGTCTTATCTGTTTCTTATGGCATGATTAATTTATTGTTGTTGGTGACACATTTCACAACTATACTTTGTCAACAATATTATCGATTTTTTGTGCATTGATACAGAGGAAAATAAAACATGATTTTCATAACAACTTTTATCCCTCATTGTTTTTGAGTTTTACATGAAATTGTTTTTCATATTTTTTTTCTTTTCTATTACAGCTTTGAATGTTTTTTAGTACAAACGTAGATAGTTCTCCATGTTGTATCGTGCAAATAAATAGATAATATCCATAAAATACAATCCCATAACTAATACCTTGAATATTATTCTTCCGATATATTTATGGATGTTCGTAAATGGGAGGAAGAATAAGACGTGGAAGAGGAAGAATAATGAAGTAAATGGCGATATGGAAAGGAAGGATGGAGAAAAGAGGCAGAAGAAGAGAAGTAACAAAGAATAACAAGGGTGAAGATGGAAGATGATTATACATTGAGATAACAAGGCCGGAGAGGATCCCTTAAATCATGCCCAGTTACGCTTCCCCTTGTTGTACCCTGCAAGCTTGGTGGTTTTCACCCTCATGAGAGGAGTAGAATATGGAACACTTTAGGGGTAAATTTTTGGCTGAGATGAATCCTTTTATATAAAGGTTACATGGGTCATTAGAGTTTGCGAGAGTGGGGGATAATGACAAACTGCTACAAGTGAGTTGGGAACAAAGACGACGAAAATGGAGGCAAGGGCAATGATCATGAGCAAAGGTTTTAAGTATATGTCGGGAAGTGTTGCAATGATATGCATAGTGGCAAGCAAAAAATGGCGTGGGTTGGCCAATGGGGACTCACATGATAGAGGAAGGATGAGTTGACCTGCAATTAATACAAGATAAAGATTAGATGGATGCGAGATGCTAGTGAGGAGGCGTCAGATGGAGAGAAGACCGGTCTTAGACCAAAACAAATGGTGTTGAGTGACATGATGAGATGCATGGAGGTGGACCAGTGGGACACGTCATGTGGCTTAGTTGACTGGAGGTAGACCAAGTCACATGTGGCGGCATACCAACATTTTCATAAAAAATGAAAGAAAAATCAAAATGAAATGGAAGATTGAATCAAAATAGAAAATTGATCAAAAGTAAAGTTGTCACTAATGGAGACCTAAAATACAAAGAAATAGTTTATATAAAAAATATTCTGAAGGTATTTTATAGGTCCTAATGCCTATTTTCTATGATCTTGTATTTTTTCTTAATTTCTTTTCAATATTGAATGCATATTATATTTTAACAAAATAGTACTATGTTCGCATCTTATTTTTTGGGGATTTTAATAGTTAAAGACATATAAAAATAAAACATAATAGGTGATATTTATAAGTGAAATATGCTATGTATATGGGATTTTTTTGATGTTTTCATGGGTCTTTGATTTTGATTTTTGTAAGTAGTTATATTATGAATAAATAAAAAAAAGAAAATAATCAAAATAGGATATTATGTACATTAAATAATAGGATCAAGAAGATGCAACTGTACTATATACATTGACAGCCCAAAAATCAAGTTTTATATAGATTAGACTTAACATGAATTTATTAAAATCAAGAAAATATGTGAAGTATGTACATGTCGGTATATACATGTAGACATCCTATTTTTAATGTCTATTTATATTTTCTTTTGTTTATTACCAGCCTGTCATATTGCCTGTCTCTGGGTTGGTAAAACAAATAAGATTTCATCTCATTTATTTCTTATTTTCCATAAGTATGTACAAGTCCATCATTCTCTTCTCCGTGGTTCTTTATTTTTTGTATTAATTTTGTGTTAATTGAAGGATATTATCCATGCAAGTATTGATAAAAATAATGATTTAATTTCTTTTCACTTTATTTGCTCAAGGAACTGAGCTCAATTCATGGCTCTTGAGTGGATAAATAAGGTTTTCTTTCGTAACATATGCATAGGGCATGGGAGGGGATGGTCAGGGTGTGGGTGGGTTGTCGGGGTAAGGGAGGAGGAGGGCATTGAGTCAAATAGAGTATAAGGATGAGTGGAGGGTTTTATTACTGGAATGAATGGGAAGGGTTCACATTCTGGAAATTTTAGCGAAGAATGTGGCCACAGAGCACAATTACATGTCATCAAAATTGCAATCGAACTGACTTGTATCTATAGCCATGACCACATTGTTGTCGCATTTATGTGGTGGTAATTTGTTTTTTCTTGTAGTAAATTTTAATTTTATACAATATGTAAGGATAATATTATTACACCATATATATTTTTAGATTATCAGCTTGGTGACATTTTCATGAAAACACTTCCTAGAAAATCACTTTATTTCCTCATTTCCAAGCCAGGTGTACCTGATTTATTTACGTTGATTCAAGGCAGAGAGGGAGAAATACTTGTATTTCTTTCTTTATTTTTTCTTCCATCTTGGGTGCTTATGCAATAATCTCCCAAATCTTAAACTCTCCCCTTTTGGGTATTTATGCAATCTTCCCCTAAACCCTAAATCGATACACTCCTATATAAGAGTGATTTAGTTTCTCATAATAAATAGCTATATCACCCATTGTTACAACCATTGAAAGCCAAAAATAGGAAAAAGGATCTCAAAAAAATGGAAAAAATTTGACCCTCTTCATCTCCCTTAAAACACCACTCACAATCCATCTTATAGAGAAATCCATAATCTATCATAAGACTTCACCTATTCTTCCTCCACCTCTTACTCATCTTCATCTTTTAGTTTTTTCCAAATATATGAAGATATTCTTATTCCACATCTCTATTTTTCTTACTTTTCTTTCTTTTCTTTGGTATATAACTCATTAATTACATACATTGAACTCTACGTCTCCATCCGTGAACATCTCCAGCCATTAGACATCCTCTCTACTACGCCTATTATAAGACCACCTCCATGATTTTTGTAAAGTGTTAGTAGGGTCTCCAGCACTCCTCTGCAGTGTGGTATCAATCATGTAGAGTCGCAACCACACCAGTTGTGCCTTGTCCATCTTTTTGTGCACAACCTCACTGTTGCACATAAAAGTGTTAGCTATATTGAACCGAAACAAACAAATCCATATTTGAGCTTAGTTAGATGGGACCTATGAAAGTTTGAACTTGAGATTAGTTAATTAACTTAAGCAAAATTTTTAAACCGAACAAGTTGGAGATTAAAATTTGATAATAAATATTATAGTTCACCAAGTATTCATCAAGAAAGAATTAAGATATTATTATTTGATATTTTGAAGACATTACGCTTCAATTATAAATACTTTCTAAATGGATTTAAGTACTATATTTTTTATTCTAAAATGATTGTCCTTCATATTGGACTATTCTAAATCAAAACACAAAAGGTTTCATAAGTTCGTTTAAAATTCGAGGTATAAAACAAGCTAAACATTTTAGCACTTTTTAATTTATATAGATTATACACACATATGTGCACACATACATATATTCTGACGAGTTCGGGTAATTATCAAATGAACATATTCTATATTCAGATTTGGTCTGTTAAATTTTAATTCATATATGAAGTTCATGTTCATTTCATTTGGGAAAGAGCAATTTTTTTCACGGTATTACTGAACAAGCTTTGATTTGAACATAAACGTGTTCTATTCACTTAGAAGTTTTATTCGTGCACCCACCATCATCTTATCTCACTTCTCTCGAGGCACGTCAACATAGACAAGTTCCTAAATAATATTCTTAAGCATAAAAACTCTACGTATATGTCCACAACAATAATAATTCCCTTATAGTGTAATGATGTCGCATATGCGGAATGTATGGCACATATTAAAAATACATTAGTGTTATAGAAATATTCCTGAAATTCTGATTGGGAATAATTCTATATCGCATTCATAAGATGCGATATGAAAGGTGTGCTCTTTTGGCATCACATCCACTGAATGCGATTTTCATAAGTCATCGCAACTTCAAAAAATATAATATTAATTTCGCACTTTCAAAATGTGATATATATAGGGTAAAATGGGCTTGCCCCCAATGGGGAGCTAACTGAGAATTACTTTCGTATATTTTCATTATTATATCCCTGTATTAAGTCATTCAAATTTCGTGCGAAATAGAGACTCCTACGGCCTCCATCCTGACGGGATCGATTTCAACAGTTCAACAACTGTTAAAAAATGACTATCTAGATGGAGGCCATATGAGTCTCTGTTTCTCACGAAATTTGAATGACATAATATAGAAATATAATCATGAATTTCTAGGTAAGTAAATTTCAAACAAATAAAAAATGGGAATAGTGGGGGAGGGGGATCCAAGTTAGCTCCCTCATGGGGCATCCCCATTTTTCGCGCGCACGCGCGCGCGCACACACACACACATATCGTATTTTGAAAATGTGGCGACAATGCGTCTATCATCTCCAACCCAATTCAATGTTTGAGATTTATCTGTATTGGAAAAAGATTGTTTAATGGGCTTATTTTCACCGACCCATAGTTCATCTTCACCAACCCATATAAACCCACTTATCAAGTTGATCGATTGTCCAGTCGTGAATACACATATCATGTGGCATATGCAAAAAGTATTTATCAAATCTCTATTGTATTCACGACATCGTGTCGATCACCTTCAACCCAATTCAATGATTGAGATTATATGGATGGATAACTTGTATTGAAAAAGATTATTTGCTGAGTTTATATTCACCAATCAATAGTTCATCTTCACAAACCATACAAACCCAAGGTTGCCAATCGAACCGAACTGTAAAGAACGAACCTATGTTCGAGGTCGGTTCGATAAGAAACTTCGAGTTCAAGTTTGGCTCCATAAATGTTCGATAGGATATTCATGTTTGAGTTTGTTTAGAAAATAAACATTCGAGTTTGGTCTGATAATAATTAGTTAGCGATTTAACTTAATTCAAACTTGTTTATATGAACAATTTTGAAATTGGAGTTTAATAATAAGGTTCGACAAGCAGTAAAATAAGAAATTATTCAAATTAAAATGGTACAATACCTAATAAACACCCTAATTTTTAACCTCAAAAATTATCATGTGTATAAATACAAAGTTACACACATATATACATATATTAAACTAGAATTTTTATCAAATGAACATAACAATTCATTAAACTATCAAAATATAAATTGAAGTTCATATTCAGTTTATTTTAAAATAAATGAATATTTTTTCGAACTATATCGAACTAACTTTGATAAATATTCAATTCAACTAGTAGTCATATGGAAAGTTAGAAACGACTAATCAACCACCACCATATTTTTACCCACTTTTTCTCCTTTCCTTTTTGGCGTCATCTTTTCTTTCCTTTCTTCTTTTACCTTCCCCCCTGGGTCCCTCCGTAGTAGAATGTGTGCAAAAGCGTGCCTAGGCCGATTCCGGCTGTAGTTCCACCCGCTTCGTCCGACCTTCTTCCGAGTCCTTGTTGGCAGCAGAGCGGAGGTCGCTTAGGGTTCCGGAGAGCGGAGAAAAGGTGCCTTCGGCGATGTGAGCTGGCCGTCTCCCTCCACCTATCTCTACAAATCACACCCTCGTCTCTTTTGATTTCGTGATTTTAAGACTTCTATTTCTATTGGTTGGATTCGTCGGTGTAATTAATATTGGCTCTGCTTTCTGACTTAATCGGGTTGTTTCCATTTCCTTCTTTTCTTCTTCCTCTTCCTCTTCTTGTTCTAGTTTTTTATACGCTTTCTTCTCGATACGATGGTCTTTTATTTTATTTTGGCCCGATATATGATTCATAGCCCTGCCATTCAGAAAATTATCTTTTTTGTTTAATTTGGCTCACAATGGATATATATTTATTTATGCTTCCGTCCTTCATTTGTTTATCTTGGTTGTAAGTACATTAGATGCTGCCAACATGAGTCTTCACATCATGTAAACAAAAAACATTACTGTGAAAAATATTTACAATTAATCATTTGTTTTTTCTTAATCAGAAAAACACACACTGCATGCTACTCATACAAGTCCGCTACTAATTGCCTCCATATTTCACAATCATTTTGAACCATCTCGCCAAGCGAACAACGCATTCTGAAATTCTTAAACTTGATTCTAATTGGTTGGGCTCCTTTTTTTTGGGATTTTGTTATGTCTGATGTTTTGCTGCCTTTGCTTTCTTTTTTATGATTATTAATAAGCCCGATGTAGGAGTTTGGGTAACCACTTTGTGTCATAATTCTTGAAAGCTTACCAAATACCAAGTGCGCCCTTCATGGGGGTATACATGTATATCAAAAGGGAGAAAATGCAATAAGAGACTGTCACCATAGCATAATGCAATGGTTTCCTGAACAATAAACAACTAACTGTTCGTCTGTTCCTCCTCAGCATCAGAACTTATCCTCCTCCTTGTTTCAGTCATCAGAGATCACCAGCATCCAGTTCATGGCTGAAATGATTTAGCAAATCACATCTTCTTGTGTGTTATATTAATATTGTAATATTATCTTTGTCACAACTCCCGAACCTCCTTGATTGATAATTTCTTTTCCAGCAAACTTGAGTTCAGCATAACTTCACTAGAGTTAAGAACCAAAGATCTTGATTTAAAATCAAATCTGTCCAAGGCAGACTGTCTTCAACACAGCACTTGAAAGCTTCCCCATGTCCTGCTCACAGCGTCTGCAATGTATCTTCCATCGAACCACGACCTTAAGTCTCATCTGGTACATATGATTGAGGGGATCTCGTGAATTATTGATGACATGTTTTGTGCACACACCTACATAGTGGACACCCTTTTTTCTTTGGAAAAAATATATTATTGCAATAAATCTCTACTCCTCCATTGTCTCCTGACCATTTCTAAAAGAACATATATTTCACAACTAGTAATCTCCTCCAGTCCACATTTAGCTTCTACATTCTTCATTACAAATTATATCTATGTTGCATCGATTCTTAAGAGTCATATTCTTTGTTTTAAAGTACCATACCACCTTTTCAATATTCTTCCCAGCTTGGAGTCTTGGACAACATAGATTATGATAAAATTCATGATAATAGTAAAAGCTTTAAAGAAAGGCGTGTGCATGAAACTTGTCTTTTATGCTTACATCATAATGATCAGCTTCTTCCAAAGCCACTTGTAATCCCTTGATGCATGGGATGTGTAATTGAATTGAGAGAGATCCCTGGCTGCTGCTAGGTTTCCTCTCATTCTGTACCATCGACGACGGAAACAACATCGGCTATCGCTACAACGATATTGTCAGAACGGACGAGGGCGGTGGCATTGCTTGTGGAGCAGCCCATATTGGTGTGGCATCGATTGCAGTGGCGAAGGATGTGGGGGCTCTTGCGTTGCATGTTGTATGAGTGGGGGTTCTTGTGAGGGAAAGGTGCTAGCAGAATTGAGGAGTTAGCGGTGGGGTGCTTGTGGGACTGAGGAGCCATTGGTGGTGTGCTTGTCGCCTCAGGTAATAGTGGCTTGATGGCGGCGATAGGATTGTGGGTTGGATGAAAGGTGTTGGTGAGGTTGGCCTGGGGAAGGAGGGTGGGGAAGGAGGTTGGCATGGGGAAGGAGGTTGGCATGGGGAAGGAGGTTGGTGAGGTTGACATGGGGAAGAAGGGGAAGAACACGCCAGTAGCATTGGGTTTTGGAGATGAATTGTGAAGATCACGTTGAGAGAGAGAGAAATAGAGAGACTGAGATAAACTTAATTTTATATCATCTGAACTGAACTGTCCCCTACAATAGACTACCAACTTCTTTATATAGGAGGGGTGGAATTACAAAAATAGAAAGTGAATCAAATTCGGATTCAAATAAAATCCTAATCGATCTTGATTGACTTCAACCGATTTTAATTGACTCTTAACTAATTTTATCTACCAAAAATGTTGAGATTACAATATCAATATATTTAAATAAAATAAGCAAACTAATTAAAATAACTAATTAAGGATGGGAATTCCTAATTCGAAAAATCTCCAAATCAGCCCTCTGCTTCAATTTGATTTGCCCTGCCAATTTGGGAATGATTGCATCAATTCTCCCCTGCTTGAAAAATTCATCTCCTGACGAATTGCTTGATCTTTAGAATTGAGGCTTGATGGTTTATATCCAGTGTTCTTGATCCCCTGTTGAAAGAGCAGATGTGGAGCAAACGATAGAATCCAGGTGTCTTTGGTGTGGTGGTTAGTTACATCAACACCATGCTGGAAGAATATGTGGCGCAAATGGCGGTGCGATGACGCCCCCACGAACTTTGCCCCTTCATTGCGATGATCGAAAAATTGATGGGGCATCTTCATCTCGAACATCAGAACCTTCGGAGAACCCATAACAAATGTGTGGCACAAACCTAGGATGGGATGAGATGTGGGCAATGAGCTAGCCTATACGGTCCTTATATAGATGATTCCCATATTCCTAAACCTATTTCAAGAAGGTAACAACCCCTATTTCCTTTTTCAGCCTTTGTTTTAAAATATTTTTGCTTCAGGGGGTGGAATTGTAAATTTTCTACCCCTTTATCTAATGCAATGCCTCTCCAACCCCCACCAACTCTAACCTTTATATAAAAATTTTTAGGAGAGGGAATACCTCTGCAATTTTCCCAATTCATATCCTAATTCCTATTAGCAGGGGATTCGAATCCCTTTAAAGGCTCATTCCCCCACGTTAGGGTTTCGTGTCTCCCGAATAGAAGATGGCGGTGATGGTCGGCGGGGTCGGATGGTCGTACGCGGCGGCCGTGCAACATGCAGGGAGGCCTCAGGCTGCACCGTGGGCAGCGAAGGCGGTGGCAGCCTGAGTCGGGGAGCTTTAAGCGGCGGTAGAGAGGCCCGTGGCAACCACGTGAGCGGCACGCGATGGCGACCTGGCGAGAAGAGAGGCCACGAGGGGTATCAACGGTTGGGTTTTCCCATTGGCACAACAACCTCAGATGTGCGGATGGTGACGTCGGTGGTGGGACGCTCACGATCGCGTGTTGCAGACGGGAAGTCGACTTCGAGTTCTCTCACAAAGGAATCGAAGGGACTCGTAGTGCGCCTTTTTCTACTTATTGTTTCGTTTGGGGTTGTGGTTGGATAGGCGGGTAGCAGCAACGTGGGCGATGGAGGTTGAGGTACCAGAGAGGCCTTTAGAGCCATGACATCAACCATGGGTAGATCCACCGTGGATGAGAATAGATCAAGGGTTTCGAACTTTCCGTCTGAGGGTTCTTCGTCGAATAAGGGCCCCGTGTCCTCTTCGTTTTTCGGACCAAAAGTCAGGTTGAACCGCATGTCCAACGTTCTGATTTTTGTTATCGATGGACGAATTTTCACCGATTATCATGTCCAACCATGTTTGTACCTTGACGTTTGATATAAATCGTTGCTTGAACTTCTTTGATCACGAACATGAGCCTTTTCCGAGATGACTTAAATCAAATTGCAGCCGTCGATATGCGACAAGATCGTCGAATCATTCGAACGATTCAGTTTCCATGCTCTGATACCAAATGATGCAAACATGCAAATTTGCAACGTACATAAATGATTTTGGTGGGGAAATTTAGAGAAGAGAGGGGGAAAGAGAAAAGCGCGTCGGTTACGCGAGACTTGGAGACAGAATCATGAAGACCACGTTGAGAGATAGAAAGAGAGATAGAGAGATAAACTGAAATTTTCATATCATCTGAACTTAACTGTCTGAAACAATTGCTTACCTTCCCCTTTATATAGGAGGGGTGGGGTTACAAAGATAGAAACAAATTCAAATTGACTCTAATTGATTTGTATTAAAATTCAATTTACCTTATCCTAATTGACTCTAATTTTAAATTCGAAATTCAAATTGAAAACCGACTAACTAATTTGAGATCACATGCGATCTCTTTTATTTAAATAAAAATTGCAACGACTCGAATAAACTTAAATAAAATTAGACTAATTAACAGATAAAAAACCAAGCCCTATTTATCAATTTTGTGCTGCATCATTGCACAAGGAGGCGTGGTGTTGTGGTTGGAGGCAAAGGTGGTGGTTCCAGTAGGGTTGGTGATGTTGTGGAAGGGTAGGGTCGTAGTAGGGTTGCTGGCGGGGCAAAAGGTGACGGGGAGGTCATAGGGTGGATGGTTCATGGTGGTTGCATCGTTGGATGCACTGGTGGAGGCATGGTTGCCTGTAGAGGTGGAGTTGTTTCAATGGCTCTCAGGTATGGAAGATCTTGGAGGAACTTTTGAATTTGGAGCAACATAGACAACACTTCATCTCTAGAAGCACGTCGTTTGCGACCCACCGAACGAGATTCCTTAGCTTTGTGTTTGTGCGAACTTCAATAGGGATCATTAGATTGAGAGGACTATTTGTATGCAATGCTCTGATACCGATTGATACAACAACAACAAAGCCTATTCCCACATTAAGTAGGGAAAAATGGCAAAGCCTTCTCCCGCTATAAGTAGGGTTGGCTACATGGATTCTTGCTCAAATCCATGTTGAAAGATTCGACTATTTTTTAAGTTGGTTGTCGACTACCTAACGCAACCCCCACAAGGGAGGATTGAACCATGGTCTTTTGGGTGTTAGGCATACTGCACTATCACTAGACTATTTAAGTGGGTACTATGATATCAATTGATGCGAATTAAAAAATTTTGAATGATGGAAAAATTATTTTGATGGTGGAAAATAATTGGTGGAATAAATCAGAGAGTGGAAGACGAGAAGACTAGCAAGATGGGAGGGATTTGGGAAAGTAGAATCGCGAAGACCACGTGAGGGAGAGAGAAGAAAGGGGAGAGAGATAAATCTCAATTTTGTGTAAACTCCGCACTGACTATTACATTGCCTACCTTCCCCTTTATATATGATGGGGTATGATTAGAATATCAGAAAGTAAATAAAATTCAAATCAAAATAAAATCGTAATTGACTCCAAAATTTATTTTTAGCCTAACTAACTAACTAACTAATTAATTGTAGATTACATGCGATCTTCTTATTTAAATTAAATATTGGAAAAAAACTTAGTTATACGAAAACAAGATTAACCTGGTCTAATTAATTTATTGACCTTAATCTAATGGATGAAGCATAAAACCCTAATTGAGCCTCAGGTTGTCGTTCCCATCGGTTTCTCATAGGGATATGTTGGTTTTCTTGGAAGGGGATAATATTTGATACTCTCAGTTAGGAGATGTGGTAGGAGGGGAAGTGTTTTGAGGTAGGGGGAGCCCTTCATGGATTGGGACGTTTTGGGCTTCCAGCTAACAATGTGGGAGTCTGTACTGCAATGTGTTACATAGATTGTTGCAAAATTGATTGGGATGGCTAATGATGTTGTGGTAGAATTGGCAGAAGGGAGTCAAACAATGGTCTCAATTTAGAAGAGTACGATATCGAGTTATGTGAGGATCCAAGCGATAAAGACTATCCCCTTGGTTTCCTCATGAAGGTCGTCTTATAGAATGTGAGCGAGGTCTGGGCCAACCAAAGAAGAGTGTGGTAGTCGGGGCCTTGTTTGCTGTGTGGTAGGTGGATATTCTTTGCATGCAGGAAATGAAAGTTTGTAGATGGCACTCCTTGGTGTGGAGGTTGGTATCGAGATCTCGCCGTTCGATGTTTAGAGCAATGATGAAATATGTTAGTTTTGGTGGGATTCGTGCGTAGAATGGGTGATGTTCAACCTACTGGACAACGTGATTATGGTGCATTTTGTTTGGGTGGTCCTTGGCCGCAAAATGATAACACCATGCTGATGGTGACATCTGTGTATGGTGTTTTGGTCATTCTCGAATTCTGACCTTTGGATGGAGTTGAGGGAGGTGCGATCCAAATTTATGGGAGGTGATTTCACCATAACGTTGTACTCTTTGGATATGTCTGGAGGAGGGAGAGGTGCTCAAGACCCGAGATTTGGTATTTTTACTGAGGTCGTATAGGGCATGACCTTGGAGTTTCTAGATGTGTTGAATGACAAGTGTACTTGGAGAAATTCCTTGTCCAAGATGAGGATTGATCGTTTCCTGTTGTCGACCGAAATGTTGGAGATGTCCCAGATAACTTTTAATTTATCCATCGCTCGATCGAGATTGAATCACTCTCCACTCTATCTGGATATTCTGGAAGACTAGCGAGAGTTGGATGATGTGGAATTATGTAGTAGGGGTGCGGTACAAAAGGTTAATGAGGAAGATGATTTGAAGCATGGGGTGGGCGGAGGTAGAGGTCTAGGCATAAATGGTTGAAGGAATGTGATGCGAACCCGAGATTCTTTCATGTAATGGCGGGTGGTGGGCATTGTCGAAATCTCATTCATTATATTGAGGTTACGGGGGAGGTGTTCCCAGGACAGGATGATGTGGTTAGAGTGGTTATGTATTACTTAAGATGCATGGTGCATGAGTCAACTTCAAGGTATGGTGGAGCTCAGTGGCTTTGTATGGGGACTCTCGGGTTTCTAGCGGGGTGATTGATGAGCTTATCAGGGATTTTGAAATGTTGGAGGTTCGAAAGACAGTGTTTGTGCAGAACATGAATTGTTGCCCTTGCCTGGTGGTTTCAAGTGCTATTCTTCATGGAGTTTTGGGATTTGGCAACAAAAAATGTGCTGGCTATGGTGTCAATTCACTAGGGGAACTATGGTTTTGTACGCATTGATGCAAACAACGGTTCGGCGTCGACGATGAAAATAAAACATTTGGGCGGTGTAGTATCGGTGGAGAAAAGGAGAGGTTGAGAAGAAGAAAAACTCGTCGGTAACGAGGGGTTGAAGAAGAAGAACCGTGAAGACCACGTGGGGAAGGAGAAGGAGAGGAGATAGAGATAGAGAATAAATCTCAATTTTAATTATCACTCAACTGACTAAAAACACTGGACCCTCATCCCTTTATATAGGAGGGATGGCATTACAAAAATAGAAAACTAATTTAATTTGACCACTAACTTATCCTAATTGGACTCTAACTAATTAACCGACCAAATTTAAAATCAAATCTACGAATAAATGTTGGAGATCACAGGCGATCTCAATTATTTAATTAGAGATACGATAATTTAAGTAAATGTAAATAAAATTGACCATTAAAATTTAACTAAAATTCGGCCCTATCCGTTGGGTCCACGCTGCATCAATAATTTAAATAAACGTAAATAAAATTGACCATTAAAATTTAACTAAAATTCGGCCCTATCCGTTGGGTCCACGCTGCATCAACTCTCCTCCGCTTTAAAAATTCGTCTCCCGACGAATTGCTGGATCTGCAGGCTTGGATGACGAATCGGCGTGCTCATTTATCGTTTGGAAGAATTGGTGTGGAGCGAACGGCGGAGTCCATATGCGGGCGCGACCTTCGTGGTTGAAGAACATGTGTGGTGCGAACGGCGGCGTCGTCTTGAATGTTGCTTCCTCGTTGTGATTGAAAAATTGACGAGGCATGAACAACATGGCCGTTGGAGAATCCATAGCAAAGTGATGACACAAGGAGAGGAGAGAAGGAGATGTGTCCAAGGAATGAAGCCATGGGGTCCTTATATAGGGAAAACCCAAGGTCCTAGTCCTATGTGGATAAGGAAGGTCCCCTGATTTCTTACGTACAGTCCTCTTTTTTAAATATTTCCGCAGCCGGGGGCATGGACGCAATTTTCGTACCCCTTCATTGTTCCTTACTTTTTTATCACTTTTGGCCTTTCTGCAAATAGAGGATTCATGGGGTTTACTGTTGCAATTTTTCCCAATTAATCTCCCATCCCACAATTCGTGGGATTGACATCCCATAGACTTCGGGCCCCCAGTTAGGGTTTCTTTCTTCATCAGCAAAAGGCGGCGTCGGTTGGATCGGCAGGGGCTGGCGGTGGTGATGGGGTGACTGCAGAGGGGGGGGGGGTGTTCGGTTCTGGCGAGGTTGGCGGCGTGACAGGGCTGAAGGGTGATCGGGCGGGGAGGCGAGATGGGAGGTATTGAGGGGCACGCGCGGAAGTGGAATAGGGAAGGAATGGGGCGAGAGGGGTTTGCGGGTGCGGGAGGGTGACGTGATGTGCGCGCTGGGGGGGTGAAGGTGCGCTCTGATACCAAATGATGCAAACAGCGGTTTAGCGTCGACGATGAAAATAAAATATTTGGGTGGTGTAATATCGGCGGAGAAAAGGAGAGGTTGAGAAGAAGAAAAAATCGTCGGTAACGAGGGGTTGAAGAAGAAGAATCGTGAAGACCACGTGGGGAAGGAGAAGGAGAGGAGATAGAGATAGAGAATAAATCTCAATTTTAATTATCACTAAACTGACTAAAAACACTGGACCCTCATCCCTTTATATAGGAGGGATGGCATTACAAAAATAGAAAACTAATTTAATTTGACCACTAACTTATCCTAATTGGACTCTAACTAATTAACCGACCAAATTTAAAATCAAATCTACGAATAAATGTTGGAGATCACATGCGATCTCAATTATTTAATTAGAGATACGATAATTTAAATAAACGTAAATAAAATTGACCATTAAAATTTAACTAAAATTCGGCCCTATCTGTTGGGTCCACGCTGCATCACGCATGAACCATTCCCTTATTTTTCTTTTGCTTATGAAGGATGCTGCAACCAAGACGGAGGATTTTTGCCACATTGCATTGTTGAATGCAATTTATTTGATCGTTGCAAAGTTGCTGGCGAATCGGTTGAGAGGGGTATTGGGCCATCGGATTCTTTTGCTTGCATAGAGCATGTTTTTTCTTGGGAGACATTTGAAGGACATTGTGATGATGACATTTGAGATTGTTGTTGATTGGAGAAGAAACAATGTCAAGGGAGTGTTTTAAACATCCATTTTAGTACATAAAGGTTGCTTGCAACCTTTTATCTTTCTTTGGGTGATTTAAATATCTAGGAATGGAGCTGTTTTTAATCAGGTTTAGTGTTACGTCAAAAATATGTTGACCATGTTAGGGTGTTGTGTAAGGTATGAGCTTTGTAATCATAACCTTATTTTCTGAATTTAATTTAACCTTTTAGGGTTTGATTCACCTCGAGATCGCACCCCTCTTTCCCTAAAAAATGTTAGGCAAGTTTTGTGGAGCGTAGACTTCTCTAAGGCTTATGATTGTATTGATTGTTATTTCTTGTGTGCTTTATTGCACCAGAATTGCTTCCCGAACACTTTGATCTCTTGGATGAAGCAACGTGTTACGGCATTGTCTAACATTATATTGGTCAATGGGCTCCCTAGTTGTGGTTTCTTCAAACCTCAGTGGGGGGTTTGGTAGGGATGCTCAATTGCATTGCTTTTGTTTCTGTTGGCGGTCGATGCACTACGATTATGGTGAATTGTGCTGTGGATGGTGGCTTTTGTACCAGGTAGGTACTCAATTGACGAGTTGTCATTACCAATCTTGCATTATGCAAATGATACACTCCTCTTTGTGAAAGACAATGCATAGAGCTGTAGAGGTTGTCGACGGTAATTGATTTGTTTAGCATTGTTTCCAGGATGAAGACTAATAGAGTAAAGTTCACATTTGTGCCCTTTTGGTTTGGATGAGGGGAGATAGCTTAATGTGGGAGCCATTTGAGATTGCTTCGAGCTAGGTTTCCATTGCATTCCTGTGGTAGGTGGGAGAGTACATCAAAATAATTTTTTATCTCTGCTTGAAAAGTTAGAGAAGAGACCGGGATGTGGAAGTCCTCTTGATTGTCTTGGGGAGGTAGACTGGCGCTGCTTAAGTATGTCCTTTCGACTATTTCCATTTTCTTCCTTTCCTTAAGGCTTCATCGGTTGACATACGAGAAAGACTAGAGTCCATCATAAAGTGTTTCTTCTGGTCTTACTCTGGTGATTCTTCTGGTATGTCATTGGTGGATTGGAAGATGGAAACTAGTTGTAAGGAGGATGGTAACCGTGGTGTTCTAAACTTAGAAAGAGAGGAACAAGGCGCTTTTGATTAAGGGGAACATTTACATTTTGGGGGATGTTAATAATTTACTATGCACACTGTTTTGGGAGATTTATAGTGTCTCTTTTAATTTCGCAGATCTTCTGGAGTTAGGGACATCACCATTGACATTTTGGAGAGGTATTTGTTTGGTGCTATAGGTGCTATCGACGTTGCAACTGGTCCTATGTTATGTGGGTGGTTTCCAGTCTTGATGGGATGTTTAGACGGAGGAGGGAATTCTTGTTGAGAAATTCCCTCATTTATTTGCCCTGAAGCCAACTCCTCCCTTATTAGATTTGACAAATGCACGACTGACGGATTTTATGACGATGTTGGAGCCACTGGATGGTTTGTTGCCACACACTTGGGTGTAATCACTGGTTTAATGGTTTTTCCTTTCGAAAAATAAAATGTGCAAGACCTTGATGGGGGCAATCTCACATAATTCGGAAGCTGTGTTGCTGATTGCAAGCGTATTTGGAATTGGAAGGTTCTTATGAGCCGCATTTGGAATTGGAATGTTTCTATGGGGATTAAGGTCTTTCCATGATTACTACGGTGGGAAAGGATGACGACCTGAGCTAGGCAGACTCGTTTTTTCAGGGTATGGATGCCACGTGTGTCCGTTGCTTGGAGACTATCGATGATGGTGATAACATATTCTTTATGTTTGAGCACCATCACAATAGACCCTGATTAGATTGAATATTTGGTCCGAATATGCAACGTGTGTGTGTGGGGGGGGGGTTTCACCGAATAATCTTTATTTGGCCCAACTGTATATTCATTAAATGACCGAATGGTTGGCTTATTATTCTATGATTGCTGATTTTTTAAAGGTTCTCATTTCTCCGGTATCATCACAAATGTTATTGCTATATGTAGGTAACTTATTAATTGGTACTTCTATCTTGGATTCGTGTTGGTTGAAGATCATATATGTATAATTATATAAAATATATGCATTAGACAACTTTTATATTTAAACTAATTAAAAAAGCAAACAATAAAATAATTCCGTATAGTCGTCAATACCAAATATTCTTTATTCAGTGACCCCTCCGATTGAATACTGAATATCAACTTTTGCAACACCGGGTATGAGAGCTCTAAGGACATATGGGATAGCTTTGACTTTGCCATGATTGCTATGGATCGTTTGACCAACTTTTGAGACTCGGCTCCAATTGGCATTGTTTGGAGGAGGATGGATCCAAAGTTGCGGTAGTGGTTTGGACAATCTGGCTGGCTAGAAAAAAGAATGGTGTTTAAACATGATAGGTTTTTCGTAGAAAATGTGATTGGACATGCAAAGACTACTGCTGTGTCAAGATCCTTGTAATTTTGATAGACTGTTAGCCATGTACCTATAGGGTCTGTTTGGTTATCGGGTTACCTCGAGGTAACCCGATTTACTCCCCTTCATTCCCGGGTTGGAATTCCATCACAAATTAATGTGACATCACATCACATTTCTTATTCCAACCCACATAACCATTCAAGCAACTACTATTCACAGGAGGTTACCCACCCCATCCTAGTAACCAAACAGACTCATAATAATTGTGATTCTTGTGAATTAGTGTTGAAGTTTTTGGATGTGCACCTTAATGATGTAGTCCTTTTTCTTTTTTTTAAAACTAACTTATTTAATACGCAAGCTATTTGATGTTAAAAACTAAGTTTATATAACGAAGAACACATGGTCATTATGATAACTATATGTTGTATGTAGCAAGTTAAGCGCTTTAACGAGGGAAGAGAATGGATAATTGCAAAGGTGGTGGACTTGGGAGGGAATCTTGATAAAGTCTTATTACCTCGCACTATTTTTCTTTGATTTGAATGCACAGTAGAAGCATCCTATAATCAATTTACACGTTTATATTTATATAATAGTCATAATAAAAGAAAAAAAAGAATAGACATGTCCACCCACTTATTCTTTTTAGAAGACACCCATTTACTTTTTGACATTGGCATTCCAAACTAGAGAGTATAACATACACGATATTCACATTTGTCGGATGTAAGTTTTAAACATCCATATTTATACGTATATTCTCCTTAAATCAGACATATATAAACAATACATATGTATTCTTTTCTAAAAAATGCATATGTGTTCATATATACATATTTTTTATCCTATAGAGAGACATCGGAATGCAAATAGGCAAGGAAGTACAATAACAACGTCTATTATGTTTAAGAGGAGCTTGACCCTCGTAGGTCTTCAAATCTTGTTTAAATAATATGTTTGAAAGATGTTAAAGACTACATGATTATTAAGATAGCAAAATCATTGAAATATCTAATAAATATCTCCTAAAATCTAAAAAATCTTCAAATCTTGTTTAAATAATATGTTTGAAAGATGTTAAAGACTACATGATTATTAAGATAGCAAAATCATTGAAATATCTAATAAATATCTCCTAAAATCTAAAAAATACTAGAAACCATGTTCTAAACATTCGAAAAACTCATGAACGAGCAACATATTTGCAAATTTATGCAAACTCCCCAACAAATCAACTTTTAATAGTTAAAAATGGAAGTACCTTCCAAAGTTCAAATTCGTCCTTGATTGCAACAATGAGTTATACATGCGAAATGGATGAAACGAGAACGATATCAACCATATCAATCAATTGAAAAGTTAGAAAAAATGCACAAAAAATCTCCAGCTTCATCGATATTAACGATATGACATGATATATCAAAGAGACATATCACGATATACAGTGTGACATCATGGAGAAGGGAAATGATATCGTTACTTGATACCTATCAAAAAGAAATATTAGCATATATATCATTGATATATTACGGTATTTAGATTCATAAAAATGTGAAGGTCCCAAGGTCCTTGGGGTATAAGCCATGCTTCGGATCTTTTCTCCTCTATCGTCTCTGTGAGTAATATATAAAATGTTCGGTTCTTATTGTAACCCCCATTAGGGGCACTTATATATTTTTCCCTTTGAGATCTCTAGGGTTTTGTCCTATATAAGGACCCTTAGACCTCTAGATAAAGTACGCTCTTTCTTTCTTTTATCCCTCTCAACATGGTATCAGAGCAACGGTCCTAGATCGGTGTTCTGACCTAATTCTCTCCCCTCCCCAACAGCCAGCCCCGCGCCGCCTTGAGCCGTTGAACTAGCGGCCCCGTGCCGCCTTGAGCGGCCCCTCCTCATGCGAGAGGCACCTTTTCCCCGAGTGCATCGTCCAACCTTCATCGATCGCGCGCGACTCTCCTTCTTGCCTCTTCCCGCGTGAGACTCTCAACCGCGCCGCATGTGAGATACTCGATCACGCCTCGATCGCGCATCCCACCTGCCGTTGCACGTGAACTCCACTGGCGGCCTCCCTCCTGGTGTCGAACTCTGCAGAACTCCCACCTGGCGGCCTCCCTATCGCATGCCTCGCTGCCCTAGTGGCCTAGCCGCATGAACCCCCCTGCCGTCGAACTCTGCAAACCCTAGCATGCGAGATCTACGCTGCCCTAGCAGCTTAGCGGCGTGAATCTCCCCTATCACGCCAGATCTACTCCTGCTTTCTGCCCTAGTAAAACCAGATCTACGCTCCTGGCTACCCTAGCAACCTAGCGACATGAATCTCCCCTATCACGCCAGATCTACGTCGAGTATGAACTCCCCATATCTGCTCCTGCTTCTAGAAGTCATCTCACCAGATCTACGCCACCTCAGCAACCTTCTATCACGCGACTCAGTCGCACCAAACCAGTCGTGCGCTCTTTCTACTACTGCCAGGTTATTGAATCGATGTCTTGCTAGGTTTACATGACGCGTGAATCCACAAGGACATCTAGGTCACGTTTTCTTGACCTTTGTGACCACCATGGCATCCGTGAAACCCAAGCCCTTGTACTCTACTCCTATGATGCTATAAGGCACTTCTATCTAACTCAAGGGCTCCGAGAACTATGTTTTATGGTCTACATTATTCAAAGTGATTATTGGTGGTCAGCGAAATATCTATGTTTTTACTAAAGATCCGCCTAAGGAGACAGAAAAAGACTATGAAACCTGGTACATCGACAAATGCCAGATGATTACTTGGTTGACCAACAGTGTCGACCCGAATATAGCCGCCAACCTTCTTTACAAGGAAACTGTAAAAACGATGTGGGAGAGCATTGAGAATACCTATTCCAAAAAGACAACCAAATCCAGGCTCTCAGACATCAACATAAGGATATGGTCAACAAATCATGGCGATACATCTCTAGTCTAGTACTACAGACTCCTCACAGGCCTGTTTGAGGAGCTCCTTATTTTTCAGCCTGCTTGCTGTGATAAATAGGTTGGTGAATGAGCAGAATGGCAAATATATCGCTTTCTATCAGGACTCCATCCGCGATACAAGTATGTAAAAGACCAGTTTCTGACTGTATCTGCACTACCTACTCTTGAGACCATATATAACCGACTGCAGGAACTTGATTCTCCCTCTCCTCAGTTATCTACAACGACTACTGCCCATATTGCTAGAGGACGGCCCAACTACCAGGGAGGATGCGGTCATGACTCTGGCCATGGACGTGGCCAGGAGACTGGAGCCATCGCTCGCTATTCGATATGCACTCACTACGGACGCTGGAACCATCCCTCTGAACGATGTTGGGAAAGGTTTGTCATGCCTACTAATACCAACAGTGCCTATGAGGCTTCCTCATACGAGGGTTCATGTGATATTACAGAAACCTTGCCAGATCAGTCATCTGCATCTACTCATCTGACGGGAGAAGGTAGTCTTCTCTCATCTGCATACCCTTCCTCTATTGTGAGGACTGTTCGGATTGCTAATGGAGCACATTCCCCTATCACTACTGTGGGGACTATTGAGTTCTCCAATCTCCGCCTTACTGATGTGCACTGTGCTCCTGATTTTCCATTGAGCCTCTTATTTGTTCACAAGTTATGCCAGGAACTTAATTCTCGTGTGATATTTGATGAATTCTGTTGTTATTTTCAGGACAACCGGACGAAACAGATTTTTTGTGGGGGCATGAGAAGAACGGTCTATATTATCTTGATATCCTCTTTGACTCTACTTAGCCTGGTGCTGCATTTATATCTACTGATCATGTTCTTTGGCATCTTCGCCTTAGTCATACATCCGCCAAATCTCTCTCTTTAATATGTTTCCCGAACTTTCTACGCTCAAGCCCTTTGCGTGTCAGTTCGAGAAACATCATCGATCGTCCTTCCTCGCTCGTTCAGAACTGTTAAAGAATATTCTATGTGTCTATTTGTTAAGAGAGTATTCTATAGAGAATATCCTATAGAATATTCTCCCTTGAGCACCTATATAAGGAACTCCACTCCCCCTTGGTATCGGAGCAACGGTCCTAGACCGGGGTCCTGGTATCCCACCCTAACCCTAATTCCCTCCCACCCGCCCGCCCAACCTCGACCAACAGCAGCAGCCTCGCCGCACCAGGGGCACTGCGCCGCCCTCTGCGGCTCCTCGCCGCCTACAGCGGCAGCATTGCCGCCCCCGTGAGCGGCAGTTCCCGCTGCTCCAGCGGCTGCGTGCCGCATCTGCGGCCTCTTGCCGCTCATCCTAGCAGTTCCTAGCCGATATACAGTTCGGCCCAAGCCCCCCAGCCCCCCCCCCCCCCCCCAGCACCAGTCGTCCCCTTTGTCGCCTACAGACTAAGGTTAGCACTTGAATGCAGATAGGGATGGTTGTATGAGTCTACACAGTACACATACAACCTATTCCTCCTATGATACTGTAGACATACTATTTTGTCTACTTCCGTCGGTCTGTGGCTCTTCTTCGATCATGTCAGAGAACAAGGGTGACGTTTTTACATCTTCGGGTGCCTTCAAAGGCCCAACACCAATAGTCAAGATGGACGGGACCAACTATGAACTATGGTCCATGCAGTTCCGCATCCTGATGCAGTGCCATAATAAGGAGCACATCTTGACAGACTCCGAGCCGGAAGACAAGACTGGAGCGAATGCGACATATAATAAGACGATGCTTATGCACGTATATGGCTCTCTGGGACGCTGACTACAGAGATTGCGAATAATATTGTGAATCACATCCAGTACAAAGCAACAACAGGCATATCGAAATGCCACGATGACGGGAGTATTTTTGTCTTCTCTTGATCATGAGTATGATGCAGCCCGTACTCAACTTTTGACTGGCGAGACTATTCCGCCGATGGAGGAGGTGTATAAGTGATTAGGTAGGATTACTACTGCCCCAGCACCTACAGCACAAAATACTTCTTCAACTATGGCTGCTACTCGTGGCAGAGGAGCGCCACATTTTCGGGGTCGTGGACCTCGTGGTCGAGGGGGAGGCAGACACCGTGGTCCCTGTGCTCACTGTCACCGTCCAGGCTACTCTGTGGAGACATGTTTTCACAAGGATGGATATCCAGCCTCTACACGTGTTGCTGAGCAGACTGAAGCTGCAGCTGCGCCCCTCATAGATGCTCGCTTTGATGACATCGTCTCCAGACTTCGTGAGATGATGACTACACCTACGTCTCCATCTCCAGGTTTTACGGATGCCGCCGCTTCAGCCAGAGCGTCCTCTACCTCATCAGGTACTCATTATGCACTTACCAGTATTCCTTGCTCGGACTTGATAGATTGGATTATAGACTTAGGGGCCTCCCATCATATGTGTGGCGATAGAATGCAGTTTACTACATACAGAGCACTTGCACCAGGCAGATCTGTTGTCATTGCCAATGGGGTCAGATTACCCATTGTTGGTCAGGGAGAGATTGCTCTAACACCTTCTTTGAGTCTTCATTATGTCTTGCACAAGAACCTCGACGCAAAGTTCCTTTTTCATTAGTCCTTTGTGATATTTGGTGACCCTGTCCGGTCCATACTCTGAGTGGACATAAGTACTTCGTTGTCTTTGTCGATGACTATAGTCGTTCATCATGGGTCTATTTGTTAAAAGAACGATCAGAGATAAACAATATTATTAAGAATTTCTTTCATTATGTTGAATGTTTTCTCCTCCGATATTCAGATTTTTCGCTCAGATAACACGTTGGAATTTACTCAACATGATCTAAACACTTTCTTTGCATCCCAAGGCACTATTCACCAAACATCATGTCCTTACACTTCGCAACAAAACGGGTTCGCAGAAAGAAAACTCATACACATGCTAAATATTTCCCGATCCCTACTCACCTAGATGAAAGTTCCCAAAACCTATTGGGGGGATGTTGTTTTGACTGTTGTCCATCTTATTAACAGGGTTCCATCTGTATCCCTAAATGGATCCACCCCATTCTCATTACTCTACCCAAATGAGTTACCTTTTCCACTACCCTTACAAAATTTTGGATGTATTGCATTTGTTCATAACTTCCATCCTACCGACAAGCTCTCTCCTCGTACAATTAAATATGTTTTTCTTGGTTATTCTCTTACTCAAAAAGATTACAGGTGCTATGATCCAACCGGACATCGCTATTATATATCTGCAGATGTAACCTTTTTTGAGCAGACAAGTTTCTTCACACAACCTGTCACCAATATTCCTCTTGATCTCCCACATCCACCCATTGTCTATAAGCGAAGACAAAAATCCAATCCACCGGATGTTCCCTTATCTATGCCATTATTGCAGGATTATATTCCTACTTCAAGTGTCCCTTCCACTACTGTCCCGGATGATCCTGAGGAGCTTCCCATTGCTCTACGCAGAAGTAAGAGGCAGTGTACACTTCATCCTATGTCTCATTTCACTTCTACTGCTAGCTTATCAGCCACTGACAGAAGATATGTAGATGCTCTTATGACCATTTCTATACCGAGAGACCATCACAGTGCTTTGCAGGATTCAGGTTGGCGCCTAGCCATGAATGAAGAGATGGAGGCACTTACTTCAAGAGGGAAATGGGATATAGTGCGATGCCCTAAAGGGACTAGACTTGTAGTATGCACTATGCAGAGGGATCTTCACGACCAAACAAACACCTGACGGGTCAATTGAAAGATTAAAAGCCCGCCTTGTGGCTAAAGGCTTTACGCAGACATATGGTGTAGATTACTTTGAGACATTCTCATATGTTTCACAAATAGGTTCTATCAGAACTATCCTTTCTGTAGCCACTAACAAATTATGGCCTATCTTCCAACTACATGTGAAAAATGCCTTTCTATATGGAGATCTTGACGAAGAAGTCTACACGATGCAATCTCCGGGGTATGAGGTCAAGGGGGAGTATGTATGTCGACTTTGCAAAGAAATATATGACCTGAAATAAAGCCCAAGGGCATGGTTTGACACAATCACTACAAAAATCAGCACTCTTGGCTTTCAAAGAACAATCTCTGACTATTCTGTGTTCGTCAGAAGACGAACAAGCGACACTAAATGATATGGTTGTCACAGGTGATGATGATAAAGGGATTCTAGAAACCAAGACTTTTCTCCAGAAAGTGTTTATTACTAAGGACCTTGGTCCATTACGCTATTTCTTAGGCATGGAAGTACTACGCACTACAGAAGGTCTTCATCTCTCTCAGAGAAAATTCTGCCTGGACATCCTTGCTGAAGTCGAGTTACCTGGATGCAAGCCTTCGGGTATTCCAGCAGACCCGAAGAAACACTCCACGTCCTCGAACCCTATCTTTGAAGATGTTACTCGATATACAAGCTTGGTTGGCAAACTTCTCTACCTTACTTTTAGCAGACCTGATATCTCTTATGCAGTAACCAGAGCTAGCCAACACGTGGAGCAACCTTGTTACAATCACTGGCAAGACATTCTTCAGATACTTCGATACTTGAAGGAATCTCTAGGATGTGGTCTCTTTTACAAGGCAAACGGATACACTGATGTTATTGCATATGCTTATGCTGATTATGCAAGTTCACCAGAAGATCGGCGATCAACCACAGGATATGCTATGATGGTTGGAGGAAATCTTGTCACTTGGAGAAGCAAGAAACAAACGGTTATATCCAGGTCTAGTGTAGAAGCAGAATACATGGCAATGGCTCAAGCAACTTGTGAGATCACATGGCTATTAACTTTTCTACAAGAACTTGGCATTGCGGTTACCACACCTATTCCACTATACTGTGACAACAAATCCGCTACTTACATTGCCACGAATCTTGAGTTCCATGAAAGAACCAAGCACATAGAGATTGACTGCCATTTTGTCGGGATGCTGTCAAAACTGGGAAGATTACTACTCCGCACATTACCACCGATCTTCAGCTTGCAGATATTTTCACTAAAGCATTACCTAAGAAGCGCATTCTATGGATAATTTCCAAGTTGGGCATGATCGATAAATATGCTCCAACGTGAAGGGGAGTGTTAGTAATATGTAAAACATTCGGTTCTTATTGTAACCCCCACTAGGGGCACTTATGCATTTTTCTCTTTGAGAGTTTTATCCTATATAAGGACCCCTAGACCTCTAGAATAAAGTATGCTCTTTCATTCTTTTATCCCTCTCAACAGTCTCATTGCAACTCATCGTTAGGGAATGTTGGGGGTTGTGTAAGAGGTTTTCCTACAACAAGATCCTTAGACAATCCTCCTGTGCTACTCTTTAGTGTGACAAAAGCGTGCTGGGTCAATAACCAATATGTACACCATTCGCCCTCCCTTTACCTTTTCGATGTTTTCCCATCTCTTATGTTATAGATGATATTGGGGTTGCCCTCAGAATTTGCCATACTTACTCGCCCCCTTGTTGAGGCACCTCTGTTGCCACGACCTTTGGCACAATCATGGCCTGCTTTTTGCAGCATTGCCTACTTTGCTGTCACCCACATTTCTAAACACAATCAAGAGAACCATGAGCCCTACTTGTTTTATTCCTTTGCCCTGTCAATCATGTTTTGTGAGGATTTGTAAGGATTCTATTGTGGGTTAGGGTGTTCTTATGGTCTATGAGATGAGGTTGTGTGTTGACGGTGGTCAAGAGGGCCAGGTTCATCCAAAGGCGGATGGATTATGTTAGCGGTGGTCCAAGGCGCTTGAGGATGTTGATCATCTGTTTTTTTGCAGCTCATCCAAGGAGGTGTTGGAGGTAACAAATATGGACATTTTGTCGACATATTACGCTGATTCTATGGATTAATAACATACTGGAGCAGCAGAGCAGAGTTTGTCAGGATTTGGGCTGCGACCATCGTGTGGGCTATGTGTTTGTCCATAAATGGGGAGATTTTCAGTGCGAAATGTTCTATGTAGAGAATGTTATAGGGCATGTCGTGATCCCACACGATCTTGTCTTTGTAATTGCTATATATTAATTTATACATATAAGGATTTCGGGGGGGTGGGGGGGTGTCCTATCGGCACATCACCCTTTTTCTTTCAAAAAAATGTAAGCTCTATTGCCAATGAGTCGTTCTGCTACAAATCATGCCATTTTTTTCGTCACTTTTCCTTTTTGTACCTTTCATATTACCTTTGAAAGGTCCGAGGTTGTTAAGGCTTGCAATCATGCCATTGAAATAGCTGTTTTATTTTATATCTTCCATAAAAAAATGAAGAAAGAAAGAAAAAAAGGAAGAGGACGCGAAGAAAAAACAAAAAGGAGTGAGGCAAAAATTAGAGTGATTATAAGAAGGCAATTATGCCATGATTTCTTAGCGATTGTACTCCTAACTTGGTCGGAAATATCTATATATATTTTTTTCTGACAAATATGTGAGGAATGGGCAGAATTAGAGTAATTAGAGTAATATCTATCATTTCTACCTTGATCCTACTCTCAACATGGAGTTTTTTGCTTGCTATTTAAGGTTCCAACATGATAGAGGACACTTGTCTTTTATGATTGTTATATTGAAGAGGCCATCTAACTTCGAGGTCCCCATATGAGCGACCCTTTCTATGAGGTTGTCCAATGGAGTGAAACTCACTTCCATAAGACTTCTAGGAAGGAAACCCAATACTCTGTTCCTATTTAAGGGAGGCCTATTTGGCGAGTGATATTCCTCCACTCTTGAAACTTCATAAATCTAGTAGAAGATCATTGTTATCCTTCAAAATGAAGACGATTTGGTTCCGCATCCCTTTTTTCTTTCAATAATGAACACTGATGCAATGACACTTTGCTAGGATACTTTCTTCATTATATTCCATCCCTCGTGAAGGCCATTCCCACTCCCCAACTCGCATGAAGATCCATACTGTAGTCCCAATGCCTAGCTTTTCCCTTGTCATGTGTAAGCACATATAATGTTATAAAAGATGTTATTTTTGTATTAAGCAAGAGATTGGTTGTGTTGTAAAGACTGCAAAGTAATATCAGGAGAGAGTTTGACAACCTAACATCGTTTGTTAGTCTTGGATGTTCAAATGAAAGGGCTAGTAAAGAAAAGGAAGGTTTCTAAGATAACTAGAACTAGATGGTGGAATCTTCCACTGAAGCACGCAAGTTTCAAGGAGAAGGTTTTAGAAGACTTATCTTGGGATTGTAGCAGTAGTGTAAACGAGATGTGGGAGGCAGTAACATCTTGTATCTGAAAGGTAGCCAAAGATATGCTAGGCGAGTCAAAGGGAGGAGCTCCAGTTCAAAAGGAGGCTTGGTGGTGGAGTGAAGGGGTGCAAGAGAAGCTAAAAATAAAAAGAGCTTGCTTTAAAGCTATGTCTAAGGATAGAACAGAGGAAACTGTCACAAACCACAAAATAACAAAGAAGGAAGCAAAGAAGGTCGTAAGTGTAGCTAAGTCAAAAGCTTATGAAGTTTTGTATAAAAATCTTGACTCTAAGGAGGGACAGAAAGATATTTCAGGTTGGCCAAAGTAAGAGAAAGAGAGACCAAAGACCTTTCTTAAGTGAGATGCATTAAGGACGAGGAAGGTCATGTGCTTGTTACTCAGAAGGATATAAAGACTAGATGGGAGCAGTACTTCCATAAACTTTTCATTGGGGAGGGAAATAGAGAGATCACTTTGGGTGATCTAGCTTGTAGTGTCAGTTACTTGAATCGTGCAAGCTATAGACGGATACAAAGAAAGGAAGTAGATGAGGCTTTGAAGGTTATGAGACCCGGGAAAGGTGTAGGACTGGATGACATCCCTGTAGAAGTATGGAGAGTTTTAGATGAGCGTGGTTTAACTTGGCTTGCGAATATATTCAATGTTATTTGGCGAAGCAAGAAAATGCTTGAAGATTGGAGGAGTATCGTGGTGCCTCTTTATAAGAATAAAGGAGACATTCAAAATTGTTCAAACTATAGAGGTATCAAGTTGATGAATCATGCTATGAAAATTTGGGAACGTGTGATCGAAAGAAGGTTGATGCAATTTTCCAACGTAAAAGAAAATCAATTCGGATTCATACTAGGTCGCTCAACGATTGAAGCCATCCATTTGCCGATAAGAACAATGGAGATTTATAGAGCTAAAAGGAAGAACCTCCACTTGATCTTTATTGATTTGGAGAAGGCTTATGATTCTGTACCACGAGAGATATTTTGGAGAGCGTTAAAGAAGGGAAAAGTATCTTCCTTTTTAATAAATGAGGGGCGAGCACCGCCGAGTGCATCCCCCACTTTTGAGCGTAAAAAAAAGGGAAAAGTACTTGTCCTATACATTAACCTCATAAAGGACATGTATGATAAGGCTTTATCTTGTGTAAGGACCTCATCTGGGAAGACTGTATATTTTAACATCAACATTGGTTTACATCAAGGTTCTGCTTTGAGTCCATTTCTTTTTACTTTGATTATGGACGAGTTGACAAGTCACATTCAGGATGAGTTACCTCGGTGTATGTTATTTGCTGATGATATCGTGTTAATTGACGAGATTAGAGATGGAGTAACTGAGAAGCTTGAGATCTGGAGACATGAGTTGGAGACTAAAGGATTTCGTATAAGTAGGGCTAAGACGCAATATATGGAGTGCACCTTTGATGAAAGTAATGGTGAAGGAATCGAGGTGAAGATTGGTGACAATAACATTCAGAAGAGAGATTCCTTTAGATATCTGGGATCTATTCTGCAACATGATGGCGAAATTAATGGAGATGTTACTAATAGAATAAATGCAGGCCGGCTAAAGTGGAGAGGAGTCTCTGTTGTTCTCTGTGATAAGAAAATTCTTTAAAAATTAAAGGAAAGTTTTACAAAGCAGCCGTGAGACCTGCTATGCTTTATGGATCTGAATGTTGGCCTGTGAACCATAGACATGTGCAGAGAATGAATGTAACAGAAATAAAAATGCTAAGGTGGATGTGTGGATATACACGTAAAGATCGGATTTGGAATGATGCAATCGGAAAGAAAGTTGGTGTAGCTCTGATTGAGGATAAGATGCGAGAAAACTGCTTAAAATGGTTTGGACATTTGCAAAGAAGATCAACTGATGCACCAGTTAGGAGATGCGAGTGTTGGGATGTTGAGCCGACTAAGAGAGGGCGAGGGCGGCCTAAGAAGTGTTGGAAAGAGACCATACGAAGGGACTTAGTTTTGTGGATATAAGCCCGGGATTGACCCAAGATAGATATGAATGGAGGTGAAGAATTCATGTAGCCGACCCTACTTAATTGTGGGAAAAGGCTTTGTTGTTGTAAGCTAAAAAGGTCACTGAACAATAAATAAATGAGTATTTGATTGACAAATTGGAAACATTCATTAGGAAATTTATATTTTTTTAATATAAAATTATATCGGTTGAATATACTCTTATAAATGCATATATAGCCCTTAATAACAATATAAAAGTAACATTTAAATTTTAATTGATACTCTTCTAGAGAGGAGGATGGGGTTCGGCGGCGGGGGGGGGGGGAGAAGGGTGGGTTTTTGTTACGAGTCACAGGGACCATCGACGTTGTGCCGAAGGAGCCAAGAAAACTTTCGTCAATCCGTTCGGGAGAGGTTGCTTCCGATGCGGTTCAACCACTCATTGAGACGATAGTGACATGATGCTATATGATGCTTTCGGTGTAACGGTCTCTACACAGGGCCAGTGTTTGTCCCTTCATTGCAGGTGTGCGTAGGAGTGATAGAGATCGATCTCCGTGCTTGCTCGTAGGTGAGGGAGTCGAGCCTGGGGCGACTCCTTTCATTGGTGCGTCGGATGTGGGGTTGATTTCGGCGGCCCAATTTTGAGGGGACTTGGTACCGTTTTCTCCTACGAAGATATTGGCGAGAGGTCTGTCAGACGTTGAGGCCAGAGAGCTCTTGAGATGGTTAAAAGAAGGATAGATGAAACTTCGATGGTGCAGTTTGTCGACGCAGGATGGTTTACACACTCCTACTCCCATTGAACGGATCAACATCAAAGGTGTGCCATTGAAACTCCGCAATTTTCGAGTCCTAAATGCTCTGATGGATGGTTTGGCAGAGGTCGAATGCGTGGAATCGTTGGGCACCTGTCCTGGGGAGCCTTTAGAGCCAATATTGAAGGTGCGAAGGTTTACAGGAGATAAACTTGGGTGGCGAAGAGCTCGGGTAGGTGGATGGAACTTTCTGATCGATATCGCAAAAGTGGAGACACTTGTTCGGGCCATAGGCAAGGCGACTCGGGGTAGCAGCTGGCCGGAGACGAATCAGGGAAGAGACAATCTTCGGCGACAAGAGGTTTCGCCGTCGGAGAAGATGGACAATCGCCAGGATGGAGAACCGGTGCAGTGCGTAGAGGCGTCCCTTGGTATTCCGTCTCCTGGCGTGCATCGTTTCCCAGAGGCGGTTGTTGGGAAGCACGTGTCATTTCAAAATCATTCGCTAGATCACACCCCAGGGCGGATTTTGGAACCCACCGTTCATATCAAATAAAGGGCCGCAATGGCAGAGCCCCTTGGCTCGGGCATCGTCTCTATCCCAGGCTGTTCCTCGGGCCACCACAAGACGGATCCAGAATTGGACCCGATTCGGAAGGCACATCAGATCAAGGAGAGTCCTGTAGAGACGCAACTACCGAGGGGGGACGACAAGGTCCTCTTCTTTGGCAGCTTCGGATGTATACAGAGAGCCTCAGACTCTAAGATGCCAACACCGATGTTCGTTAGTCCTGATAGGAATGGGGTTAGGCTACATCCCAGGGCAGGCGGAGAGGATTCTGAGGGGAAGGGTCAAAGCAGAGCAGGGGAGCAACACGATGATCATAAGGTTATGGGTGGGGAGGAGAGGGTAAGGATGGATGAACCGAGAATGGAGAAAATCCCTTGCCCACTACCAGGCGGACAGTCCGCCAATGTTAACTCAGGGCTGAAAGGAGATGATGGAAAGGAGGCGTCCAGGTTCGGATCTTGTTACGTGAGAAAATCGTGTGCAACTCGAAGGCAGAGGAGGGCGACGTTGTTCACCGCGACTGATCTTATGGTGATGGATCGGGTGGCTCAACCTGATAGCGCTACCTCGTCAACGACGTTGTGGAATTCCCAAAATCGTTTCCGTGTTTTGGACAGGGGCATGGCGACGCTTCTGGGGCTGGTACCACCTAGGAGGCCGCAACATCCTCTATGACCCTAAAGATTTTATCTTGGAACATTAGGGGGTTGGGAAGATCGGAGAAAAGAATGGGAGTTAAGAACCTAATAGCAGATGCAGGTGCAAACATATTTCTCCTCCTAGAAATGAATCTGCAAGCCGGAGTGGAGCAAGAGATGAGGAGCCTAGATGGTGGGGGTCGATTCCAGTTGGCGGAGCAGGGGTCACAAGGGGCATCTGGCAGTTTGATCTCAACGTGGAAGAGGGACTTATTCGACTTCGTAGGTTCGGAGCAATCCACTCACTGTCTCTCGGTGCGACTTCGCAGAAGGAGGGACGGGCTTGTACTCTTGGTCTCGAATGCATATGGGCCTAATGGCGGGGATCAGAGCGACTTACTGGAGGATTTAGAGATCCTTGGCGAATTGGCCGGGTTGGGGGTCTAGATTGTCGGGGGCGACTTCAACATCACTTTGCTGCCGGATGACAGACCGCAGGGAGGTAAAGGGCGCGACCCGGGCTCGGCTGCGCTCTGCGAGTGGTCTCACGCAATGGGGTTGTCCATCATTGATGCCGCGGGGTGTTCTTTCACTTGGAGAAATCGAAGATCGCGCTTGCGACTGGATCGCTTCCCGCTCTCTCCAGTCGATGCGTCGAAATTTCCACTATTGAGGGCATGGGCACTGCCTCGCACTCACTCAGATCACACTTAAATCCTCTGGTCGTCTGAGGAGGAAAGCAGGCACCGGTTTTGCTTCCGCTTTGAGCGGAGTTGGCTGATGGAATTGGGTTTCCGTGACAAGGTCATAGAGATATGGAATGGCAGCGCGGTGGATGGTTCGACAATCAATAGGTTTGCGGCTAAGCTGTACATTCTGAGGTCTTTCCTTTTAAACTATGGAAGGGAGGTCAAGGCCAGGCACAAAGAGAGAAGGACAGAACTTCAGAATAGAGTGTCAGCGTGGGATTGCATAGACGATGAAAGAGAGCTGTCACAGGAGGAATTCTCAGGGAGGCAGGTTTTGTTAGAGGAAATAATGATGGAGGATGAAAAGGAGGAGGTGGAGTGGCGTCAAAGGTCCATGCAGAGGTAGTTACGGGAGGGGGATGCCAACACATCCTTCTTTCACTCCGCGACGTCAGGTCGAAGGCGGTAGAATCACATTCATGAAGTCGAGATAGTTGGGGAGCGGGTTGCAGGGGAGGCCGATATTGGGAGGGCGTTGAGAAATTATTTTGTGGCTGCCTCGAGGAGGAGGGAAGGGAGCGGTTGGGGATGGTTCAGTATTGGTGTGGAAAAGTTAACTCAGGAGCGGGTCGAGAGTCTACTTCCTTTTTCTATGGAAGAAGCCAGGAAGGCGGTGTTCAACCTGAACTCGGAAGGGGCCCCTGGCCCAAATGACTTCCTAATTCTTTTTTACAGGGAGTTCTAGGAATTGTTGAAGGAGGAGCTGATGGAGGTAATTAATGAATTCAGGGATGGAAACAAAGGTCTCGAAAAGATTAACAGGGCTCTGCTGTTCATGCTTCCGAAGAAGGATTGCCTCAACAGGTGGAAGATTATCGACCCATCACTCTTTCGAACGGGATTTACCTCATCATCGCGAAGATTCTGGCGAATAGGCTAAAGGGGGTTTTGGACACCATCGTACTCTAGGGCCAAACGACCTTCATCCCAGGGAGGCAGATGGCGGATGGCCTCGTCATGGCTACGAAGATCTGTCTTGATTGGCAGCGGTCGAAGACAAGAGGGACGCTTTGGAAAATTGATTACGCTAAGGCGTATGATTCAGTGGACTGGAGGTTCTTATGGACCTCATTACGGAGGAGGGGCTTCCCAGAGCAGTGGGTGGACTGAATGAAGAGATGCGTCACCACCTCATCCTACGGGATCCTGGTGAATGGCAAGCCGGAAGGGGGTTTCTTTCAACCACAGCGGGGGGTGAGACAGGGGTGCCCTCTGGCTCCGATGTTGTACGCTATCATGCGGATTCTTTGGGGGTAATCTTACGTCAGATCATTGGGACAGGGTGGTGCGTGGGGTACAGTAGGGGGGACATCTCCATCCCCCTGTTACAGTATGCGGACGATGCCATTGTATTTATGGGCGGTACCAACGATCATATTAACAATATGGTGCATGTTATAAAATATGAAGAATGCGGAAACGATTGATAAACAAAGCAAAAACAAAAAAGATAGAACATGAAGAACACAAAAGATTTTACGTGGAACTCTACTCCGTGAGGAGCGGGATGAAATCACGGGAGAAGCCCTCAAAGGGGCATATGCTTCATTGCTTTTTCTCAATGAGTACAGGAGGTCTGGGGCTCCTTATATAGCCTTCCCAGAGCCTCCAAGTCCCACCACTGGACGATGTGGGACTAAATACTGGATGGGGTAAATGGATCTTCTCCAGGATCCATTTACCCTGTTACAACTTAATGCGCGCATACACGAATACTCCAACACTCCCCCTCAAGCTCGAGCATGCAATGCTCAGCTTGGACAAACAGAAAGAAGCTCAACTCAACGCTACAAGATACTTACGGACAATATCAACCCAACGCGTACATGCTGCAGTCGAGGACGTTGCTTCTCATGCCGTGCAGGTGAGGTGGACGAACGGGCTGGAGTGTGAGTCATCTGAATCTCCTCGTCAGAGTGCATGTGCTTTGAACTGCGCCTGTCAGAGTCACTGCAACTGAAATGAGCCTCTTTGTCGGAGTACTCTGGCCCGCCACAATAATGTGGACAACTGCTCCATCTCTGAAAAGGGCCTAACTGAAAAAAGGCAGTGGCTGTGCAATCCTCGTCGGAGTCCACGGTCGCTGGAGAATGGAGTCTGAAAATAATCTCCTCGTCGGAGAACTGGGTCTCTCCCATCTGGCTCAGAGAATGGTGCACTGCTCTGGTGTACCTATGATACCACATGAAAACCCTTGCCCTCAAGGGAATGGTCCTCTGCTCTGGAGTCCCTATGGCTCACATGAAAACTCTGGCCGAACAACAACAAGAATGATGGGGACCACGAACTGATGATGGCAACATATGCTCATCTGAAAATGACCGCACACTCGTGCGTGTCTGAAACTGGAGACTCGGAAACAATGATCGTCGAGTCTGAAACCGAACTGTAAAGTCTGATCAACTGGCTGGTCTGGAGATTGGTATCTGAATCTGGATCTGGAATACAAGACCTGTGACTCTACATATATACTCCCCCTTTCTCCCATACTTGTCGGAAAACATGAATGTCGACCAAGTTGGGAGAAGTCAACAATGATGGGGATAAAAACAAACACTTAGTCGATCACAACTTTGTCGGCTTTTCAAAACATTCATCATTTTTTTATTTAATCTTTTCTTATAAGCCGTTTGATTTTTTTATCGGCTTTTGCAACTTCTTCTTCTTCTTCTTTTTTTTTGAAATTGCGTACGACTTTTCTTTGTACGCGACTTTTTTTTGTAACAGCGTACGGCTTTTTCTTTTCGTGTACGCGCCTTTTCCAAGAAATTCAAAAAATTTTTTATACAGCCTTCCCCCTTTTTTTTCCGGCTGTCATTTGACCTTTTTTTCTTTTTTTTTACACAAGCTCTCGGCCCACATGGCCCAAAATATTGTGCTGCTCCTCCCCTTTTTTTATTGCACTAAATTTCCCCCGCCTCCTTTTTTTTAATGCAGGGCTGATCTTTTTTTTTTAAAACGGGCCCCGTTAGTTTTTTTTAATAAGAAGGGGCATCGGGGCCCTCCACTTCTTTCCAAACAGGGCGTAAATAGGGTTCCCACTTGGGAACCCCTTTTAAGACCACCGCCGCTACTCGTTAGGGTTCCCAGAATGGGAAACCCCCTTTTTCTTTTTTTCGAAACGCAGTTCCCCCACGATGGGGTTTCCTGCCCCGTCGCCGCCGCCATGAGAATCTGGAGAAGAAAGCGGCATCTTCGCCAGCCGCGAGCCGCCAAGGAGTCGCGTCAAGGAGCCGTCAAGGAGTCACATCGGGAAGAAGAAGGCTTGTGCGCGCCGCCTGTACTTGCGCACCGCTTGTGCGTGATGCGTGGCTCACCACCGCCTGGACATTGCTGGAGAAAGGAGTTGGAGATGCAAGGGAGGCTCGTCGCCTGGAGCGGGGCCGCGAGACCTGATCACGCGAGGAGGAGCGCCGCCTGGGTGCTTTGTGGCAGGAAGGCTGTGCGCAAGGGCTCGCGTGAAGGGGGACTGCCGCCTTTTGCGGCTAGGGCACCGCCTGCTGCTGTATGGTCGGCTCGCCCTTCGCCTCCGTTGTAGATGGCCCCGCCTGGGAGCCTGGAGATGGCGCGATGCTCGATGCAGACCGCCTGTGGGACCATGGGCTGATGGTGCCGCTTCTCGCGAGAGAGTTTTTTTTGTTGGAACTGGAGCATCGCTCCTGGAAGAAGAGAACGCTCTGAAGTACGCCGCTTCTGATGATGGATGATGGGTTCTCCGTCTGCTTGAGAACCGAGAGAACGAAAGACGCCTGAGAACCTCTTGGAGAACTGGAGTATCCAAGAACCAATGAAGGAGCCGTGGGGGTTTCTTTTAGAAACCCTAAACGTTCTCAAAGATGAAAAAGATCTTAAACAATGATCATTAACAATATTCAAACATCAATTTTCAAGAACGGAAAAATTGGATCTTCTCAATCGAATCTCGACTAAACAAAAAATATGAACTCCTCGAGAATCGAACCCGCTCTGATACCATGTTATAAAATATGAAGAATGCGGAAGCGATTGATAAACAGAGCAAAAACAAAAAAAATAGAACATGAAGAACACAAAAGATTTTACGTGGAACCCTACTCCGTGAGGAGCGGGATGAAACCACGGGAGAAGCCCTCAAAGGGGCATATGCTTCATTGCTTTTTCTCAATGAGTACAGGAGGTCTGGGGCTCCTTATATAGCCTTCCCAGAGCCTCCAAGTCCCACCACTGGACGATGTGGGACTAAACACTGGATGTGGTAAATGGATCTTCTCCAGGATCCATTTACCCTGTTACAACTTAATGGGCGCATACACGAATACTCCAACAGTGCAGTTGGCAGAAATTTTTGGTGAGATGTCAGGCTTGGAAATCAACAAGGTTAAATCGATCGTTGTTGACTTTGGGATGGATGTCGCGGATCGAGCCCACTTAGCAGCTATTACGGAGTGCGACGTGGGAAACTTGCCGATACGTTACTTGGGTCTACCTCTTGTGGCGGCCAAGCTCAGAAGTACGGATTAGGACAGTCTTGTGATGAAGATGGAGCAGCGGCTGGCTGGCTGGAAGGCGATTTCGCTCTCTCGTGGGAGGAAGTTGTTTCTCCTGAAGCACGTTCTAACTGCCATCCCCTCCTTTTTCATATCTACGAGGCTGTTGCCGGTCAGGGTGAGGAAAAAATTAGAGGCACTCATGAAGAGATTCTTCTGGTCTAAAGGTAAAAAGCAAGAGTCGGGCATGCACCTGGTCAAATGGGAAGAAATCACCAAGAGACGAGAAGATGGTGGCCTTGGGGTCAGAGACTTGGAAGGCATGAACATGGCCTTCTTGTCAAAGTGGGCCATCCGTATTTGGGGATCGTCTACCACGCAGGTGGCGAATCTGTTGAGGGAGATCTGCGGGGTGGGAGGCGATCTGGCATCGCGGCGGATGAAGTACGAATCGCCGTTGTGGGCTGGTATTAGAGTGATTATGCCTCAACTGGCTTCCGGCCTCCAACCTGTTATTGGGGATGGCAACACTTTCAAATTTTGGCGGGATAATTGGACTGGTGACAGATGCTTGGAGGCTACATTCCCTCGTCTCTTCGCATTGAGGACAATGAAGGAGGCGACACTATCTCAAGTAGCAGTGGAGGACGCTTGAGCGCCGACTTTTCTGGTTGAGCTCTCAGATCAACATGGTGAAGAATGCTTGGCTCTTTTGGACTCCCTTGCGCGGAGGGAGCCTTTCTCCCGGGATCGCGACTACTTCCATTGGGGCACATCTTTCACGACAAAGAAGGCATATGTTTATTTGACGAGAAGTACTGAGGGAGTGGATGCTGAGCTATGTCAAGATATGCATATAATATGGGCGGCAAACATTCCGGTAAGGGTCAAAGTTTTTCTCTGGTGCCTTAGACAGGGGAGGATTATGGACAAAGTCAGGAGGGGGCGCATCTTGTACCTTCAGGACACCCGATGCGACGGGTGCGGTGAGGCAGCAGAGGACGCAGATCATCTCTTCTTTACCCGCGTATGGTCTATGAGGGTTTGGGTCGACCTTGATATCCAATGGCTGCAGCGTGAAGGGATGCATGCTTTCTGGGAATCCATCCGAAGGTTTGCAGACAATTCTAGTGTGGACTGCTCGAAACTGCTAACTGCTCTTTGGGCTATATGCATGTGCCGAAACGAGTTTATCTTCGAAATCACCGTTTCTACAGTGAGAATGTAGTGGCACATTATAATGCTTTGCATAACTTCTGGCTCTCTCGGTAATGTAATACGATACGTTATTAATGAAATATATTAGGCGGTGATCCCCGCAGTGGGGACTCACTCAATTTTCAATAAAAAAACATTTAAATTATAATCAAACATAGATGGAGTTATTTTACTCGGTCACCCCATTGCACACTTCATATTGAGAAGTGGTGGAACTGCTTACCCGGTTGTTTTAGCACATTGAGTGAAAAAAGTTGCCTTAAGGTGGTTGAATTATACACCTTGGGCAAGCATAGGCTTTTTGATCTAATGAGGGTACCTAGATTGGTTTTTGGTGAGTCACTCAAGTGCCATACACTTGAATCTCATGATTCATGTTCAACCAAAATCGAGCCATAACCCTCTTTCTCTTCCCATTTCTTTGTTGGAACTCCTTCCTTCTTTAATCCTTGTCACTATGCCCCCTTTCTCACCATTGCCACACTTGTTTAAGCTTGCCACCACCATGTCATTTGCAGCTCCAACAATTGGCAAACACAAAAAAGTTCACATTTCGCCATTCCTAGGTCACAAAACCATATTCTTTGTTATGCTTGTGGCCAGTTTCGTATCGTCTGAGTTTGATCTTGTACTTTAACATCATATTTTGTTTGGCACGTTCCTTTCTGAGAAGGCGACGAATAAACATCCCATATAGGTGCTCATACGTAATTTGCATTTTTCATATCCTATTTTTATTTTTTTAAATTTTTATTTGTTATTTTTTAAAAAATGTTTGGTATTCATACTATCTTGAAAAGAATGATGCTATTTTTGGGTTTGATTTTTTCGTTTGCCATTATCCATAATTGAAAGGAAGTTGAATATAATTTATGAATCATGTGGACGATTTGTGGATCGACAATTGAGAATTGTCATTTGGAATTGTTGTTAGAATTGTATTTGTCTAATTTTTTGTTTCAGTCATTAGTGTCAGGATGAAGTTCAAAATTTGCAAGGGTTTTCACATGAGGAACACAAGCAAGTAAGTAAGCTAGTCTCGCTTCATCACCACCTGGATGCAGTCCAAAATCTGCAAGGGTTCTCGCATGGTGAATGCATACGAGTAAAGAAGTTAGTCCAAAAGACATCGCAAAAGAAGTTGCGGATATGTAATTGGAATAGTGGTACTTTGACCGACAAATTGATGGAGATGGTAGATATGATATCAAGAAGGAAGATCAGATGCTATGTCTCTGACGAATAAAATGGGTTGGAGAGAAAGAATGGGAGATTGAGAAGACACGCTTTAAATTGTGATATGCAGGTAAAGAGAAGGGTTGGAATGGGGATCGATATGGTTGTTAATAATGATTTGAAGGGTAGTGTGGTTGAGATGCAAAGATTTGAATATCGGATTATTTTGTTGAAATTGGTTTCTTGAAGAAATCTCGAATATCATCTCAGTTTATGAACCACAAATTGGTTTAGAAGAAATGATTAAACAAGATTTTTGAGAGGATTTGGATAAGATTATGCAAGGAATCTCACAAAGATGACTTGCATAGGTAGAGATTTCATGACATGTAGGAAAGGATGCTTCAGGGTTTACTAGTATTCATGGGGGCCATGGCTTTAAGGTTAGAAGATTTCATCCCTTGCCGACACATGAAGATTTCATCCCTTGCCGACACATGATGGATGCGATGGTGCTGAGTTCTGAGTGTGGAGAAAGATGAAAAAAATGTAATGTGTTAATTTTATTCAAGAGGTCTAGAGGTTCTTATATATATTGGAGCCCTATAGCACTCGCTAACGGGAAATTACATAAAAGTACCCTGAGGGGTTACATATAAATATAATAAAATAAAGCCATCTCTACACTCCCTCTCAAGTTGGGGCATATCTGTCGGTCATGCCCAATTTGGAGATTATTCACGAGCAATGTTTCTTTGGTAGTGCCTTCGTGAATACATCTGTGAGCTAAAAATCGATGCAGATGTGCGGAGTAGTGATCTTCCCTCATCGTACAACATCACGAACAAAGTTGCAGTCAATCTTAATGTGCTTGGTTCGTTCATGGAAAATAGGGTTCGTAGCAATGTATGAAGCGAACTTGTTGTTACAATATAGAGGAATAGGAGTAGTGACAACTAGGGAGAAGACGGTCAGATACATATACAAATACAAATATGAGTGTTACCATATCCTTATCCTTTTTAAAATTTGGATATGAATATGAATATCACATGAATATGTAAAATATAAAATCATATATGTTATAAAATATGAAGAATGCGGAAGCGGAATGATAAAACAGAGTTAAGAACAAGAAACATAAACATGGAACACCATGATTTTACGTGGAACCCTACTCCGTGAGGTGCGGGATGAAACCACGGGAGAAGCCCTCAAAGGGGCGTGTTTTTGTATTGCTTTTCTCAATGAGTACAGGAGGTCTGGGGCTCCTTATATAGCCTTCCCAGAGCCTCCAAGTCCCACTCCTGGTCCATGTGGGACTAAACACTGGATGGGGGTAAATGGATCTTCTCCAGGGTCCATTTACCCTGCTACAACTCAATAGGTGCATACAACTAATGCTCCAACACTCCCCCTCAAGCTGGAGCATGCAATGCTCAGCTTGGACAAACAGAAAGATACTCAACTCAACGCTACAGGACACTACGGACAATATCAACCCAACGCGCACATACTGCAGTCGAGGACGTTGCTTCTCATGCCGTGCAGGTGAGGAGGACGAACGGGCTGGAGTGTGAGTCAACTGAAGACTCGGAATCTGACCATCGAGTCTGAAACTGCACCTGAAGTCTCCTCGTCGGAGAACTGGGTCTCTCCCATCTGGCTCAGAGAATGGTGCACTGCTCTGGTGTACCTATGATACCACATGAAAACCCTTGCCCTCAAGGGAATGGTCCTCTGCTCTGAAGTCCCTATGGCTCACATGAAAACTCTGGCCGAACAACAACAAGGATGATGGGGACCACGAAACAAAAGATGGCAATATATGCTCATCTGACAATGACCGCAAACATATGCGTGTCTGAAACTGGTGACTCGGGATCAATCGTCGAGTCTGACAAAATCTGATCATCTGTAGAGTCTGAAAATTCTGAACTGGTCTGGAGACTGGATAATCTGAATCTGGAGAATCTGAAATAGACCTATGACTCTACATATACTCCCCCTTTCTCCCATACTTGTCGGAAAACATGAACGTCGACCAAGTTGGGAGAAGACAGAGAAATTAGGGGTATAAAATATCCATAAGCCGATTACATTTTTTTTCGGCTTCTCAAAGACATGAATAACAATTGGCCGTTTGATTTTTTTTCCGGCTCTTTTTTTTGTAAGCCGTTCGTTTTTTTTACGACTTTTGCAACTCAAAATTTTTTTCCGAATATTTTGCGTACGGCTTTTCTTTGTACGCGCCTTTTTTCCTTTTTTTTTTTGCAAAACTTGACTTCCTTTTTTTTTGCATACGGTTTTTTTTACTTTGCGTACGGCCCTTTTTTTTGTACGCACTTCTTTTTTCTCCTTTTTTTCTCTCTCTCTCTTTTTTTTTAAATAACGACCCCCATTTTTTTTATTTGGGCCTCTCTGTACTTCTATTGATTTTTTTTCACGGCCCAAAGGAGGCCCAAACTCGGCAATTTTCTTTTAGCTAACGCCCACTTTGGGCCCCAACCATACGGCATCCCTATTAGGGTTCCCGCTTGGAACCCCTTTTGCAAAAAACACGCCGCCCAACTAGGGCTGCCGCCAGAAGATGCCACCGCGAGGATCGTGAATCACTGGAGCGATGCCTGCGATGTCGTGCGATGCCTGGGAGCACTGGAGCGGCGCCTTGGAGGACTTGGAACGCCGCCGCCGTTGCTGTTTGCGAAGAGAGATAGGAGAAAGGAGGCGGTTGCGGGACCTGGGAAATTCGCTAGGGCTTCACTGTTGGATGGAGTTGGGAGATCCGCTAGGGCTCGCGAGTGTGGCGCCGCCGAGAGTCTTCTGCATCGCCTGGATAGCCCGTAGGGCTTCGCTGCTCTGGAGTGCACCGTTACATGGAGGAGAGAAGGGGGTCGGTGCTGCTTGGAGTCGCGCGCTGGCTCGACTCAATGTCACGGGGGTGATCACCTGAGGATGCGTGCGCCATGCGCGCGGAGGAGATCGAAGCGAGCGCCTGTGCCTGGGCGCCTGGAGCACCGCCTGGGGCCTGTGATGGGATGGGCTCGCGCAGGCGTCGTGATGGATCCGGGGTCTGCTAGGGCTCGCGCCTGGCTCGCGGGAGGAGAAGCAAGGGCGGCGAGGCTCGCTGTCGAAGGAGGCTGCGGCGCACGAGCGCCGCCTGTTGCGCGGCTTGAAGAGGCGCCTATTGTGGTCGATGCAGCGGCGAGGAGGGCTCGTCAGGGAGTCACGCGAGGCCGCCAGGAGATACGCGGGAGGTGCACAATGGGGTATTCCCTGGCGATCTTCAGGATTAGGGTATTCGATGAAACCGTTTTTATGGATCTCTCCAGGAGAGATCTCGAATAACACGCCCTGTGCGCACAATGCGCGAGAACTGGATGCCAGAGGACGAGGCGATCTCGCCTGAGAGTCGTTGCATGATTTGCAGAAGAAATATGGCATGACGCGCAGCCACGAGAAATCAGATCTAGGGTTCTAGACGGGAACCCTCACAATATTCATGAACGAACAAAAAATCCAATCTCAGAAAAACTTAAAATCCCGAGAATCAAACCCGCTCTGATACCATGTTATAAAATATGAAGAATGCGGAAGCGGAATGATAAAACAGAGTTAAGAACAAGAAACATAAACATGGAACACCATGATTTTACGTGGAACCCTACTCCGTGAGGAGCGGGATGAAACCACGGAAGAAGCCCTCAAAGGGGCGTGTTTTTGTATTGCTTTTCTCAATGAGTACAGGAGGTCTGGGGCTCCTTATATAGCCTTCCCAGAGCCTCCAAGTCCCACTCCTGGTCCATGTGGGACTAAACACTGGATGGGGGTAAATGGATCTTCTCCAGGGTCCATTTACCCTGCTACAACTCAATAGGTGCATACAACTAATGCTCCAACAATATCCTCAAAATATGAAAACGAATGCAAAACGAATATTGCTAATTTAGATACAGATATTTGACAAATGAATACGAATTAATATACAAATATTATACACATCCAAATTTACTTATAAGTTATAAGTATTCTAGGGTCATTATAATTTCCAATATATAAAAAATATATTAAATATTTTAATAATGAATGTGTGCATAAGAAATGACTAAATAATAAAAGGAAACGTAAAAATAAGCTAAATGATAAAAGAAAGCTCACCAAACTTACTTCTTTGTGTACTGTATAAGTATTGGTATCATCTATAATTTGAACATTCGTATTCATATATTCATACTTGTATCCATGATCATATCATTCAAAAAATGAATATTCGTATTCGTACCCTTAAAAATTTGAACATTCATATTCACATTCGTATTCGTCAAAATTGAGGATATTATATTCATATTCACTGGATATGAGAAAATGGCATCCATATCCTCTGTTTGACGAATGCAGATACAAACTTATACAAGTATATTTGTATTCATTTCGTCCGTTGGCAATAATGCCAAGTTCTTGTAGGAAAGAGAGTAACCAAGTAATCTTACACGTATCCTGAGCCATCACCCTATATTCTGCCTCTGTACTCGATCTGGAGACAACGGTCTACTTCTTGCTTCGCCAAGTGACAAGATTTCCATCAACCATCATAGCATATCCTCTAGTAAAGCAACGATCCTCATGTGAACTGGCATAATCCGCATCAACATAAGTAGATAGATCAGTATGACCATTGGTCCCATAGAAGATGCCTCGTCCTGGTTCTTCCTTAAGTAGTGTAGGATCAAAAGAATATCATGCCAATGACTATAAAGTGATTTTTCCATATGTTGCCTGGCTCTACTCACGTCATAAGATATATCTGGCTTAATGATAGTAAGGTAAAGTGGTTTGACAACTAGGCTTATGTATTGTGTAGTATCTTCAAATACAGAATCAACTGAAGTAGAGTGCTTCCTTGTGTCTGCAGGGATACTAGAAAACTTGCATCCAAGTAGTCCGACCTCAGTTAGAATATCTTACTAGTACTTCCTCTATGAGAGGTGAAGTTCCTTTGTAGTAAATATCACTTATATGCCAAGGAAGTAGTGGAGTTGGCCAAGGTCCTTCGTAATGAAGACCTTCCGAAGAAAAACCTTGGTCTCTAATATGTCATCATCATCACCTGTGACAACCATATCATCAACGTAAACTGCAAGATGACAATGCCAATGGGTCGTCGTCTAAGAAAAATATAGTAATCAGATGATGTACTCTAGAAGCTAAGAGTGTTGATCTCAGTAATGAATCTTTCAAAGCATGCAAATCTCCTGCTCAAGATCTCTATAGAGGAAAGCATTCTTCACATCAAGATGAAAAATGGGCCATCCCTTATTGGCAACCATTGTAAGGATAGTGTGAATAGAGCCCATCCTTGCTAATGGGGAGAAAGTCTCGAAGTATTCAACCCCATAAGTTTGTGTAAATCCTTTCACAACCAGTCACACTTTCAATCTATTAATGGATCCATCAGGTGGTTGTTTGGTCGTGAAGACCCATATGCAGGCCACTGGCGAATTCCCATGGGATATAGTATTGGGTCCCATGTTCCCCTATATGTGAGAACATCCATTTCATCATTCATCGCTTACCATTAGCCATAATCCTATAAAGCACTGTGACGATCTCTGGGAATAAAAATAATTACGAGAACATCTGCATATCTCTTGTTAGGGAATGATGAGCTAGCAATAGAAGTGAAATAAGACATTGGGTAGAAAGTACATTGTCTCTTTGTTCCGCGGAGAGCTACGGGAAGCTCCTGAGGAGCATCCAAGGCAATATTGGTGGGTGCACTTGAAGATGGCATTCCATTCTGCAAAAAAAGGAAGATGCAAAGACACATGAGTAGGCACAGATGTATGCTTGCGCTTATAAACAATTGGTGGTGGGGGAAGATCCAAGAGAATATCCTGACATACTGTGTAAAGAAACTAGTCTATTCAAAGAAGGTAACGTCCATAGAAATATAGTATCGGTGCCCAACGGGGTCGTAACACCAAGAATAGCAAAGAAAGATGTATTTTATAGCCTTAGGTGACTGTTAGAGAATATTCTGTGGCTATTTGTTAAGAGAATATTCTATAGAGAATATTCTATAGAATATTCTCCTTTGAGCACTCTAGGTTTGTCCTATATAAGGAGGCGCACACCCCTTGTACTCATTGAGAAATTCCGATAGAATATCTGCCCGTTGAGGGCTTCTCCTTTGGTTTCAACCCGCTCCTTAGGGAGTAGGGTTCCACGTAAATATCTGTGTTCTTCGTGTTTATATCTCTTGTTTTATCGTTTCCGCTTCCGCTTCTTTGATTTCAACAGGGTATCAGAGTGGGTTTATTTCTCGAGGATTTCATATTGATTGTTTATTCGAGATTCGATTTTATGTAATTCGAGATATATTCAAGAGTTGTTTTGGGGTTTCATGAAACCCTATTTTCTGGAATATCTGTGTCTCCTCCACATCTGCTCCTCCTAGTGGCGCGCGAGCCCTCCCTCCTGGCGGCATGCCTAGTCGCATTTGCAGGCCCTTCGTGTGAAGCCTCCCTGCAGGAGCGACCCAGGCATCGCCCGCCTCCCAGGAACATGTGCTAGGTGCCCACACCGCCCTCTTCTACCCACTGGAGGCGACCGCTTCGCGTCAGCCTGTCGAGCGGCCCCTCGCGCCTAGGCGCAGGCGCAACAGACACTCTCTTGCCCTCCTCCCTCGCAGCGTGCTCCAGGCGTGTCGTCTCCCACTCCCGCACAGGCGGCGTGCGGATCCAGCCGTACCATCGATGGCGAGCTTCTACCCTCGCGCAGGCACAGATTGTGCGCACGAAGCCCCATCGCCGCACAAACGCAACTTCTTCAACGTCTCCAGGCGGAGGCGAGTGCCACGAAACCCCATCGCAGTCAGGCGATCAACCCCATCGTGCCATGAAACTCCAGGCGGAGGCGCGCAAACCCCAGATCCATCGTGCGGTGGCTCAGGCGGAGCCCCGATGCAGCTACCAACGATGCCCTCCAGGCGGCGGCCCACCTCGCAGCGGCTGAAGAAGAACCCCCCTTTAGGGGCGGCGGGTTACGAAGAGGGTTCCCAATTGGGAACCCTAAAGAGCTGCTACGTTTTTTTTAAAAGGAGGGGGGATTTTGTTGGAGAGAGAGCAGCTCATGCTATTTAAAAAAACTTTCCTGCTGTATATGGGCCCAAACGGGCTGATTAGTAAAAAAATGACGAGAAAAAAGGTAAATTACACAAAAGGGACTGAGCTTTACATGAATTTACAAATTAGGGACTAATCTCTAGTTTGTAACAAATAGGGGACTAAAGTTTAACTTAACGGTCCGGTACCCAATGCTGTTAATGGACGGCTCAATCTATAATTTTACTTGACGAAAATACACCGATAATGCCATGAGCTTGTGTTCTTCTCCGCCGCCGTTCCCGGCAACGGGTTACGCGTCGTTCCAGACGGAGAATAAGGGTGCGCCATGGCAGGCGCCCAAGCTGCTCCCTCCCTGAAATGTGGTAGCCATGTTCCAGTTGCCATTGGGGTCAGTTGTAGGGGACTGCTGGGACAAGTAGTACCCATTTCTGTTCTTCCCATATGGATCGCTAGTGCCGCTTTGCCAACATCTCATACCCTAATTGCTTCACCTCTGTATATGCAAACACTCCACCATTACTACCAACGTTACCACCACCAGCGAACCCGTGGTGGTTTCCATCCCCACCACCAACCATAGCCAACGGGAGCACATTGTATGCACCGCCCACAACCCCTTGGTAAGCTCCCCCTCTGCCGTTGAACACCACTGCCGTGCTGCTGGACTCGCCGCTGTGATCCAGCAGACCCTGCTGCCCCATAAAGAAGTTGTGGGTGCCGCCGATCTGGTGGAAGTCCTGGTAATTTGCCACGACCGTGACAACGTCCTGCTCCGGCTTGCACCAGCCTCGTGCGTAGGGGTATGCTGCAATGTGTGGTGGCTGCTGGAAAGCGATTGTTGGCTAGCCGTGGTGATGGTGGTGGGCGTAGCTGTTGATGCCGTCCGTGAGCTGCGGGGACAAGCCAATATAAAAAACAAGAGGACGAAGGTACCATTGATGGCACAAGACATGACAATATTACATCTCCCGACGATGTAGCATCTCCCGGCGGACCGTTGGCCGACGAGGAGGATGGAGCGTGTGGGGACGACGTCCGGCGGTGCCTCCGTTGGGTTATCGCTGACGTAGGTGGGGTGCGTGCATGGGGGGAGGGAAGGGTGGAGGTGCTCTTGGTCATAGCAAGGGGAAGGAGAAGAGGTCGGAGGGGAAATTTCGTCAAGTAAATTTATGGATTAGACGGAGTTGGGGACTGAACCGTCATGTTAAAATTTGATCCCCTATTTGTTACAAAATAAAGATCAGTCCCTAATTTGGGAATCTATGTAAAGCTCAGTCCCTTTTTTGTAATTTACCCAAAAAAACGGAGAGTGGGAAGAAAAGAGGAAAAAAATGGAGAGGCATTTCAGTTATGCAAAATAAAAAAATTATTGTATTCTTAGCCTAATCGTTGGGCCGAAATTCCTTGTTAAAAAAATATGCAACTTAAAAAAAGGCACGTGCAATTAAGAAAAAAAAGTGGTACGCAAAAGTTTTTCAAGGAAAAAATAAAAAAAAGAAGAGGAAAAACCGTAAAAAAGGGTTGAACGGCTTGAAAAAAATAGAAGAAGAAAAAAAAATGAAATGATAAGAAAATACATGTTTTGGTTTCTCCCAACTTGATCAATGCTCATATTATCAAGTATGGGAGAAAGGGGGAGTCATAGCTAAATTCTTCAGGACATCTACACGTCCACGACTGACAGACCGACACTATCGATTTCTACAAGATCATCTGTCTTCACCAAGCATCATCTTCTTCGTCAAGGCATATACTTCTTCTTTTACGACCAGATTAGTTTACCGCGTTGGACTTCTTCTGCAATGATTCTTCTCCATGCACGACCGAGATTTTCCGGTGACCTGATATCGTAGCGGTTCTACAGGCATGACAGAGATATGTTCCGATGACCTGAAAGCCGTAGACCCGTCCTTGTACGTGGTCCTCTACCAGCATCGGACATGTGTTCTTGTGATGTATCGTGTGAAGATGTGTTGTATACTTTCTTTTTGTTGCAAGCTGCAGTTTTCTCAGCTCTAGCTTGAGGGGGAGTGTTAGAGAATATTCTGTGGCTATTTGTTAAGAGAATATTCTATAGAATATTCTCCTTTGAGCACTCTAGGTTTGTCTTATATAAGGAGCCTCACACCCCCTGTACTCATTGAGAAATTCCAATAGAATATCTGCCCATTGAGGGCTTCTCTCGTGGTTTCATCCCGCTCCTTAGGAAGTAGGTTTCCACGTAAATCTCCATGTTCTTCGTGTTTATATCTCTTGTTTTATCGTTTCCGCTTCCGCTTCTCTGATTCCAACGGTGACAACTTATCAACATCCTTGAAATTATGAACAAATGCTACACACACCTAAAAATTCTCAAAGGTAACAGAAGGGTGACTCATTGGGATATAGTAACGTGAAAGGAGTGGATCTCTTTGGAATCGAAGATGGGACCCTGTTGATAAGATAGACGAAAGTAAGAATGACATCACCCCAGTAGGTCTTTGGAACCTTCATCTGAGTGAGAAGGGACCGAGCAATGTCAAGTAGATGTCTAAGTTTCCGTTTCACCACCTCATTTTGCTGAGAGATATACAAATAATATGTTTGGTGGATAGTTCCTTATGAAGCAAAGAAAGTCTTCAAGTCATGTTGGGAGAATTCCAAAGCATTATTTATGTAAAAAAATTGAATAGAAGTGTAGAAGAATGTTTTGATGTAATGAAAGAAATTCTTGATAAATATTGATCTTCGAACGTTCCTTTATCAGATAGACCCAAGAGGATCGATTATTATCATCAATAAAAAACAACAAAAATATTTGTGTCCACTCTGAGTACGGATAGGACAAGGTTCCCATATATCGCAATAGACATGAGCAAAAGGAACTTCACGACAAGGTTTAGCACATGCAAGAAAGGATGCTCGATGATGTTTCCTGAATTGGCACGCCTTGCATTCAAAGGGCTTCATCGTATAAAGTTCAGGGAACGTCATGGATATAGCCTTTGCAAAGGATGTCCAAGGCGAAGTTGACAGAGTAAAGGATCGTCAGAGATACTAGATGCAACACCAACAAAATTGGAATTAGAAAGAATGTCAAGATAGTAGAGGTCATTCTTCTCATATCCCTCACCAAAAATCTGCTTCATCCAGATGTCCTGAAAATAATAACCGAACTCATAAAAATAATCTTAAGCTAAGTATATAGCTTTTGAACATATAATAAGTTAAGAGGAAATGCATGGCACAATGGACCCCAGTCAGTCAGAGCTTGGAGAACTCTACACTATCAACAGCAATGATAGGGGAATGGGTCCCGTTAACAACCTGAACCGTCTTCATAGAAGTAGAGGGTTGAGAGAAGGAAAGTAGACTATCTTCTCCCATCAAATGCGTGTATGCCCCTGAGTTAATAATCCAAGTAGTGCTAGAAGCAGAAACAGAGTTGGCTACTGTACATGAAGTTGTGGTCAAATTAGCAGTGGGAGCAGGCATAATACTGTCATCAGTGGAAGTGCTGAACTTATGTAGAAACTGCCTCAGGTGGGAGTATTCTGAAGCGGTAAAAGGTGCTTGTGTTCCACCAGAAATGCTGATCAGATGTGTCCTCTGCATTATCATAAGATGTCTCATAAAAAACTGTCTTCATAGGCATTGTTGGCATTGGATTATATGCCAAACTTTGCTCTGCATCGCTCATACAGGTGATTCCAACGTCTACAATGGATGCACATTGGATACCAAGAAGAAGCAAAATCATGTCTACAACCACGACCAAAAACCAAAGTCACGTCCACGCCCTGAGTCACATCTACAACTACGACCAAAGTCATGGCCTCGACCTCCGTGGAAGATTTTTGCGGCCCAAAAGAGGGGGAGACACTCAGCGGTGTTCGCCCCAATTTATTAACAAAACAAGGTAACCGGTAGTTTACAGAGGTAATGAAAGAAACGCCAAAAAAGGAATCTACAACAAAACCCAATCATCGACTAAACGCGCACAGTGCAAAACGATGTTTTCCTTGTAAAAACGTTGTCCCAAGAAAAGAGCTGCATTTCTGCCCAGCCAAATCGCCCACAAGCTTGCCACGGACCACATTAGTGTCCTCCGCTCCCTATCTTTGTCGGCCACCAACGAGCCACAGAAGGACGCCAAATCTGAACTGCAAACCCAGTCCACTGCCGCTTCCATCCATACCCCAGTGACCTTAGGGCACTCGAAGAAGAGGTGCTCAATGGACTCTACTGCATTGTCGCACAAAATACACCTATCAGAGAGCCTAGCGCAACGATCCCTCGTCATCAGCCTCTGTCTACAAAAAAGCCACAGGAAGAATCCCACCCGTTCAGGGAGCCTCAGACCTCAGAAGAAACCGCAGTCACGCATCATGCTCTCCGAGCGCGAGGGCGGGGGCCTACAGATCGCCCTATACGCCTTCCTCGCTGAGAACGGGTCCCTCCGCCAGGCCAAATAATCTCTCCCCCCTGAAGGCCGTCCTGCGTCCCTGATGGCATCCAACAAGGCCAAAAAATCCTCAAGTCTTTGATCGGAGAAATTAGCAGAGAAAATCGAGAACCAATCACCATCCGACCAGCAAGAGTCGACACAAGCATCTTTATCAGCTGCCAAAGCGAACAAGCGAGGGAACCGCGAGTTCAAGGCCTCCCCATCCAATCATCAGTCCAAAACCTGAAAGAGACACCATTGCCAAGCACCGACGTAAAGAGAGATATAAATCTTGAGAAAACCTCTAGCACCCCTTTCCAAAAAGGCGTCTGGGCTCCCACCATATTAGCCGCCAAAGGAGGCGCCCCACTAACACCGTGAATCTCACGCAAGATCTTGCTATAAAAATCCTCTCCTGGGCCCCATATTCTGTTCACCCACTTAAGAAGGAACGCCTCATTAATATGCTCTAGCTTCCGTACGCCCAACCCTCCTTCGCTTTTGCACTGCGTTAATTCACCCCACTCCACCAAGTGAATCCCCCCGATACCTCCTCATTTTTACCCCATAAAAATCTCCAGTAAGCTTCTCTAGGCGATTGCGAATCCCCACTGGCAACCGACGGTTAGATAGGAAATACACTTAGATAGAGGAGAGCACCGCCTTGAGGAGGACGAGGCGTCCCCCCTGGAAAGTATGGTCGACCTCCACTCAGTCAACCTCGTCTCGACCTTCTCGACGACCTTGAGCCAGTCCCTCAGCCTAGCTCTTCCCGCAACCAAAGGCATCCCCAGGTACTCGAAAGGCAAGGAGCCAGAATTAGACCCCAAGATACAACCGCAAGCGTCCGCCTCCTCCGCCGAGAGACCAAAAGGGACCACCTTCGACTTGTTGACATTCTTGTATAGACCAGACAACTCACTAAAAATGTTAAGGGCCGCAGACATGCCCGAGACCTCTGAAAGGCCCCCCTCAATAAAAAAGATAGTGTCATTCGCATATTGTAGCAGTGGCATGACCAACCCACCCCTGGTGGAAGATATGTCACCCTCTGTTCTCGGGCGATGCATAATGAGCAGAAATCTCGCAGATGGTATGGTAGAAGGACATTCAACAGATGTATCGAGTTCCTGCAGACAACCAAAGATGGTCTCAATCGATGGCAGGGTATCAACCGTCAGAAACTGGTCCTTCACAGGCTTGTACCGTTGATGTAGTCCAGAAAGGAATTGGTAGACCTGTCATTCATATTGCTCTCTGGCCTGTTTATAACAACAAGCTGGCTGAAAATCAGAAGCTCCTCAAAGAGGCCAGTTAGAAGCATGTAGTACTCGATAAGATTAGATTCTCCTTGAGTAGCAGACAAGACATGCCTCTAAATATATGAGAGTCGAGGCTCAGTTATCTTCTAGGAGTAAGTTCATTCTAGATTCTCCCACATCGCCTTTGCAGAGTCTTTGTACAGAAGATTCATCGTAATATTTAGATCGATGATATTGGTCATTCAAGTGATAACATGGTAATATGCCTTTATAACATGTGTCATAGTCCTTTTCCATCTCTGTGAGCAGATCCTTGGTGAGGATATGATTCTTGCGCTAACCATCGATGAACACCTTGAATGATTGAGACCAGAGCACATAGTTTTCCGTGTTCATCAATTTTGTTGGAGTATATACATTACTTATGTAGATGGGTAATTGGATTCTTTTCAGGACCCAATCATAGAAGGTCATATCGATATCGTATCAGTCCGTCCGGAAAAGGATATATCGGGATATATCACGGATATATCGACGATCTCGGTGGAAATGTCGGAAATGACTCAAAAATCACATTTTTGCCGTTTTTTCAGAAATTAAGATCATCCAAGATATTAAAACAACAAATAACCTATAAATACACACTTATATGACATATATCAGTCATCTGTCATTTCGAACATATCAATGTTAATGTTGATTCTGACTTGTAGATATTGGAAATTGATTTCATTCAACTTTTTATAACATGAAATAACTTACAAATATATACTTAGAAAACACATATATTTCATCTATGATTCTTATATCACACATATCGGTCATATCGAACATATTGTTAGTACTGTTAATTGTTGACCTCTAAATATTGGAAACAAAGTTCGTCCAAGTTCTTAGAACACTAAATAACGTACAAATATATAGAAATATACTATATGATGATATTATGATGATAAGAACATAACAAAAGGTGAGTTATCGGGCCTGCTAATAAACTCGAGCAAGTCCAAGGTGATACCCTTTGGCTTGGATGCGGAGGAGGCATCTGTTTGTGGCCTGACGCTCGGTTCTCCCCCTGCCTCTCTTCCGATTGACTATTTGGGTATGCCTTTGGGGACTGGGAGGGTCTGGCTCCGTGACTGGTCCAAGGTGGTTGAAAAGGTGGAGATGCGGCTCTCCGGGTGGAGCTCGGCCTTGCTCTCGAGGGGTGACCGCCTCGTCCTCATCAAGTTTGTCCTAGCCTCTATCCCCGTTTACTATCTCTCCAATTGGCAGCTGCCTGTGGGGGTCCAGAGGCGTCTTGAGAGGCTCATGCGGAAGTTTCTGTGGGGGAGGAGGGGGCCCTTGGCTTGTGGGCCGCATCTTGTGAGTTGGGAGGAGGTGACGAGGAGGAAATGTGACGGGGGCCTTGGCATCCGTAGGCTCGACCGTGCCAATGATGCTCTTCTCTTGAAGTGGGTGAATAGATTATGGGGTGCCGGAGACGACTTCTGCGCGACGGCCTTGTGTGAGATTCTTGGTTTACGTGGGGTGATGCTTGGGGCGGGCGACTGCCTCCGTTCTCGGACCCCCTTTTGGCGTGGGGTGTTGGCGGTGAGCCAACGCTACTCCGACCTTTTTGTTCCTCGCCTCGGGGACGGAAGGACCTTCAGCTTCTGGTCGGATAGGTGGGCTGGTGGGGCTCCTCTTCGGGAGTCGTTTCCGCGATTATTTGCTATGGAGGCCGATGTTCGCGCTTCGGTCGCTTCGTATTGGTCGGGAGATGGTTGGCTTTCTATCCTTCTTAGCAACCTCTCCGATCAAAGGTTCGACGAGTTTATTGGTCTCCTAGAGTCTATTGAGAATGCCCCTAGGCCCTCGAGGGGGCGTGACCACTGGGACTGGCGTGCGGGCACCTTTACGACGAAGAAGGCGTTCCTGGTGATCTCGCACCTCCCTCAGACGCAGACGGATACCTTGATCCGGGACTGCTCCTTCCCATGGACCCTGAAGCTCCCGGAGAGGGTGTCGTGTTTTCTCTGGCTCTTTCGCAGGGGGAGGATCTTGACGAGGGATCGCTGTGCGAGGTTGCTTGGTGGCTTGGCTACGTTGGACTGCGCTCTCTGCGGCGACAACGTCGAGTCCCTGAATCACATGTTCTTCAATTGCCCTGTGATTAGTGGTGTTTGGGAGGAGACGAGCTTGCCTTGGATTAATATTGCGGATTCGGCCGCCTTCTGGGATTCTGTTCGCTTCAACAAGGGCAGGGATCGAAGGGACTTCGTGATCCTCTTCGCGTGCATTTGGACGATATGGCTGGGACGTAACGACAAGATCTTTAGGGGCCGGTGTTTTTACAAAGAGAATGCTTTGTCTCTCTCGGCCCGTCTAACTGTTGACTGGTCGTAGTTGTAGCACGCGCGTGGTTTGTGGTGTGGGGTCTTCTTGGACCTTTTTCCAGTCTGTTCTTGCTTCCCACCTTGTATATACCTTTTCTACTTTTCCGTTTTTGTTAATGAAAAGGGGCGAGCACCGCGATGTGTATCCCCCGAAGTTTAGACTTCAAAAAAAAAGAACATAACAAAAGGAGATGTCAATGCCATAAACATTTCTACAAAATGTCTACGCAATCAAAAGAAAATCATTGACTATAACTATCACTAAAATATTTATCAAAAAGGGATTGACTATAGTTGTCATTAAAGATATTCAAATTGTTGATATGAATCATTTGATTTGAATCCTAACCGTATGTTATGTGAACCAAGATGAAGAACGGGTCTAATGCCCCCTATGTGCCACCGTACCTTACCAGTACGAGGGTCTTGCTAAACGATGAACGAGCCTAGGGGGGCTAGGAGGGCCCAAGTTGCCCCCTTGCGTGGGTTGCAGGGGCAGGGCGCCCCTGTCCCAAAATGTTTTCTTATATGGTCATTCGAATTTGTAGGGATATAATTTATGTTATTTGTATTGTTTCATATTTTCTATATCCTTATAGACTCTTGATGTAATTTACCCATAGGCTACTCTCCTATATAAGAGAGCCCAGGGTTTATGGAATAAAAAACTCTTTTGCTTTTCCCAACATGGTATCAGAGCGGCGGTCCTAGACCGGAGCTCATGTACCCTAACCCTAACCCCACCGCAAGCCTCTTTCGCACGTCAACTCCTTCACACGCCTCCTCTCCGCGCGTCGCCTCCCCTCCGCGCGCCGCCTCCCCTCAGCGCGTCAACTCCGCGCGTCGCCCCTCATTCGCGCGTAACATCTCCGTACGCCGACCCCCCCCTTTCGGGCACCGCACCTCCGCATGTCGCCCCTCCTTCCATGCACGCGTCTCCTGTCTGAGCACGTGCCTCTTGTCCGAGCCAGGGTTTGAAAAAGGAAAGGCAGAACGAGGCGGTTCCATCAGAATCGAGGTCGAGGCGTAAGCCTCAGTTTTCCCCAAAAAATTTACTAATCTAACATATTCTAGTACATAAATCTTAAGAGAGCAATACAGTAACACATATCTTGAAGCATAAAGCAAGTAAAAGAATTCTAATGCAATTCATCGTTATCTTAGACCCGTAGACTTGCAGTGTACCGAATGTTAGAATTAAACACAAGACAAAATAGAGAGTACAAAACACAATAAGTTCCAACTTCCAGATTACAAATACTATTTCTAGTTCAAAAAGTAGAATGCCAATTATCAATTCATGCTCTTGTCTTGTAGACTCGTAAAGATCTTCTAATCATTGCCCTGAACTCTAACATCGACAGCAAAAATAGCATCATCTGATTCACTACTTCTCATTGGATCATCCAATGAATCATCCATGTAGTTTAAATTTTCTTCATCATCATCTCCATCACTAATACCATCTCCAGTATGAATCTCGTCCTCATCAATATCAACCACAACTTTACCTGTATTATACAATACCATTGTTATTTATTGGTATATTATAAGTTTTATTCGAATGAAATAAGTTTAACATCGCATTTACCTTTCTTTCTCTTCTTCCTACGAGAATCATCCTGTTCTTCCTCAGCTTCCTCAACATCCTCCTCCAGAGGAGTATTTGCATCAAGCTCATGATATGCATTGTATTCACATGTCTGAAGCCCTGAAACCCACTCATCACCAGAATCGACATCTTCCAAGCATAGGGGACCCTCCATAGTCTTTTTCTCGACCTCCCTCTGCTTCAACTTCAAGTTGAACATCACATAAACCAAATCATTGAGTTTTGCTTGTGTGAGTCGATTTCTCCTCTTCGTATGTACCTACCCAATACACATGGTCATGCTTAGAACATATACAATTAGATATATGTTTATAATCTACTCAAGTCAAGATAATACATGATTAAATGAACTCCAATTGCGTTCACAACCAGATGGACTACATGTCAAACTCAAAATTTTTATGGCAAACTTGATTAGCTCAGGAGTATCATCTCCAAAAGCCCTCCACCAGTGAGCTGATGATGGTGATAAATCCATAATATATGGTTAAATTCATAATGAAAAGCAAAGAATAATGGATCTAGAGGATCAGAGATATACATACCTGGACTCATTTTCTTGTGTGTGTTCACAGCATTGGAATATCCAAACAAGCCGCTTGCATTCCTGAAAGCATCTATCTGTAGATCTACTTTCTCCCTCTCCAATGGATCACTTATCAACCTCTCCATACAAGCATACAATCCAATTTTTATCTTTGTGTGTGTGTGGAAAATGAGGGTTCGTAGTGATATTGGGGATTGAGAAAGTAGGCAGCAACATGCAAATGCGTATGAAGTTGGCTATCCCGCTTAGCATCCACGATGTCCCAAAATGGCTTGTATTTCTCTTCTTCATTGCCTAACGCATGCGTAATTTCCTACTTGGCTATGTCCATGGCTTCATAAATGAATCCCATTGGGGGATATTTTTCGGAATCAACCATCCTTAAAACCATGACCAAAGGTTTGGTTTTACTAATCACAAAGGCAATGCCGGGCTAAAAAGATTTGCAACCGAACCCGTGAATTTCAACCTTCTTGCTTATGGGTTTGGTTGCTTGAGTCTACACATGCAACCGAACCCGTGAATGTCAGTATAGACAATCATATCTCCAGTCTACAACCCTAGTCTTCTATTATCATCATGTCGGAAAGCAAAGCAGATATTCCATCTACAGGCGCCTTCATAGGTCCTGCGCCTATTGTGAAGATGGACGTGCCAAATTATGAACTGTGGGCAATGCAGTTCATGAGTATGATGAAGTCGAACGGTAAGAAACACATTCTTACTGAGGAAGAGCCTGCTGAGAAGATTGGGGTTAACGCCTCAGGGGAGGCAGATGATGCATATGCCAAGGTTTGGCTATCATGAACGTTAGCAATTGAGATTGCAAATGATATCCTCCATCAGCCCACTGCAAAAGCAATGTAGGATATTCTGCCTGCTACCTATTCACATGCAAAGAATGAGACGAAGATTCTGCAACTCCAGCATGACATCTTTACAATCAAGCAGAATGGACGGTCCCTACACTCATTATACACGTCTTTGCGTGGAATGTTCGAGAAGCTTTATAGCTTCACGCCTCTCACAGCTACTCCTAAGCAGCAGAAGACCTACAGGAATGCCACTATGGTTGGTGTATTCTTGGCAGCCCTTGATCCAGAGTACGAGGCAACACGTTCCCAGATCTTGGCAGATTCCACTATTCCTCCTATGTAGGAAGCCTTTCACAGGCTGAGTTGTATTACTGTTCCTTCGTCTACTGCCAATCAGACCGCCTCAGCTATGACAACATCTCGAGGTCGTGGGGGTCATCATCAGTTTCGTGGATGTAGACCTCGAGACAGAGGGATCATGTTCACCAACCATGCACTTTCTGTCATCGTTCTGGGCATACATGCTATTCCAAACATGGATTTCCTGCTTCTACACGTGTTGTTGAACAGATGGAACCTCCATCTGCTTCTTCTTTGGATCAACGATTTGATGATCTTGTAGCTCGTTTGAGGGGTATTGTCCCTCCATCTGGTTCTGTTACATCATCGTCAGCCTCCGAGAGTCATTCTGATGTTGCTGCTTTTGCATCCACTAGTACCTCATGTAGCACTTATGCATTCACTAGCAGTAATGGATCTGATACTTTAGAGTGGATTATGGACTCTGTTGCCACACATCATCTGTGTGGGAAGATTTATTTACAACCTACAGACAAGTTCCTCCAGAACGCACTATGATTATTGCTAATGGGACACACTCCCCGATTACTAGTCCGAGGGAGATTAGCTTGACACCATCTATGCACCTCAAGAATGTATTGCATGCACCTGATTTTTCTATGAATTTGTTATCCATTAGCCAGATTACAAAGGATTTACATCATCGAGCAATTTTTGATCCTTCTTCTCTCATTTTTCAGGACATCCTTACGAGCAACGTGATTGGGTGTGGCCGTGAGCAGGGTGGACTGTACCACCTCTTTCAGACTCCATATGCCGTGAGCAGGTTTGGTTGCTTGAGTCTACATATGCAACCGAACCCGTGAATGTCAGTCTAGACAATTATATCTCCAGTCTACAACCCTAGTCTTCTATTATCATCATGTCGGAAAGCAAGGCAGATATTCCATCTACAGGCGCCTTCAGAGGTCCTGCGCCTATTGTAAAGATGGACGGGCCAAATTATGAACTGTGGGCAATGCAGTTCATGAGTATGATGAAGTCGACCGGTAAGAAACACATTCTTACTGAGGAAGAGCCTGCTGAGAAGATTGGGGTTAACGCCTCACGGGAGGCGGATGATGCATATGCTAAGGTTTGGCTATCATGAACGTTAGCAATTGAGATTGCAAATGATATCCTCCATCAGCCCACTGCAAAAGCAATGTGGAATATTCTGGCTGCTATCTATTCACATGCAAAGAATGAGGCGAAGATTCTGCAATTCCAACATGACATCTTTACAATCAAATAGAATGGACGGCCCCTACACTCATTATACACGTCTTTATCTGGAATGTTCAAGAAGCATTATAGCTTCACGTCTCTCACAGCTACTCCTAAGCAACATAAGACCTACATGAATGCCACTGTGGTTCGTGTATTCTTGACATCCCTTGATCCAGAGTACGAGGCAACACGTTCCCAGATCTTAGCAGATTCAACTATTCCTCCTATGGAGGAAGCCTTTCACAGGCTGAGTCGTATCACTGTTCCTTCATCTACTGCCAATCAGACCGCCTCAGCTATGACAACATCTCGAGGTCGTGGGGGTCATCATCAGTTTCGTGGATGTGGACCTCGAGACAGAGGGGTTCATGTTCGCCAACCATGCACTTTCTGTCATCGTTCTTGACATACCAAGGATACATACTATTCCAAACATGGATTTCCTGCTTTTGCACGTGTTGCTGAACATATTGAACCTCCATATGCTTCTTCTTTGGATCAGCGATTTGATGATCTTGTAGCTCGTTTGAGGGGTATTATCCCTCCATCTGACCCTGTTACATCATCGCCAGCCTCCGAGAGTCAATCTGATGTTGTTGCTTTTGCATCCACCAGTACCTCAGGTAGCACTTATGCATTCACTAGCAGTAGTGGATCTGGTACTTTAGAGTGGATTATGGACTTTGGTGCCACACATCATCTGTGTGGCGATAGAGATTTACTTACAGCTTACATACAGGTTCCTCCAGGATGCACTTGATTATTGCTAATGGGACGCACTCCCCGATTACTGGTCAGGAGAAGATTAGCTTGACTCCATCTATGCACCTCAAGAATGTGTTGCATGCACCTGATTTTTCTATGAATTTGTTATCCATTAGATAGATTACAAAGGATTTATATTGTCAAGCAATTTTTGATCCATCTTCTCTCATTTTTCAGGACATCCTTACGAGCAACGTGATTGGGTGTGGCCGTGAGTAGGGTGGATTGTACCGCGTCGTTCAGACTCCATACGCCGGAATCTCTTCTCTTCCTGTCGGACCTGTCTCTCCATTCATGTGGCACCTGCGCTTCGGTCATCTACCGTTTCAGAAACTGTGTCATGTTTAACCCCAGGTTTCGCCTCACACGTCCCTTCAATGTGAGGCATGTCGGTTGGGAAAGCATCATTGGTCTACCTTTCCCGGTCGTCAGAGTCGGAGCAGTAGCTCCAATTTTGAGTTGTTTCATTTTGACATTTGGGTTCCTAATCGTGTTTCTGATCATCGGAGACACATGTTTTATATTGTCATTGTGGATGATTTTTCTCGTTTGTCTTAGGTATTTTTATTAAAGAATAAATCTGAAGTTGGGAATATTATCATAAATTTCATAAAACTACCACCATCACCTCCACCTACACTTGCACCACCATCACTATCTACATCATCTGTACCTTCTGTTACAGTTCCGGTTCCACCATTGCCATTCCACTATACTTGTCGGCCTGCTTCTGCTCATGGTCACCGCTCATCATCTAGCTTGCATGAGGTATGTTCTGAGAATATAATTTCTGATGATGGATCTAACGATTTACCTAAGCAGGTTGTGTTACATAGGATAGATGAGGATGCCGGTGATTTGGATCTACCTATTGCGCTTCGGAAACAGAAGCGTAGCTGTGTGTCATATCCTATAGCTTCCACGATTTCTTTTGATCGTATATCTGGTGAATTCAGGAGCTTTGCTGTTGCACTATCTGCCATGGATATTCCACAGAATTACCAAGATGCATTGAAGGACAATCGATGGCGCTTAGCTATGGAAGAAGAGATGGCTGCTCTTCAGTCTAGAGGTACTTGGAGCCTTGTCCTTGCACCTACTGGTGTGTCTACAGTAAGCTGTAAGTGGGTATTCACAGTTAAGCAGAATGCAGATGGCAACATTGACAGATACAAGGCACGCCTGGTTGCCTGTGGGCATGGAAGGCCGTATCGATATCGTTTCGATATCGTATCGATACGATATTTCGATGATATATCGTTGAAATATCGCCCATATCGACGAGCCTTTGTGAAGAAAATGCGAAAATGCCTGGAAGTCGGGATATATCGCCATATTGGTGCCTATATCTGTCCCATGTCGATATCGATATATCGGCGATATATCGCGATATTTCCTTCAATGCCCATGGGTTTACACAGACATATGGGGTGGATTATTTTGACACATTCTTGGATGTTGCTCTGCATTCCACCCTACTGATTCTTCTCTCTGTTGCGGTCATTCCAGATTGGCCATTGTTTCAATTAGATGTTAAAAATGCATTTCTATATGGTGATTTGCAGGAGGAGGTCTACATGCAACAACCACCTGGTTTTGCTGTTGAGGGGGAGTATTCCAAGGTGTGTAGACTTCATAAGGCCATTTATGGCCTTAAGCAGAGTCCTAGAACTTGGTTCCAGAAGCTTTCAGACTTGTTTGGAAAACAGGGGTATAAACGTTCTAATGCAGATCATTCCCTGTTTATACAGAAAACATCCAAAGGTATGGTTGCAATTATGGTGTATGTAGATGATATCATGATTACATGTGACGATGTACAAGGAATTCAGAGGGCGAAAGAAATGTTGGGTCCTGAAGTTGTCACCAAGGATCTTGGAGTCCTTAGATATTTTCTTGGACCGGAGTTCACCAGAAATCCACATGGACTTGTGATGACCAAAGGAAATATGTCACTGACTTGCTGAGTGAAACATGAATGCTTGGATGCCGACCGGCCACTACACCTATGGATCCAAGCATGAAATTATATGATGATGACACTGATAAGGTGGATAGGAGCAGATACAGAGAACTGGTGGGAAAACTTCTTTATGTTACCATTATCAGATCCAATATTTCTTTTGTTGTTAGTTGGGTGAGCCAGTTCATGGAGCAACCACGTCAGGTACATATGGATGCTATACATATGATACTCAGGTACCTTAAATCATCTCCAGGTGCAGGTCCATGTGCAGGTCTATTGTTCAAGAAAGACCAGGAGATTGCTATCTCAGCAAATGTAGATGCAGACTATGCACGATGTCCTAAGGATAGGAAGTCCACCACCGGATTTGTTGTATATGTTGGAGACTCTCTTGTTTCATGGAGAAGCAAGAAGCAAACTGTTGTAACCAGATCCATTGCTGAGTCTGAATACAGGGCTATGGCACAGGTTAGTACAGAAATGATGTGAGTAAATGCCGTACTTACAGGCTTATATGTAGAAGTTCCAGTTCCTATGGCTCTGGAATATGACAATCAAGCTACTATATTTATTGCTAATAATCCAGCGTTTCACGAACGAACCAAGCACATTGAGGTTGATTGTCACTATATACGAGATATGATTCATAAGGGTTTTATCTCTACATCTCATGTTAGCTCAGAGCACCAGACTGCAGATATCTTTACCAAGGCGTTACTTAGAGGGCCATTCCAGAAGTGCTCGTCCAAGCTGAGCATGATCAATATCTATGCTCCATCTTAAGGGGGAGTGTAGAGATATAATTAATGCTATTTGTACTGTTTCATATTTTCTATATCCTTATAGACTCTTGATGTAATTTACCCATAGGCTACTCTCCTATATAAGAGAGCCTAGGGTTTATAAAATAAACAACTCTTTTATTTTTCCCAACAGAATTCGCACACAGTTTATATGTTTTAGGGGTATAATAGTAAGAGTTCACTGAAATCATGATCGTACCATACCCTACCAGTACCCGATTAGGAGTAGCAAAATAAGTAGTGAATCAAGATTACATGGGTATTATTCATTAATATATAGATATCGACGATATTATCGGCGATATCGATCTATATCGCCGACATATGAGCCGATATGGTGATATCGGCTCAATGCAGTCATTTTTGACCAATATGAGCCGATATGGTGATATATCACCGACATATCGGTCAAATATCACCAATATCCCTATAAGTGGATATACGTCCTGATGTCGATACCCCTTGCCTCTCGATATTGATATATCGTCTATATATCGCAAATATATCGTGATATGTCCTATCCAGTGTTTAGTCCCACATCTACCAATTGTGGGATGTGTAGACTCAGTGGGGGCTATATTAGAAGCCTCCCTGTAACAGATGAGAGAAAGTTAAATGCAACATCAGCCCTTTGAGGTATTCTCCCATGGTTTCATCACGCTCCTTAGGGAGTAGGGTTCCACGTTAAAATCCCGGTATTCTTTATCATTCTTATTCTATTTCTCTGATATTACGCTTCCACCACATTCTCGTTTTTTAACATGGTATTAGAGCAGGTTCGATTCTTGAGGAATTATTTTTATCATTTGTGCAATATTTGATTTTGGTGATCTGTTCCCGAAAATCATTCTTATTTCATGAGTTGTTTGAGAAGAATTTTAGGGTTCCAAAAACCCTAATTTTGTATAGTGTTATTATCAAAGTAGGTTCGATTCTTGCTCCTTCTATTCGAGATTTGTTTCAAAATTCTGAAGATAAGAGCCGGCACGATCGACAATATTCGAGATCAGTTCTAGGGTTCCAGATTTAACCTTAATTCTCATGATGTGGATGGAGATACTACGGCGGCAACCACCAGGCAGTTCCACCCTTCTCCAAGCGTATACCATAGCCAACCATCCTCGTGCAAGCCCTTTGTCACGCAACAACAGGCAACACGACCTCTTTATCCCATTAGATCGGTGCGAGCCTCCAGTACGGTCCAGGCCCCGCAAAAACTCGAGGCGGCAGCCTCGCCCTCTAGCTTCCAGGTGGCAACGGTGCTGCACACTCTCCAACAGCTCTACCCCCATCATTGTATCTCAGGAGGGGCTCTGGTTCAAAGAGGAGGCCCCTCTAGGCGACAACCAACACACCTCCAGGCGACACTCCTCCCATCTAAAGCCTCAGAGGTGGCTCAGATCAATGAAGGCCGCCATATATCTTCTCCAAGCGCCAAGGATCCTTTGTGTGCTCCAAAAATCTCCCCTTTTCTCCTCGCAATGTGCCCACGGACGTTGGCTAGCAGTGCACTTGGAACATGCCACATCTACCACAGCTCTACAAAATGTAGAGGTCGAACTTTGTCGATCCCTAGGTGATTTCGCACCTCCTCAGTGACTTCAACCTCCAGGCGGAGGTCGCATGACCTTCCACATTCCAGGCGACGATGACATGATTTGGAAAGACGAAAAAACCTTAAATAAGTTGTTTCTTAAAAGCCCCAAGCAAGGTTGCAAAAGTCGGTAGTCGGTACTCGGTCAGTTGAGTCACTGCCTAAGGATTAATCGGCAGTCGGATGACTAATTGAATTTAGTCAGACTTTAATCGGCTTTGAATTTTATGATTATTTTAAATATATAACTCATTTTTATGCATATATTTACATAGATTTTGTACATTTTTATACTACCATAATAAAATAAAAGAAGTAATTGAATTTAAATAAAACATTAAGCATAGGATAATAAGTTTGCTTATAAAAAAATAAAACATTAAAAAAATACAGTATCTCCAAGCAATAATTAGTCGATTAGTGTACCTAGTCGGAACTAGTCGGTACTCGATCGGCCACCCAACTGACTAGACTAGTCGGACCTACTAATCGGGCCAGTCGGGCGACTTTTACAACACTGGCCCCAAGTCGTTCGTGTTTGATTTTTTAAAAAAGAAGAGAGACAAGAAAAAAGGGGAGTTTCCTATAAAAAAGGACAAGGGACTGTTTGTTTTGGCCCATTGGGCCGTGTTTAGAAAAAAAAGAGGAGGAAAAAGCAGCCGTGTTGGGCTGTTGTAGATTTGTGCCCAAGTTTTGCCTCATTGCTTAAAAAAATACGTACAAAAAAACCCTATATGGGGAAAAAATGAGTCGCGCTATAAAAAGGAAATAGTCGAGAGAAAAAAGGCCATAAAAGGGGGAACAACTCAAAAAAATTGAGTCGAAAAAATGAGACGGCTTATGCATGTTTTTCTCTCTCCTCATTTTATTGCCTTCTCCCAACCTTGTTGATGTCATTGTCTTCCGATAAGTATGGGAGAAAGGGGGAGTATCGTGTAGAGTTCTACATATCAGTTTTTCAGATTCTCCTGATTCCAGGCCAGCCAGATTTCAGACTCTAGAGATTTTCATTTTCAGACTCGGCGTTCAGATCGGTTCTGAGTCTGCAGTTTGATTCACACGAGTTTGCGATCATTATTTGTGTCGTCCCTATCTTTGTTTTTGGTCTCAGAGTTTTCATGTGATCCATAAGGACTTCAGAGTAGAGATTCCATTCCCTATACCATGTGGGCAAGGGTTTTCATGTGGTTTATAGGGTTCCAAAGTAGAGATCCCATTCTCTAAGCTAGGTTGTCCACATGATTAAGTCTTCTACATGTGGCGGGTAAGAGTATTCCGACGAGGAGACTCATTCAGTTTCAGTGACTTTGACATGCATAGTTTAGAGCACATGTTCTCTGACAAGGAGACACTGTTCAACTCACACTCCAGCCCGTTTGTTCCTCCTCACATGTATGTCATGAGAAGCAACATCCTCGGTAGCAACCAACAACTCTGTTTGCGTTGAGTTGATATCGTATGTAGTGTCTTGTATTATGAGTCGAGTGATTGCTTTCTATGTGTCCAAGCTGAGCATTGCATGCTCCAGCTTGAGAGGAAGTGTTGGAGTATATGCGTCACTTATGTAGATGGGTAATTGGATCATTCAAGGATCCAATTACCACATCTAGTGTTTAGTCTCGCATCTATCAGTTGTGGGATGTGGAGACTTAGTGGGGGTCTTGTAAGATGCCTCACACCTCTTGCAACAAATAAAAGAAAGTTGAATGCAACATTATCCCTTTGAGGTATTCTCTCGTGGTTTCATCCCGCTCCTTCTGGAGTAGGGTTCCACGTAAAAATCATGGTGGTCTTTATCGTTTTTATTCTATTTCTCTGATATTATACTTTCGCATTCTCGTTTTCTAACAAATTTGATAGAGTTGCCTTGTACCATCATAGAAGAAGTCGAGTACAGGGGTTTGGTCTCAGAGGATATCGTCGTGATCATGAAGGTTAAGAATAGTGGCCTAGAAGAAGATGATGTTTCAATCAAACATATGGATGACCTAGGTAGGCTAGGTCACTGTTGTAGGAACCACATGATGACTCCAGACATGGCTTCAACAACGATGATGCTCAGTAGGACTGCAACAACGACAATGCTCTGTATTACTCGGTAGCGACAATGCTCGGTAGCGACAGTGCTCAGTGACGGTGATGGTCATCACGATAGGGCTGCAACAGCAGTGGCGCTGCGCACAACAAGGTGGCGATGAACTACTTAAACAAGGATTCATGCGTACAGGGCTGCTTGTGCTCACATGCGAGAAGAGATCTAGGGCTGGTGACAACGATGCCTCGCGCGTGTAGATGGTCAGGTGGCCTTGGCAGAACACCAATCTAGGACCGCTGCTCGGATACCATGTGGAGAAAGATGAGAAAACGTAATGTGTTAATTTTGTTCAAGAGGTCAAGGGGCTCTTATATAGACCAGAACCCTAGAACACTCACTAACACGAAATTACATAAAAGTATCCCGAGAGGTTACAACTAAATATATTAAAACAAAGCCAGCTCTAACAGTGGGATTATGGCAAAGTGATAGAGGAAGAAGACCAAGTTTCTTTTTTTGGGAGAAAAAAGGTGTAGTCCCAAGATTGGAACTCTCTGCAAATTTATTCAATCAAAAAGAGGTACCGAGTACAGATATACTACATTAGAACTAAGATAGAACAAACAAAGCTACATGTTTTGCCACAAAAACATCAATGCCCTATATTGTCCCAACACCCTCTCACAGAGAAACAGACTGTCCCGAAAGATTTTCTCATTTCTAGCACGCCAAATGACCCAAAGTAGGGCAAAAGGACTAGCTGTCTCCTGAGAACTACCACAAGACGATCTGGCAGAACTCCAGTACGACGTGTTTTCTACTGAGATCGAAGTACAACAACCAAAAAAGAGATGCTTCAAATCCTCCTGCTTAAGGCTGCAGCTATCGCAAATGATCTCTCCGGTACCCAGCAGCCTTGTCTTACGCGCCTTTGACAACAACCTGCTGCGTCTTGCCAACCACATGAAGACCTTGATCCGCATCGGAACACTGCTAGCGCAAATAATCATGTAGTCCCAAGTAGTCTCTTGACTCTCTTCCTGAAGTGCCCCTGTGTCCTGCTGAAAAATCGATAAGTTTTCTTAATGGTAAATCTCCCCTCCTTCCAAGCAAAATGGTCCCTGCCCTCGTCGGGGCCATCAACGTCCACCAGATCCCTCAAGAGGGCCACGATCTCATCGCACCTCTGGTCCGACAGAGCCGCAACGAAGGTAGAACACCAAGATCATGCCTACTAAAGCTGATTGTAGGTTCCTGTAGAAGGCGTATTTCTCAAAGGCATATGATTGCGTGGATTGTAGGTTCATTTGGGAGTTCCTCCTTCATAGGGGCTTCTCGAGTGAGTGAATTACTTGGATGAAGAGATGCGTGACAACATCTTCTTACGCGGTCTTGGTGAATAGAAAGCAGGATGATGGTTTTTTTAACCGTAGCATGGAGTGAGATAGGGATGCCCACTAGCACCCCTACTTTATGTTGTGGTTGCTGATGCTCTGATGAGGATGTTGTAGAAGGCAAGGGAGTGGAGCTTTCTGGTGGGTTTCTATTCGGGAAGTTCTCCATCCTTGTGCTCCAATATGTTGCTGATAAATCGTGGGATGAGGGAAGTAGCTCGACCCTAATCTTCAAGGGCTGGGGTGGGGTGGTGTTCTTCCGCTGCTCTTTCCATCTTTTCAGGAATGGAATCCATAGTAGTAGCAAGCAAAGGAGGAAGGACCAAGGTGACAAGCACAGATGAGAGGGACATCACTGAAGAGCTTAACTGATGAAATCTGGATCTGGACTCGGCCTTTTAATCTAGCCTACTTGACTTTCTTCTTTGACTTTCATTTCTCTTATGACTTTTAGCCTCTTCTATTCCCAAGCATTCGATGCATCGGTCTCGTAGGAGCTCTGATTCCTCATTCCCACATCTCGAAAAGTAGGATCTCACAACGACTCCCCTGGAGTATTGCTGAGTACAAAGGTGGGGTATCTTGATTTGAATTCAGGCGGGGGGTGACTCGGATTTCACTCCCACCCAGTATAAATATGATGTCTTAACAAAAGAAAATAGGCTTCGGCTCGCTCGGCCTCATTCTTCTCTGGTCGGGCACTTTTCTCAGCGAACCCTACCTTTAGATATCTCACGTACCTTTGGTGATTCTTCTTTCCCTACTCATCCAGTCGAATTGCGTAAAGGTGATCCTTCGCCCGCCTAGCCTGAGCGTGAACCTCAGGCCTAGCACTACTCTTCCTAAAGCCCTTTCCCTCCTGCTTGTCCCTATAAGTGAGCCTACTTCCTACCTTCACCCCTTACATAGACGAAGGGAATATCACTATGTATGATCTTTCAGAGGAGAAGTCCTTGGTTACATTGGTTGTTCTTGTAGGTGCTTTGGTTCTTGACACCAGGCCAAAACTCACCTATTCTTTTTGTAGATGGGAGGTGATACATGCGAAAGGGACATGCTTTGTTCTTGAGCTGGGTCTCCGGCCTACAGATCAATCATGGGAAATTTGCTTTTATTCCTTTTAGGAGGAACGAGGAGGAGGCAGTTTTGTAGATGTAGAGGGGGGCTATCCATCTTACCTCAGTTTGTTGTTGGTGGATGGAAGGTTGCGACAACCGGAGTGAGCTCCTGTTATTGAGAGGTTGGAGAAAAAGCTGGTGGGTTTGTTTGCGACTTGTCTTTCTAGAGGTGGAATCCTGGTCCTGCTGAAGGCAATGCTCTCAGCTATCCCTATTTTCTTTTTGTCTACATGTTTTTTGCCTATTGAGGTGAAGGTGAAGTTGGATGTGTTGATGTGGAAATTTGTTTGGTCCACCTCTTAGGAGTTTCAAGGATTGCTGTTGGTAGGGTGGAAGATTTTAGTTCACATAGAGGAAGATGGTGGGATTGGGATCTGAAGCGTGGAGGAGATGGACAACCCTTTTGGCGTAGTGAGTGATCGAAATTTGGGGAGGAGGGCTGATCTCCTCTGTCGGATGTCACGATCAATTTAGGGTGTTTCTTGGGACCCCTTCCTCATAGATCAGTGCTATTCATGGGCCTTCCGGCTTTTAGAAGGGAATTTGCTCGGTCCTTCCATGGATGATTTCGCTCCTGCGACTAGTGTGATTTCGGTTCAGGACTGATGATTGGACTTGTCAGGGGTTGCTACGCACTCGTTTCCACTTTTGTTCGCTTTGGAAGCTTCTAAAGGGGCCTCCTTGAGGGACTATTGGGAGGCTAGTAGCTGGCTCCCTATGTTTCGCTCTGAGCTCTTTGACCTACGACTTGTAGAGTTGTTACGTCTTCTGGAGGTACTGCCAACGTGCGAATGTTTTCATAACGTTGTGGACCACTGGTCTTGGGCTGATTGACATTTTACTGTTCGGAAGGCCTACAAGGCCTTCTATCTGACGATTATCTTTGATTCAACGAGCGCTTTGGACATGTTTACTGACAACCGAAGATGAAGGCCCCTTTACGAGTGAGGATCACTATTTTGTGTAAGGATTCAATCTGGAAGACTGACTATTTTGATATCAATTTCGGTCTGCATCAAAGTTCAACTTTGAGTCCATTCCTTTTATTTTGATTATGGACAAGTTGACTAGTCACATTTAGGATGAGATTCCTTGGTTTATGTTGTTTGCCGATGCTATTGTGTTGATTGATGAGGCTAGAGATGGAGTAAATGAGAAGTTCAAAATTTATAGACATGCCATAAAGACTAAATAATTTCATATTAGTAGGGTTAAGATTGAATATATGGAGTGCACATTTGATGGAAGCAACGATGAAGGAATTACTATGAAGATTGGAGACGATAACATTCAAAAGAAAGGTTCTTAAGATACATGGGATCTATTTTGCAACGTGATAGGGAAATCGATGGAGATGTTACTCATATAATAATGTAGATTGGCTAAAGTGGAGAGGATTTTCTAGTGTTCTGTGTAAAAGAAAATTCCCTTGGAAATCAAATGAAAGTGTTGCAAACAATAATGAGACATGATATGCTCTATGAATCCAAGTGTTGGCATGCGAAACATAAACATATGCTGAGAATGATAGTAGCAGAAATGAAAATGTTACGGTGGATGTGTGGTCATACACGAAAAGATCGGATTCGGAATGACGCAATCAAATGAAAAGTTGGTGTGGCTTCAATAAAGAATATGGTGATAGAGAACCACTTGAGGTAGTTGAGCATTTGCAAAAGAGGTGGGCAGATGCATCTGTTTGAAATTGCGAGATTTGGGATGTTGGTCATGTTAAGAGAGGGTGAGGAAGTCCTAAAAAGTGATGGAAAGAAACTATCTGAAGGGATCTTAGTTATTTGGATATGAGTCCGAGAATGACCCAAAATAGATCTAAATGGAGGCAAAGAATTCATATAGCCGATCCTACTTAATGTGGGAGAAGGCTTTGTTTTGTTGAAACTAAAAAAATGTCAAGGGCAAAAAATCACAAAATGGTTTCCAAGCATGAAATGACAATGGATGGAAATTATGTATTAAACTTGACATGGAAGAGACTTAAAGGGTAAATGATATATGTATGGCCAATGCAACTTTTGTAATAAGCAGGTTCGTGGGTTGTGAGGTTCAAACATCATCTTGTGAAGATCTCCAAAGGTTCCAATCGATTCCTTTGCAAAACGCATCCCGACTGATGTAGTGACTGAAATTAACATTGTATTGGCAAGGGCTAAAGAGATTTAAATGAACATTGAGGAGTTATGAGATGCAAGCTATACATGGAGGTGGTGAATTTCAAGCATTTACAATATTTAATAGTGGCAAACAAGTAGTGAGGGATCCCGTGGAATTTTTTTATTGTCCACACATCAAGAGGTCTCACAACCTGAGACTAGTGGTAGTACAAAACAATGTTGTTTGTTTTGTGGTAGCGTCCACGAGAAGAAATATTATACAATGTTGAATAAAATGTGGAAAAAAGAGGGCAAAATCATGTTGTTGTAGCATGAGAAGGTTTTCTACTAGAATGTGTTTTTATTCAATTGTGTTAGTAGTTCTTACTTTCAAACCATGCTTCATAACGATGCTGATGGGAGGGAAATAAAACCTCTAATAACATAGCAGCCGTAAACTTGGATATTGAAAGAAGATAAGACCATCATTAATCTTGTGAATGGGCCAATTGCTTCTTGGCTAGATACATGTTGTTGCATCAAATCAGATGGTTGGAGGAAACCAAAGATTCATACATTAAACAACTTTTTGTGAACACTCCGAAGGGGATTCATCTTGAAGTTAGTAGATCCATCCGCTAAAATGAATTACACAATACTACTTTTCACCATGTTGTATTTGATTGTCAATGAGAGGTAAGTGAAGGCAATGTTACATAGGTTGTCATGGATAATGCTTCGAATTATAAGGCAATTGGATAATTATTTATGAAGAGAAATAATGTACATTGAGTTTATGATAACCCTCTGCATGGACTTGATGCTAGAAGATATTCTAAAATTGTCTCTACGTGCCTCAATCTCTAAAAAGACAGCACGGATCATTGACTACATATTATTCACATGGTTGGGTTTTTGCCATCATTAGGGTTACATAGATATTCAGTATGAACCGCCATTGCACATCCTACTACATTTTTTTCTTACATTTCAAAGATTTCTTATTATAAGGGATTCTCTTGATTCATTTTTTAACGCCAAAAGGGGGTGGGGGCACATTAAGGTGTCTGCCCCGAATGTATTTCTTGACTCGTTTTTTACTTCCAATACATGGAAGAGGAGACCCTAAGCTTCTCAGCCTCAAGTACAAATGCTAAACACAATTCTAAGATGTAAATCTTTTTATCTTGGTGTAGGTTGTGATTTGGACAACCTAACCTTGATGATTGTAAGGATAGTGTATTTAGATAGATGTCCACGGATGAATTTCGTGCATGAAACTATAAATAGAGCCAAAGAGGAAGCTATGCATGCATCGGAAGCACAATGCAAAGTGTTGTGCGACATTATAGATGATAGGCACTATAGCCAAATTCATACTCATATACATGATATCCTATATTTTTTTCAACTTAATGTCATTTCAACGAGTTCATCACACATCAACAACAACAACGAAGCCTTTTCCCAAATTAAGTAGGGTCGACTACATGGATTCTTTGCCTCCATTCAAATCTATCTTGGGTCATTCTCGGGCTTAGATCCAAAAAACTAAGATCCATTCGTATAGTCTCATTCCAACACTTCTTGTTCATCACACATGTTAAAATAAAAATTGGAATGCATTCGTGGATGGAGAGGTTAATAAGTGATCTATAAAAGAAAGGGAAAGAATGGATAGATTGATGCATTCAGGAATGCATGATGATTCTTTAAATGGTCACACACTCAAAGAGGAGTTCTGATGTGTTTTTGTTTGCCCTATATCTAATTTATTCTTTTTGGTTTCTTCTTAGTGTAAAATATATACATATTTGCTTGTCCATCTTTACGATGCACCCTTGTTCTTGAAAAAAATGAACATCTTCAATGGATTGGTGGAGGATTTTTGGGGATCAAACTACCAAGTTTTTTTTGGAGTAATCAAACTTCTGAGTTAGTAAAGTATACAATCGGAATTTTGAGTTTGATTTGATACCTCTTGAGATTTGAACACAAATGGAGTTCCTTTAACTAGTTAATATTTCGATTATAGCAATACTTTGTAACATAGGTGTTAAGCTTATCCATGTGTATTTCGTTGGTTTATATGAAGAACACGAATCAACTCATGTAAGAAAACCTAACAAATTCTATGTAAGAAAACCTAACAATTTATTCTATGCGATGTTGAACTTGAAGTTAAAGTATAATACAGGAAGGTAAATAAAACAATTAAAGGCCCCTTATATTTGTTGTGGATTCTGGTGATGAATGGGTATTTGTGTTATGTCATTTAGAATTTAAGGGGGGATTTGGAAGTGAGTCGGGAAGAACTAGGATGAGTTGGATGATGACACCAAGCTGCATGTGGGAAAAGAGGAAAGGGAGGAAAATTGATTGGAGACTTTAAGAGGAGAAATAATAAAAAAGAAAGGATGGGTATTAAACTTAAAGGTTAACAAAATTCATATCCGTTCCTTATCCTTTCATTACAGATAATAGTGGCATTACATTGATAGCCCGAACTAGCGAAGAGCCTTGCTTCTTCACAAAAGGCATAACCCTTACTTAAATGGAAAAGTCGTGTCTTGTCAATGTTCAATCAAGTAGAAAGATCTCCCATTCTCTCATACTCATGCTTGTGCTAGTGGTGAGTCCGAGCAAGAATCTCAGTTGTGCCTACCCATTTTAAATAGTCTTCCACTCTTGTTCGACAAGGTTGAAAGTACCCGACAAATCGGGAGTCAGCACAATCTACTAGAAACTAGTAAGTCACTCTGTTTGTGAACAATCTATCTAGCCATTCAGATACATTGCTCGAAGACTTGATTCCATGTTGCTTGACAACCGTAGTATAAGGGAAATGCGACCCATGAATAAGGAAATCTATATAAAAGGGGCGAGGAAGCTCTCTCTTGTTGGGTCTTTTCGTTGGCTCTATCTATTCAAGTAGATCCCATAAGCTATCACATCTAAGGGCATATCCCTTAGATCTACTATAAATAAAGAATTAAAAATACAAACATTTAGAAAATGAGCCAACTAAAATCATGTCGTATTAACTCTTCATGTCTTGCAAAGTCTTGTTCGATCGAGTTCTTTTTCTTTTTGGTTGAATATGCTGGTTGCATTGGAGAAATATTGTAGCTGCATCTCGAGGGTGAAAAATGGTGACGATGTCAGTTTTGTAAAGGAGAAGGGAAGGTACTAAGTGATGTTACAAAGTGTAGAATGAAGTACGATTTGCATTGTGAGGAGGATGCTTAAGTGGCAATGGCTTCACATTGACGAGCAGCTTGCGGAAGGGATATTGGAGTGACAGTGGTTGTAGTGTTGGGAGGCGATGGTGGGGGCGGAGATATGAGGGAGGGTTGCTGTGAAAAATCACGATGAAGCGACAGGTTCTGATGAACTGGGATTGCGGCTTTGGTCATTGTAGGGTGGAGGGGAAAAGGAGAGGTATAATGCGGAATTGTGGGGAAAACGAAAAAAGGGAGAGGAAGAGAGGAAAAGAAGAGAGGAACTATTGGGGGATAAGAGTCGTGCTATAGTTGAGGTTGGATAATATAGTAAGGGGAGTAGAGGATTAAGATGATATCTTGGCTCGCCAACTCTCTTTTTTAAAAGCTTTAATTTTCTCTTGTACTTGTCTCTAAATAGAGGATTAGAGGATTAAGATGATACTTTGAATCTCTAAATAAGAACTATGGAGATTCTTTAATGCACGAAACAAAAGCACTACATGTAATCCTTAATTTCCCTTCCCAAATCTTCTTTGATACTTGTTGGATTGCCTAGTCGTAAGGTAGACTTGGTGCCCTACTTTGATACCACTTAATGTGGTTTGGATTTTTAGGGAGAGAAAACTGGAGGTGAGAAGGGAAGAAACATAACTATGGGAATGAGTAGTATATGGGTGCTGATAGTCGGTATCCAGTTTGTGGCATGATGGAGAATTTCAAACACCTTTTCTTCATGTGCACCCATGTTTTGGTAGGCTGGAGTTCATTGGTGACCTCGTGGGTTAATGTGAGCGAAGCGGATGCTTTTCCCACGAGCTTAGGGCCCAGGAGTCATGATGGATGCATAGGAGCCACCGAGACATGAGCTGGCTGTGTGTGGCCCTTTGGGTCCTTTGTGATGAGCGTAGTTCGATGGTCTTCAAGGGTGGGATATATAACGTGGAAAATGCGATGCATGGTGAAGGCGCTACATGGGTTGTGGATGCTTTGCAAGTGTACCTAAGGCATCGTAAAGAGAGAGTGGATAGCATACTTAAAGCATGTATATATTTGGAGTTTTTGATTTGATTTAATAAAATGTGGATGGCATGTCACCCCATTCTAGATGATCATCTTTTGGCTTCTAAAAAAAATAGTTTCACTTAAATATTCCACCGACTTAATTTTATAATCCATATACTCTATTAAACTCAGAATTACACCAAATGCCCCTTATTTCAAATGGAATCTAAACAAATAAATAGAAAACTCAATAGTGTGATTTAGTTGAATGGTTGAATTTGGTGGAGTGGGTGTTTGAAGCAGTCGACAAGTTTGAAGGGAACACATTGAGTTACAAAGTTGGATAAACGGAATAGCATGGGTCTTGAAGAGAGTTAATTGGGAGTTGCATGAGTTTGAAGGGAAACAACATGGGTTGCTGAGTTGGATAAGTGGAATAGCATGGGTCTTTAAGAGGATTCATTGGGATTCTGCATAATAATATATTTTCTGTTGATTTGCTGGCACACCATAGTCAACTGTGCTTTATTGGCATTGTAATCTTATATTTTATATCAATTGTATATTTTATTTCACATTTATCTCTTATTGATTCCAAAAGTTTTTTGAACAAATATGGATCATGTTTTCATACGGCTTAAGATAGCAAGCTTGAATACAGATTTCGTATTCACATCATTTCTCAGTGAACTCAAATTGAGCTAATAACAAATGAATTTGAACCAAATAAAAACATATTTGATCAGCAGCCCTAGACATTGCAACTAGAATCTCTTTACACACTGTGGTTAACTGTGACGACAATAATAAATTATGTGGTTTATTTGTTTCTTTTTGTGTGAAATGACATTCTATAACGGAAATAGAGTGGAGCAAGAGACACTGAGCTGCATAATCTCTCAATCAAGAATCAAGATTATGAATTTACCTGAGTCTTCTTTTTTTCCTATCGGAGCCTCTACCCTACATTAATTTGAGACAGTAGACACTACAAGAATTCTACTGCAGTTTCATTTAATTTTCGAAATAATTATATTGGTTTAGTTAGATCTGAATAACTGAATTGATGTCATATAATTGTCCTTCTGGTAGTAGTGATATTCATTATTCTTGTTGGTTTTTGTTAAAAATGGTTATAGCAATATTAGAGCAAATGTTCCAACGAATAACCAACATTCCTTGCAACAGTATTCCAACCCTTGACATGACATGGATGATGCAAGCATAAAAACTAAATGGAGATAACTATTGCCATTTTTCATATAAATGTGTTTTTCTGATGTTTTATGGAAATGTTAAACATCAGTCTTTACCTTTAATTCAAAAAGCTTATATGACTTGTGACTTTTTGTTTTTTGTTATTGCAGATGATGAGAAATGTATCAACAGAAGCCTCGTTCTAGTGTAACCATTGTCAATAACAACCTAAAATCTCATGACCATATACTGGATATAGGTGGAAATTCCATGGTTCCATTTGAGGCAGGAAACAATCACAATAATCCATTGGCATCAAGGCAACGCTTGAGGTGGACACATGAGTTACATGAGCGATTTGTCGATGCTGTCGCACAGCTTGGAGGCCCTGACAGTGGGTTTTCCCTCCATCTCTTATTTTAAATTTGCATTTGTATCTGCTTCATTTCGAATATATGCGAAGCAGACAAATGGAGCCTATAATCACTACTGTCCAAAACATCATTTTTTAATCTTTGCATTCATTCTCCAAGTTATCTGGAATTTGTCATTTCGAGCTTTTTTTACTTCGTTGATGAAATTTAGAACCTCCAAAACTCTGAGAAATGCCAAAGAATGATTATTAGAGGTTAGTGGTCATCCTGTCAGATGATGCCCACATTCTTCTGATGACACTGTTGTGATAGCATCCTTCATGAAATTGACATATTTGTGAGAACACTATGTTGGTATTACTTGGTAATTTTTTAAATGGACGATATGAGAATGAAAACGTAAATCTGGGCTCTAAAATATTTTTCGAAAAATCTTAACATGACAAGTTTCTCAGTTACATCCAGGTTTATGGTTTAATAACACTGATAAATATGGATGGGATTCTAAGGTTTGTTAGAGAGCTATAATTTATTTCTTTTTAATTTTTAGGGAACAGTAATCAGGGAGCATTTTGTTTTTTTGCTGGTGTCGAGCTTAATTGAACAGTCGATTTTTTATTTTTCGAGAGTACATTTTGTGGATTAAAATATTCATCATATAATTTGCGTTTTTGCATGTAATTCACTGCTTTAATGGTTTCTAATGACGTGGCATTGATTAATCTTAATTGGTGTAAAACACAGTCGGTTTTAAAGACATCTAGGCATGTATCTTTAAATTATCTCGTGGAATAAAATGAGATGCCATATAATTTAAAAATCTCCCAGTTGTAAATTTGGTCATTTGAGAACAATCTTCTCTCCTTTGATGTGTGCACATCTTATGCTGTATCTGTTGAAGGAGCCACACCAAAAGGCGTGCTACGAGTAATGGGCGTGCAAGGTTTAACCATATACCATGTCAAAAGTCACTTACAGGTGTAAATGCATTTTTTTGCATGAACTTCTGCAATGTTTTATTTTGACGTTTTTTCTAATACTGTTGTTTTCTTGTGTTTGCAGAAATATCGGCTTGCAAAGTATCTCCCTGAGTCTTCTGCTGATGGTTGGTCCATACGAATCACTAGTAACTTTTATTTTTATAAATTGTCTTCATAAATTGTACCCTGTCATTGAGGGATTCCTAAAAAATGAGGACAATGTAACATGTGCTGTCTTTTGAATGTGATTTGTCTCATTAGTTCTATTACCAGGTGGGAAATCAGAAAAGAAGGAGCCAGGGGATTCATTATCCAGCTTGGACAATTCGAACTCTTCGTAAGTGAAGATTTCTATGTGACCATAAAATGTTATATGATAGAAATATCAACACTACATTATCCAGTTTGGTTAGTTCATCATTTTTTGTAAGTGAAGATACCTATGCGACCATAAAATGCTACATATGGTTCAGTTCAATAGTCATAATGTTTCTTGGTGTGCCTATCTGAGCTGCTCAACTCATTATCCAGCACGAACAATTCGAACTCTTCGCAAGTGAAGACTTATATGACCATAAAATGTTATATATACAACGACAAAACCTTTTCCTACAATTAAGTAGGGCCGGCTAATAAAATGTTATATATGCTAGATGGAAATTTCAAGGCTACATTATCCAGCTTGGATAATTCCTCCCTTCTGTAAGTCAAGACACATATGAGACAATAAAATGCTATTTATGGTCGATGGAAGTATTAAGACTACCTACTTCAGTTCAATAGTGATAGTGTACCTTGCTGTTCACATATGATCTGCTCAAGTCCCGCTGCATCCTCTAATTGAGTGCCGACCTCGAAAATAGGAAATTATTTGAATAGATCCTAGTCTTCTGGACATTTTCTCTTTTAGGATCTCTACTTTGTTGAGGCTCAAAATGGATCCTAAGCTTATTACTGCTCTCAGTATCTCCTTATAGTTTCTGGTGTAATTCTAAAAAATGAGTTTCTTCGTATCTCTTTCCTTTCATTCTTTCTCCTTTTTATCCTATTTTGAAATGCCGGTGTTTATTCTTCTGAGTTCTGACATTAGTCATTAGCATTACACTTTGATGCTCGATGTCCATGCTTCCTCCTTGATTTTATTCCATCTTATTCCCCCCATTCTTTATTACCTAACAACTTTAACCTGTCTATTGTAGTGCTGCACACTTGAACTTGGTGGTATAAGTTGGAGACAAGCACACACTGAACTAGACGAAATCAAGTTTGTCTTCTTCTGGGCGGCAGCCTGTCACGAGAAGAGTTCCCATGTTGGGAACCCTAGGGGCCAATGGCCTATTTATTAAAAAAAACTTATTCTGCTGCTATAGCCCATGTGGGCTTATGTTGGAAAAAAATGGGGGGAAGCCCAAGGGGGATGCGGAGGGAAAAAAAGAGAGTTGGGCCCAAATGGGTCGTTGAAAAAAAATCCAGCAAAAAAAAGAGGGGGCACGCATTAAAAAAAAGAAGGGGGTTGATGAGTCTTTGGGCCCTTTGGGCTATGATATCGAAAAAAAGAGGCACGTACAAGAAAAAGCCGTACGCAAAATATTTGCAAAAAGATGCAAAAAGGTAGAGAAAAGCCGTAAAAAAACGTTGAAACGGCTTAAAAAAATTTTTGACGGCTTATTTTATAAAATTGATGAAAAGCCGCATGAAATTTTTGTGAATGTTTCATGTTTTTCCCAGTTTATTGTCTTCTCCCAACTTGGTCGCTATTCATTATTTTCCGACAAGCATGGGAGAAAGGGGAGTATTGTGTAGAGTCACAGGTATATTCCAGATTCAGATTATCCAGTCCAGTTGCCAGCCGGATTGTTCAGACTCTACAGTGATCAATTATTTCAGACTCGATGATTATTTTCGAGTCCTCAATTCAGACACACACGCGGATGCAATCTTTTCAGATGAGCACATGTATGCCATCTTTTGTAGTGGTCCCCATCATTCTTGTTTTGTCGCCGGAATTTTCATGAGCCATAGGGACTCCAGAGTAGAGGATCATTCCCTATGCCATGTTGGCAAGGGGGGTTTTCATGTGGTATCATAGGGACTTCAGAGTAGGGTACCATTCTCTGTGCCAGATGGGAGAGACCTAGTTCTTCAACGAGGAGACTTTCAGACTCCATTCTCCGGTGACCGTAGACTCCGATGAGGATTGCACTTCCTCGGTCGTTTCAGTTCAACCCTTTTCAGAGATGGAGCAGTTGTCCACATGTTGTGGCGAGCCAGAGTACTCCGACGAGGAGACTCATTTTCAGTTGCAGTGACTCTGACAGGCGCAGTTCAGAGCACATGCTCTCCGACGAGGAGATTCAGCAAACACACACTCCAGCTTGTTCGTCCTCCTCACCTGCATGGCATGAGAAGCAACGTCCTCGACGACAACCGACAATTGTACATGTTGAGGATATATTGTCCGTAGTGTCTTGTAGCGTGAGCTGAGTTTCTTTCTGTTTGTCCAAGCTAAGCATGCATGCTCCTGCTTGAGGGGGGTGTTGGAGTATTTGGTTGTGTGCCATATGAGTTGTAGGAGGGTAAATGGATCCTGGAGAGATCCATTTACCCCATCCATATGTTTAGTCCCACATCTACTAGTGGTAGGACTTGGAGGCTCTGTGGAGGCTATATAAGGAGTCCCAGACCTCCTGTATCCATTGAGAAAGTCAATAGACAAACATGGCCCTTTGAGGCCTTCTCCTGTAGTTTCATCCCGCTCATTAGGGAGTAGGATTACACGTTAAAATCCCGTTCTTATTGTTCTTTATCTTTTTCCATGTTTTGCTTCTGCATTCTCTATTTTCTAGTACCCTCAACCAAGTGAATGAGATTCTAGCAATGCAAACTAACCATCACATGAAAATGTATCGTGTTAGCTATTACCTTTTTTAGCCACCTCTTCGACGATAGTTACCTCCACTCCACCTCTCACTTTCCATCCTCCTTTTCAACGATCTTATGCACCAAACCCCTGCCATCCATCTCCTCCTTAGTCAACTCATACGAATCCTCCAGTAAAGCCAATGTCATCGGCTCCTCCTGAACTGTACCACATCGTTACTTCCTATCTTGCATGTTCTCCTTCCTGAATTAAATTAGATTATTCCAAAAGCCTCCAGCTTCAAGAACAATTATCAATGGTCGTTTCATGCACCAACAACCCTTGTTGAGATATTTATACATTCCATGTATCTCTCCTGTTATTTTTATTTCATTCTGTCTATTCTATGTAATTTACCCATAGGCCTCTCCCTGTATAAGAGAGCCTAGGGTTACGAGGAATAAACATCTCTCGTTTTCTTCCAACATGGTATCAGAGCGGCAGTCCTAGATCGGAGATCTCGTACCCAAAAACTCTAACTTCACCTTCTACCCATCTCCGTGCACCGCCACCCATACATGCGGTAGTCGGCGCACACCTCTGCGTGTCGGGGCACGCCTTCGCACGTCGACCTCTTCATCGGGCCATCACCTACGCGCCGTCGCCCACGCGCACTGCACGTAGCACACGCGCGTCACCTGCGCGTGTGCGCTAGCCACCGTGCGCCAACCTGCGCGTACTCCTATGCTTTCGTGCTCTTGTGCGCTGATCTGCGCACCTCCCCGCACTGTGCCTAGCATCGCCTAGCGCAGTTCAGCGCACTCCGCATGTTGTGCCTCTACGCTCCGTCGTCGTTCACCTCATTTCGTTGATGGATTTGGGGGCATAAGTCTACATATGCACCCAAATCCACGTATGTTTGTGTAGACATTAATTAATTGGTCTATGATATTCTAGTCTTCTATATCCAGCAAGATGTCTGAGAATAAAGTTGATGTAAGCGTCACGGGCGTCTTCAGAGGTTTGGCGCCTATTGTCAAGATGGACGGGACAAATTATGAGCTCTGGGCTATGCAGTTCATGAGCCTTATGAAGTCTAATGGTAAGAAACATATTCTTACCGAGGAAGAACCAATGGAGAAGACTGGGATAAATGCCTCATGGGAGGCGGACGACGCTTATGCCAAGGTGTGGCTGCGCGAAATATTGACGATTGAGATCGCTAATGATGTGTTACATCATCCTACCGCTAAGGCGATGCGGGATATCCTCGCAGCAACATATTCTCAAGCGAGGAACGAGACGAAGATCCTTCAACTTCAGCATGATATATTCACTATCAAGCAGAACGGATGTTCTTTGCATTCACTGTATACATCCTTGCGTGGGATGTTTGAGAAGCTTCACAGTTTCATGCTTCTAACGACAACTCTTGAGCAGCAAAAGACATATAGGAATGCTACCATGGTAATACCTTGCAGCTCTTGACCATGAATATGAAGTTGCTCACTCTCAGATTTTAGCAGATGCCTTTATTCCTCCCATGGAGGAAGCTTTCCGCAGACTCAGCAGGATTATTATTCCTTCTACAGCTCCTAGTTAGACTTCCTCGGCTATGGCATCCTCTCAAGGAAGAGGAGGTCATTCTACCTTCCGTGGGCGTGGACCTCATGGTAGAGGAGGTCGCACTCGTCAGCCTTGCACCTTCTGTCACCACCCAAGTCACTCTGAGGACACATGCTATTCTAAGCATGTGTTCCCGGTATCAGCTCGTGTTGCAGAACAGATTGAGTCTCCTGCTGCTTCTACTTTAGATCAGAGGTTTGATCACCTTGTTACCAGACTGAGAGATATTATACCCCCTTCTGCTTCACCATCCTCAGGAGATCACTCAGATGTAGCAGCCTCAGCAGCTGTCAATACCTCTGCTACATCTAGCACCTCAGGTACCTTATGCTTTTACATCTTGTCACGTTTCTGACAATACAGAGCGGATTATGGACTTCAGTGCTACACATAATCTATGTGGAGACATACATCAGCTTACGTCATATAGACAAGTTGCTCCAGGGAGAACAATTGTGATAACAGATGGGACTCATTCCCCAATCACAGGACATGGGGAGATCACTCTGACACCTTCAATGTGCCTGCAGAATGTGCTACATGCTCCAGATTTCTCTATGAACTTACTTTCTATTAGTCAGATTACGAAAGATTTGCACTACCGAGCTATATTTGACCCATTGTGTCTTATTTTTCATGACATTCTTACGGGCAAAGTGATTGGGTGTGACCGTAAGCAAGGTGGTCTCTATCGCCTGGTTCAGTCTTCATATGCTGGCATCTCTTCTCATTCGTCTGGATCAGTCTCTCCGTTCACTTGGCACCTCCGATTTGGTCATCTCCCTCTTCAAAAGATGAGTCATATGCTACCACAGATTTCACCTAAATCGTCATTTCAGTATGAAGCTTGTCAGTTGGGAAAGCATCATTGGTCTGCCTTTCCCAATCATCAGAGTTGGAGCAGTAGCTCCTGTTTTGAGTTATTTCATGTTGAAATCTGGGGTTCGAGTCATGTACCTGATCACCAAGGACACATATTTTATCTTGTAGCTATGGATGATTTTTCTCATTTGTCATGGGTGTTTCTTTTGAAAAATAAATCTGAAGCAGGGGATGTGATTAAAACCTTTATTATTGAAGTACAAAATGTCTTCTCCACTTTTGTGAAGTTTGTGCGAACTGATAATGCATTGGAATTTTGTATCCATGACCTTTCTCATTTCCTGTCATCAAGAGGGATTATTCATCAAACATCTTGCTCTTACACTTCTCTGCAAAATGACGTTGTAGAAAGGAAGCATCATCATCTTCTTGATGTAACTCGGACTCTCCTCATTCAGAGTCACGCACCACATTCGTTCTGCGATGATGTAGTTCTACTGCATGCTACTTGGTGAATCTTATGCCATCATCTGTCCTGGGAGAGAAAATTCCTTTTTCCATAGTCTTTCCTGAGAAGGAGCTATTCTCACTCTCTCCTCATGTGTTCGGATCTGTTGCTTTTGTTCACCAGTTGACTCCTGGTCTTGATAAGCTCGCTCCTAGAGCTGTCAAATGTGTGTTTGTCGGATACTCCAGGACTCAGAAGGGATATCGATATTATGACCCTCTACGCAGAAAATATTATATAAGTGTTGATGTCACATTTGAGTCTGCGATGTATTTATCTCCTACATGTGATAGATTGGCTTCATCGAATGTGGATAATGAAATCTACATGCCACCACCTCTTGTGTTTGTCATCCCTCTACCTCCACCTCCTCCTACTAACGAGTCTCGTGCACCACTGGTTCCATCTCTACCTAAGTTCTATATTTGTCGGACTACTTCTACTCATGATCATCGCCCATTATCCATGGAGCCCCAGGTTTATCTGATAGCAGAGCTGCTAACGATGGGTCTGGAGATGTATCTGTGCAGGACACTTTGCAGGAGATTAGCACTCAAATGGAGGATGTTCATTACGATATGGATATTCCTATTGCAGTCCGGAAGCAGAAGAGATCTTGTGTGTCCTACCCCCTGGCTTCTCAGGTCTCCTTTCATCGTCTCACAGGGGATTTTCATATATTTGTATAGGCTTTATCTAACGTGGAAATTCCACGGAAGTATGAAGAAGCATTGAAAGAAGGTCGTCGGCGCTTGACGATGGAAGAGGAGATGGTTGCATTACAGTCCCGTAGTACATGGAGTCTTGTTTCTGCTCCAGTTGACGCGTCTGTTGTGGAATGCAAATGGATGTTCACTGTGAAACACCGAGCGGATGGCAGTATGGATCGTTTTAAGGCGAGACTAGTGGCACGTGGGCTCACCCAAACATATGGGGTGGACTATCAGGATACCTTCTCCCCCGTAGCCAGGCACTCTACTCTGCGTATACTTCTCTCAGTTGTTGTGGCACGTGATTGCCCCCTGTATCAACGCGATGTCAAGAATGCATTCCTTTACGGTGACATACAGGAGGAGGTCTACATGCAGCAGCCACCGGGGTTTGCTGCTGAGGGGGAGTGTCAGAAGGTATGCAGACTACACAAGGCTTTTTATGGCCTTAAGCAGAGTCCAAGAGCATGATTCCAGAAGCTCTCGGATCTAATAGAGCAACATGGGTTTGTGCGTTCAACTACCGATCACTCCTTGTTTGTACAGAAGACTTAGAGAGGTACTATTGTCATTCTTGTGTATGTTGATGACATTATTATTACAAGGGATGACAAACAGGGTATTCAGGGCGCCAAGGACTTCCTAGGTCAGCAGTTTGTTACCAAGGATCTTGGACATCTACGTTACTTCCTTGGTTTGGAATTTGCAAGGAACCAACGAGGTCTTGTGATGACTCAGAGAAAATATGTTTCAGACCTCCTTTTAGAGACAGGCATGGCAGATTGCAGACCTGCCAGTGATCCAAGCATGAAGCTATACGATGATGACACTGTGGAGGTCGACAAGAGGAGATACAGGGAGCTTGTTGGCAAGCTACTATATGTGACCATCACCAGGCCTGACATATCCTTTGTTGAGAGCAAAGTAAGCCAATTTATGGAACAACCTAGGTAGGTACATATGGATGCAGTCAATATGATTCTGAGATATCTGAAGACTTCACCTGGTACAGGACTTCTGTTTAGCAGCAGCTCATCTTTCTCAGTTACTGCATGTGCAGATTATGCTGGATGTCTTAAAGATAGAAAGTCTACCTCGGAGTTTGCTGTGTTTATAGGAAGTTCTTGGTCTCATGGAAGAGCAAGAAGCAGACTATAGTTGCAAGATAAAGTGCAGAGTCAGAATACAGGGCTATGGCACAACGCTACCACAGAGATGATGTGGGTCAGATCTGTTCTTACTGACGTAACTATAGAGGTGCCACTTCCTATGCATCTCCAATGTGATAATCAAGTTGCTCTGTTTATTTCCAACAATCCAACATTCCATGAGAGAACCAAACATATTGAGGTAGACTACTATACCATAGATATGATTCAGAAAGGCCTTCTTTCTACTTCTCATGTGAGTTCAGGGAAGCAAACAACAGTTATTTTCACCAAAGCATTACTCAGAGGATCATTTCAGAAATGTTCGTCCAAGATGAGCATGATTGACATCTATGCTCCATCTTAAGGGGGAGTGTTGAGATATTTATACATTCCATATATCTCTCTTGTTATTTTTATTTCGTTCTGTCTATTCTATGTAATTTACCCATAAGCCTCTCCCTATATAAGAGAACCTAGGGTTACGAGGAATAAACATCTCTCGTTGTTTTCTTCCAACAGCCCTGATCAGAAAGAGCCCACCAAATCTTAGAAATTATCCTCTAGCAGCCATGTCAGCTTGCATATGAAAAAGTAGGACTAAACCTTGCCCCATCGCAGTTCAGGCAAAGGGTAGAGTGGTCCGACCTTTGAGCAAGGAAGAGACATGACCGCAACCAACTGGAATATCTCCAGAGCTTCGATTAACAACATGAATCGATCAATCCTCGACTCGACTTGGAGGAAGAGCTTCTCCATGTATATTTGCCATCCAATGAATACAAAACCTCCAGCACTAGATCCTCCACTAACTCAGTAAAAAGAGAACTTGCATGCGGGCCACCTCTCCCACCATGCTTGTTCTCCGAAAGAAGTATGGCATTGAAGTCCCCACCCACAATCCATGTTGATGCATAGAGATGCGCATTGGAATGGGCTAGCTCGACCCAACTCAAACCCGAAACAATTTTGGGTCAAGCTCGGGCCAAGATTTTAGGCCCATTTATTAATTGGGTCGGGCTCAGCTCTCCCGAAAGCCCAGCCTGTAAGAGAGCCTGATATAGGACCTACGAGCCTGGCCCGATAGAGGACCCACGAGTCCAGTTATTGATCCCAATAACTCCTCTGGTGGTCCTTAGACAAGGGCTTTTCCCCCTTCCCCACGTAAGTGCCCCCTACCCCCTTTTGATTCTACACCCCGACCCTTACCCCACGATCTCGCATCCGCTAGCCCTAGCTGCCCAGTCGCGCCACCCACCCTCCATTGGTCATTTCTGCCATGTGGAGGCTTTGAGTAGCAACACACAATCGCATGGAGCGCTGCCCACCCATGCTCCTCTCTTTCAACATGCAACTCGAGAAGGGTTCATTTTTTGGGTTTTTTCATAATCATTTTAAATTTCTTGCGTTAATATTATTATTGAAGATGTTTGGTATTGTGATTATATCTTATATTCAATTTAGGGTTTAGGTTGTTAACCCCACTATTATGATGTTGGTCCACTTGAATCTCTGAGATTATTAACTCAACTTTATTAGTCAAATAGGCATCCAAGAAGACCATTTAATGGGCCTGGTCGAGGCCCGACCCATAATAATTGGGTCAGACTTGGGCTTAATTCCCAAAAAATAAAATTAATGGGCCTAGGCCCAATCCAAAGCCCACAAAAATAATTGGGCTTGGGCCTGGACCCTATAGGGCCCGACCCATACTCATCCCTATCAGTGCATGACTACCCCCTATCTCTCACCTCCCTCAACTCGGCCTACAAATCCAAATTTAACAAAGTCACAAAATCACCATACACCGATGTCATCATGAATATGGAGCAATCCTTCTTACACTCCAAACCCATTGACATTGTCCACATCATTGTCTTCTCGTCAACAAGGTTGAAAAGTTCCCTATTCCAAGCAGTAATAATTCCCCAAGAACTTCCCTCTTGCAAAACTGCTCTGAATTCTGAAAACCAAGGGCCCGACATGGATCTCTACAGTGACGAATCCCAAGTACAAATTGTCATTTCTTGCAAGCAAGAAATATCCACCTGCCAAGTGGCGAAAAGGGCCCCAACTACCATCTTCATAAGGAAACAAAGTGGATGCTCCCCACCACCTGAATACTGACATGGCTCGCCTCCACCACCTCAAATGGACAATCCACTGCTTGACTCCCTTCTGCCAAAGGAACCTCCTTCTCCAACACCTTGCAAGCCAGCTCATAAAGAATCTCATGTCTCTGTTGCGCCACGAGCTCTTCGCAAACAAGCTCGACATGCTGCTCTAGACCCACCAAGTCAACATTTTGCTCGACCTCAATACATCAATAAAAAAGCCCCCCAACATGACCCAACTTTTCTTGCCTTGTCACCCTGTCTAGGGTGTATCAAGCCTCCTTTTTGCAAAAAGATCAAAACCTCCTTATGGAGCATTTTTGCCTCCTTTAGTCGGTGCTCCGACCGATCACCACCAGACACGGCAGCTGCCTTTTGAGAAGCGAACATACCATGTCTAGGATGGGACCCAACATGGACCACCCAATGCTCCTCCTACACTCGCCACTTCCACTGACAGCTTCTCAGCTTCAACTGCCACCACAGGGCCCATCTCCCTCCTTCCTGCAAAAGAGGACACATTCACACGCACACAAGGTTGCAAAAAGCAATATGCGGTATTCAGTCGGTAGGGCCACTGATTATTGATTAAACGGTATGCGGGAGTTTAAACGGAAATTACACGGGTTATGCGGTTTTGCATTTTTAATTAATAAAAATTATTAAATACATATAGTTAATAAAAAAGTATAAATAAATATGAAAAATATAATCACATATTCACAATATATATCAAATATTGTCAAATTCAAGGAAATGTTTCATCTAAATGTCAAAATAGACAAGATAAACAATTACAATTCATAGCATGAATCCAAAAAGTCATGGATAATGGTAATCCTTTGAAAAAAGTAGATCCATGTTCTTAAAGGGATGTTTCAGACTGCTTAAAAGACCGCATAAGACCGCTTAAGGTCGTTTAAACGGCCGTTTATGCGGCCTGACCGTTTATGGGCCGCTTTTGGTTAAACGATGCGGTCAGGCACCGCATACATTTAAAAGGTCGTTTAAAAGGCCGCTTAGACCGTTTTTTGCATCCTTGCATGCACGAGATTGCTAATTAGTTTGGCCAAACCACAGAATCAATCATAACTTAGTACCAATAGTGACCTAATGGCCCATCAGACACCAAAGTGGGCTCAACCATAGAATTCAGACCCACATGAGCCCTCGCCCCATAAACAGGTTATTGGTAAACTCAGAAGAGGAAGCAAAATTTGAAGAGTCTTGAAGAATCGCATCTAGAAACGTCTTATGAGGAGTAACATTTCGAATCCCATGGGTCTCACTTCTCCAAATAACGGGGGATTTCGGAAGTGGTGTCGAAGCAGCTTCTTGGCGGCACAACAGTCACACAGATCAGGCCTCCGCCCTCGGCGCATCCACCTCTCCTTCGCCTACAATTTCCAGCCATGTCTGCACAATTGCCCCCCTAATCTTCATATACACGTGCAATGATGACATTAACATCGCACCCTTTATTAAGATCTCCTTGCCAATGTCCTCCCGAACCACATGCCATTGCTAATGAGTTCGACAATGACAAGGGCATGTGCTAGTGCCTCTCACAGCACCTCAGCTACGGCATCGGATCAGACCTCCAGATAAATGCGCCTTCCACCTAGATTTTCCTTCGAGGCACCATCCAGAATCTGCGGCTGATGCCAAGAGATGGTGCTCGTTCTTGGTCTTAGAAGAATCACCTTGAAAGCACTGTCGAGAACCTTTGCATCCCCTCGATGGAAATACGACAAATACAAAGAGCTTCACTATTCAACCAAATCACATTAACTCGAACCCCCTTAGCCCTAACAACAGTCACCCGTTTATGAAATTTCCCCAGCATGCCCTTCATCGATTGTAACACCATCCATTGGGGATCCCTCAGGATCCCTCTCTTACATGCTCTTCATCAGGTCCACCAACAGGTCTTCCGACAAGAATGTCGACGGAGTATCCTTGGACAAGAACACTGGCAAAGCAAAGCATCCTTCTCCAGCCACTTTCGGCAGACCCTACAATCATGCCTCCCGTGGTTAGGGCAACCACATTGGAAGCATTAGTGCTCCTTGGAGGGGCACGACCTCGAGAGACGACCATCCACCCCGCACCGGAAGCACCATGACCCAAACCGAGACTGCGACAAGCGAGGCTTCTTCTTGGGCAGACTCCAGTCAACCTCTTCCTCTAGAGCATCATGCTTCTCCTCCACATGTTCCTCCACCACGTCCTCCACCCTCCCTTCATCATCCGCAATAGACGCAACTTTTTCGGTGGCTCTCGTTCAATAGTTCCGCATGCTGTCCTTTCTCTCTGCCTCCCCCCCCCCCCGCACACCCTCTTCCTCTTCCGTTCATTGCTCACCCTTAACATGGTGATGCTTGCAATCTCCTATTTCCATCGCCATCAACAAAGTATCTATCACATGTCTGTTCATAATAACACAATTTGCATTGAAGTAATAATATATCATCCATCACCATGAGGAGCTGGTTGACAAGCACGTTAGCAACAATGAGATAAATGACTTTTGAAAGTGCAATGGATGTAAAATCATTAACCCTTTTGAAAACCTATTTCTTAGGCAGAAAGAAAATCGAAGAACCATTCACCAATCAAAACCATAGTTACCCATAATAAACTCCTCGATCAACCCATTGATGTCATCGCGAGTGGCCTCCTAGAATTAATAAAAATGAAAACTGGGAATCTGTCCGGATGAGTGCTCCATTCACTTTCAATGCAAATATTGCAATCCTAACTTTATCTGTCAGGCCATCCGTCTGCATTAGATGAAATCTGGCCGCTACTCCTTGTTAATCTAGTGGAAGCTTGGAACTATGGAAGTGATACTAACTATGGAAGTGATACACCGTCACACTTCTAATCTCTTGCTTACCTTAGTTCCCGACACCATCCACCTCAATAGAGCGGATGTAAGCCTTTGTTGACTGTTGGCTGCAAAATGAAAGGATTCCATATTTCTATCGCCCTCCCTAAACCACTTCTACATCTTTGCCTTCATTCAACTTCACACTTCTGGATACAGTATCTTTATTGACGATGGCGAGTGCGGAGAAAATGAAGGCGGTGCTCGTCTGGGAAAAGGAGGAGAAGCGAGCTTTCGACAACAACGAAGAGGAACCTCAGGTAGGGGGAGGCGGGGAATGGACGAGGGTGACTCATAAGAAGCATGAGCGAAGGTGTTTTCGATGTGGAATCAGAGGGCATGTTGCCTCATTCTGTCCTTCACCCCAAGGTGCTTTTCTTGCGGGAAGACGGGACACCGTCAGGCAAACTGCATGGCGGTTCGTGGGTCAGTTGGAGCATCGGGTACTACGAGGGACCAGGCTTTCCGTGGTGGCCGTTACAACGTGCATACTACTGATGTTCGTCGAGGAGGTCCATCTTTCGCGGAGATGGTGGGGAACGTGTATCGGGGTGCAACTGCAACAAAGCATGTGAGTGCTCCTAATACTATGGTACGGGGTGGCGGCGTTGCGGCCTCGATAGAAGTCGCGGATATCGCTCGGGATTCAGGGCTGCATGCGCTGATCGGGTATGCAGTGAGGGGCGACATTGCGATGGACGTGGTGCTTTCACATCTGCGTGGGTTCCTGGGCCCGCGTTTCGCCGGCGATGTAGTGAAGCTGGATGCTGGAAGATGATGTGTTCGTGGTTTATCGACCGACCAGAGGGATCGGCTTCTGTGCAATGGTGATGTCGCCAACGTCTGCTGGAGAAGGTTGCGTTTTGCGGGTGGGGCCTGTTCGGAGATGGAAGTATGCGTGGCTAGGGTAAAGGGAGTCCCCTTCCTTTCGCGATCGATTGGATGCTTGAGGAAGGCCTTGCGGCGATGGGGAACGGTTCGAGCGGTGCTGGAGGACGACCTCAGGCCGGGTTCGCCTGTGGAGGACACGAGGGTCCTACTTGAGTGCAACAAGAGCTTCCTCGACAAGGTCAGTGGGCGAAGCATGTTCGCGGAAATGAAGATCGGGTGCTTCTCTTTCAGTATTGAGCTGCTGGTCGACGATCCTTCGCCTCCTCCGGAGGTTTCGAGGGAGGAGGCCGGTGGGGGGTTCGGGGGTGTGAGGCCCGCTCCTCAGATCTGGGAATACCCGTTTACATATCACCCGTAGTATTATGTTCGCTAAAGATTGCATTAGAGTGCTGAAAATCAGGGGAATTTTTTTTCTTTCAAATGACATTCACAAACAACTAACAATAAGCCACAGAACTACACTATGTCACAATTATATTGCATAAATTCCATAGCAGTTGGCATGTAACAGAAATTGTATTATGTACATGCATCCCGATTATAGCAGAAGAGAAATAAAAACATATAATATCTTGAACAACTATAACATGCGTACCTGATAATTGTAACTGCAGAAGCTGATGTTCAACTGTCCCAATACAACGGTGCAGGTATTTTGCCTGCAATCCATGGAATAGGGAGAAAAGAACATCAACAAACGTTGAGTACATCTAATTTATTAAAATTAACAGGAATTTAATGGTTCCAAAAGAAAGCAAGTAATGTGGCCTTGACAATTAAAATTTAAAGCTACTTGCAATGAAACAGGCTTTCAAGTTGTTAGGTTTGGTATGTAAAACCCCATTCTACTCATCCTACACTAATTACCCACATTAATCATTGATATACAAATATCATATGGTCCATATTTAAGTCATTGCCTTTCTATTTGAGAATGTGAATGATGAGACTCTGATATGATGATTATCTCTATTAAATGCTTATAATGATGATTAAGAATCTTGTGGATTGATCATAGTAAGGGTACATGATGGATCCGGGGTTTTGATTCTTTTTTTTGTTGATTTTCTCAAGCTTAGTCGATAGTCTGTGGTCTTGGTCTGGGTAAGACCTCACACTATGACTCTAAGGTAGTAAGGAAGCCTTAGGGTTGGGGTGCCTCTGTAGGCATGCGGTGGAGTAATATGCATCCTAACTAAGTTCCCAACACGTCCACTAGCTATTTCAACCAACTGTGATAGTAGCTTGTAGTCTGGTAAGGATAATTTTCATGATATGGTCTTTTCTCTTTGTCAGGAATTATTGGCAGAAAAGTAACTAGTTCAACGGAAACCAACTCAACTGTAACCAAGCTTCCATGTAACCAATTCAACTGTAATTCAACTTTAGCCAAACTCAATTGTGACTCAATCCAATCTCAATGTAACTTTATCAAATTCAACTATAACTGTTTCAGATGTAGCCATAGAGGTTTCAGATGTATGCAGGGATGATTCGGATGTAGCATCGCCAAGTCTGCTGGCGAAAAATAAACAAAACTCAAGCGGTGAAGTAGCCTACAAAAGGCTCTTCCGTCTCGCCCTCTAATTGAAAGGCGGTCCAATAGAGGGATAGGTCTACTCCAAAACTACGCCACTGAGACGGGTGAGAGAGACTTTCCGGAAAAGTCGCTCTAAAAGAAAAACCGGCCCGACCCGTATGGGCTAACGAGCTCGAAAAACTAAAACCAAGGGTCCTCCAGCCTAGGTACCCTAAAGAACAAGGGTCAGCGGAACTGGTCTTTAAAAGAAAACCTGTGGATCCCAGAGAGGCGTAAAAACTGCGAGTGCTCGCGAAAAACCGAGAAAAAAACTGGGATCCTAGACCCGCGCACGAAGCGGCCGCTGCCCTAACTGGGCTTCCTAATCTCCCGCCCAGCTGAGGGTCACCGCACCCTCGCACAGTCAGGTGTAAAGGTCACCATGACTGGCACTTTAAATTATCCGTCATCATTGAATCACTATTGTTGACTTGATTCTTCAATCTTTCTCGATCTCTATTGTGGTTGAGATCTTAATAGAACCGATTCATCCTTGATTTCACTTATTGGTCTACCACATCCTTTCTCAACCGCCTCTATGGTTGACTTACAATCTATGTATTTTGTCACTACCTATCTTTGATGATATGTATAAATAGTAGGTTATACTCAAGGATCAATTGACTGATGATTTCTTATTCACAATGATCTTAGAAAATCATATGTTGACTCCATAAAAGAAAAGTATTAATATTTTAAAACTTGTAATTCACTCTTATTAACAAGGTCATGAGATTGGAGGTTGTTCCTTGGATCTGGGATCTAAGTGCAAAACGGCGCATATATTTCCACTTTTTAATTTGTTAGATTAAAAGCTATTCATTAATTTTGTTCTAAATTCTAATGCGAAAATTAGATCAAGAATGCACAGATCATGAGATTTTTTAGAGCAATATCTTAATTTATATTTCCCAGCTCAAAGTAACTGTATTTTAATTGAATCTTTTAATTTGAAAATTTTGAACAAAGAACAGAATAGTGAGGTGAATACATATATGTAGAACCACTTGTCAAATCATATAAATTCGAGATTTCGTAGCGAGTAATCTCACATTAGCTTTACAATTCTAGAAAGAAAAAGAGAGCAGATTCTGTGTGTATGGATGAAAGTGGTGGTGTGTGTATGGCCTCTTTGTCTTGTTTCCCGTTCTATTCTATATTTCTTGATGACAAGATGGCCTTCAAGTTTTCCGAAGATGATGTTCAGCAGAGATGGATCAATCCCACACTTTTGTGTTGGATTGAGTTACACGATATAGATATATAGATCTATGTGATTGTGAGGCGGTTTAAGGACCAAGAGATTAAAGCTACAGGGTTTGTCCTCTTACGACAGTTCTATCTCCCTACAAGATAATTATAATGTATCCCCACCACCTCTAACTAAAGATGTCGTTGAACTAATCTGAAAAGCTACGGATGAAGTCAACAATAACACAACTGCTATTATTATTGATTTTCAAGTCTCAGATTCCATCGAAAATTCATGACCTCCATTGGCCTTTTATGTTGAATTTACTTTGGAAGATTTTTTTTTAGCACGAGTAGATTTGTTGTGACTAATATCTTTAGTATATATATTAAGGTTGTATGAACATATGGTTATTAATTTTACAATAGCCTTTCTATCAAAAAATGATTACTGAAATTTTAGAGGAAATAAAAGGAAAACTGTTGCTGCTGTATGAACTTGTATAAATATACAATGATAACTTTATGATGAGACATTTCGTGTATTATCTACAATGATTACCTCTAAGATAGGTTTCCAAAAGTAGTTTATATGATTGTGGTGACATTTGGTTGAGCATACGTATATACATTCACCCCTTAATATTTTATTTTAAAGGCATTAATAACTGGTTTGATTTATTTTTTTTCCTTCTTTTGTATGAGACACATCAATAGGATGGTTGTATATTGTACTTTAAATCATATTGCATGCAAGATTGGATGCAAGATTGGAGAAAAGGCTTTGTTGCATGTAGCCGACCCTACTTAATTGTGGGAAAAGGCTTTGTTGTTGTTGTTGTTGCATGCAAGATTGGAGAAAATCATGTTGCATGCAAAATTTTCCAGAAATTCAGGAGCACAATAGGGATGAAATTTAAGGAACTCATTCATTATATGTTTTTCTTTTTGTTGGTTCATACATGGAAAGCAGCAAAAGGAGGAGAAGAGATTGTACCTCTATTGGTCTCAAAATTTGAGATCAATGCATGCATGCAAGTGGTTGAATTGGAGACTTTAGCAATATCAATTTCTCCCCTGGAAGCAGCAGTGAAGTGGCTGGAGGAGCACCAAAATCGATGGGGAAAAGGGCAATTGCTTCAGCTGAAGCAGAGGGAGGCAACAACTCCACTTTATTGGAGCTCCAGCAGGAGGGAAGAGGTTCCAGTAGCAGTTGCATGCTGCTGGAAATTTGCTACAGCAGCAATAGAAGAGTTGGGGCTTCCAGCACTTGTTATTTGCTTCAGAATTTGATCTTCAATGGCAGCAGCTGTACTCCATGGTGTACCAGTAGGGCTCCAGCAGATAGCTTGGGCACCACAGGTGGCTGAATGGAGGGAAAACAATCCCCACAGCAGCTGCTGCAGCTTGGTTGCATGAAGATGAAGGGAAAAGTTGGACTTCTCGGTTGTGATTTGGTGAGAAAACAAAAGTAGAGAAGAATAGAGGGGTTTTGGTGCTTATATAAGTTAGGAGAGAGGGATTTGTTGGCCAAGTGGGGATATATACAAGCCATGTGGAGGGAGAGAATATTCCAAGTGGAGAGGAATGCAGACAAGTGGAAAGGGACAGCAGACAACAATCTGCTTTGTTGTAAATTTTTTTTATTCTATTTTTTTAAACTATAGCTCTCTTCCATATAGAAAACCGAAGTTGACCGCATATACACCTCGGGTGTCGGATTTTGGTGCGCAATAGCTCGTTTTGACCGTCTCTGAATGACGATCAAAATGAGTATAATATTCATATACTTCGGGTCGAAGATGAATCTCCGAAATTTCCGGGTACGGTCTTGATTGGTCATTAAATTTTACGATTTTAAAATATCAAATGACCTCCGATTGACGAACGGTCGATTACGTTGGTCTTGTTTCGTCGAATCGGATTTTATGGCGGTCTTGGTTTGTTTTGCGGTCTCCGAATTTGCGTCGCGGCTTTTCGGACGCGCATTACGATGCGATCGATTTTTGATTGATTTTTGCCCAAATGACCTTTGATTTACGATCAATTGATCGATTTATGTTATTTAACATTGATTAATAACTTTATTGAGTTATACAGACCCTAATCGGGCCGGGTTCGGGTTTGTGCATATATGGATGTTACAGGGGCGCTTCGGGTACCGTGATGGCGGTTGGGTTTCCGAGGGGACCCCTCGGTGGAACGGCGCGATCATTGATGTGCACGCGGCGCTTCGTGAACTCATCCCCGGTTATGTACCTGTCGGCAAATATATTCCCTTTGCATGATGACGTGGCCAAGGGACTCCCGGGGTCATCGCTGTCATCATTGGAGTCGGGTGTGGATGTGGATCCGAATGTTTGGGCCAAGCACACGGACCCCCTCGTGGATCCTTGCGGTTTCTCTTACAGTTGCGGATCCAAGGGATTTCCAGGATGCGGGTGTCAGTCGGGTGTCCTCAGATCGCGTGATGCTCTTGCCGGTCATGACTTCCTCAGCCTCGTTGACGTGGTTTTTTCCCTCTTGGGGGTTTAATAGCGCGCCAAGTGGCCCTTCGCAGATGGTTTCACTTTCTATCGTCCCTCCTGGCGCGGAGGAGGGGAGGACTTGGGCACGTCCTTCCCCCTCTATGGTCCCTGCGCCCTCCTCAGACAACTCTGATGGCCTTGATCGGCTTGCTGCGACCGCCTATTCTGTGGAAGTGCCTAACCTCACCTCCGATGCGAGGGCGAGCGACAAGAGAAATGGGAAGTGGTACAGATGAAGGAACCGGTCAAGGTCGGCGAGGGTGGAGGAGAAGCCTTGCCCGCCTTTGAAGATTCTCGTTGTGGAGGCCGCGGGTGTGGCCAATGTCCATGGGAGTTTCGACGGTACCAGATGAAAATCCTCTCATGGAATGTTCGCGGGCTCGGTGACCCGGATAAACGGAGGATTGTGGGGTCCAGATTCACTGAATGGGGGGTGCGACATCGTTATGCTACAGGAAACGAAGTTGCAATCTTTGTCGGAAGACCTGTGGAGATCTTTTGGAGCGGGGGCCATAGTCCGGTTTCGATCTTTGGATGCGGTGGGTTCCTCGGGGGGGTTGCTGGTGGCGTGGCGATCTTCGTCCTTGTCCTTCGATTCGATGATTCGTGGGAGGCACGTGCTGACGGTGATTCTGGTATGTATGGCTTCCTCGTTGCAGATGGTTGTGTCTTGCGTGTATGGTCCTTGCAATAATATGGTACGGGAGGAACTTTGGGAAGATCTTCTTGCAGTTGGTAGGTCTGTCGGCGGAGTCCCCTGGCTCATTGGGGGGGGGGGATTTTAACGTTACTCTTCTCACCTCGGACATGCCTAGGGACGGGGGGCAGGACCTGGGTTCGCTTGAATTCGCGGACACCGTGGACTCGCTGGGCCTTGAGGTGATGGATGCGCAGAACACTGCTTATACTTGGAGGAGTTCCAATTCTCGATCGCGTATTGACCACTTCTTGGCTTCCAACGAGTTTCTAGAGACATTTGTTTTAGCCTCGGTGGAGGACAAGCCGTGGGCTTGTTCGGATCACAATCCAATTATTTGGTGCTCTGGGGATGCCCCAAAGCAGAGGGGGCTTTTTAGATATGAGAAGTGCTGGCTGTTGGAGGACAATTTTAGGGAGTTGGTGACGTCGCACTGGTCGGGATTGGTTGTTTCGGGGTCCGCTGCATCTCGCTTTGTCCAGAAATTGTCTTCGCTGCGGGTACGGTTATCGGCTTTCAAGAGGGAGTCTAGGGCGGCCAGATGCGCTTCAAGGAAAGACGCGGAGATCATTCGTAGTTTCGATGCCCTGGAGGACCTCAGGGAACTCTCGATGGAGGAATTGGCCTGCCGCGCTGATGCTCAGAGGAAAGTCTCTTTGGAGGATAGGAAGCGCGTCACGGAATGGAGGCAGCGGTCGAGAAGTGTTTGGCTTCGGGAGGGGGACGCAGATACTTCCTTCTTCCATCGTGTTGCTAGTGGGAGGCACAGGTCCAATGCGCTTCGTTCCATCTCCATTGGGGGGGATTCGCGTGGAGGGGAACAAGGAGATGGGGAGAGCTATTGCGGCCCACTTCAAGAACATCTCTTCAAGAACTATTTCGAGGAAGTGGAGGTGGCTAGGCCTTGATACTCTTGTTGTAGCGGGCTCTTACCATGACATGCTCATCCGTGATGTGACTTTGGAGGAGCTCAAAGATGCTGTGTGGGATCTGAATGCTGACGTTGCACCTGGCCCTGATGGGTTCTCGGTGTCGTTTTACAGGGACTTTTGGGATCTTGTGGGCCAGGAGGTTTTGGAGATGGTCTTGGAGTTTTGTCGGGGGAACGCGGGTTTCAATAGGGTCAACCGCGCACTTATCATCTTACTGCCCAAGTCTTCGGCGCCGGCTTCCATCGATGACTTTCGCCCTATTGCTGTCTCAAATGCCATATATCTTATTACTGTAAAGGTACTCGCTACCCGGCTGAGCAGCATTCTTGGCAGTGTTATCTCCCCGACGTAGTCGGCCTTCATCCCTGGGAGACAGATTTCGGATTGTCTCACGCTTGCGTCGGAGATCATCGCGAATTGGCAAAGGAGGGACAAGCGTGGTGTCCTTTGGAAGGTGGACTTTGCAAAGGCTTACGATAGTCTTGATTGGAGTTTTCTATGGTCGGTGCTTACGAGAAAGGGGTTCTCGGAGAAGTGGATCACTTGGATGAGGGTGTCACCACTACCTCTTTTTCGATCATGGTGAATGGCCGTCCGGAGGGGGGTTAGTCCAGCCCCGGAGGGGGTGCGCCAGGGGTGCCCTCTTGCGCCCATGCTTTTTATCCTTGCGGTTGATGTCCTGCCTGATATTGCGACTCGTGTGGCCAACAACGACCTATCGAAGGGGTATTCCAGGGAGGACGTGCTGGTTTCTATTCTGCAATACGCCGACGATACGCTCTTTTTCATTGAAGGGGGTCTGGAGGAGGCTAGGGGCAAGGCCATGGCCCTGGAGATTTTTGGCGAGTTGTCTGGTATGCTTATGAACGATTGCAAATCCAAGTTCGTTCCATTTGGCCTTGCGTTGCAGGAGGCCGACGCATGTGCGGTGACTTTGGGGTCAAGCTGCTCTACCTTGCTGATGGAGTATTTGGGGATGCCCTTGTCCTTGGGCAGAACGCGGACGAGAGATTGGCTAAGGGTGGTAGAGAAGGTGGAGGTGAGGTTGGCTTGGTAGAAGTCCACACTCTTATCGAGAGGCGGTCCATTGGTTCTTCTAAAAGTTGTCCTCTCGTCCATCCCGATTTATTTTCTTTCCAATCGGCGTATGCCAAAGGGGATCAGAGCTCGGCTAGAGAAGCGGATGCGTGCTTTTTTATGGGGGAAGCAGAATGGTGGAGCGAGAGGGTCCACTTGGTTGGGTGGGAGGAGATTACGCGCATGAAGGATCTGGGAGGTTTGGGAGTGAAGTCGATCGAGCAAATGAACGACGCCTTGCTGCTCAAGTGGGCCTGCAGGATATGGGGGCCGGGGGAGGATCTCTGTTGCGTTGTGGTACGAAGGATCTATAATGTGGGGGAGGGGGGGGCGTTGCCCTCGCAGGTCACCCGTGTGGCCTCCCCAACCCCTTTTTGGAGGGGGGTCGTGGAGGTTTTCTTGAAGAATATCAGGCTTTTTAGGTCGGTCCTTGGTGGGGGGGACTCTTTCTCTTTTTGGACGGACGATTGGACGGGGGGGCTCTCTGCTCGCGCTTCCCTCGCTTGTATGCCCTGGCAGATGACAAATTGTGTTCGGTTGCGGCGTGTTGGCTTGATGGTAATTGGTGCCCCACGTTCTCCGCGAACTTCTCCGACCAGAGGTTGGAGGATTTCTTGGCTTTGCTTGATGTTGTGAGGGAGGTGGGGCGTCCTTCGGGGGGGCGTGACCACTGGTGTTGGCGGGAAGCTCCATTCACGGTCAAGAAGGCCTTTGGGGCTATCTCCCGGCCGCCACCATCACAATCGGAGATTCTAATATGGGATTGTGCTTTTATTTGGGCTCTCAAGCTCCCTGATAGAATTGGTTTCTTCCTTTGGCTGCTCAGGAGATTGAGGCTGATGACGAGGGACCGATATGCCAGACTTTTAGGTTCCATCTCTGACAGGTGCCTGCTTTGCAATGAGGCGATTGAATCAGTGGAACACCTCTTCTTCTTGTGTCCCATGGCGATTCAACTTTGGCAGGGGGCTGGCTTGGAGTGGTGCTGCACGGACGATCTCCAGACCTTCTGGAATGCGTTAGTGGCAAATAAGGATAGGCCGAAGAAGGAGATGCTCTATCCAGTGGCCATACTGTGGGCGATTTGGCGGGGTAGGAATGATTTGTTGTTCTCGAGCCAAAGATTCTATAAGGAGAACGTGGAGATTTTTGCAAAACGCTTGGTGGAGGATTGGGCGTTGTAATGGTTCTGTAGTATCGGCGTGTGGTTTTTTTCTCCCTTCTTTTTATCTTTGTATTTTGATTAAAATTTTGGGGCGTGCACCATCGAGTGTCTCCCCCTCGTTTATGGATTTCAAAAAAAAAACTTCACACTTCTGTCTTCCTCTATCACCTCTTCTGATGAACCACACACTCCTCAAGGTCCTCTCAACTGAGATCTCTAATATATTTCATTCTATCCATCATGAGAATCTGGGTCCCAATCGTCCTGCCAGTTCTGTTCTCGGAAGGTATGCAGATGCTCCTTGAACTTGATCGGTTTCTTCTAAGCGATTCAAGCTTCAAAGCTACACAATCCGTGGCCGATCTAGCGCATTAAAGCTCTCCCAATGGGTTAATCACCAGCTCTATAAAACCTTCCTTATGTAACCATGGCCTTTCCACCCTGAAGACAGATCTAGGACAAGCTTCTTCCCTCGTTATCCATGACAAGTGAAGTGTGGTCAGAACACAATTGAGGGAAATGACTTCACAAAGGACAGCTTCTGCGCACCTAGGAAATGATCGAAACGGGAGCAAAGCTTGACTTCTCCCGTGAGTACCTGCAATTTGATGCATCAAAATCCTCCAGTTGAAACTTCCCAATCAATAAGACGAAAGAAGCACAACCCACATCCTGAAAACCAGGAAAGATAAGCCTTTATCCAACAATAATGTGACATTGAAATCACCATCGATAAGCCAAGGAGCACAAGGGAGCACTATACATGCCAACATGGGGTCCTCCAAGAGCTCATTCTGATGGGTATCAGTCAGACTATCAACATTTATGGCAGATAACAACAGACGAGAAGCAACTGGCTGGGAAAAGTAGCTCAGAACCTGTTGATAAAGGCTTAATCAACTTAGGTATGAGGAATTCAAAATTAATCTCCAAGTGTCCTGCGTCAACAACAGAAGGACCACTTAACATGGCAAGGCACCACACAGGGGAATTGGTGGGCGTGACACTTGCAATCGATCTCGAAAATGAAGGGTCAATTAAACCTGTAGAAAGACTCCAATTGTAATCTGGGAAACATATCTCCGAAGAAAGCTAAGGGGCAAAGTCGCATTGAGTACTGGAGATTTCCCATTGAATGCAATTTTCTGCATCATCTGGAAAGTGCAAGCTGTTGCTGATCCCTCCACCGCGTCACTAAATGCCACCATTGCATAAGCCTGTCATTGAACAAGCACTGCAGGATTATTTCAAGGTCGAGCCCAACAAGACCTCCCAAATATGAAGGATGAAGGTCGAGTGTCCTCGTTACCTCCGACCACTGACACCCATCGAGACCTCATGGGGATTTCCCATTGAGAGACCGTCAAGATTATAGACCCCTCTGAAGTTGGAAAGTGCCGTTTGAATTGATTGCATATAACGGGGTTGGATCAGAACCATTCCACATGAAAAATGCAGTGGCTGAGCAACTATTTTGACTTATTAACAAGGAGAGGCCTTCTCCATGCAACCTCTAAACCACCACCATCATTAGAGGCAACCAGAAGTTGGCTAACCTCCACCTTTGAAGGACCATGAGCACAAGCCACTCTCTAGGTCAAATCACATCTCTAGAGAAAGATCATGTCAAAGACATGATGATGTGGTCGCCATCTTAAGGCAGTCAACTTCCCTGAGCACCAATGTTTTTAAACCGAACTGGAAACCTTATCGAAAAGGTTGAGTCGGGTTAGACCATGGAATTTGACCGGTTTAACCGGACGATAACATCATCATTTTTTGGAACCTGATTATAATGCATGTATACTTTAACAACACCCTAAGTAGACAAGGATTTTCTTTAGGACAGTTTTAATATTGCTTTTCCATGTTCATCTGTCTTTAGATATGAAAATTTGACAAGTTGATGTCATACCATTTTGTTCACTATATATTATTGTTTTTTTTGGTCAGCGGAATGCAGATAACAGAGGCTCTAAAACTGCAGATGGAGGTTCAGAAGCGTCTTCATGAACAGTTGGAGGTGACTATCTCGTTACATTCTTTATCTAGATTTATTGATTCTTCAAAGAGAAAAAGTCTAAACTTCATGTCAGGGAAATATGCTTATGAGATAAATGCTGTACTAGGTTTTATGCCGGTCCATTGTGAGGACCAGCCTGCTTTACTCTGATATTGAATGGAAGAATCATTAGAATAAATGTACATAACAACGAAATATAACTCCGGATGCTTAGGCAAATTACGAATAGTGCAGAACATTGTATTATATTCATTCAAATTATTAAACAAGGATAGATGCATCTGAATGGACCGACATAAATGCAGGTTCAGAGACAGCTGCAGCTACGTATAGAAGCACAAGGAAAGTACCTGAAGAAGATAATTGAAGAGCAGCAAAGGCTTAGTGAGGTGCTAAGTGAGAGCCCTGGCGAAGATTGTAACAAAGATTCCAGAGACTCGAATCACGCCATTGATTCTGCAACAAATGGGGCACGAGCAACGGTTGACCAATCTGGTCATCCTAGAGGGAACAAAAGTCTATTGGATGTAACTTTGCCCCCTCACTGCGAGCCAGTGACTCCAGATAGCTGTCATGCCGTTTCTCCTCCAAGAAGCCCGGATCATGAGAAGCTTACCAAGTTGCAGAGAATCACGACTGGACCTAAGCCGGAGCTCGTTCTTGCCAACCAAATCCTGGAGTCCAGCTCGGGTTCTGATTTTTACAAGACACCGATTTCTTTTCCTGGTGGGACGTGTAATTTTGTTCTGGCTCCTGCATCATCACATGGCAATGATCCCCTTGGAAATCCAAATGGCGTATAAGCATAACTGACTTTAAAAATTCATAATTGACAGGATTCAATGTAATTTTTATCCATAAGAGGTGGGTGTGACTGTTTAGGAGGGAGACAAGATATCAGTTTGAATACTTTCTAGACCTTTTTTTGTCTTCGTGTTTAACATTTGCACTTTAAGCTGAGATCTTGTGCTTTCTCCAGAGCACTGCAGACTGACCCAGAATTGTTGTCCAAACATATGGTGATGGGTGCATGGGGCCCTCCGGTTGCAGGACCATAACCCTGAATTGTGTTGAACTCAGGTTACACGGGGTATAAACATCAATCGGTTATGTTATTATTAACATGCTTAACATCTTTAAACCAACCCTAGTTGCAAATTGTTTTTTGAGAAACTGATACTAGTTTAAAGAGATGATTCTGACAGCTGAAATCTAGCTAGCGATAATAATCACCTCAAATGAAGTATAGCAAGCACATTTATCTGTCGTGAAATATTCTTCTATTTAATTACATGTAGTAGAACACCGGTTTCAGACCAACTTTATCTCGACTGGTTAGAATTTGCCTAACCTAATTTATCTTTCTTAAAAACTGCATTACTCGTAAGATGATGCAAGAAATGTCCAATACAAAAAAAATGTTTCATGGCCAAGAAAGGGAACATTTGCACTGCTCATTCATCAATGGTTGCTGAACACTCCACAAAAAGCGAAGTTACACAACAATAGTCCATACTAGAGTCTGTTACAATAAAGGCATTTGTACAAAATTTAAGAACACATCTTGCAAGGTTCAATCAGTTTCAGTTCTGTATTCATTTTCATCGAATCTAGTCTGTCAATCTTCATCTTCTGGGTCATCCATTCCGATCCACCGAGTAAAAGCAAAGAGGAACTCTTTGAATGTAACCATCCCATTCTTGTCCCAATCCATCTCCTCTGCAATTAAAGAGACTATGCATTAGATTTACGTGTACAAACACCATAAACATCAAGTAGACTCAAACCTTGTTCATTTGGAGAATAAGCATTGGAATAAGGGATCAATTACCCGCCCGGTGTGGTTCCCAAGAGTACAATTATTCCCATTTACATCTCATTATTTCACCTTATTCCTATCTTTATTTCGCATTATTCACCTTATTTTTATCTTTCCAATCAAACAGATAATAGAACCTTATTCTCCTTATTACTGCTTATTCCCGAAACGAACGCGACATTAGCATCATGATAACATACGGACTATATTGCATGGTTTGATGGGTAATTTACACAAGAGCCCCGAAAAACATCTCGGTCATGCGTCATCCACTTCTGTTTAAGCCATTAGTCAATTTGTTAGGTTTACCTGTTAGTATTGAAATGTAATTGTAACATTTTCTAAATAGTTCTTGCACTTGGAGAATTTTTTTTAACTTCCATCCTTCGTCCTCCATTTCCTCCTCGGCCATTGGCCTCGGAAGCAACTCAAAACATGGTAATTTACGTTTCCCCCTATATATTTACAATACCGTAACTGTTGTATTTAACTCTATGTGATTAAGTTTTAACTTAGTAAACCTATGCAATTACATTGGATTAACTACTTGGTTTCAATTGAGAAACCATATGGTGTTGGTGGGAAGTTGGGCTCAAATTTGAAACAAGAGAAGTTTTGGTTGGATTTTATTACCACATCTAGTAGTTCTAAAAATCTAGTGGACTTATATGAGTCCACACCCCAAGCTCGTGTATCAATAGAGAGGAATGGGGGACCACATCCGCACACGCTCCGTCTCCGGCTCAGGAGAGTCAATTCAGATCTTGGATCTCGTTGAGAGGCATTTTCGAAAGATGAAAAGGCACCTGTTGAGGGGCAGTTTTGGAAGACGAAAAGTCGTGCACTAGATCTTTTTATACCTATCCCCGAACGCTCATTTTCTTCACTCACAAGAAAACTTTCTCCCTTTCGCTCTTTGTTCTTTCACCATGACTGCGACCATTCTTCCTCTATTGGATGTGGTTCTCTGTAGTGCTTTCAAAGACGATCTCGACGATGTGTGCGAATGACGATCGTGTGCCGTCACATCCTGAGAGTGGATCGCCAGTTACCTTCATTATTATTGTGGGGGGATGTCCTCTCTATAGACAATCCATTATATGGACACGGTGATATCTAATCTAATCTCTTTATTGTCTCGTTTGCCGCATTTGGTTTGCTCTTTTGTCTTTAACAGTTTTTGCCTTGATATAATGTAGCAATGCTTTAATCGATTCCTGTTTATATTATGTAATTGGATCATGAATGAGAAACGTGTGATTATCTTTTTGTTAATATGTGATGCTTTGTTATTGATTCATGTTGATCTTGATAATTACTGCTTAATGAATACATTGAAAGAAGGTGTGGGGATGCTGGCACGTGGCAAAACTGTCAGGGGACTCGATGCGAAGAGAAGTCAGAACATCACCTTGAATACATTCCCTCACCATTGCCAGGCTCGACGTACCCGAAGGCACGAAAGCAAAGATGGTGGAGATAGACATCTTTCCTCCGGCTGCAAACATAGTCAGGCAAAGCACCCGAAGCCTCACTTCACCCTGCTTAAATTGAAGGATGGTGATATCATACACATGAGAGGATATCAAGAACTAAGATTTAAAATATATCGAATAACATGCTTAAATCGATGGTAGATATGACCGGATGCCTCAAACATTCAGTGGTCAAAATTTCAAGCATTGGCAACAACACATGAATATCAGATTAACCATCATAGGATTAATCTCGATACTTGAAACTAAATGTCCTACGGTGAAAAATGAAAACCCCTCACCTGATAGCCAGAAGGCGCAATCTGCGTGGAAGGAACGCAATCGTATATATCATGGTTGCATCTTGTTGGCTCTGTCAAACACGTTGTTTGATGTATATTGTTCATCCATGCAAACTGCGAAGGGGCTATGAGAAGAATTGGACCAGAGGTATAACATTGATGATCTCGGTATATACAAATATTCAATTGCTAAGTTCTTAAAATTTTCCATGACCGAAGGGAAATCGGTTTCTGAACAGGCACACAAGTTTTTACTTATGCTCCATGGTTTAGAAGATGTCGAGATGAAACTTCTAGAGAAGTTTCAAATCATGTGCATCATAGAAAACCCCCCAAGTCTTGAGAAGACTTCGGTATGACCTTGAAACACAGAAATGGGAAGATTTCTATGGATGACTTGATGACGATAATTGACAGAGGAACACATGCAACAAAAAAAGGTGGTTCCTGTTGATGTTCAGACCAAGGTTAATTTCTGACCTCAAAGGGCAAAGAGAAAAAGAGAAAGGGTAGCAACAACAACAAAATGAAATCAAAGGACAAGATCCAGAAAAGGACAGAATAAACCACAACCACGTTGGTACTGTAATCAGGTTGGCCATTGGACGAAGGATTGTCCATCCTTAAAGGCTCGACCAAAGACTGCAGATGGAAGTCCACAAGTGAATATGATCACTATGAGACTTGGAGCCAGCAAAGGGTATGTCTCTATAAAACATGAACTAGATACCATTTTTTGATATAAAATAGGGTGAGCTCCCATTGTGGGAGTCACCTCACTACCTGTTTCATTAATTAAGAGTTAGAGTACATTACTGTGAAAGCCAGAGGCGTACAGGGAATTAAAATGACAAACAAAATTTTCGTAGTAAAATGTCTAAGCGTTGAAGACCACATCATTCCTTCCTGTCCAAATGCACCACAGAACAACAAACGACCTAGCGCTATCATCTGTGGAGTTACTCCCCACTAGGTTAATCGGCTTCCAAAACTCCTCCGACCCACCGTCGCGACCCAATCGCACCCGACCTCCTTCCGGACCCGCACCGATGCCGGGCACTTGAAGAACAAGTGGTCCGAGTCCTCCACACCCCCATCACATCTGTTACACAAGGTGTCTTCCGAATGAAGCAATCTTCCCCTCCTTGCCTTATCGATCAAACGACCTCTTCTCAAACACCAGAAAAATCTTAACTCTACACAGAATGTTTGATGCCCACACTACCTTCAAGTCCTGGCATATAGTCGTGTCATGTTCCTCAGCCACAATCCTCAGTTCTTCGTAAATTTTCCTCACATAATATCCAACTCCTCCCCATTTAAAATGATCATGGTTTTGTGTAAAATCTTCAGAAGGGGGGACCTCCCCCAATAATCTGATGAAATCCTCCATGCACTGGTTAGACAAGTCGGCAACAAATAATGGCATCCAATTGCCAGATTCCGCCGCCTGCAAAAGAGAGATGTCCTTTGATGTCACCATAGCAAACAATCTCGTATATCTTGCTTCCAGGGTACCATCACCCGACCAATCATCCCGCCAAAATCTGAAAGCTCGGGCATCTCCCACTCTCGGTTGCATTCTATGTGTTATATGTGGCAATACCTCACGTATTCCTGCCCAGAGCAGAGACTCAAAGCGCACTCTTCCTGCCACCAATTTCCCTTTGACACTGTAGAGCTACCTGATAAGAGAAATCGTGAGCGCAGTTGAAAGTCCCCAAATGTGAATCACCCACTTGGCGATCAGTGCCTTGTTCATGCACTCCACATCCCGTACTCCTAGGTCCCCCTCCTTATGTCCCCTCGTGACCTCATCCCAGCAGACTCGGTGCATCCCAATCCTCTGTTATTTCTCGTTCGACCAAAAGAACCTCCTCATCAGAGCCTTAATTTTCTTCCTGACTCCTACTGGCATCTGACGAGTAGATAAAAAGAAAATCGTGATTGCTGACAGGACATGTTTCAAAAGAATTAGCCCCCCTGAGAGCGTAATCGCTTTCCAACCATGTAGTTTTTGTTCCATCTTCCGAACCGCTGCATCCAGTCCGACTTCTTCAATTTCCTTGCCACCAGTGGTAACCCCATGTAGGATATTAGTAGCTCTCACAACCGGCAGTTAGTCAAGCTCATCAGATTTGAACGATCCGCCTCCTCCATTTCAAAAGTCACCACCGTTGACTTGTGCATGTTATTTCGAGACCTGAGATACTGCTGAAAATATGCACTATCTGAGCGTGTTGGTGTTCTGCTCCTCCGATCCCCCAAGAAACTGAATTGTATCGTCCACATACTGCAGGATTGGGATAGAAATATTCTCCTGCCGATAGCCTTCACACCACCCGGTGACACCGCCCGCTTAAGCAAAATAGTCAATGCGTCCGCCGCCAGCACACAAAGCATAGGAGCTAACGGACATCCCTGCAGCACTCTCCCCTTTGGGGATGAAAGAATCCTCCCTCTGGCTTTTCGTTGACCAGGATCGAATAGGAAGCAGTCACGCATCTTTTCATCCATTCAACCCATTGGTCAGGAAAACCTCTCTTCTGCAGGGACGACCACAAGAACTTCCAGTCGACGCAATCATAGGCCTTGGCATAGTCAATCTTCCATAAGGCCCCTTTCTTCCTCGACCGCTTCCACTCAAGGCAAATCTCGGATGCCATCACCAGTCCGTCTGTCATCTATCTTCCTGGAATGAAAGCCGATTGTCCTTGGAGCACCACTGTATCCATAACCGTCTTTAGCATGTTTGCCAGAATCTTGGCCACAATCAAGTAGATGCCATTGGAAAGCACAATAGGCCTAAAATCGTCAACCCTCAGAGGTGACTCCTTCTTGGGAAGGAGAAACAGTAAAGCCTTGTTGACCTTCTCAAAACCTCTATTCCCTTCTCTAAATTTGTTCGCCATTTCAAGGACCTCTCCTTTGACCAAACCCCAGAACTCCCTGTAAAAAAGCACTTGGAAGCCATCTGGACCAGGGGCGCCATCCGCGTTCAGCCCCCAAACAACACGTTTACCCATGTCCTCTGTGAAAGGGGTGACCGGAGACTCCGCATGCTCGCCGAACAATGTGTGCACTCCTCTTCCCAGCCATTCCCATCCTTCTCTAGTGCTTCTTCTCGATGCTTTGACAAAACGGTTCCTCAAAGCACTCCCAATCTATGCCTCCCCTGCACCCCCCCATTTCAATTCGTGCTAGAAGTTTCTTTTCGGCCTCCTGAGGCCATGGTGTGGAAGAATCTCGTATTGGCATATCCTTCTTTCAACCACTTCTAACGAGATCTTTGTCTCCATTCCATCTCTTCCTTGTCTTCCTGCAGCTTGTCGAGGAAACTCAATCTCTCTTGCAGCTCTTCCTCGCCCAGTCCTCTCTCGTCATCCAAACTATCCAACCGGGCAACACCCGCCCAAGCAGCCTCTCTTTTAGCCCTCTGTCTGGTCTTCAACTCCCTTCCGAAGTTAATAAGGTACCCTCAGCAGCTGCAAATTTGTTGCCAACCTTCCGACAACCGAGCCCTCTGGGGCCCACCCTCTCCATAGCTTCTCTACATCTTCCCTGAATCCATCCTCCAGTAGCCAACTCCGTTCAAAACGGAAAAAGAATATGCTCCTTCTTTCCCCTCCAAAATACCAAATGATTAGCGTATGATCAGAGTGAGCCCGTGGTACCGCCAAGGCCCGAGACAGAGGGAAGGTTTCCGTACCTTCAATAGACAAAAAGAATCTATCTAATATGGACCGCGAGACGTACGCTATGCCATGTGAAAGCACAACCAGCCGCATCAATAATCGACAGGCCCGTAGCATGAGCCACTCTTCGAAGTTCCTTCGATCCAGGACAGCCGCCGCCACTCCATTGTGGGCGATCATCTGGGAGAAGGGTAACATTGAGGTCCCCCCCCCAATGATCCACAGTCAGGACGCATACGTCGCTCCCAGCTGCTTCAGCTCGGCCACCAAGGAGCCTCTCTCATTACCAACAAGGCCATAGACATTTGTGATATAAAAAGACATTTCGTCAGCCCTCCTTTCAAGCTTGATCGACAAGCAGCAAAGAGACTTTGACTCCTCCACTAACTCGAAGCATCTCTCTTCCAACCAGTCAGTAGGCCTCCCAACGCGCCCTGAGCCATCAGCTCCGCTAGTTCGAAACTACCTCCTCCATCTAGATCCCGTCTGACCTCGTCAACCCCCCTGGCCAACTTTGTTTCCTGGAGGAGAAATATCTGCACCGGCTTCCATAAAAAGATTTCTAACCCCTAACCTCTTTTCAGGGCGCCCTACCCACTTACATTTCAAGAAAGGATTTTCATTTAGCAATGGGTTGGGACCTCTGCTTCTTCAGAGGGACTACTCCCAGTTGTTCCGCTACACTTCTATCCAGGGTACTGAAGCAGTTTCAATGTGCCTCTAATTTGGCGCAAGTTGGAGGCACTATTTGCGCCCGTGTCTCGTTGTACCCCGAACCGAGTGTCGTCGCTCTTCTTAATCTCCTCTCTGCTCCGCATGATCTTTTCCTCTCATAGCAGTCTCCAAATCGACACATCTCTTCCTCCTGGCGAAGATGATTGCCCATACCATTGGTAACCTCCCTCCGAATATTCGACCGGGCTTCAATAACCTCCTCCGCCACCCGGCACTTCCCGTCATCAAGCTTCGCCTGATCCTGCAAGCTTAGCAGTTGCATTCCCCTGCCCGACGAGCCCACTTCGCACCCACCATGCCCCCTACCATCTGCGCAAGGCAATCCTTTATGGTATGGACCCGACCCCTCCTTGTGACTTTCTCGCCCCGACGGGGGGTGAGCCTCGCGACACACCGTTGTCCTGCCTCCTAGCAAGCTCCCTTCTTGTACTCTCACTGTGAGTTGATCCCGTGCAAAGGGTCCTCCATGTAGCCCATCAGCTTCATTTCCGTTGTTCTCCATGTTGCCACGAGGTGAGGATCCACCCTGGTAAACACTCTGCTCTCTCCCTCTCAGAATCAATGAAGGTTGTTCCGAAGCATTTTGTTCATGTGTTCAGTTATCTTTTGGGCGACTCTCTTGATTGCCTCCAAACGAAGTGCTTGAAGGAAATCCTGCTCTGCACGAGTCCAGGGGTCTGGAATCTTCTCCGAATTGAGCGTTATTCGGACCCCCTGTTGGGTCGGATCCGCCTTTCGGATCCAATGATCTGATCTGAGAAGGCACCCGAGGTCCGCTTGGCAGGGGGCCATACCCCACGCCTATCGACGGAAAATGAGCCTTCGTGGACATAACTGCAGTAGTCCTCTTCGGGTCTCGCCATATGAGATTGTCCACCTCGGGCTCTTCCTGTTTGGGAAGTACTCCACCGAAAAGGCGCCAAAATGAAGAAGGAACGGAAGGCGAGGAGTCTTCTTCGTCGTTTCAGCTGCTCCTTCGCTCGACCATTGTGTCACAGTTGTCTTCGTCGTTCCTCCTCTCGGATGTTATCCCGTCGGCTGTGTCGCCTTTTCTAGCAAACTTTCTGACTTCCCAGCCACAGACACTGGCCTCCATAGTTCAGAGTCTCGTTCTCGTCCCCGGGTCGCTGTCCCCACCATGGCTATCTCTAGACTGATGTTCTTACCTTTCATCGATACGCTCCAGCACCCCAGCATCATCGAGCTGAGACTCCTTACCTAAAGAAAGTGTCAATCGGCTCCCCCAGAAGACATCTCGTGCTTTCCAGTTCGACCACCTCTGTTATTTCGCCCAACAATGTATGGATCTTGTGCAGACTCTGGTCGCCAAATGGAATGCCTTTCACACAAATACGCTATAGCAGTTCTGTGGCCAGGCGCCCGTCACTGGCCAGCACCTTCCTCTAATTGAGTTGTGTCCAACCCTCTCGCGACCACCACAACAGTTTGTTAGCCTCCATCCTACTTAGGCCTCTCGCAACCACACTCCACGGGGTGATTTGAGCAACGTCCCCGAGGAAGCGTGCCGCTGAAACTGCACCAACATTTGAAGAGCCAAGGAATAAGGTCTCCAAGCCTCCTCCTTCGCCAACTAAAATGGCGTCACCTTGCTCCGACTTCGATCGGGCATGCATTATTGCTCTTGTGCGACCCCCCGGCCACACTGGATCGGCTCACAACATTGGTGCACCTAGTGGCGTCATGAGACACACCGGAAACAACCATTCTCGAATGGATTTGCGAAAGATCGACGTCTCACTCCATGTTGCTCCTGCTTGCGATGAACCCTTCCCTTTTTTCGGATGACCGCCCACCCGCCCATCCGGTCCTTCACATGAACTATACCATATCCATGATCAATTCAACTTGAGTTCTCCTCTGGACGTGTCTAGACTTTACACAGGGTGTTGCATGTTCCCGATGTAAAGAAGAATGTCTTATCTAACTTTATATTAGTTAGAAATGGTTTTGAGTTGAACTTTAAATGTAATAAAGTTATCATTCTGAAACATGTTATTTTTATGGAAAACGTTATTTGGCAGATTTTGATTTGGTGTTTAGAATTAGATGTTATTCAGTAAACATTGATTTTGCGAATGGTTTAAGTTCTGAATATTCTAATTCTGTGTCTCATGTTTTCAATAATCTAGAAACACATGATATGTGGCATGGTAGATTGAGACATGTAAACTTGAACTCAATCAAAAGAATGATAAATTTAGATTTGATCCCTAAGAAATTTGTGAGCAAGCTAAGATACCTAGGAAGTCTTTTCAGCATGTCTCTATAGATAATGAGATCTTGGATCTAGTACACACGGATATCAGTGAGTTTAATAATGTGTTGACTAGAGACAATAAGAAATACTTTATCACTTTTATAGATGATGGTAGGAGATATTGATATGTGTATCTAACGAGAACCAAGGACAATGCCTTGAAAATTTTCTTATTTTCAAGAATGCTGAGACACAAATAGGAAAGGAAACTAAATGCCTTAGGTCAGATAGAGGAGGTGAATACACTTCTAAATTGTTTGATGAACAATGCAAACTATTTGGCATAGTTCATGAAGTTACTGCTCCATATTCACTACAATCAAATGAGATAGCAAAACGGAAAAATAAGACCTTAAGTTGACATGATCAATGCTCTCCTACAGAGTTCTAGACTTCCAACCAATATGTGGAGAGATGCCTTGAGTATGGCTTGCCATATTATGAATAGGGTCATTCCAAGACATGGAAAAGTACCCTTTGAGTTTTGAAGAAATAGGAAACCAAACTTAATGTATCTCAAGGTGTGGGGTTGTCTCGCTAAGGTGTTAATCTCAGAAAACAAGAGAAAGAAACTAGGTCCTAAAACTGTTGATGTGGTCTTTCTAGGTTATTTGGAAAACAACTATGCATATAGGTTTTTGGAAATTCAGTCTGCAAGATATCGGGCATAGATGTCAACACCATTGTTATACTCTGTGATGATGCCTTCTTTGAGGATGTCTTCCTTATGAAGACTGGAATTCCTCAAAATCTAACCAATAATGTTACCTACACATCAGGATTTATTCCAGATCAAGTGAAAAAGATAACGAATGCGGTGGTTAAGACTCAACCTAAACCTAATGACCTTTCAAAGAAATTGAACCAAGGAGTAAACGATCACAGATAGCCAAAGATTTGGAAAGTGACTTTGTTGTCTACCAGATCGAGGGTGATCCACCAAGTTACAAGGAAGTCATGGCTTCATCTGAAGCAAAACAATGGAAGGAAGCCGTCAAATCTGAGATGGATTCCATTATTGATAACGGAACTTGGGAACTGATTGATTTACCCAAAAGATGCTCTACCATTGGGTACAAGTGGATGTTTAAGAGAGCTTACACTTGATAGATCTATTGAAAAGTATAAAGCCAGATTGGTCGTTCAAGGCTTTGGGCAAAAGGAAGGTATCGATTATTTGGATACCTATTCCCATGTGACTAGGTTGACCACAATCAAGATGCCTATAACATTAGCATCTGTATATGATCTCCTTATCCATTAGATGGATGCGAAGACCGTCTTCTTGCATGGCGATCTTGAGGAGGAAATCTATATGGATCAACCCGATGAGCTTGTGACTTCAGTGAATGAGGGAAATGTTTACAAGATTGCTAAATCCCTTTATGGATTGAAACAAGTGCCAAAACAATCCCATGAAAATTTTGACAAAACTATTAAGTCATATGGCTAGAAGATTCATGAATCCAACAAATGTGTCTATTTCAAGATGAAAGGTGATGTGTGTATTGTCTTGTGCATGTATGTTGATGACATGTTGTTATTTGGATCACATGTGAGGATTAGTAATGAGACTAAAGCATTCTTAAGTACCAAGTTTGAGATGAAGAACATGGACGTTGCTGATGTGATCTTGGGTCTCAAATTAACAAGGTTTGTTGATGGGATTATGGTTTCTCAATCTCACTATATTAAGAAGGTACTTAAGAAATTAAAATATCAAGATTGCAAAGTTGTAAGCACTCCTTTTGATTCATCGAAAATTATCAATTAAGGTATTCACAAGTGATTGGAAGCTTAATGTATCTTGCAAATTGCATGAAATCTGATATTTCATTCTCGGTTGCAAAGATTAGTAGATACACTAGATGTCTTGATCGTACTCACTGGGAGATTTTGGATAGGGAATTATTTCTCTTACTTTTCATTATGGTAGACATTCATTTGTAGTAGAAGGATATAGTGATGCAAACTAGATAGGGAGAATAGATGAGTCTGAGAGTAATGGTGTTATGTCTTTACCCGTGGAGGCGGTGCAGTCTCCTCGAGGTCATTCTAGCTCGATCTACCTTTGAGGTTGAGTTGTGTGCTTTGGACACCATTGGAATCGAAGCTGAACAACTAAGGGAACTTCTTTATGAAATTCTCATGGTAAGTCAGCCGGTTCCTGCGATCTTGGTGTATTGTGACAACATGAGCACAATTGCCAAGATCTAGAGTTCAAAGTTCAATCAGGAAACAAAGAAACATATACAAATCAAACTTAAGATATTAAGGAATTTGGTGTCTTGACGAGTGTTGGTTGGATGTTGTTGGATCCAAAGACAACACGACAGATCTGTTGACTAAGGGACTTGATAGAAATTCTTTAGTCCTGAAATATAGGCTTGGGATGGGACTAAGATTTATTAGGAGTTCCTCGATAGTAGCAATCCAACCTATCTGAGTGGAGATCCCACAAAGTTGATTCAATGCGGTAATAACAAGTTGTTTGGAGAACTATTTGATACTTATTTTCATGCTTATGCGTAAATGCCTTGTCATTAGAAGTCTGAATGCCATTTAAGCTGTAAGTTTAGGAAGAGCATAGGCTCTGAATGGGTTCAAGTCTTTGGACAGGATGTTAGCAGTGCATCCTTGGAGAATGCCACCTATGTGTGTTATTATGGGGCCACAGTTAAAGGAAGAGGGTCTTTCCTAAATACACTTAAGAAACACGATAAGGGTGTATGGTCTTTAAGAGCATCAAACCTGAAGATTGTACCAAGAACAATATTTTGTTGTTTCTACCATGTACTTAAACACTAAGGTTTGAAGTTTAAGACGTAGCACACTTCATTCATGTTAAGGTGAAAGTAGTAAACTTGGATAGAGGTTCAAATCGGAAGGTACCCTAACTGAAAGCAAAGTGTGGCAACCGAAAGATATCTTTTGAATCTCTTTGAGTCTCTTTTTCAAATTGATGAATTCGTAAGGTATTGTTGTATTTGTTGAGATATTAGTTATCTTTCATGTCTTTTATGTACTATTTATTTTCTTTGTCTTCTTTATATAATTTGCAAAACATGTTACTCTCCTCTATAAGAGAACCCTAAGGCTTCATAAATAAATAATTTTCATTCTTTTCTCTCCATGTGGTATCAGAGAGATAGTCCTAGAGTAGAATTCTTGAACCTCGTCCCATAACCCTACCCAGATGCCCTCTCTTTCAAGCCATCGCCACCGCTGCAATCACATACAACAGCAACAACCGCACCGCATGTTGTGCCACCACACAACGACAAACAACGCCATCACGGGACCCTTGTGACCTCCTTGCGGTCCCTCACGCCCCTCGGTGTCATATCCAATCTCCGGGGTTGAGTTATTCTCTCTTCGACGCTGAACTACAGTCTGAAATGATCTGATTTTAATCACAAAACATGATTTCAGACCTCTATATCGTGTTTTCCAGCCTTAGCGTGGTTCGTGGATCAATGATGATGGGTGTATGAGTCTATACATACAACCAATCATTCATATGATTATTTAGACTTGCTCAAATCGATTTACCTCCTCAGTCAAATTCCGTTTTCGACCATTTTTCTATCATTTCAGAAAACAAGGATGATATCTTTTCTTCATCCGGTGCCTTAAAAAGCCTGAATCCCATTTTGAAGATGGACGAAACCAGCTATAAGGTGTGGTCCATGCAGTTTCTGACCTTTGTGCAGTGCAACAATAAGGAGCACATTCTGATGAAGCCATAGTCGACGGACAAGACTGTGGACACTGCTTTGTGAAAGCAAGATGGCGTGTATGCACGTATTTGACTCTCTAGGACCCTCACCACAGATATAGCCAATGATAATGTTAACCAGACCATCGCCAAGGCGATGTGGGATATTCACACATCCACTTATACCCCATAAATAACGAAGCCAAGATTTTTTAGCTTTGATTTGACATATATATATGGCAAAACATAATGGACGTCCACTGCACATGTTCTAATCCTCACTTCGTGACATGTTCGAGAAACTTCACATATTCATGCCGATTACGACTTCCAAAAAGCAGCAAATGGTATACAGGAACCCCATGATGGTTGGAGTTTTCTTGGTTGCGCTTGACCCAGAGGATGAGGCAGCACGAATACAACTCCTTATTGGGGTGACCCTACCTCCCACAAAGGAGGCTTACAGTCGTCTAGAGGCTTACAGTCGTCTCAACAGGCTTCTTATTCTACATGCTGATACCACACAACCTTCCTCAGTAATGGCTGCTTCTCGCAGCATAGGACGTTCTACTTAGTTCAGAAAGCGTAGCCCCAATGGCAAAGGTATGGTCCCTTCACCTACTGTTGTCGTCTAGGACACTCTGAGGACACATGTTATCAGAAGCATAGATACCATGCATATGCTTACATGGCAGAGCAGATTGAGCCTCCAGACACTATAGCTCAGACAGATCCACGCCATGACGACATTACCTCTTGTATACGGTAGATCATGACTTCAATGACCGATACTACTACTATACGATCCACATATATTGCAGTTGTAGTTATAGCCTCTTTGACATTCTCATGTATCATATACACTTTTATTGGTTGTAGAAGTGTAGATATGACAGAGTGGATCATGGACTCTGGTGTTTCTCACCATCTGTGTGGAGACAAAACTCAACTCATATCTTACAAGTCTATACCTCATGGAGTCATGGTAGATGGGTCGTCATTGCAAATGAGGTTCAATTACCCCTCACATGACATGAGGAGGTGCATTTGACACCATCCATGCGCATGTAGAATGTTTTATATGTTCTCGATTTTCAAATGAACTTGCATTCTATTAGTAAGATTGCAAAGGATGTTCATTGCCGTGCCATTTTTTACCCCTCTTCTTTTATGTTTCAAGACATACTCACAGGTTGGGTGATTGGATGTGGTCGTGAGCAGCAGGCGCTCTACAAACTGGTCCAACCTCCTCATGCCAGTGCCTCTACTATTCCTACTGGACCAGTCTCACCGTACCGGTGGCACCTTTGTTTTGGCTACCTTCCTTTGCAGAAGCTATGTCATGTCATCCAATAGATCTCCAACGAACTTCCTTTCAGTGCGAGACTTGCCGGCTTGTGAAGCATCATCGTTCTTTGTTTCCATCTCGTTAGAATCGAAGCAGTTCTCAGTTGTTTGAGCTCCTTCACTTAGATATTTGGGGTCTGAGTCGTGTCCCTGATCACCAGGGACATCGTTTTTATCTGGTTGTTGTTGATGACTATTCTAGACTTTCTTGGATTTTCTTGTTAAAGAATAAGTCCAAGATTGGGTCTGTCATGAAATCATTTATTAATAAGATAAAGAATAATTATCAAGTATTTGTTTCTGATAATGCCTTAGAGTTTTGCACTTTACAATTATCCAAGTTTCTCAGGTCACTTGGCATTGTACACCGGACCTCGTGTGCCTATACATCTCAACAAAACAATGTTGTTAAGCGCAACCATCGTCATTCACTCGATGTGACCAGATTCCTTCTGATTCAGAGTCGTGCTCTTCTCTCTTATTGGGGTGATACAGTTCTCACTGCTTGCTACTTAGTGAATTGTATGACATCCTCTGTTCTGGGAGAAAAGGTTCCTTTCTCGATTACATTTCTCGAGAAGGATATGTTCTCCCTTACACCATGTGTGTTTGGATCTGTGGCTTCTGTTCACAATCTTTTGCCTAGTCGTAACAAGCTCTCCCCTAGAGCTGTCAAGTGTGTCTTTGTTGGCTACTCTCGTACTCATAATCAGAAAGGGTATCGTTGCTTTGATCCATTTCAGTAAAAATACTTCGTCAATGTTGATGTTACGTTCTTTGATTCTGTTATGTATTTCTCTCCTACAGGTGACAGATTGGCCCATCACCTCCCTCACCTCCACCTCCTACAGCTCTACCGTCTCATGCACCTGCTCTACCACCTCCATCACCTCCCTCACCACCACCAACATCGCCGCCTCCACCACCACCTCCAGTACCTACACCTGCTCCTATGACTACCCCTGGATCACCACCCACCTTGACTCAGTTTTTACCACGTGGGTTTACTCACAGGTCCCGTTGTGTTCTCCCTGCTCACAGGTCTTCTCCATCATCCAACATGCCTCAAGTATGTAATAAACACATTGTTTCTACAAATTCTACTGAGTCGTCTATGTAGCAAAATTCCTTAAAGGATTAGCATGTATCCTCTCAAGAGGGAAGCTTACAGGTTCATGAAATGGTAGATGATCTCGATGTGCCTATTGCTCTGTGAAAGCAACGGCGTACTTGTGCTTCATATCCTCTTGCAACCCAAGTTTCTTTGAGCATACTTTCAAAGGATTTTAAGAGATTTACCGTGGCACTGTCAGTCGTGGAGATACCACAGACGTATTAGGAGATCATTCAAGACAGTCAGTGCCTTGTCATAGAGAAGGAGATGACCGTGGTGCAGTCGTGTGGCACTTGGAGCCTTGTTTTATCTCTAATTGGTGCATCCGTTGTTGGGTTCAAGTGGATATTCACAGTGAAGCACCAAGCAGATGGCAGTGTAGATTGCTAAATGGCTAAACTTATGGCACGTCGGTTCACTCAGACATATGGGGTGGATTATCATGATATATTCTCTAGTGGCCATACAGTATACTATGTGTATACTTGTACCTATTGTAGTGACACGGGATTGGCCCCTCTATCAGCTTGATGTGAAGAATACTTTTCTCTATGGTGACTTAAAGGAGGAGATTTACATGCAGTGGCCACATGGGTTCGTTGATGAGGGAGAGTGTCAAAGGTTTGCAGGCTTCACAAGGCGATCTATGGCCTTAAGCTGAGTCCAAGAACATGGTTCCAGAAGCTCTCGGACTTGATAGAGCAACAGGGGTTTGTGAGATCGACTGTCGACCATTCATTGTTTGTTCAGAGGACTCAGAGAGGTACAATTGTCATACTTGTTTATGTTGGTGATATCATTATTATAGGGGATGATGAGCAAGGCATCCAGGCTGCTAAGGATTTGCTAAGTCAACAGTTTGTGACCAAGGATCTTGGTAGCCTACATTACTTCCTTGGACTGGAGTTCGCCAGGAACCAGCGAGGTCTTGTGATGACCCAAAGGAAGTACGTTATTGATCTTCTCTTTAAGGCATGCATGGCATATTGCAAGCTAATCACTACTCCTATGGATCTGAGCACGAAGCTCTATGATGATGAAACTGATGAAGTCGATAAGAGGAGATACATGGAGCTTATTGGTAACTTCTTTACGTAACTAACACCATGCCAAATATTATCCTTTGAAGTGAGCAAAGTGAGTCAGATTATGGAGTAGACTAGACATGCACATATGTAGGTAGTCCATATGATTCTGAGGTATCTGAAGGCTTCACATGGCACTAATCTTCTATTTAGCAAAGGTACATTCCTTGCAGTTACAACTTGTGCATAGGGTGTCTCAAGGACAGGAAGACATCTGGCTTTGCAATGTTTATAGGAAATTCCTTGGTGTCATGGAAGAGCAAGAAGCAGATTGTGATTACTAGATCTAGTGCAGAATCATAATACAAGGTCATGATGCACGCTAGTAAAGAGATGACGTGAGCCGGATATGTTCTTACTAATCTAACTATTAAGGTGCCTCTTCCCATGCACCTCCAATGTGACCACCGGGCTGCCTTCTTCATTACAAACAACCCGACCTTCCGTGAGAGGATTAAGCGCATGAGATGGATTGTCACTACACTCGTGACATGATACATAAGAGTCTCATCTCCACTATTCATGTCAGCTCTAGAGACCAAGCAATAGACGTACTTACCAAGGTTCTAGCCAGAGGACCTTACCAGAGATGTTGCTCCAAGATAAGCTTGATAGTACACTCCAATTTGAGGGGAAGTGTTGAGATATTAGTTATCTTTCATGTCTTTTATGTATTATTTATTTATTTTCTTTGTCTTCCTTATGTAATTTGTCCAATAAGTTACTCTCCAATATAAGAGAACCCTAGGGGTCTGTTTGGTTGCTGAGTTAGAGTGGGTTGGAGTAACCTGATTTGAATAGTAGTTGTTTGGGATGGTCGTAAGGGTTGGAGAGGGTTGGAATAAGGAATGTGATGTGATGTCACTATGATTTGTGATGAATTTCCAACCCAAGAAAAGAGAGGGGTAAACTGGGTCACCTCGGGGTAACTCGGTTACCAAACGAGCCATAAGGCTTCATAAATAAATAATGTTCAATCTTTTCTCTCCACAGTATTTAACCCTATGTAATTACGTTTAAACTTGGTAAACCTATGCCATTACATTAGACTAACTATTTGGTTTCAATTGAAAAATCAAATGGTGTTGGAAGGAAGTTGGGAATTTTCAAATTTGAAACAAGTGGAGTCTTGGTTGGATTTCCAGTACCACATCTAGTAGTTCTAAAAATATAGTGGACTTATATGAGTTCACACCCCACACACTTGTAGTAATGGCAGAGAGGAGGAATTGAGGACCACATGCACACACGCTTTGCTCCGTCTTCACCTCCAGCTCGGGCTCGTGAGAGTAAATTCAGATCTCGGATCTTGATACTTCTGCTGCAGGTTTCATTTTACGAGTTGAATAAATTAATTCTACAGATTAATTGAGATTCGACCGGTACGGGAATTCGACTTGACCTAATGATTCTGACTTAGCTGTCGTTTCAGAATCTGAAGATGTGCCTGTTAGGGGAATTTTCGGAAGACGAAAAGCTGCGCAGTCGGTCTTCTTATACCTATCCCTCATTTTCTTCACTCGTAAGAAAACTTTCCCCCTCTCGCTCTCTGTTCCTCCACCGCGACTGCGGCGATTCTTCCTCTTTCAGTTGCATTCTTTGATGTGCTTTCGAGGACGATCTTATCGGCAAGGATGGCAATATCGATATCGGTACCATGTTGATACAATATATCGACAATATATCGATGCCATATCGCCGATATCGAACCGACATTGTGAATAAAATGACCTTGGAAGGTCAAATATCGACCATAAATGCGATATAACGATGAACTATCGATACCGATATATCACGATACGACCTTCCATGCTCGTCGGTATATGCGGACGGCGATCATGTGTTGTCGTATCTTGGGAGAGGATTACTAGTATCCTTTGCACCGGTATTATGGGGGCACAATCCATTACATGGATACTTCTGTGATCTCTTTAGTTTGCTCTTTTGCCTTTAACAGATTTTGTCCTAATATAATGTATCAATACTTTAATCGGTTCATGTTTACATATGTAATTGGACCATGAATCGGAAATACTTGATTATCTTTTTGTTAATCTGTGATGCTTTGTTATTGATTCATGTTGATCATGATAATTACTGCTTAATGTATGCATTGATGATCCTATTAACAATAGTAACAACCTCTTATTGGCAATGTTGTACTAGACTAGGGCAAACCCAACCCTCCCCCTTTCTAGATTGCACTTGTCCCCACACATTCTGTTGTTGTGGATTGATCAAGTATGCCTCCATGGGCACCATGTTCGAGTCCCCAAAGGTCAAAGAAGCAACTCTTGCCACCTCATGGGCACCATGTAACGCATGTTGAACATTCCTTGGAAAACACAGCATTAATCATTAAGAATGATGATTACACCCTTAAGTTGATGTAGTAACTTCTTCTTAAGGATCGTGTAGACATATTTCAACAGACCTTCAGCTGGAAGACATATTTACAAAAGCTTTATGTAAGAAACGCATTTCTTGGATAAGTTCCGAGTTGGGCATGATCGATGGATATGCTCCAACTTGAGGAGGGGTGTTGGAAACGTATTTTCTATTATTGTAGCCTATAAAGGTATTTATGTATGTTCTTCTTTCCTGTACTCTCTAGGGTTTAGTCCATAGTCTTATATAAGCACCTCTAGATCTCTAGAATAAACAGGTCATTGGGTTTTCTTTTCTTTTCTCAACAAAATCTATCGTAGACCTAATATTATAGTTATATTCGTGCATTGACTATTTTTACTAGTAATATAAACATCAAAACAACTCAGCCATGGCTGGTCCCAAGCCTAAGTAAATTGAGGAGGGTTGTGTTAGGTAGCTGACATACATTGTAAAACAGTGGGAAACGGTCTCCTAAATATTTTTTTAAAAAATACTATTTAGGAAGTTGTCTCAAGACAGCCGGATCTTTTCAACATGGATTTAAGCAAACATTCGGATTCCGTTGGAGCATTCCTACTTGTGACGTGCTGCACCACCTAAATGCAATGAAAAATTGACAAGGACCACTACATCATTGACCGGATGTAGTTCAAAATTGGCAAGGGTTCTCGCATGAGGAGCACATGCGAGTAAATAAACTATTTCCGTTACATCGCCGCTCGAATGAAACCCAAAATTTGCAAGGTTATCGCATGATGGATGCATGTGAGTAAAGAAATTAGTCCAAAAGATGTTGCAAAGGAAGTTGTGGATAACTAGTTGGAATATTGGCACTTTGACTGACAAATCGATGGAAATAGTAGATACGATAGGAAGAAGGAAGATTCAAATACTGTCTCTAAGAAATAAAATAAGTTGGAGAGAAAGCAAGGTAGATCGAGAAGACATGCTTTAAACTTTGGTATTCACGTAAAGATAAGGGTAGAAACGATGTTGGAGTGGTTGCTCATAAGGATTTAAAGGATTGTGTGTTTGAGGTGCAAAGATTCGGAGATTGGATTATTTTGCTAAAACTTGTACTTGAAGAAGAAATTTTGAATATCATCTCAGTTTATGCACCATAAATTGATTTAAATGAAAGGATTAAGCAAGCTTTTTGGGATGATCTAGATAATGTTTTGCAAGAATCCCACAAAGAGAGATGATTTGCCTGGGTGGAGATCTTAATGGACATGTGGGAAAGGATGATTCAGTATATGCTATTATTGGAGGCCATGGCTTCAGGGATAGAAATGAAGAGGGAAAAGTCATTCTGGATTTTGTAACGGTCTATAATCTTTTCATAGCAAATACTCTCTTCAAGAAGAGGGAAGAGCATTAATTACTTATAAGAATGGCATGATGAGAACACAGATAGATTACTTTGCGTTGAGGAGAAGAGATTGGTCGTGTTGCAAAGACTACAAAGTAATTCCAGGACAGAGTTTGACAAAGACAACCCAACATTGCTTGTTAGTCATGGATGTACAAATAACAGTGCTGGTAAAGAAAAAGATGGTTTCCAAGATCCTTAGAACTAGATGGTGGGATCTTCAACTGAAGCAATCAAGCGTTAGGGAGAAGGTGTTACAAGATTTATCTAGGGATTGTAGCGGAAGTGCAAACGATATGTGGGAGACGGTAGCATATTGTATCTGAAGAGTAGCCACAAAGCAATGTTATGCGAGTCAAAGGGAGGAGCTCCATGCCAAAAGGAGGCTTAGTGTTGGAGTGAATGGGTGCAAGAGAAGCTCAAAATTAAAAGAGCATGCTTTAAAGCTATGTCTAACGATAGAATAGAAGAAACTGCCACAAACTACAAAATAGCGAAGAAGGAAGCAAAGAATGGTGTAAGCGAAGCTAAGTGAAAAGCTTATGAAGTTTTATACAAAAATCTCGACTCTAAGGAAGGCTAGAAGGATATATTCAGGTTGGTCAAAGAAAGAGAAAGAAAGACCAAAGACCTTTCTCAAGTGAGATGCATTAAGGATGAGGAAGGTCACATGCTTGTTACTCAAAAGGATATAGATACTAGATAGAAAAAGTATTCCCATAAGCTTTTCATTGGGGAACAAAATAGAGTGATCACTTTGAGTGATCTAGCTAGTAATAAAAGTTACTTGAATCGTACAAGCTAAGGATCTAATTTGGGAAGATTGACTATTTTGACATCAACATTGGTTTACATCAAGGTTCAACTTTGAGTCAATTTCTTTTTACTTATGGAGGAGTTGAGAAATCACATTCAGGATGAGATACCATGGCGTATGTTATTTGTTGATGATATTGTATTGATTGATGTGACTAGAAATAGAATAATGAGAAGCTTGAGGCATGGAGACATGCATTGGAGACTAAAGGATTCGTATAAATAGGGCTAAGAATGAATATGTTGAGTGTACTTTTGATGGAAACAATGATGAAGGAGTCGAGGTGAAGATTGGTGATAATAACATTCAGAAGAGGGATTCTTTTAAATAATTGGGATCTATTTTGCAACATGATGGGGAAATTGATGAAGATGTTACTAATAGAATGAATGCAGGCTGGCTAAAGTGGAGAGGAGCCTCTGTTGTTCTTTGTGATAAGAAAATTCCTTTGAAAATCAAATGAAAGTTCTACAAAGCAGCCGTGAGACCTGTTATGCTCTATAGATCTGAATGTTGACCTGCAAACCATAGACATGTGCAGAAAATGGCAGTAGCAGAAATGAAAATGCTAAGGTGGATGTGTGACCACACACATAAAGATCGGATTTGGAATGATGTAATCATAATGAAAGTTGGTGTAGCTCTGATCGAGGATAAGATGCGAGAAAACCACTTAAGGTGGTTTGGCCTTTTGCAAAGGAGGTCAACTGATGTACCGGTTAGGAGATGCGAGTCTTGGGATATCGAGCCGGCTAAGAGAGGGCGACGAAGGCCCAAGAAATGTTGGAATGAGACTATACGAAGGGATCTTAGTTTTTTTAAGCATGAGAATGACTCGAGATAGATCTGAATGGAGACAAAGAATCCATGTAACCGACCCTACTTAATGTGGGAAGAGGCTTTGTTGGTGTTGTTATTATATAAACGTCAAAACAAATAACTGAAGGACCCCTTTGGTAGAACATATCATCAAATCAAATATCCACATGAACACAAATGTATATTTTCAGATTAGGTTCTGCAAAAACTCGTGCGAATAAATTAAATGAGAAATGAAGTGTATCCAATGGACTAACCGAATCTTTCCATTGCAATGCATCCAGAATTATTCTCTCCTTCAGTGGTTTCTTTAATGGACTCCACCATCTCATTCTTGCTGACATATCCATCTTTATTTTTGTCAAGAAAGACAAATGCATTGATCAGAATCTCGAAGGTTGCTTCAAGTTTCGGCAATCCTGTTCTTGCTTTCTGTTTCTCTGGTCATTGGAAAACACGTGTGAATAATTTTCTTTCATACCTATGGTATGAAGGGCTAATGAGGCATAAATGCTTTTAGGATATCTAAAACAACACCAAATTTATTTATTGGTTATAACTCAGAACAGATGAATTCCAGTTGAAACAAAATAAATTTCGTAGTACTATAGTTTGTCTCTAGATATGTTGTCCTCAAATGATAAGTGGATGCATAAGCCTCCTGTACTTTCAGATGATCACCTACCTAGGGTGTTCACCCTCCACGTGCTAAAAATATGGGAGGCCTCCTATACTTGTGACAAAACAAAGGAATAAACAACGATAATTCAAGAGCAAAAGAGGGATCCGACATTTAGTGGGAAGAAATAGTTCTATAAAAATTAGTGACATTAGATCAGATATGCTGAACTTATCCAAATAAAAGAACACAGATGACAATAACACTTGCAGTGGTAATCCAGTGGAAAGTGTATATTGACAACACATAAGCACATCTTTCAATGGGTTGAGAAATCCGAAAAAGGAAATCAGGGTGATGTGAACTTTCTAAAACTGAGAATTTTAGCAGAAAAATTGCAATGAAGCATGTCTAACAGAAGGAAGGATACACCCACATCACTAGCACACCCCTGAAAAAGGTAAACAAGACACAGAAGCACAACAAATTCGTTAAACTTTATCTCCATATTTTCATAGATATCACAAGCCGCAAAAAGATCACACGTCTCCTCCTCGCTAAAATTTATCTCCAGATCGCTGAAACACCTCCTCAACTCCTGCGGATCTATGGCTCCATTGGAGTCAGCATCTGCTAGAAATCAAATACAATTTAGAAAAAAAAATCACGAGATGATCAAACACATAAAAGAAGAGTAACGATAATGTTGATTCTAAACGGTTGGGTTGTTGGGAAATTTTCCAGGCAATTTAAGAACACGAGAAGTTATTGGAGTACAATCTAAAAAACCGAAACAAATTATTCAAATACAAAAATGGTTGAAATATATTACCACTCAGAGATAGGAGGTGAAGAACAAGAAGATTCTATTCTTCAGATAAATTGTAGATCATCAGTTCACAAGGCTTAGTAAATGATGACAATGCCAATGCATATTGGCCACCGTGATGAATTACCAGCGTCTTTATAGATTAGAAAAAAGGATTATAAAAATACTACTAATTCTAACGATAACTCCACTTCTTGCGCTCAAAATGACACAAAACCCCAGGTAGCAACATCACCTAAACCATCGAGGACCTTGATTTCACTCACCAAACTGTTCAAAGATGGTCTTGCACTCCCGCAAGCTCTCGTCAATCTTGGGGAACTTCAAGATGATGCTATCGAACGACCTCATGGAGCTCCCTCTCGCCGCCCTTCTCTTGATAGCCTCCACCATCTTGGCGTCGAGCTTGGAGTCGGCAGAGCCGGTCTTAGGCAAGCTGCTCAATGCGCCACCCATTTTTACGTCCAAAGATCGCAACTTTCTGAGTAGCAAAGCACCTCCACGAATAGAACAAGGACGACTCGGTGCCCTAGTTCTCGCCCAAGGAAAGCATCGGAGACGATCTTGATCAAGGTTTCGGATATACCTATCTCTTCGCAGTGAAGACCGAAACTACATAAGGGAAGGGGGAGATTTTAAGGGGTGGTGGTGCACTGTTGTGAGGATTGCTGTCGAGGTTGAGAGGCGTTGAGGTGGAGTTTGGAGGGACGTGGAAGCCACAATGGGAACTCCAAGCTTGCAAGAGATGTTTTGGTCACGAGAGAGAGAGAGAGAGAGAGAGAGAGAAAACCAAAGGTTAGCCTTACGCATGGGTGGAGATATTAATTGAATATAAAGGGGTTGATTAACTGAGAAAAAAATGAGTTAGGATTCTATTCATCTCTCTCTTTCTCCGATTAATCTGCAGAATTTAATGGTACCGGTCTGTCATCGGTCATGGTGGTCTCCAAGGCTCTTGGCTCAATCCATGTAGTTAGCTGTTGCGATCTATATCATCAATATTGCTTGTATCTGTTCCTTCAACTCCGAAGAAAGACAATGGGAGGGGTTAATGACATGAAGGTCCTGCATTGTGATCTGCTCGATCCCTCTGTGGTGTAGGCGACATTGTAGGCTCTCTAGATGGGCCACACTCAGGAATTGGGGTCTCAAATTCTATACCGGGCTGAGGTGGTTGTTGCGTCTCAACGAGGACATCTCCTTCGCCAGAATGCCTCTCTCCCCCTTGTCGGTGAGCGTGTCCCCGTCCACGTCCTCGAACACGTGGACAACGATAAGATGTAGCTTCTGCCTCGTCATCTTCCTGTAAAATCTCCTCATCAGGACCATCTCAGAATTGTCGTTGTATAGACTCACGTAGCCTAAAAGTTTCTTCAGCAGCAAACTCTCTAATCCGTGGAGCATCGTCATCACAGAGACGTATAATCTCGTCGAAGTGAGACACCTGCAATATCAGCAACTCTTGTCAGAACATGATAAATGATACCACAATATCTACTTAAAGTTATTTTTTCTTACCGCATAATCGAGTGTGCATCCATGTCGACCAATGAATCATCGTATAATACTACGATACCATGGCAAGTAGTCGACAGTCGTATCTGGTCCTCCTAATGGAATGGGAGTCATTGGCACAACGTAATCCCTACAGATGTTCCATAGTCTAACACAAACTGCATGGAACTCCGTCCAATCGATGTTGCTCTTCCCTCGGAGATCGATCGAATGCAAATGAGATGACGTATCGCGGGCCATCGGAATCCCCTGAATTCCAACAAACCGATGAAGGACTCTATCCGGTGTGTGTAGCTCGACAATACAAAAATGAATCAATGAGACACGAGCCACATGCAAGTCGTCATTGCCAAAACAATATAACGGTAATAGGGACAACACCTCCTGTGTATATGGAGTCCATACTACCTGCATAAAATTAGATATGTAAAAAACATTAGCGATATAATCAAGTGCTAAGTGAAATAAAGCGTTACCAATGGGTTAAGTCAATACCTGCTCCTCAAGTTGGAGGTCAAGTGCATCCCTATATGGCCGAATCACATGTGTAGATTCCATTGTAATATCAAACTCTGCATGTCATCTATCCCCCATGGGCTTCCCTTACCATAGAGGTCGGTGGTGAACGACCAAGGCGATACGGGAGAATCGCTCCCAAGTACACAACTGTAACAGGATCAGGGGTCCACCAATCTCAACTGTGTCAGCCCTCGATGGAACACATAACTGCCTATACAAGTAAGCCAAACAAGCTGAACCCTAACTGTATGTCCCACAAGTCTCCTCCAACTTTTCTGATCAGAGATTTGATGAATTCCTGGAGCTGTTTGACGCCGTGAGGGAGGTGGGAGATCCTTGCGGGGGAAGGGATCATTGGTGCTGGAAGGACGGGTTTTTCTCGGTTAAAGGGGCCTACGAGGCCATCTCCAGGCTGCCGCCGGCTAACTCGGAGCTGCTGAGCGGGGATTGTGCAACTATTTGGGCTCTTAGGCTTCTTGAGAGAATTGGGTTCTTCCTATGGTTACTCAGGAGGAAGAGGCTGATGACGCGAGATCGGTGCGTCAGGCTCCTTGGCATCATTACAGACAGGTGCCTAATTTGTGGTGATGCGATTGAATCTGTGGAGCATCTCTTTTTCTCTTGCTCCGTGATCTCTCAGATATGGCAGGAGGCTTCTGTGGCTTGGTGCCGCTTCGACGACTTCCAGGCCTTATGGAATTCATTCTACGCAAATATGACTAGACCAAGGAGGGAGCGACTTTATCCCATGGCTATCCTCTGGGCAGTCTGGCGCGAAAGGAATGACTTATTGTTCTCGAGTCAAAGATTTTATAAGGAGAATGTGGGGATGTTTGCAAAGCGCATGGTAGAAGACTGGGTGTTGTAGTGTTCCTGTACTACCGATGTGTGTGGTGTGATGTAGCTTTTTTTCTCCCTTGTTGTTACTTTTATTATTTTGGAATAAATTGTGATGGGGCGGACACCATCGAGTCTTTCCCCTACCTTTCAGACTTCAAAAAAAAGTCTCCAAATCCTCCAGAAAATGGTAGGTAGATAAGTGAGATCTCGTTTCCTGACTTGTCAGGAAAGATCACACCACCCAAGAGCTATAGAATGTAAGCCCGTATGTAACGAAGAATGGTATCTTCCTCGGCGTCCTCTGGCAGAACTGAAAAGTGCTCAAGTAGCCAAGTCATGCGTATTCGAGCGCCATCAATGTTGGGCCGCTCTGGCCGGACTCCAAGCAAAGGCTCACACAATCTTGCCCAATTGGACGAATTGGTAGGACCAATCGCTGCTTGACCATCTATCTTCAACCCAAAAATGTAAGCGACATCTTGCAATGTGACAGTCATCTCTCCATGGCTCATGTGAAATGTATGTGTCTCAGGACGTCATCTCTCCACTAGAGATGTAACCAAATGCCAGTCCGTAGAAATGAAATCCATCAGCATTACGTCCAAAAAACCCACTACGCAAATGTGGGGAACAATGCGCTCGTCCAAGGGAGCATGCCTCAGTTGCTCTCCCGTCTTCTGCAACGTAGACATCTCGTCACCTGAAAATAAAAACATATAGACTATGAATACAATTTTTGTAATAGGGTGAGAATATTTTTAAAAGTTGTACTTGCATCACCTGCCCAAATAATTGTCGAATGGTGCTCCCGCTACTGCCATAAAAGAGATCGGTCAACTGGTCCTGACTCCATCTGTTCAGAAACAACATTAGAAACAGTTAAACATTGACTCACAATTTAAAAAATTTAAAAAGGTTGTAAATTGTATCATCCACATACTATTTCTTTTAGGACATTTCCTCCTGTTATGACCCAATCCACCACAGTTACCACACGTATTTTGAGTCCTCCCATGCGTATTGTTCCTCCTATATGACCTTCCATGCTACAAGTGCTGCATTGAGATTTAATTGTATTCTCCCTCATGCCATCTGATTGTGAATCCTCTTACTCTTTGGTCGTCCATTTTTCCTTATCCTGCTATCATCTGGAATTACTAATGGATGGTCGAACCTGGGCCACTTGTCTCTTCACCAATGGGGTAGAACAATCCCTCGTAAATGTAGGTCTGGGCTTGCCATGTATACCAAGGGCCTACGTATTCTTCCACATCTGCGTTCAAGTGAGATAGCACGGCACATGCATGAGAACAGGGGATTCTGTGAGTTTACCATTTTTGACATGTACGTGATGCATCGCTAACCAAGACAGTTTGTTTCTTTCCACCTTTTAGTCCGAATTGTGTCATGCGTTGTCCTGTGACGACCTCGTACATGTGCAAAGGTGCTCCTTGTATGCGAAAACATGGTGCCCATTACTTATGTCGATCCAACACTTCAACATGTCATGCGCGTATTTGGTATATTTCTCACTGCGTAAAATACAATTACGCTCCTCCTCCTGACGGTCACAGAAGTAGCTAATGCAATTGTAGTATGTCTTCAACACCAATGTCGCAACTGACAGGCTTCTTGATTCCTTAAGAACAGCATTGTAACTCTCAGAAAAGTTTGTGGTTGTGTAACCAAATCTGTACCCCTCATCAAATGCAATCGTCCAATGTTCTTTTGGACAATCATGTGTGTCAAATCACTTTTGCAGCATTCTCATCGCACTCCTTCAGCTTGTCCATGTAAGTTTGCCATTTTGCCTGCAAATAGACTTTTCCTGCCCTCATGACCAATCGCTTCAGTGTTTGATTTTTGTGGGCATCATTGAAATTGCTACCTACATGTCGTAGACAGAAGCGCCAATGTACGTATGATGGAAGAAATTGAAGCTCCGGTTATCTGAGTACAGCACGTATCCCAGGAGCAAGGTCAGATAACATACAAATTGGTCCAGCACGGTCACGGAAAACATGCAAACATAGCCTCTCCAGAAACCAAGCCCAACTAGGGTCATCATCTTCGTTGACAAACGCAAAAGCCAACGGTAAAATGTGGTTAGATGCATTGCTTGAGCAAGCAATAAGAATCTTCTGCTTATACCTTCTATACATGTGTGTACCATCCACACTAACAATGGGCCTGCAGTTTATGAATGCCTCAATACAAGGTCCAAATGTCCAGAAGGCCCTCTCAAATAGCTCTCCTTTATTCACTGTTGTTGTGTCAATATCTGTAATCAAAGCAGGAATAACCTCTTCAAAGGTCCTAAAAAGATATGGAAGTTCGTTGTAAGATTTTTTCCAGTCGTCATATACCATCTCTATTCCTTTCCTTCTTGCGTCCCAAACTCTCCTTCTACTCACATGGAAGCGAAAGTCATCTTGAAATGATGTATGAAGAAATGAGACCTTGACTGAGGGAGATATTTTTATCTGATTTAGGTATCTGAGTGCCATGAAGTTGCAATCCAACTGAGGATGGTCTTGATTAACATCACGATTCAAGCAATTATGCGGCTCGTCAACCATTGAGACAACAAACTGTCCATCTATTGGTCAACGATGACCACACAATCCCCACAAACAACCTCTAGCTCGTTCTCTGTAGTGTATATCCCAGACCTTCTTGTCTGATTCCACTACTGTGAAGTTGCAATGATGTTTAATGTGGAAAACCTTCACAGCGTACACCAAATCGGCTTTCAATTGAAAAGCATGCCATTTTTCAACTCGTTGCTCATACTAATCCCATCATCACAGTTCATGCAATCTTCGCCATTCAGAATATATCCATCACCCCCTCTCATGTTCAAAAATGGTATGTCAGACACGATACGGGTTCCAAGATGAACATGCTCCTCACTGTCATCATTTTCCATCTCGTCATCTGTATTCTGTGGTGAGGGTTTCATTAACCTGTCAAGTTCCAGATCATTAACATGATCTATATTCACCATGGGAGAAACATAGGTATTTCCACCTGGAGGTACAGATCATTGAGGTACTTATTCAGGTATAGAGACAGTGACAGTAAATATCACGGGCCGATATGCAACACCCATCTCCTCAGCATATTCCACAATCCTTCAGACATCATCATCAAACTCGACGCACCCGATGTAAAAATTTGTCCCATCTTGTGAAATTCTATGAAACACCTGTAACTCAAGTCCTTGCGATAATTCCAACCTGAAGATAGACTTAATGTGCTCAATCAATCTCGAGAATGACATTTTGTGACCAATCTTGATGGTTTTCATACGACCTCCTACATAGGTTGCATCCTTACTCGACTTCGATATTTTCCCCCCCACAATGACAGAAACAACAAACTTCTCGAGACATCTTAAATACCATTACGTCGACAATAATGGATTTGTGACGAAAAAATCAAACAATCATTTAAGCTCCAAAATATAGCCAAAACCCTAAACCCACGACATATCATACCTTCCTTGAGGTTGAGAAGGAGAGGAATAGAATGTCAGTTGGTAGAGACAAGGGCAATGGAGGTCGACGGAGGTGGCAGGAGAGTCGAGGGTGGGAGAGCTCGGGTGGAGGACGCAAGGCTTGGGCAGAGGTGGGGGGCTTTGGGAGGAATGAGCGCGTGGGGGTGTTCTGTCCGCCCGCTGGGGTTTATCCCCGATCAAAGCCGCCTCTTGAAGGGGCGGCTTCCGCCAAAGCCGCCTCTTTGAAAGGCGGCTTCCTCTTAACCAAAGTCGCCTCTTGAAGAGGCGGCTTACCTATGGTAAATAACAAATAAAAATTTCGACCGTATATAGTTAATTTCGTTAAAAATGTATCCCTGGTAGGAATTTTCCTCGGCGGAATTAGAGTAAAATCCTTATCAAAGTGCAATAAGATGAAAAATGACAATACTAACTCCAAATCACTTAAATGACAAAATCTACTTAAATACTAAAATAATAATGCTAAACCCAAATCCATAGAGTAAGATGATAATACAAAAAGTTGAATTAACTCATTTTGCTTCAAGGAATATGTAGAAAGGCCCTTGTGTGCCTTTCCGTTCAGTTCATGAGCAACCATACAAGGATAAATGCCCTACCCTCAGTAGTCGATTGCTACCAGTCCAAAACCCTTCACTCTTATGGAGTTGAATGATCTCTCTATCATAGAATATAGATGCTTCCTGAAAAAGGTGCTCGTTTCTTTCCGGGTGATGGGAACATGATGATTGATAACTTAGATTGAAAAATGGTAGTCTATAGAAGGAAAAAACACTCTTTGATCCATCCCACAAGCAATGCCCCTATAGGGAATTCTTTATCCCGAAAAGATTGTAATGATGATCGATGTTTAAGATATATAGGAATAAGTAAACCTTGAAATGTTAGGGTCGTGCTCCACAATTTAAAAATTCTTAATATGGAACTTATTGGCTTGATGGAAAATAAAATCAAGCTAGAAAAAATGGTGCTGCCACGTGTCAGCCATTTTTGGGCATATTATAATATCGTTTTATAAAAAAATTATTATAAAAAAACAATAAATAAAAAAATTAAAAAATAATAAAAATAAAAAAATAGACTCGCCACGTGGCACACGATTGGCCGTCCGATCTCGGCCGATCGGACGGCCACTGTGCATCTTCTCCATCTCCCTCTTTAGAAACTCCTCACCGCGAATCGCAGACCGCCGTCGCCCGCATCCCCACGATTTTCGTCGGCCTCCTTGCCGCGAATTGCAGACCGCTGCCGCTCAAATCCCCATCAAACCCCGATGACCCCCGATCTCGGCATCTCCCAAGATCTCTTTCCATCGCCAAGCCTCTTCCTCTCTCGTATTTAAGAAGCAGTGCCGCCCGACCTCAATTTATCTGCCGATTCTTCCAGGCAAGGCCCGGTTGTGACAGCATCAAGGCCTTGCCGTCGACGAGATCCGAGGGGCTCACAGCCCTCGTTGCAGAAGCGGCTCCACCGCATATCCTCTGCTTCAGCTCCGGCCGCCGTGTTCGTCGAGCCACCGCTATTCATCTCCGCCAACGTCCACGACAACTCCACCTTGACCGCCAGGCTCTGCCTTCTCCTTCGCCATCGTTCATCGCCTCGACTTCACGTCACCGCCCAACAACCTCTTATCACCGACAACCACAGACGACTACTCCTTCAACCGCTCCATCAACCACTTGAGCAAAACGCTACTCCGACCAACATCATCGACACCTCCAGCCATCTCCGCTTCGCCTTGCGACTCCAACGCCAACACCATCGTCTCCACCCGATCGTCGACAACCGCAGCATCAACGCCGCCACCGACGCCGAGGCTGGACTGCGCCGACCACCGCCGGAGCTCCCACTGCTCATCTTCAACCTCCACCACCTGCACCGGGCGTCAGGACTGAGGCCCCCGCCTCACGTGCGCAGCACGTGGCAGGGGAACGACCTACTTCATTAGCCCCAGGTCACGTGCTCCGCATGTGACCGTGGGAGAATTGCACAGAGCTCCCTTGAAGACCCCCAATTTAAGTTCCAATCCAACAACTAGAGGGCACGTGCTACGCACGTGCCCCTCTGGAAATTTTGCAAGAATGCCTCTCCCAGTTATTGGTAATTGCATCTAGGCCCTTCTCCATTTTTATTTATTTTATTTAAATTGCAATCAGACCCCTGTGTTCCCCTGTGCTTTTAGACCTCTTATTTACACTATTTTATTAATCAAAAAATAGCATGATGTTTGTCAATTAATTCTCTACACTATTTTAGACATATTGTGGGTATTTTTGTGATTGATGGTTAATTAATAATTAATTGTTTTGTGGAAAATTGCATATTTTTCCCATTTCGTGCTCTAAAATTCATAGTTTATTAACTGTTGTTCTAAAAATTCTCGAAAAATCAATATTATAGAATTAATTGTGCTTGACATTGTGCCCAAAAAGAATTGCATTTACATACATAATTTTCCCTGTAAAAATCATTTTGCACATTTCAATACTTAATTTTTAACAGATCTTACATTTTCGAGAGTTAGGATTTTTTCTAGATCAATCACTTAGTGACAGATCTTAGATAATTTTATCCCTTGAAAATAAGTAGGTTTAATACTTATTATAATTAAAATATTGAAATTCATTTTGTTTGCATTTAAAAATCCATAAAAAATTCATATTGCATCCAAAAATTCCAAAAAAATTACAGTGCACTCATTTCATCATATTTTACATTGTGACCAAATTTTATAATTTTAGGACAGCGTTTGACTGAAATTTACATTTTAGTCCCTAAAATAGGCCGAATTCGCATATTGCACTCCTTATTACATTGAAAATTCCAAAAAAAAGACCACCTCGAAAACCGAACACGGATTTTGATAGACATAACTCTAGGTTGTTCCTTTGCCTTCTTGTGATCGACCTTGGGACTTGCCCAAGTAAAATAAACATAAAACCACACGATTAAAAATTGAACATATTATTTGTGGTTATTTTCTTGATCGTTTCCGATTGTCGCCTACAACGCATGAACGATAAAAACACATCCTTAACTCGGCATTTCCGGATTCGTCAGTACTCTAAAAACTAAAGTTGCAATAATATATTTTTTGAAGGAAAGTTGCAATAATATATACTTGTGGAGGTCGTATGCTTTATATTAAAATATCAAGAAAGAATTATTTGTTAGTTGAATTGGATTGTTATTACTTTAATATGATTAAATTAATATGATCTAATTATTTATAGTCTATAAATAAAAGGATTGGAATTCACTTAGAAGGATTGTTTATGAGAATATGATTCAAAATGATCAATCAAAATTTAAACGGGGTATAGATGATCATATGCTGATATCCATGGTCTCCCGTCAAGGCAGAGGATGCCAACGTCATGAATTATATAACAAAGAGCACTATACGTCATAGCTCCAATGTACAAGCGCACATGGATCAAGCTCTCTGTTATGCGTGGTGACCCCAATATTGTTCCTTGTATAATTGAGGTACTATTGGATTGCTAATATTGAGTTCTATTCTTGTTGATGGATGGTTCAGCTGGCAACAGGTCAACATCACCTCAAGGGTGGTGAGCTCGGGTGTCAAAGACCGAATTGGAAATTCAAGTTGGACTTGTAAGGCAGAAAGAAGTACCACTTCCTTCAATAGAGTTGCATGTTCTCATATAATTGATGTGTGATAAAGTTGAAAGTTAGAACCCAGATCTTGCTAGAGATATAAGGGTAAGTGTATGTCTTGCTTTGAAAGTTAAATAAGGGATACACTTTTAATATGTCCAAAGGTAAGGCAGCTTTGATTTAAAATCATCAATTAAAGAAAATGCATATATTTATATATTCATAAGTTCATTTCTTAATCTCAAATAAAACCCATGAACCCACTAGGCAAACTTTTTGATGTCAACCAGTTGACCAGACCAAATTATTCGTACTGACTCCAAAATTTGGAACTTGTTCTTTCTGCTGAGTGCATTAAATATGTGCTTAAGAATACCAGTATGAGAACCCTTTTGTCAATGGAAGAAATTCAATATAATGATAATTATGAATATAACCAATTGCTGGCCCACTATTATATTCCGGGGTGTCTGTTCAATGTACTTCAGAAGAAACATGTGGATATCGAGAATGCTCATGATATAATGTTGAATCTAAAGGAAATGTTCTGTGATGCGAACTGCACACAACACTACAACATTATGAAAGAACTTATATGATGCAAGATTAAGAAGAAACCTCGATCATAGACCATGTAAACAAAATATTTGGTTACCTCTTTGAATTGGAGACCCTTGGGTAGAGATTGATGTAGATATGCAGTCCAGATTCATTCTGCTCTTTACCCAAGTATTTTTTAACAATTTTGTGGCATCGCACCACATGAACAAGTTGAGGTTGATAAAAGTTCAATCATGAATTCAGTGAAGTTTGCAGAGTACGTCATGAAGAAAGAGAATCTTGTTGGCAGTGCACTGGCCACACAAGTCAATGGGAAGTGCAGTCGGAAGCATGGAGTCCAGAAGGGTCCGATCCAAAAGAAGATGAAGATTCAAAATGTTGGCTCATCCTCTCAAGCTTCCATAAATATGACATCTAATAAAGTGTCTATCTTTACTTCAAAAAGTCAGGGCACTAGAAGAGAAACTATCCAGATTATCTAAAAACCTTAGAGAAGGGAAAAAATAATGCTCCGGCAGGTATGAGATCTACTTTCATCATTGAAACCAACTTTCTCATATGAGGAGAATGTAGTTAGGTCATTGATTCTGGTGCCTCTATTCATATATATAATTTTCTACATTTATTTTAAGAAGCCAGAAAGCTAGATGAAGGAGAGATAATCATCCAGATGGAATCTAATGCAATTATTGCATCAGTCATTGTTGAGACATGCATACTATCATTAGAGAGTGTTTTCATGTTTCATATGTGATGAATCAGTGATTCATCACTCTACAAATTGAAAATAGAGCTTTGTTCCTGAGTAATTAGTTGTATTTCATCACTTATATTGCATAATTAACATTCATGCATGTGTAAATACTATCTGCATTTTAGCATTCATATTTGCATTAAATAAGAAGCCAAATTCACTTGTAAATATTCACATGTATATTATCTAAAATCACCTATTTGTATATATTTTATGCTGACTCCAAATCCAATACGACCAACTCCATAGTATATATATTACTAACACTAATAAAGGGAAAATATCAGAAAAATACTAACTTGTAAAATTGACCAATAAAACTGAAATCCAAGTTTGAAATTAAGAACCTTAAAATACACATATCTCTCTCATATAGTGTCTGATTTAGGTCTGCTCCCTTTAAAGTAATATACATTCAACCTTCAAAACAAGACCAAAATTTATAAAAATCCGATATCGTATGTGAAACTTGGGTTTTGGGTCCCTATTATATATTGTACATATCGACCTTTTTTCCCTTGTATTATATCCTTTTATTTTTTAATTATTAAAAATACAAAAAAGATTATATTGTAAATATTCTTTTCATATTTTTCTATTTTTATTTTGATTTTTTCTTATTTAAAAATGACAAAAAATGCAAAAGATAAAAATGCGGTATTTTATATCTATAAGATGCCGCATAAGAATACTTTTTATATAGATGAATTCCTTTGATTTTGGTCCTACATGGAAGTTGTAGATCTCGTCGAGACGAGCACCTTTCATGTTGACTACTTTTTGATTTGACTACTTTCTGTGATTTGACACGTGGCCGCTCTTTGAGCCACAACATGTCACCCATTTTTATCATTTCTAATTTTCTTTTATTTCATTTTAATTATTTTAATTTATTTTATTATTCATTTATTATTATTATTATTTTACATAATTAAAAATAACATGCCACGTGACCGCTCCAGGCTGCGCCACGTGGCGCCTTCCATCCTCCCTCATTATGTGCAATGCACGTGATGAGCTCGCTCCTGCTTCCTCCTGTAGCACGCGGTCAATCGCACTCTCCACCTGCTGTGTGGTATCGCGTAACTGCCAAGCCCCTTGCGCGACGGCCCATCTCCTCCCCCGTGCCTTGTGGCACATGCGTGCAACCACCTCAAGCTATCTCCCTCTCAAGCACCTGCTCCACCACTTCCCTCATCTCTCCACGATCACTCCCTCCTGTCATCTACAACTACCTTTGATCCCTACGCCCCACGCCACCACCTCTTCCACTCCCCCAACTGCCCATAAAAGCCGCTTAGCCCCCTCCCCCCCCACATCGCATCCGCCACTTTCGAGCTGAGGAGAGCAGAGCTTCCAAGAAAAAATATGGTGACAGTTGAGTTCTTCAAATTGAGCGACTACCCTACTCCTTCCAGACGAGATCCAAGGTTGGAATCCAACCTTGTAGCAACAGTTTCTTCGATCTGTTGCTCGAGCTTCGCGCCCTCCGTCGTGCGCTAGAGGTGACAACCAGAGAGTCCTTCACGAACTCTCCTCCCCATAAAATCCGATCATCTTCCAGGTGAAGTTTCTTCTCCTTCCCTCTTTCTTCTTCCTTACTCTCTCCCTGATTCACCATCTTCCATCCATCAAATCTCAAAAAACAATTTCACTTTCACGGATAAATCACATGTTACGAACGTGATGATGATTTTAATTGGATTTTTTTGATGAACTTTCTTGAATGAATTAATGTGAAATTTACACCAGCAAAACAAATACATTAAGTTCCCCGAACATAGGGGGAACTTCCCCTATTTTTTCCATTCCTTCCCTGCTTCATCGTGCCGCTTTCGATTCTTCTTCCCCATCAACACACACGCATCTGAGCATCTCTACCACCTTAGCTCTCCGCCTCAACTTCGTGGCTCACGCTGCAAACCTCTGACCTACGAGCTCCACCCTTCCGTTCTCCCTCCGTAGCCACCTACAATTGCAGCTCTTTCGACATGCTAAACAACAACCCCACCACAGCCCACTGGAGCTGCGAGCTGCTCCCCTCTGGTTTGGTTACTCGCTTGCAGCTTGGAGCACCAACTTGTTGCGCCTGAACTCGAGATTCACACGTGGAGATGCATCTTGAACTCCATCGCCTCCTCCGCTTTAGTGACAGGAGTGTAGCGTGTTTTCACCCCAGACGAGCCTCGCACAACATCTTCACCGACTCCAGCCCCAGTAGCTCGCGAAGGAGCCACTGTCACTGTTGAATGACGAAGAAATTTGGGAGATGGGAATATGAACAACACACAATGAACACACAATGTAGAAGGGAAGAATATCACACACATAGAGAGATAATGAGAGAACTTCAAACTTGATGTATTGCACTTGGTGAATGTGTGCTTTGGAAGATTGAAAGCACATGCTTATATAGCTACATCTCATGGATAAAAATAGAATGCAAATAAAAAGAATAAAAAAATAGAAACTCTCCCATGCAAGGAGGACCACCCACGTAATCTCAAGTTGCTAGAGAATAGCTCTAGAACCAACCAACTAAGACTTGGGTCACAACTAGGATTAGAGCCAATATATGGCCTTATTCAAAAAACACTTAAAATACTTTGAATGCCGAGAATAGCATTCACATTCTCCCCCTTAGTCTTGGCATACCCCGAGATCAAGGAAACCAAGTAAATGACGCATAGTCGCCAATCTCGCTATCGGTAATGCTTTTGTCAGCGCATTGGCCCGTTGGTCTTCGGTGCGAACGAACTCGACGCTAATCAACCATCTTTTGACACAATCACGAATGAAATGATATTTTGTGTTGATGTACTTACTTCATCCATGGAAGACCAGATTCTTCATAAGAGCTATTGCCGACTTTTTGTCAACGAACAGCTTCACCATCCTCGATTCTGTTCCGACCAGTTCAACCAATAATGCTCTAAGCCAGAGTGCTTGGCATGCTGCTGCAGTTGCCACCATGAACTCAGTCTCGCAGGATGAAAGAGCTACCGTCTTTTGTTTCTATGAGTTCCATGAAACAAGACAGTTGTTGATGTAGAATGCCATGCCACATGTGCTCTTCCGATCATCCATATCACCAGCCAGATCACTATCTGTATAGCCAGTGATTACTTCTTCATCACCTCCTTTCTTGTAGACAAGTCCGAAATCGATGGTGCCTTTGAGATATCGATGGTGCCTTTGAGATACCTGAGAATTTGCTTCACAACCTTGTGATGCATCATTGTAGGCTTCCCCATGAATCGACTCGTCACACCAACTACGTAGGAGAGATCCGGCCTGGTGTGAAGAAGATAGCGCAAACACCCGATGACACGACGGTAGTAGGTGGCATCAACAGGTTGTCCTTATGGATCCTTGTGCAGATGGGATCTTGGCTCCATGGGAATCTTACAAGGATTACAATCAGACATGTTAAATTCATTTAATACCTTCTTAGCATAGGTTGTTTGCTTGAGTGAGATGCCACCATCTCCTTGTTCCACCTCAAGTCCGAGGTAGTATGTGAGTAAGCTGAGATCGCTCATCTCAAACTCTCTCATCATCTGCTTTTTGAAGTTCGCAATTGCCTCTGGATCTTCTCCCATGACGACCAAGTCATCGACATAAACGCCGATGATGATGCCCATCACGGACTCGCCCCTTCTATACACAGCTTTCTCCTGTGTACATCCTGTGAAGCTGAGCTGCTTCAAGCTTCTATCGAGGTGCATGTGCCATGCACGTGGTGCCTGTCGTGACCCATAGAGTGCTTTGCTTAGCTTGAGCACCATATGCTCTTTTTCTTTCACTATGAACCCCTCAGGCTGGGTCACATAAACTTCTTCTTCGAGTTCACCATCTCTTCTTTCAGTTCACCATTCAAGAATGCTGATTTAACGTCAAGGTGATGAACTTGCCATCCTCGATTGGCCACGATAGCTAAAATGGCACGTATCGTGTCAAGGCGAGCAATCGGAGCAAAGACTTCTTCAAAGTCAATGCCTTGTTGTTGAACATACCCTTTTGCAAAAAGGCAGGCCCTGTATTTGATAACTTCGCCATCTGAGTTCTTTTTGAGTTTATACACCGATTTAACCCATGTATCTTTATGTCCCGTCGGTAACGTGGTGAGTGACCACGTCTTATTTTTTTCGATGGCTTCAATCTCTTGGGCCATGGCGTCATCCCATGCTGGATGACCAACAGCCTCCTGGAAGCATGAAGGTCCCTCCGTCTATGTGAGCATCGCTTCCTCTTCTGTTAGATCCATGTGCGAAGCATCACGCATGATGTCAGCCATGGATCTATAACGAACATGTGGACCATCACTGTCGACTTGTCCTCCTGACCAAAGTGTAGGCGAGTGCCTACCCTGGTCAACATCTTCTATCGTGAATGGCATGACCTCCAGAGTATTCCTGATGCTAGTGGGTGTTGACGACGAGCTTGATGCAGCACCTATTGGAGAGGTCGGTGTAGATGGTTCGAGCTCTGGTGTTGGCTCATTTGCCGAAGTATTTACAATGGAGCTGAGCAGACTTCAACCGATTCTGGGTTGACGTTCTCCTCAATCACAAAGTTGGGTGATTGACCACTTTCCACATCAACAGACCATTTCCACTCCATATTTTCTTCAAATATAACATCACAACTTACATGGATTTTTCCTCGATGGGGGTCCAGTAGGCGGTGGGCCTTGCAACCTTCTTCGACACCCAGCTACACCATCTGTCGACTGCGATCATCGAGCTTCTTGAGGTTTGGCATGGTCACCTTAGCATGTTCTATGCAGCCGAACACTCGAACTTATGCTAGATGTGGCTTCTTTCCCGTCCACGCCTCGAACGGAGTACGATCGTCCATCTCTTTAGTTGGGAGGTGATTGAGGAGATAGACGGTATGTTGTACTGCCTCCCCCCAAAACTTGCTTGGTACGCTCATACTTTTGAGAAGTGAGCGTGCCATATCCATCAACGTACGGTTACATCGCTCCACCACACCATTTTGCTGGGGTGAATATGGTGTTGGACATGCGAGCCCACGACGAGCCATTATGCAATGAATGTTATTGCAATTCACTCCTTAATCTGAATTAAAGAATATATAATTTGCATAATAGGTCCTTTAGTACAATTAGGGTTATGTACCATGGCCATCTTAATGATCATACAACTGTTGATTCAATTATTGAATCATAAAGGTTGGTGCTTGGGTGAATATCTAATGAGTTAGATTGAGGACTCATCAAGCACCGTCAAATGATTGTTAAGAGATGATCTCCAACCTGAGAAGGAGTGGCAATCCTTTCTCTAAAGGCTGATATCTGACCGATCTCTTGATGCAGGTCCTCTGCATAGGAATAGAGATTCGGAGGTGTCAGACTAGTTAGGTCAAAGAGTTGACTTAACGAGATCGAGATAACCAAAGTCCTATATCGTATGCTGTCATGATATAGGCACGCATCCTCTGACCGGAGACAGATGTGTTACTATATGTCTGAGTATGTACATTTGGCAGACCAATAGGTTGATGACCTAATCAAGGTCTATACACTGGCGTGCTGGTGTGCATGTAAGGGCATATGAGTAATACGATCTCTCAAAGGGATCATACAGGTTCATTTACTGAACCAGAAGACATGAGCTCACTCATGAGATATTGGGAAGAATCAAATTTCGTGCGCACGATCGTCTCACTTTGGAAGCTTGACTGAATTTGTAGGTTTGATATATACTTTTGGAAAGTATATGATCAAGATCTAGGTATGATATATGCTTTTGGAAAGTATATGATCAATACTGAGTCCCAATGATCGAATAAGAAACTTACTGATAAAACCATGAAGTAGACAGCATAAAGTAGATCAAATACTTCAGGTTTAATCTGAGTCTTCAAGTATGCAGGATGTACAGGTATTAGGAATACTTGAGGGTTATGTGATCATAAACGATTGTATAACCATGACGCTTCCATTCTTAGGGAGTGATTAAACGGGTCTGGATTTTAGTGACTCCTCTCAGTAGAAAAGTAATCTGATCTTAGTCCAAATGTTGGACATTGATCTGAATGTGATTCAGATTCAATGAGAAGATTAGATTTACATTCTTGATTTAATCAAGCATCTATGGGAGGCCCGCGATCTGGATTTGAGATACGATCTCAATATCCAAGTCACTATACGTGGAACAATACAATCGCCCTGTCCTTATCTCCAAGTATCTGCGGAGAAAGCGCATTATCCTTGAAAGAGTTCAGGGATAATTCTATTGTTGATATATGTATCCGAGCATTGAGAAAATGGATAATTAAATGTGATTTAATTATCATGATTAATATGAATTTGATTCATATTATAAAGAGAGCTATCTTAGATAATTAAATGTGATTTGATTATCAAAGATGTAAATAATGTGAATGTGATTCATATTATTTGAACACAAGAGAATAGAGATCCAAGATGATTAAATGTGATTTATTTATCATGGATATGAATAATGTGGATAGCAATATCTATATTAGTCATATATATTATAAATGTGATTTATAATATATAAGAGAGAGCTATTTGTAATTTACATTTGTTAATTAAATGTTAATGTCACTTGGATTCACATTGGACATTAAATTGAAAATGTAATTTACAATTTATTTTGGGTTGGAATATGATTCACAAATTTCCAATGGCATGATTGCAATGTTCACAAAATAAATTGGATTTATTTTTGTGAAATAATTTGCAACAAAAGTTGTTGCAAATATTGGAGAGAATCATGAGATAATGTAATCTCATGTAATAGGAAAAGGACCTCCACCTTCCATATAGGAAGAGTGGACGACCACAATTCCCATGAGGAATTAGTGACCGTCCACCCTCCTTATGGAAGGAGGCTTGCCTCCTTTCCTATTTCTCCAATGGAGATTGATTTGATATAAATCAAATTATATTTGATATATATATATATATATTTGATTTTTATTAAATTAATTGTTGTTTTTTTAGCAACAAATCATGACCATTGAAAGAAACACAAATCAATGTGAACCATTGGATTTGTGTTGTCCCATGGATTGAGATCCATGGATCCCAAAACCCTATAAAAGGAGAGGCACCCCATTGCTCTTCTTTACACACATAAGTGAGACAACAAGTCTCTCTCTCTCTCTCTCTCTCTCTCTTTCTCTATCTCCCTCTTATGGCCGTCCACCATGGATGCCCTAGAGAGGCTCTCCATCGCCGCGACATCGTCGTTATGCTGCCCGATTGTTTGTTCGTGGATCTCCGTCTCCTTCGATGCGTCTCGCTCGTGAAGAAGATGTCAAATTTCATGTGTCGAGATCAGGAGATCCTATCGCTTGGATCATCAACATGAATTGCGAGAAGCACGCGGTTCATCCCCGCGCTCGCAAGCGTCTCCTCCGTCGGATCGGACTTGAGACAGGAGGTCTCTTTGTTTAGAGACTCGATCGCAACCACGCTTCAAGAGGTAACCCTAATACTTATTTGTGGTTTATACGAAACGATCCGAGAAGTGTTCTTGGATCATGTGATTTCGTTGCATGAAAATTTTTTAATTTCCGCTGCACAGAACAACTAGTGCGACTAGTCATTCTTCGTCGTATCCGATACGACGATCACGCTTCCGTGATGCGCTTGAGGATCTAACCATATCCTTCAAGTGGTATCAGAGTCTTAGGTCGACGGTTTCGAATATGATTCGAAAACTGAGAACGACTTGGGTTCGTTAAGGTCGCGAAAGTTTTTATCGCATTTGATTTCGCAGATCTGTTTAGTAAATAATTTCGGCCATATTTAAATTGTTTAAGAACGAATTATTTACTTGTTTTTTGTTCCCCATTAAATAAGGAATCCATAGGATCTGAGTTTGCGTAAATCGGATTTCGTATGCTCGAGATATGGTTGTTTTAATAAACATGTATGCACTGTTGCGGGAACTGTAGATCTGAACGTGATTAAAATGTTAATTACTGTTTAGACTTGCCTCGAAATACGTGAAAAATCATTTGGATTCTGTCCTAAATCAAATTAGCAATCTATGAAAATTGATTTTGTCTAATTTGGATTTAATATGATTGAGATATGCTAATTTTAGTAAGTAGGGGTCACTGCTGAAATTACATTCCTAATCAAGAACCATGTGATTGTCAATTAATGAAATTAATTGTTAATTTCGAGAAATAATTATGGAAAATATTTGAGAAATATTGGAAGATGATTATTTCCTTAATTGACTTGGCCTCAACCAATTAATTGATTAGATTTGATCTAGATCATAATTGGAAACATAATCATCAAACTCCTTTCTTGAATAGGATTGGGAATTTGTCTAGCAAATTTCCTTATAATCAAAATTATTTTGATTACTGTATGGTATAATTTCGGTTGAATAACCGATGATCATCTCAAGTACAAATTAATCAATTTGGCATTATCCTTTCCCGGGGCGGATATGGTGTCTAGTCGGGGATCGCTGGGGTAGCGGGTTACAACGTATGCGGTCTGTGCCACTCCCGTCGGTACTAGCCATGACATCGGGTAGGGCCGGGATAATGTCCGAGGGATTAAGATGTATTTTTCTAATTATTAAACTATGAATTAATACGTACTTTGAGAATAATACCATATATATTCAAGTAAGACATTCAAGTTTGATTGATTAAATTGGATTGATAATTAATTTAATATGATTGAATTAATTATGTCCAATTAGAATACTCTAATATGATTAGAGTTAATAATTCCCTTGGAAGAATTAATTATATGAATATGATTCATGTTAATTAATTAGGATTTGAATATGATATGGAGGATCACATAAGTGACATCCATGGTTTCCCATCAAGGCGAAGAGTTTCGTCGCCAGATATTATATGTAGGAGACACCTGTCCGAAGTGACAGCTCCTGCATATGATTCATTTGGATCGGGCTCGTCGCTTCTCGAAAGAGTAAGGACGTATGCGTAGTGACCCCAATATCAAGTCCTCATATTATTGGGGCGATATTGGATTGCGCATAGCGAGTTGTATTCCTGTTGATAGTTGGTTCAATTAATGACGGGTCAACATTGCCTTAGGGGTGGTGGGCCTGGGTGTTAAAGACCGAATTGGGAGATGCAAGTTGGACTTGCAAGGCGGAATGTGTTCCCGCTTCTTTTTATCCGAGTTGTAAGTTCTCATATTATTGGGATGCAACACAGATAAGGAAGGAGATCCCAGATCTTGCTTGAGATATAATGGTAAGTATATCTCTTACATTGAAAGTGATTAAGGGAATGAACTTTCATTGTTGACATGGCAAGACAACTTTGATATAAAAATCCTAAATCAAAGTAAATTAATTATGTATATATATTTATGCAAATTTCTTATTTCAGATAATCCTTCATTAAACCCACTCAATATTATACTCAATAATAACCAGTAAAATATCATGGATTGGACCCTTTGATCCAGATATTATACTTGCAATTAGACACATAATATATGTGGTTGCAATGTGCAAGTTTCCTCATAATAATAAGGAATGATAATTAAATAAGACAATAGGACTAAAACCCTAGGGTTTGTATGTCTCTATAAGTCTTGATCTCATCGAATGTACTTTGGAAGTGACATGTCAATGATGATCGCAATTATCAAATAATCCTTATAAAATCAATAAAGATATTCTGGCATACATATGTACTCTTGACATTTAATCATGAATGACATGGTTCACTGCATCATGTAGAATGGTAGCTCTGTAAGAGATGATGTATTCAAATTGTTTGAGTACCTACCTGAACCTAAGTTTTTTTAGAGTTTAAATGGATGTAGATATGATGAGTGTCATTATTCTACTATCTTTTCTCTAGTCATTTCTAAAGCTTCATAATATTCATATTGTATGAATTGAATGAAGCATGTATAAATGTTGAAATACTCTTATATTAAAATTTTTGATTTTAACATAAGAGATCCTCTGTCTTGAGCAATGGTTGCTTATAGATAAAGGGAGCGCAGTGGAAGCATGGGTTGGACCCAAGTAAGAAATATAGTCAAAGATTTGACTGTACTTCTATGACTTCCATATGACATCCAAAGAGTTGGATCAATGCCAATACTGCAATAAGTTGATGTGTTGATAGTATGACTATCAAATCTATCCAAAATCCTTAGAGAAGGAATCAGATATTACATCAGAATAATCTACATATAATCATTGAAAACGACTTACTTATTTGATAAGATATAGTCTAATAATTGTATCTCAATCTTCTAATGACACTTGCAATTGATTTCATATGTATTAGAATATCGGAAATTTGATCTTAAGGTTTAATGGTCATCCATGTTGGAAGTAATGCAATTGTTGCAACAATTTCCATTGGATCAATAGACTTCACATTTTCAGTGGGAGCCCTTAGTCTTAGAGAATGTCTCTATGACCTAGATATTAGAATACACTCATTGTTTGTTTCTAAATGTTGGGAATAAACATGAAATATGGAATAGACCTATCATAAAGAGTTATGATGGAGCTATTTCAGATAGTAATCTAACATCTAGTGGACTCCACTAAAATTAGAAAATTAATGAATGGTTCATTAAGATTTCTAATAATGAAAATTAAACCTTTAAAGATCAATAGGAGGATGAAGATCATTTGATAATGATCTAGCATCATGTTTTGGACATTTGTCTGTTGATGTGATCAATAGACTGAAAAGAGATGAAACTTTAGATTGTCTAAAGGTTCAAATCTTGCATACTTGTGTATACTGTATTCAAAGTAAAAAAGTCCAATACACCCTTCTTTGGGAAAGGTGTAAGATGTCAAGGTATTCAGGATCTCATACATATTGATGTATGTGAATCATCTATATCATAGTAAACATTATGGATATGTGATATCTATTGATGATTATTTGTGATATGAGATTTCTTCTCTTCACTTAGAAAACTTTGAAATGTTCAAAGATTTCACAATTTTGGTTCTAAACCAAAGTTTGAAGGAAGATGAAATGGATTTGATCTAATCAAAGTAGCTTGTACCTATTAGATGAATTCAAGGAATACCTTACGGAGATGTGAATATCATTCCTATCTCAATCCTCCTAATGAACCTTAACTCAATAGAGTTGTAGGGAGATACAATTGATCATGTATGACATGATTTAATCAATGATAGATCTTAGCATAATTATCTCTTAGTTTCCATGTATATATATGTAATAGAGACTACATTGTATATCCTAATAAGGTTCCAAGCTAGTAAGATGGAATCTAGCACCAGAGAGTGCTACTTCATTAGGAAAATAAAGGATGGTATTGGATACCTACTTTATGACCTTGAGTTTCTTAAAAGATCTCATCTTTGAGAATATTATTCATATAGGATGACTCTCTTGAGAATCAAGATGAAAATGAAGTAAAGGAACTCATTTAATCTTGAGATGATAATGAGACTCCTAGAATCGGAAACAAAAAGACAATTAAAGATGAAACACTAATACCCCTTCAAATAAGTTTGATGATGGGTTCCATGTGTCAGTTGAATCTGACAAAGATCTGACTTCATGTGATGAAGCTCCCGAGGATCATGACATGGAAAGATGGATGTTAGCAATAAAAGTCTAATGTAGAATTCATATATAAGTGTTGTATATGGACCCTCGAGGATCCACCTATATGGGTAAGACCCATTATGGTGTAAATGGATCTTCAAGAGAAAGAGGGAACCTGATGAGAAGGTAGAGACCTTCAAAGCATGGTTCGTAGCTATGAGCTGCAAACCGAAGAGGACATCGCTTGCGATGAGACTTGCTCTTCAGTGACCATGTTTAACCCATCAAAATATTGCTAACTGTAGCTACGCAACTCGACTATGACATCTTTATGATGTGAGTCAAGATTGCATTCCTCTATGAATACCTCTCTGAGGATGTTCATATGAAGTAGCCGCAGGGCTTCATGGTTGAGGAAAGCAAGATGTACAAGCTAAAGAACTCCATCTTTGGACTCAGATAAGCTTCTTGTAGTTGGAACATAAGATTTAATGAAATTATAAATGTTATGATTTCAGATAAAAATCTTGATGAACCATGTGAAGCTTAGTGGGAGTGCCAATGTGTTCATCGTGCTAAATGTAGATATTATTCTAATAATTTGGAATGATATAAGGATAATAATAAGTGTTTTATAATTTGGTTGTTTCACACCTTGATATATGATCTCAAGGATACCTCTTAGATCTTAATTCTGAAGTCGTTCAGAAGTAAAGAGAAGAGGGTATTGGGACTGTCGCATTAATAGTGCACCTTGGACTTATTCCATTTTCTAGAAAATTCCAAGAAAAGCTTCCTTCCCTTAAGATGTGGTACTGACCTATCTATAGGAATAACACCTCAAAGAGTCGAGGAAGTGAATGCTAGAACTGCTTGCACTTGTGCATCAGTTACGAGAAGCTGAGTGTATGCTACATGTGCAAAAGAGCCAGATGTATGCCATGTAGTGGGAGTAGTAATCTGTTACTAATCCTACCCTGGAAATAAAACACTTAGTTGTAGTAATAACAATATCTTCAAAAGATGATGAAACTTAGACTCTTATCTTCAAATGTTTAAGACCTTGTAGATAGTGATCTATGAGGATCTTAACTGTAGATACCTTAGGAGATAGAGATCTCCAAGAATGAAGGTATTATAATAAGGATTATGGAAATATTGGTTATAATAATTATCAAGCTAAAGTGTCAATGACACTATAACAAAATTGAGTATTGGTTGCATAAGATGCAACATTCGCATTGGATGCGAGCACTGTTACTAGGGGATATGCAAGTGCCGTAAAAGGACTTGGCATAGTCTCTTGGGAACAGAGTGACTGATCAACTTACCTAGCTATTTTCTAAATAGCTTATGATTGTCACATGAGTGTGGGTTTAAATGATTAGCCCATGGCTCTTTGGGCTAGTGGGAGATTGTTGGACATGCGAGCCCACGGCAAGCCATTATGCAATAAATGTTATTGCAATTCACTCCTTAATCTGAAATAAAGAATATATAATTTGCATAATAGGTTTCTTAGTACAATTAGGATTATGTACCATGGCCATCTTAATGATCATACAACTGTTGATTCAATTATTGAATCATAAAGGTTGGTGCTTGGGTGAATATCTAATGAGTTAGATTGAGGACTCATCAAGCACCGTCAAATGCTTGTTAAGAGATGATCTCCAGCCTGAGAAGGAGATGACAATCCTTTCTCTAAAGGATGATATCTGACCGACCTCTTGATGCAGGTCCTCTGCATAGGAATAGAGATTCGAAGGTGTCAGACTAGTTAGGTCAAAGAGTTGACTTAACGAGATCGAGATAACCAAAGTCCTATATCGTATGCTGTCATGATATAGGCACGCATCCTCTGACCGGAGATAGATGTGTTACTATATGTTTGAGTATGTACATTTAGTAGACCAATAGGTCGATGACCTAATCAAGGTCTATACACCGGCGTGCTGGTGTACATGTAAGGGCATATGAGTAATACGATCTCTCAAAGGGATCATACAGGTTCATTTACTGAACCAGAAGACATGATCTCACTCATGAGATATTGGGAAGAATCAAATTCCGTGCGCACGGTCGTCTCGCTTTGGAAGCTTGACTGAATTTGTAGGTTTGATATATACTTTTGGAAAGTATATGATCAAGACCTAGGTATGATATATGCTTTTGGAAAGTATATGATCAATATTGACTCCCAATGATTGAATGAGAAACTTACTGATAAAACCATGAAGTAGACAGTATAAAGTAGATCAAATACTTCAGGTTTTATCTGAGTCTTCAAGTATGCAAGATGTACAAGTATTAGGAATACCTGAGCGTGATGTGATCATAAACGATTGTATAACCATGACGCTTCCATTCCTAGGGAGTGATGAAACGGGTCTGGATTTTAGTGACTTCTCTCAGTAGAAAAGTAATCTGATCTTAGTCCAAATGTTGGACATTGATCTGAATGTGATTCAGATTCGATGAGAAGATTAGATTTACAGTCTTGATTTAATCAAGCATCTATGGGAGGCCCGCGATCTGGATTTGAGATACGATCTCAATATCCAAGTCACTATACGTGGAACAATACAATCGCCCTGTCCTTATCTCCAAGTATCTGCGGAGAAAGCACATTATCCTTGAAAGAGTTCAGGGATAATTCTATTATTGACATATGTATCCGAGCATTGAGAAAATGGATAATTAAATGTGATTTAATTATCATGATTAATATGAATTTGATTCATATCATAAAGAGAGCTATCTTAGATAATTAAATGTGATTTGATTATCGAAGATGTAAATAATGTGAATGTGATTCATATTATTTGAACACAAGAGAATAGAGATCCAAGATGATTAAATGTGATTTAATTATCATGGATATGAGTAACGTGGATAGCAATATCCATATTAGTCATATATATTATAAGTGTGATTTATAATATATAAGAGAGAGCTATTTGTAATTTACATTTGTTAATTAAATGTTAATGTCAATTGGATTCACATTGGACATTAAATTGAAAATGTAATTTACAATTTATTTTGGGTTGTGACTATGATTCACAAATTTCCAATGGCATGATTGTAATGTTCACAAAATAAATTGGATTTATTTTTGTGAAATAATTTGCAACAAAAGTTGTTACAAATATTGGAGAGAATCATGAGATAATGTAATCTCATGTAATAGGAAAAGGGTCTCCACCTTCCATATAGGAAGAGTGGACGACCACAATTCCCATGAGGAATTGGTGGCCGTCAACCCTCCTTATGGAAGGAGGCTTGCCTCCTTTCCTATTTCTCCAATGGAGATTGATTTGATATAAATCAAATTATATTTGATATATATATTTGATTTTTATTAAATTAATTGTTGTTGTGTTTTTAGCAAAAAATCATGACCATTGAAAGAAACACAAATCAATGTGAACCATTGAATTTGTGTTGTCCCATGGATTGAGATCCATGGATCCCAAAACCCTATAGAAGGAGAGGCACCCCATTGCTCTTCTTTACACACATAAGTGAGACAACAAGTCTCTCTCTCTCTCTCTCTCTCTCTCTCTCTCCCTCTCATGGCCGTCCACCATGGATGCCCTAGAGAGGCTCTCCATCGCCGCGACATCGTCGTTATGCTTCCCGATTGTTTGCTCGTGGATCTCCGTTTCCTTCGATGCGTCTCGCTCGTGAAGAAGACGTCGAATCTCGTGTGTCGAGATCAGGAGATCCTATCGCTTAGATCATCAACATGGATTGCGAGAAGCACGCGGTTCATCCCCGCGCTCGCAAGCGTCTCCTCCGTCGGACCGGACTTGAGACATGAGGTCTCTTTGTTTAGAGACTCGATCGCAACCACGCTTCAAGAGGTAACCCTAACACTTGTTTGTGGTTTAGACGAAATGATCCGAGAAGTGTTCTTGGATCATGTGGTTTCGTTGCATGAAAATTTTTTAATTTCCGCTGCATAGAACAACTAGTGCGACTAGTCGTTCTTCGTCGTATCCGATACGACGATCACGCTTCCGTGATGCGCTTGAGGATCTAACCATATACTTCATATGGTGCGGTGAGATGACGTTCGATTCCTTCCTGCTCGCACATCTTTGCGAACTCGCGTGATAAGAACTCTCCTCCGCGATCAGATCGAATAGCCTTAACACGATAATTACTCGTGTTCTCTGCTAGAAACTTGGTCTTCATGAATGCTGAATATGCTCGATCCTTTGTTTTGAGTACATGTAGCCACATCCACCGAGAGTAATCATCTACAATTAGCATAAAATAGTGATTACCACCTGGAGTCGAGGGCGTGATCGGTCCACACAAATCAATGTGTAGAATTTGAGCGGCTTCTGTGCTTGGTACTTGGCTCCTTTCGGGAACGTTAATCATGTCTGCTTTGCCACTAGACAAGTCTGGCACACCTAGTCAGGATGTGTAATCAGCGACACACCTGCCGCCAATCCTTTTGCTGGCAAGCATCTTCAATGCTGGGAAGTTGATGTGGCCAAGGCGAGCATGCCACAAGCATGCAAGATCAGCGAGGCTTGCTAATAATGAAATTGGCCTCGCCAGTTGTAACACGATGCGGTAGAGACAGTTTTGTGTTCGCTTTACTTTTATGATCAAGCGAGAGGTATTCTTGACTGATACTTTGAGCGTATCTTCATCCATAAGCACTTGGTGCTCAGACTCAGTGAGTTGACCAAGGCTTATTAGATTGCTACGAAGTGTAGGGATAAAAAATACCTCTTGAAGAAGCCACTGATCACCATTCTTGCATGTGAATAGGATTGATCCCTTCCCCTTGATCTGCACCGTCGAGCCGTCGCCAAATCTGATTGCTCTATATAACTCATGGAACTTAGCTTCATCACCGGTCATATGGTTGCTAGAGTCGTTTTCGAGGTACCATACATCTGTTGGTCCCTCAACATGCTCGGTAGCATGCAACTCCGGCCACACCTTCTTTTCATTCAGCATCACGACCTCCTGCCGCTCTTCTTCAACCCGCAAAGTCTCATTTGAGACCGTTGGTAGAAGTGATGATTCAACATCCTCGACACGTGGAAAGTGTGCTTCCTCCTTCTTCCTCGGGGCTTGACAGTTTGTCGAGTAATGTCCCATCTCGTTGCAGTTATAGCACCGAATGTGACTCTTATCACGACCACCACCGTTAGAGCCACTTGCCTCATCTTTGCGTGGTCCTCCATGACCACCTTTGTAGACTCCTCTGCCATGTCCATGACCTCTTTGGCCACGGTTCCTGCCATCTGCGGGAGTCCTGTTCTTTGACAAATCTCCTCCGGTCTTCTTATATCGTGCCTCCCACTTGGCCTGAGTGAGGAGCAGTTGCTCATCTGCGCTTCCACCTGCGCTAGTGTTCTTCCTGCAAGTGCACTTCTCAAAGGCTTTGAGTCGGCCGACGGCCTCCTCAAAAACTAAGGTTTTGAGGTCACAAAATTGCTCGATGTCGGCTATCACACTGATATACCGTTATGGCACCGTGTCGAACAATTTTTTACGAGCGTGAGATCTGTCATCGTCTCGCCAAGAGTTGCATACCTGACAGAAATGGTTGTTAGTCGACCAGTTTATTGGTCGAGGGATTCTCCATCACTCATCCGCATGACGTCGAACTCTCGCTTCAACGTCTGCAATCGTGCATCCCGAACTCGGTCCACATCGATGAACCTCATCTTGAGGCAATCCCAAACTTCCTTTGTTGTCGTCTTCTTGGCCACCAACATGAGGAGGTCCTCCGGAAGCGCTTGGAAGAGATGCATATTTGCCTTCTTGTCAACCCGGACGTCGACTTGTGTTCCCTATGCCGGAGCAACAGCATCCTAGAGGCCTTGATCCTCCATTATGGCTTGAAAATGAATCACCCAACTGGTGTAGTTCGTGTTCGTCAACTGAGGGTACTGGAGCGTACGACTCAGTTGTTGCACCCATGACGATTCTCCAGGGACGATTGCCATGGAAGTGGCTCTGATACCAGATGTTGAATGAAGAAGAAATTTGGGAGATGAGAATATGAACAACACATGATGTAGAAGGGAAGAATATCACACACGTAGAGAGATGATGGGAGAACTTCAACCTTGATGTATTGCACTTGGTGAATGTGTGCTTTGGAAGATTGAAAGCACATGCTTATATAGCTACATATCATGGATAAAAATAGAATGCAAATAAAAAGAATAAAAAATAGAAACTCCACCATGCAAGGAGGACCACCCACGTAATCTCAAGTTGCTAGAGAATAGCTCTAGCACTAACCAACTAAGACTTGGGCCACAACTAGGATTAGAGCCAATATATGGCCTTATTCAAAAAACACTTAAAATACTTTGAATGTCAAGAATAGCATTCACAGTCACCACGCTCTCATTACCACCTCTCGAGTGTGGAAGCTTCGTTGTCATCCCGCGTTGCAATCTCCATCAAGGCACGACACTCTACCAATCGCTCGCGCCGCCGTCGAATTCTACATCGGCCATCAGCTTCACCAAACGCATGTGTGGCCTCCTCCATGTGCCCCTCTTCGATTGAAGATAGCCTCCAGAAGACCGGTTCGACCTCCGAGCCAAGCTGTGTCTTCCGTGCTAGGTCGCCTTCACTGCACAAACCTTCTAGCTCTAGCGAGCACCCCCGTCACGCCTCTGCGGCCGCCAACCAATGCTCGACCGCCTCCCTTGGTCTGGGCTGCACCTTCATGAGCGATGTTCTTCTACATGCAGAGCACCAACACCTCCCAGCTTTCATCACCGCCTCCCAACTTTCATCACCGACATTCTGCCCTTGGTCTGGGCTGCACCTTCATGAGCACCAACACCTCCCAGCTTTCTACGTGAGGGTGGGTGACAATTGCACCCACACCTCCAACATCGCATCAAATAACGGAAAGGACCCCGAGCTCCAGCAGGGCATGCGCCCTTTGTATATTTGCAATCAAGCCCCTGTTGGTCTATCATATTGCATAGGAGTCCCCACTTCTAGGGATCACGTGCGATGCACATGCTCATAGGATAAATTGATGCAGATCTTGTCAGCATGTTTTTTATCAACAATTTAATTTTTATAATTGCATATAGGTCCCTATGTTTACATATTTATAATGTTCATTTGGCATTATTTCATGATTCTAAAAATTGCATATTGTAGAACACTGTGTGCTTTATCATTGTGAATATTTATTTGCTTTTTATGAGCCTTGGTTTATTTAATAGAATCAATTTGGCAAAATAATAAATATTTTATCTAATACTCATTTTGAAATTGATTTTAAATTAATCATTGCTTTAAAAATTACCAAAATTTACAGTAGCTAGAGTTTGAGTAGTTTACTTCTTGCCCAAAAATCATCACATTTGCATGCATAATGAGGTCTAAATAAATTAATTGGTGTCTCACTTAATCGATTTTTAGTAAGTCAAAAATTAATTATTTTTTGAGGTTTAGTAATTTTCCTGGATTCATCTCACATAGAAGTATCTAGGATATTTTTTATCTCTGAAAATAATTTAATTTTGTATTTATTAAAATTAATTTTGCGAAAATCACCCTACATTCATATTGAATTCTTAGTTAATTCATATTGAGTCGAAAAATTTCAACAAAAAAACTAGGGTAGCTTAATTTCATCATAACTGACATTCTGGGTAAGTTTAAGAATTTTTGGACTTAATTTGATCATATTCACATTTTAACCCTCAAATTTGTCCAGGATTGCATTGCATTTTTAATAGAATAAAAAATCGTGAAAAATATTCTCGTGAATCCCTAGCATCTAGATCGACTTTAAATTAACCTAAGGAAAAATCTGCCTCCCTGAGTTTGATCTTGGGCTTGCCCAAGTAAAATAAAATTTGTCGTTCAATATTAATTGATATATTAACAAAAGTGGTTTTTGATACATCTGATTTTTCCCGACTGCAACGAACACATTAAATTTAATCTTTAATTCGGTTGAATTAAGAGAGTGAAATCAAGGTCAGTCAATATCCTAGAAGGAACTTTATCTATATCTAAACTAGTTGAAAAGGATATATATTCTTATTATGTAATAAACTTGTCATAAGCTGTTATGATAAATATACTACGAAAGTTTCTCTAACTTCTGAGGAACACTATGAATTGTGCATTAATCATTGTGTCATGAATGCTACAACCACTGATAAAAAACCTAAGAGATCTGCAGAAGATGGAGATCATTTAACCATGGTTTGGCAAAGGCTTGGTTGACAATCGATGGATCATTAGATTTTCTAAAAGTCTAAAATTTATCTAACTGCAAATATTGTATTCGAGGTAAAAGAACGAGCATCCTTTAAAAAATGGTACACAATGCGAAGGTATACTTGGCCACAGACATATTGATGTATGCAGTCCCTTAAATTCCGCGGCATGTAATGGATATCGATACTACGTGATATTTACTGAAGACCATTCACGATACGAGTTTATCTTCCTATTACGTCACAAGTTAGAACCTTTGAAATGTTCAAATATTTTATTGCTATAGTCGAAACAAAATCGATAGGAAGAACAAATGATTTCAATCGAATCGAGATGGAAAATACATTTTAGATAAATTCAAGGAATACCTTAAAGTAAAAGTACTTGTATCCAATCTCACTCCTCTTGAAACTCCCCATCTATTTGGTATTTATGAAATATGTAATAGTACCATAATGGATATGATCAGATCAATGATGAGTAAAGCACAACTACCTCTCGATTTATGGGGATATGCAATAGAGTCTACAATATATATCCTTAAAAAGATTCTGAGCAAATCCATACCCAAACCTCTCAAGAGCTTTAGTTTAGAACCCAGCCCAATGTTGCGGATTTGGGGTTGCTCGGTCCATGCCAAAAACATGGATGCAAATAATTTGGAATCTCGCACTGTAGAGTGTTACTTCAATCAGTATGTGATGTATGGTATTGAATACCAACTGTATGACCTTGAGAATCAAAATGTATTCATCTCCAGCGATGTAAAAGTTCTTGTAGGATGACTTCCTTAAAAGTCAAAACATAAAGGAAGTGGAGGAACTCATAGAGTCCTCTAAGGATAATGTGGTTCCTGAACCAAAAACTAAAGAGTTGATTGAATACGAAACACATGTACCTATTCGAAAGAGTTCGAGGTTGGTTGAACCATCTGAAAGGTATGGATTCCATGTTTTAGAAGAGTCTTACAATGATCCTACTTCATATGATGAAGCACTCATGGATCATGACATTGATAAATTGATGCTAGCTATGAAGTCTGAAATAAACTCCATGCATAAGAATGGTGTATGGACCCTAGAGGATCCATCTAAGGAGGGTAAAACTCATTGGGTGTAAGTAGATCTCCAAGAGAAAAATAGGGCATGATGGGAAGGTAGAGACCTTCAAGACACGGATCGTGAACAAGGGATACACAAGAAAAGAAGGCATCTACTATTATGACATATTCTCTCTTGTGATCATGCTTAAGTCCATCAGAAGACGGATGGCTACAACTGCACATCTTGACTTTAACATCTTGCATATGGATATCAATAATGCATTCCTTAATGGATACCTTAAGAAGTATATCTACATGGAGCAGCCCCAACGCTGTATGAGTGATGAAGGTAAAGTGTGCAAGTTGAAAAAAGGTCCATCTATGAGCTCAAACCAGCTTCTCGTAATTGGAACATCAAATTTTATGAAACATAAAGAGTTATGATTTTATTCAGAATCCCGATGAGCCATGTAGGTAGAAGAAGATTAATGGGATTGCCATTGTGTTCATCGTGCTTTACATAGTTGACATCCTTATCATTAAGAATATACATGGATGATAATTAGTGTTAAGATCTGATTGTCACATACCTTTTATATGAAAGATATTAGAGAAGCCTCTTACACCTTAGGTCTGAAATTGCTCAAAATCGAGAAAATAAGATTTTGGGACTATTGCAACAATGGTACATTAAGAAGATTTTGGAAAGGTTCGTATGGAACACTCTAAGAAAGGCTACCTTCCTTCATAGCATGGTATACATCTATCTAAAGGAATGGTTCCTCAAAATGTTGAGGAAAGAAAAGCCATGAATGGGTGCCATCACACATTAGTTGTACGAAGCCTAATGTATGCCATGATGTGGACCAAAATAGATATCTACCATGTAGTAGAAGTGGTAATCTGTTACTAATCCTACTATAAAGAATAATATCAGGATGTAGTGAAGAACATTTTCAAGTATCTAAAAAGATGCCTATGGAGATACTGATATCAAAGTCTTGGGTACATAGATTCAAACTTCCAATCTAACATTGATGAATGAAAGTCAACTTCGAGATTCACTTTCTTGTTGAACAATGGTGCTATTGATGATCGCAAATCTATCCTTACTTATTTAATGTCTAATGTTGTTTTAGCATATGCAACTTGCAATCGGTCAAAAACTACTTAAATTTAATATGAAGTTAATGTGCAAGTGGTCAATTTTTATTTTACTTGGGGTAAACCCAAGTTTGAACACAAGAAAACAATTACACGTTTGAGATTAAGATTAAATAATTTAATATTAGATTTTCAGAGAAGAAGTTTTAAGACTTTTTTATGTAAATATGTGATATGCAAATCCAACCAAGTTCAGGAGCTATTTAGCAGATTTCTAGTCAAATCAATTCCACACCCTACAAAACTTGGCCAAAATATTAACTATGTAAAAAATTCTACTATAACTTTTAGTAATTTTTTTTATCAAGAATGAATATTTAATGAATTTATGAATGCAAACATTGTGATTTTTAGTAATTTATTTTAAATAAATATCAAAACTCAATATTTCTAGAAATAAAAATATCATATAGCAATTCAATGAGAGGAAATCAAAACTCTTTTAATTTCCAAAAGATAATAAATAATGGATTAATTAAATATCAATTGTTGTAATCACTGAGTAATTTATATAAGGAAATTTAAATTAAAGGATTTTTGAAGAAATAAAAGAGTACAATTAATTCTATATTTGATTATTTTTCGAGAATTTTTAAAGCAACTATTGATTTATTATGAAATATCAAGCATAGAATGGGAAAATTGTGATAAATGACAACTACATAAATTTTTATAAATCAATACTTGCTCTGAAAATAAATATACAAAATAAAGAGAATGAATCGTACTAGAGTATGTGATTTTAGGAATAAAAAATGCCAAAGAAATAATGCTCAAAATATTGCTCAACAGAAGGGTCTAAATACAAAATATATAAAATTCATATTTGGACAAAAATTGTGCATCCGAATGCGCTTCTTTAATTATCCAAAAGCATTGGGGGTGGGGCGTAAAAGTTTCATGTTCCCACGTTAAACTCTTTGGAGTGAAGACCGACCAAGATATGCGGTTGAGGATTGACTTCACTTAAGATGATTTGGGTCGCACGATCGAGATCAACCAACTGGGGCTTTCCTAATCTTGAACAGTTGGGATTAAACCTCAGCTCAATCAGACAGTGTATGTATCTAGGGCCTCTTCCATTCATTTGGCTAGGCTGAGATGAGAAGAACGAATCCCAAGAAATCTTCAATGGGTAAAACACGAATCTCGGAGCTCGAGCAGAGCTACAATGGCGGAAAAGAACATGATACGCGGTGGAGCAGCTTAATGTTCGATTTAGGTCGCTCGGACATGCAAGCAGGCATCCAAGACTGAGCAAAGGAGCTCGACTCTGATGGTTGGTGGTTGCTGCCCATGTGTCGAACGGAAGAGGGCAAAGGAAATAGCTCAACAGTCGAGCTCCGTTACCTCTTTTCTGATGGGAGTAGCTTGTTTAGCTGATGGATCTGAGGTTGGAGAGGATGCTATGGGTGGATAATGAGGTGTTTTCATCTCCTTTCAGCTCCAGTCTAAGTCAGTACATTAAGGGTATGTTTGGTTGTTGGGTTGGAGTGGGTTGGGGAAACCTGATTTGAATAGTAGTTGTTTAGGATGCTTATGAGGGTTGGAGAGAGTTGTAAATGTGATGTGATGTCACTATGATTTGTGATGAATTTACAACCTAAAAAAAAGAGAAGGGTAAATCAGGTTACCCCGGGGTAACCCAATTACCAAACGAACCCTAAGGGATTATTGACTCGAGAACAAAGTCTCTGTCGGTACGTTAAGCAGCACACAAACAAGACAGGGGAATTGAAAAGTTCCTATGGTGCTGCGGGGGAAGAAGATCGAGTAGATCCAATCTGTGCGAGAGCGAAGGTGGAAGATCTGGTGGGATACAAGGAAGTGAAAGGGGATGATGATGGAGGTGCTATTCATCGGAGTTACCGATATGGATTCAAAGAAAGGGGAAGAAGATAGATTGGGGGTCTGGAAAAGAAAGAGTAGCAGACAAGAAGAGAAAAGATGGAAAAGATGAAGAAAAGAAAGTGGAAAGAAGAGGGATCTAGAGATTTACCTGGAGCTTAGGTTCCTTACCTAAATGTGTTGTGGTCGAAGGACCTCAACCTGTTCTCACTTCGATTGACTTTGGTGGTGTGAGCTAAGAATCTCGACCGGGCTTTGATGAACTTCGGTGGAAAGGTATTAAATCAGACCTTAGATCGCACATGTAAGAAACATCTGGTCATCTCTGCCTCAAGACGAGGCTCTGCTGCTCTCTCCTGTAAAGGATCGAGGCTGGTGGTCCTAAGTCCTGCTAATAGAGGGTGGGTTGGAATGGCGACAGTGGTGTGGTTTGTCGAGGGGAGAGGATTCACGTGATGCTCGGAGATGTCGTTAGGGCTTGGTGGTAGAGAGGTGGATGGTTGTTGTGTGGTGAAGCTTGTGGAAGGGTGTAGTCGGTGGGCGCAAGCATTGGTGGTGGAGCGGAGGAACCATTGGAGGAAGGCGGAGTCATGGCCGCCAACGACCATGAGTGTGACAGATGGCAAAAGGAAAGAAAAGAAGTGAATAAAAATAAAAATAAAGTAAAAGAGAGAAATAAGGATCATTGGATCTCATCGAGATCTAACGGTGTAGATGGAGGGAGGTGGACTAATTGGGGAGATGTGTTGCTGACTCAGGTGCCGTTCGGATTGAGGGTTAACCTCCCTTTGGAGGGTTACCTCCATAACCTCATTTTCTCTCACTTGTGGGGCCTACTCTCCCTTCTTTATTTAAACATTAAATAAATTATTTTTTTCATCCATTTCATTAAAAAATAATTTATTTTACCATCATATCCTCTAAAAATTATAAACTACTCAACTTTTGCTCACTTTTTGAACCTCAATACAATCACAACAATAATTACCCGCTTTCCAATCTTCAATACAATCACATAACAACAAATCTACTCAACATCTAATCCTCTATCCAAGCACCAAAATACAAAAACGGTTTATCCTCCCACTACAAAAAAAGGCGGGATTGGCGTGCACATAAGCGCTCGTTATGTGCACGCCTAGTGCACGCCATGTGCACGCCTGACGAGTGGGCGAGCACATGTGCTCGTTACCTTCGTGCTCGCTGATCTGAGAGTCGCTACGGGTGGTGGGCGAGCACTATGGGACGCTATGTGCTCGCCCGCCCGTAGGGCGTGCACACATGTGCTCGCCGGTGTGATCGCTTTCTTTATAATCGACGATTACACACGGAGCACCGGGCGAGCACATGTGCTCGCCCAAAGTGATTTCCAGGAAAAAAATATACAGGTTCGACAGGGTTTTGACGCCCTGTCGAACCTGTATACCCTGCCAATAAACCACTGCAGGTATCTTCCTAAGGATATATGTATTATAGCAGATCGTAGATTAAGATAACTAGCACTAAAAATTTAAAGGAACGCAATATACATGAATTCAGAAATAAACAATATAATATAAGATCTAAATATTACAAACAAGTCAACGCCAGCAAAGTTCATATAAATTAAAAGATGTTCTAAAAGTTTAAAAGAAAATACAGGTACAAACCACAAAAAATTTACTTCTTCTTTGATCTAAAAAATTTACTTCTTCTTTGGGCGAGCACATGTGCTCCTCAATACTGGTAACTGCGCCTCTCCGCAAAATTCAAACCAGCGACCCTCATGGGCGAGCACATGTGCTCTTAGTGTGCTCGCCCATGACGGGGCGAGCACATGTGCACGCCAGGTGCACGCCGAGACGTGCACGCTAATCCCGCCTTTTTTTGTAGTGTCCCCCAGTTTAACCCTGGCTAACCTGGTAACCAAACACACCCTTAGAGGTGCAATGTGTCGCGCCTACAAAATTCAAAAAATAAACTCAATCAAGATACAAAATAAAATAGCAAACAAACTCAAATGGAAGTATTTTCTTCACAAAATTGTTCGCCCCTACCACCTTTACAAAGGGCCTAGACCAAAAGACGTCATTTGTATGAACTCATTTTTGGATGGTATTCCATGTATACAAATACCGTATTTTCTATTTAATTTTTTATGCTTTTTTTATTAAAGTTTCATAATAAAATCGAATAAAAGAGAAGAAAAATATTTAAACATTAATATGTTTTTTGGGATTGTTAATAATTGAAAAAATGAAAGAAATAAAATAAAGGGACTTATGTACAAACTCTATATACATACTCAGAATAATGTATTTTCTTTGATTTTTAGATTGTTTTGGAATTTTATTTTTGCACATTTTATTAGAAATAAATCAAAGAAAATAAATGAAAACGGAACAAATTAAAAAATTAATTATATACATAAAATGATAAGGCAAAATTAGTAAATATGTATAATATACAATGTTGAAATAAAATATGAGTTTCACATATTAACTCCTATTCTTTTGAATTTAATCTTGATTTGTAGATAACTAAATGAACATTAATTCAAAAGTGAGTACTTCTTCATAGGAGATTGTATGTGAGAAATATTCATCTTTACATCTTTTTAATTTCATACTAGGGTTTGGTTTTATCTGGCCTATATACAAGTTGTGATTTTTTGTATTTTTTTATTTGTTAATGTTGATGATATTACACATGAAGTTGATTTTATTTACATTGGAGTTAGTTTAAATTATTAAAAATGTAGGAATATAGACTAGTATACATGTTAATTTATATATATATAGTTTTGGCTCTTTATTAATGCAAATATGAATAATAAATTATGCATCTTATTTGCACATGCATGAAAGATAATAATTCACTTTAAACTCCTAAATTCACTTAATTACTTGGCAATAGAGTACTATTTTCAGCTAATGAAGTGATGAATCACGAATTCATCAACCTCCTATACTTAAATAATGCTTGTCCCGAGCAACTAAAATGAATGCATAAGTGAAATGAGATTGGGTTCCAACCAAGATCATAAAAAATGTGAAAATGGAAATTGGCCCACCCGATCTTTGAATTAATAGTTCGGCAAAACTCCTATGAGAATTAGGAATTTAAAATCAACAGTCTCTGAGTTCTACGAGTCAATGTACATGTTCGCTTCAAAAGTCATCTTAGTTCCATCCTCTCCCAAAGCATACTCCATGGACATTGAATAATTTACTTATGTGTGAAGGGTGTTAGCTCTTCCCATTCGAAATGTTGAACTATCATGCTATCTCTTCATCAGGGAGTCAACTATTTCCTTTTAAGTTCAAATATTGCTAGGGGAGAAGTTGAGCTTAGCCAATGTATCCAAGTCTCCTATTTGAAGCTTCTCCACTGTAGTCTAGTCTTCGCTAAGCATGTAATGGACCATTATGGTCAAGAAATTTGGTATTATTAAATGTCTACACTACATTTACTTTAGGGCTTTTTTATTTTGTTTGGCCCATTTATTCAAGGATTTTTTGGTACAAGAGTGAACAACCATGTGAAGTGGTTGCATTGGACCCCACCTTGACAGAATGGCTAGCATTAACAGACTATCTCTCATTCGAAGCTTTATTCAACATGTTACTCCAGTCTTTAGATTTCCGTGCTACTAAAGAAAAAGTTGTATAGCCTTCCAACATCACGTTTGAGACAGGCTAAGTGCACAGTGCTGGAGTCCATATTAGTTCACTATTGAAAAGTCATACTCGAAATGAGACAATCGATTTAAACACTAAAAGTCAAAGTCTAAACATTATTTTGTGGAACTCATAGAATTAAGTATAGGACCTGAAGCTTCTAAAATCCTACTTCCTCAGTGAAGTTCCTCTGTAAGTTAAGTGGCGTAAGGTCAAGTCAAGTCCATTATCAGTTTCTGCTCATGACTTGATTCAAAACCCGACAACTTTCCATTTGTGTAAATGAATGATATGTTGAATGAAATGTGAGTGCATGGGATGCAAGTTGTCTTCTTTATTTTTTCTAAAAAGAAAGCCATTTTTTAAAAAAAATTGTTATATACCCAATTTTACAACAATGTTATACAAGAATATTATTTACAAAGATTTTACAAAGTTTATAGATTTATACAAACGCGTACATATTTTACAAATTTTACAACTTGTATATAATATGCACATTATACAATTGTTATAGATTTTTTTTACAAAAAATTACAAGGTTTTACATGGGTTGTACATATTTTACATATTGCACATATTTTACAAATTTTATAAGTGATTACCCATATTCGATATTTTATTGAATATTATATACATAAAATACATTAAAGTGCGAGTTATGGGTAAAGTATATATACAATATATACGACAACCCCTATATTTAGCTCATTCTATGTCCTCATAGTATGGAAATAAACAAGACATAACTCAGACTAAGTGTAGAGTGGTGCAATTAATAGAAGTATAAAAATCGGTCGTCTTCCTATACACATGCTATGTTCAAACTAAGTATAGAAGAAGAGAAAAAAAATTAGGTGGTCAAAGGCAAGAGAAAAATGAGGAATACATATGGTGTATATACAAATGCTAATGACCACTTATACTTAGGCTCTGATCATATGGAAAATAACTCAAGGGAGGAATCGAAGTGTTTGGGTGGGTTTATACAAAAGAAAGGAAAAACTTAAAGAAAAAGGAGTAACTCGGGTCACTCACCCCCTGTACTTTGGATATGGATATCCTACGTATGTCCACAAATGAAAATACAAAGCAACTGGGGCGAGTGATGTGAATCAGAAGAGAAGGATGGAACCAAAAGAAAAATATATACAAGGTGGAAAGAGAATATATACTAATTACGAAGGTTTACGAAAAACCTTCTTGCGAGAATGGGGAGGTAAAGAATGTATAGGTGTGTCACTGTTAGAATCACCCTCAAAGAAACAATAGTGAGGGGAAGGAATCATCCAACATGGATCAACACATGGCTCCTTGCTCAAATAATGCTTAATAACATCTGAACTGAGCTCGCTCATATAGATCACCTCATCGAGACCCGATAAGGAATCCTCAGAAAATTCCTTCTCCTGCATGTCGAAGGAATCTTTCTTAATCGATTTTCTAGGACATTAAGTACTAAGATGAAGATAAGAGTAACACGCCTTGAGGGGTTCAGGGGAACACTTCGAGGAATCAATACTCATCTTCTTCTTACTAGATAACTGACTAGAGGATGAGGCGGTCGCTTTCTTGGGGAAGGGTCGATTCTATACTGGCTATCTCCTTTGGTCTAGGTCCTAGAGGTAATGTAAATGGCAGGCCAACTGGATGTGGCGGTGTAAGTTCAGGAAACAAATCACATAAATGATCAAGGAAATTTATGATGAGTATGTCTGAGTTAGGAATAACTTCTAGACATGAGTCACCTACAAAAGCTTCATGGTGGTGGATGCGCAAGCAATAGGCGATGTCACCTTTCATCTCTTGGTGACGTAGAAGATCTCCATTAAGGGATAAGGTGGATTTTGATTGGTGATTATGAATTCCCATAATGGTTATGGTGCTCTCATGGTGTGGGGCGTCTCTGAACCAATGGTTGGCTCAACAATCGGTGTCTCAGGTGTAGCGGAGGGGTAGGGCTCATCTACCTCTCGATGATCGTGGTTGTCATCAGTTTTGTTAGTTTCCTTTTGGTGACATGTGTCCTCAAAGGTCAGGGGAGGGTTGTTGTCTGTACCCGATGTTAAGAAATCAATCGCCCATGTCTCACAATCGATAATTGCCTTAGTCGGGGGTAAGAATGACTTCCTAGAAATAATAGGAGTTTGGGTGAACTCTCCATGGTATTCAATGTCAAGGACTGTAAAGTTCACTTTGAGTGGAGATCCTTGTAAATTAATGACAACTGAAATGGTCCCTCTCGACCATTTTATGGATTGATCAACTAACTGAATGATCACTCTTGACTTCCTGATTGGTCTGAGTTTGAGATTGTCAAACATAGAGGTCAGCAGGATATTGATTGATGATTCATCATCAATCCAAACGTGGATAAAGTTGGTGTCTCTGATTTCACATTCAACCATAGGAAACTACTTCACTAATGGAGTTGAACACTATATCTCTGCCGCCTATCACCCACAAACCAAAGGGATAATCGAGTTATCAAATCGACAGATAAAGTCCATACTCTAGAAAATTGTTCAATCCGACTGTAAGGATTGCCCCAACACATATCATCTACTCTTTGGGCCTACCTCAAAACTTTTTGCATACCCTTATGAATGAACCCCTACTATATTGTTTATGGAAAATCATGTCATCTACTTGTCGAGATCCATCACAAATAACTCCGAAAAATAAAAAAATATCATTTGGTGTTCAATGTCAAGGACTGTAAAGTTCACTTTGAGTGGAGATCCTTGTAAATTAATGACAACTGAAATGGTCCCTCTCGACCATTTTATGGATTGATCAACTAACTGAATGATCACTCTTGACTTCCTGATTGATCTGAATTTGAGATTGTCAAACATAGAGGTCGGGAGGATACTGATTGATGATTCATCATCAATCCAAACGTGGATAAAGTTGGTGTCTCTGATTTCACATTCAACCATAGGAAACTACTACACTAATGGAGTTAAACACTATATCTCTGTTGCCTATCACCCACAAACCAAAGGGATAATCGAGTTATCAAATCGACAGATAAAGTCCATACTCTAGAAAATTGTTCAATCTGACTGTAAGGATTGCCCCAACACATATCATCTACTCTTTGGTCCTACCTCAAAACTTTTTGCATACCCTTATGAATGAGCCCCTACTATATTGTTTATGGAAAATCATGTCATCTACTTGTCGAGATCCATCACAAATAACTCCAAAAAATAAAAAAATATCATTTGGACTATGATGAGACTGGAAAGAACATATTACTGGACTTGGCCAAACTTGAAAACTAACGATCACGGGCCTATGATAATAACCGACCTACGGAGAAAATTAAGATATAACATGATGCCAACATTTCAAGGAAAATATTCCATGTAAATTAATTGTATGGTTACTTGATGCTAAGTTGAAATTATTTCCAAGCTAGCTAAGATCAAAATGGAAAGGACCAAACATTATGACCCAAGTTTTTGACATTGATTCTAAAGAGATAGCTGACCCAACCATTAATCCCACCGTCAGAGCTAATGATCAAAGGTTAAACCTTGTTGTTGAACTATCTAGACCCATGCATGCTATTCAAACATTGATTATATAGGAATTATAAGCCTTATATTATGGGACTGAAGCATTAAACCATGCTTCTTTATGAGTCTTCACTCCCAAGTATCTTATCTTAAATTGCATTCTATTTATTTTTTCTACATTTGCTTAAGCTAAGTATGGGGGTAGCCCTTTGTAAATCACACCAAAAACAATAACAATACCACCAAAAACAAAAATAAAGAAAAGAAAAAAAGAAAGATTGTATCCCCTTCTCGCATCATCACACTTCCCCTGATCTCTTGGTCCTCTTAAAAGTTACGACATTGTTTTCACCACGAGGACATGATTTTTGATAAGCATGAGAGGCATATCTATATATTATCCATGTTTTCAAAAATATGCATACTTTTCAAAGCTGCATTTTAATTTCAAAAATCTCAAAATCCTTTTCAAAAACATTTGCATAACCAAAATCCCATAAAAATGTGCAAGAATCCTTCAAAAATATTTTTCCAAAAAACATGACAAAAATTTGAAAAATCCAAAAAATGTGTCCTTCCTATTTTCCCCGTTCTTTTTGAGAAATGAAATCTTTATTGCGCAGATCATAGACTGAGGCTGAGTTGACCCTAACATGCTTAAATCTTGCAGAATGTCATTATGCATGAGTTTTGTTTTTCTTTATGTCCATCTTGGACTTTATTTATTAAGTTTCTGCTAACTCCAGCAGTGAATGAACTTATGTTTCTAATGAGATCACCTAAGTAACAAGTATTACTATTAACTCTTGATTTGATATTAAACAATCAAACATTCCAACTTGATTGAGTTGGGCTTGCGAAATACTATAACAATCTAATCAAGGTGAGGAGTTGTCCTCTCAGTTGTGTGAATGTTAGAGCATTATAAATATGTGAATGTTAGAGCATTATAAATTGTAAATGACTGAACTTGATTCGGGATACAACATACTCTCTCTAGTCTAGGTGTGCCAGCAAATAAGTCTAGTATCGTGTACCCAAATTCATTATTAAATCGATACTATTTTGATACCAAACACAAAACAAAAACTTGACAAAAACAAGAACACATATCATAATACAAAAGGATGCCTAATATGCATAAATGTGCAGCACAAAGCAAGTAAAGAAAGAATATCTACCAAATAACCATAATCCACCAAACAAGTCATGGTAGCGGTCCAACGATACTACATAAATATTTAAACGAGGCCAATGAGGTCCAAGGTTATGGTTGACAGAAAGAAAAGAATGAGACAACATACCAAAAAGGTCTACAAAAAAATCCAAAAATTAAGTCCCATTCTCTACTTAAATTGCCCCTTTTTATGACGATATACTTGGGTGAAATGATAATATGCATGGATTCAAATGGGGATTAGAACTATATATTTAGGGAATAATTGGGTACCTTAGTTATATTGTACGGATGTCTTGTTTCTTCAACTCGTGAAAGCTAAAACTCCGTAAACACAATTTATATCTACTTAAGTTTAAAAAGCATGCTTGTTTGTTAGGAGGATCTAACTTGATCGACATTCTGAATCCATTCAAAGTTCGTCGGAATTCAAAGGTTGTTGAACCTCAAAACTCAAGTCTAGTCGATAATTTGAACAAATCTTTAATCTATTGGTTGGCTCTACCAATGTTTGTATATCTATGTAGTTCTGATTTAGAAACTCAAAGACTTGATAGGTGTGATTGCTGAATAACTTCACTCTTCGTCCCTTTTTCTTTTCCTCTATATTCGTCTTTTTTCTTGCTACGGAGTAACAAGATTTAAGCATGGCATATGATGAATCCATAATTCATTGCACCAACTCATTTAAATTACGCAACATCTTGCCATATTTTGATTTCATTTTTACCACACAATATTCATATTTAACATTTCATCATTATCTACATATTACATTAATTAGAGATACATCAATCGCAATTACACTCTTGAATCATCACCACCTCAACATTTATCGTAAAATCTTATGGAGAAAATATTTTATTTGAGATATTGATTCTTGCAATGGATTTAATTGGGATCTAAGGTTTTTTTACTTGAGTTCTACTCTGATTTTGCAAAGTTATAACTCCACACATTACAGTGAGAAGAATTACATATGTATCAAGTGGGGCCATCAAAAATTTCTCATATTTATTTTAGCCCAGGAACTAAATGGGTCGACCATATCCACCTTATTTGTCTTCATATAAACCTTACAAAAATCATCTCCTTCAAAATAGAAATCTACCATGCAATATTTTATTTATATACTGTGTTTAAAAAATGTCACCATTAATATAATGTCCCTTCTCCTTTTGTAGAGGAACATCCACAACCACCTCTACTTGTGGAAGAAACAAACTTCTACTCCCATGACTATTGTGGTTCTCCCCAATAAACATAACCACCATCTCTCTTCTATTCAATACGAACATTCAAGACATGATTGTTGAAGGCATTCCCAATAAAGGAAGATTACAAATAGGATGGAGCCTTGGGCTCGACCCAAGAAAGCTCTACCCAGGCCCACTAATTTTCGTCGGGTCATGGGTCATTTCTGGGCTTGAGTTTGTGTATAAATCGATGACTTAGGCCCGACCCAAGGCCTGCGGGTTGCGGCCGAGCTCGACCAACTCGCTGATATTGTTGAGGGTTGCATTAATGTAAAAGTGATTCCATGCTATAATTTTTCTGAAATGGAACTAGTATTTTAAATCTCACACATCCAACACTCGATTTTATCATCTTGTAATTTATTATATTTCCTACAAATTTATTAATCAGTCTTCTCACGTATCCAAATGGATATGGTCTCCTATAAATTTGTATGGAAAGCATCACTAAATTCCATTTTGCGTTCTCCTAAATTTGCAATGTATTACAAATAGATTATGCGGATAAGTAGTCCACAAAACACTTCCCATTGATGTGATCCAAATAACCTAAAAGTGTAGGATATTCTCACTCAATATTGAAAGGATGCATACAACCCATCCTTTGGATTACAGTCCTTGAGGACCTGCTACCGGCTACTGCCATGCAAAATAAATAATAATCCTCTTAGGTGTAACGTTTCGAGCTTAGATCTCCGATCCGTTATCAAGGAAAACTGGTCCTGACAACTTTTTGAATCGGGCCCATATAGATGGCAACCACCCAAAATACTTAAGTCCAAGTTGTCAAGTAGTAATCCCCACCACTTATAAACCACACCCACACTTGGTGAGTTTTAGGTATGTCACTATGTTTGGGGTTGGGGTGTTACAACCTCCCGCACTTATATTCGCAACGTCCTCGTTGCGACATGACACATAACTTATTCCCAGTGACAGTGACGGTTGCACGCTCCCGGTAGCCTTTTCTTCCAACCTCTTTGTAGGGACGGCTCCACCTCTCGGGTAGCCCTTTCCACTAGAGGGAACATGGTTCTGATACCATTTGCAACGTCCCGGGCTTAAGTCCCGGTCCGTTATCGAGGAAAACTAGCCCTGATAACTTATTGGGTTCGGACTCAAATGAACCAGTTGACAACCACCCAAAATGCTTAAGTCCAAATTGTCAAGTAGTAATCCCCACCAATTATAAACCACAACCACACTTCGTGAGTTTTAGTTATGGCACTATGTTTGGGGTTAGGGTGTTACATTAGGAACTAAATTTAAGCATCATCGACCAATTGGAAAAACTACATTAAGACATGTCAGAACAATTAGTAAATAAAAAGATTTGTTTATTATGGTCCATTGTGCAAGCTATGTACTATAGTTTATTTATATGCAATTTCTTCAGGGGAACGACAAAATCGGGACAACCCAAGTCCCCCCTAATTCGAGCTGGGCCCGGTCCAAAATCAAATTTAGGAGAATATGAGGGTCTAAGCTCGATTTATATTTACATTGGGTTCATGTCGAGCCCAAGCTTTGGCGTGTCGAGTCTGGTCAGGTTCAGGTTGGCATTATCCAGTGCTCCACCTTAATTACAAACATAAAAAGGAGAAAACAAGAAAAAGGGGGAGGATATAGAGAGAATCATCATCTTCGCCATCACATCATTTCTAAAAGAAGAAGAACCTACCACCCAAATACAAAGACTTCACCTGTCACGTCTCAGACCTCAAAACACAGGAAAATTTGCGGAAGTATCTCAAAACAATGAATTTTTTTTCTTCGAGTCCAGGAGCGAGACAAAACTCAATAATCCATAAATAAATCTCAGAGTGTCATACATAATGGAAGAATAAAGGAACTTAACCAATAAATAAAAGACTTATCAAGTCTGAGCTATCAAAATAAAAAAAGTCTATCAATAACTCCCGTACATTAATCTTAATTAACTAGGATAAAGCAATAACTCCTTAATTTAGCTGAGCAACCCAACCTCGTCCTCCGTTAAGCTGCAAGGTTATAAAATTAATATTAGTCAAACGAATTTGACTAAGTATGCACCAATAATTTATGAGACATACCAATATAACCATATACAATGAGTAGTAAAGAATAATACGATGACAATTTCCATATAACAAGGAATATAAATCAATAAATAAACAATGAACTGTAATAAGACCTTTTCAATTAGGCCAATCATCATGGGATAACAATGACAATTCAATAAATTTTTCTTGAATATCACAAATTTTGTGACCATATATCAAAATCCATATCAAATATAAATCAATACCATCTACCAACACCGGACAGCCCGAGCTTGGATAGAAGTCATCCCGTTCCCTTAAATCAAAATTTTAAACTAAAACAAATATCATTACGAGGGCTCCTATCCAAATCCCAATGCAATGGACATCAGTACTGAGTCTACCGTCGTAGCGGTAAATTGTTTGGAAGTAGTGTAGGATTACCCGCCTACAACGATCAATTGACAGAATTAACCGTCCGCGCGACACCCGACCAGGTCAAAGTCTCTAATGGACTAACAATGAACAATGTCTACTCCCGTACAATGGTGGTATCAAAAATAATAACTTATTTTTCAATAAAATATTTGGACAAAAAATGCAAAGTAAGCTAATATGTTGATGTATCTATCTATGTCATATTTAACAACTAATCCATGGATAAGTATTATGGCTAAAAATCAGCTTAGCACCTAATTACCTAAAGTTGTAACACGGATATATAAAAGAAGTTTAACGAGATATTATAAGAACTCCATTGCAACAACTAATAAACTCGAATGTGGGGTATAAATGACGATGATATGAGACATGAATTAATGTACATACCTTGCTTGAAATTTATATGAATAGATCCTAAGGTACTCCGTTCACAGAAATTAGTTATCACCTAAACCGAAAAAAGTATCTTATCAATATGAACACGCCAACATGCATCTTATCCCACAACCCAGATTTCTAATTGGCACATTTTTTTTGCGAGTTAACAACATTAATCATTTATATTTTTTATCATTATCAATATTAATCTTGACGAGAGGTGACTAGACTTAGTCCTTCCTAAGGAGTCAATTAACTTAGATAAGGCACATCTCTTGACATAACCGAATTTATAGACGTTACCGAAGGCATCTATCCTGAAGGTTGATGCATCAAATGAATAAATGAGACAAATAGGAGGTTCTCTAGTAATTAATGCATATCAGATGAATGACAATTAAATATAACAGATAACAAAATTACTTTATACATTTTCTTAGGTAAATACGTATAATATGATATACCCATGATACATTTATAACAAATATATTTATTCCATAATAATATATGTCAAATTTTAGAAAATTTAGTTCTTGTGGCTTTTTTTAAATATACATATAGATATCAATGTGAGTATCTACGGATATCAAAACAATATTTTTTTATTTGTGGTAAACTCGCATACATATGCCAATTATGTATATCGTAGATTTAATAGTTGCTTTGGATAACATATGTATCCATATATATTTTTATATTAGAGTTTGTATAAGGGATATCATGATAATATATAATCGTTAATGTTATTATCTAAAAACAACTTGACATGTATTAGACAGAGTTGTACGAGAGTTTTAATAAGAGTTAATTTTCTGAGTTTGAGAGGCTATATTGGCATGCTATAGTCTAATTGACGCTAAACCTATAATTAAATGGCATTAGAAATCCGTTGAACGTAGAACTCATATATATATATATATGTATATATATATATATATATTTAAGGATCACAAGGTTACCGATATTCGACCACAAGGATTCAAGCTTCGTGGAAAAACATCACAGCATGGTGATTTGATTTACGAGAAAAAGAAATAATAGTGGATGATTCAACAAGGACTATTGATTCGATTCGACAATCATAAAAGAGAAAATTTAAAGGGTTTACCTAGACGAAAGTTTCTTTTGCAAAACCATTCGAATCTGATCGACGAACTCAGGGACTGTGTGCCTGCGATCTAAATTTGTTGCAATCCAGAGGCAATGAACAGAGAAGGGGAGTCGAGAAATTTTGGTGTAAAATCTGTACGGGGAGAGATACACACAATAGCTTAAAAGGAGCACGTAAACTGTGCCGAGTCAATTGCGATAATAGAGATAACGGCTTTAATTGGGAAAAGTAATAATAATAAAATAAATAGCAAATGCCATTTATAAATCTAGACTCGGTCAAAACAATTTCACGTTATCGTTTTAATTAAAAATTTTTTAACAATGTCACGTTGGGTTGTTTCTAGATATTGTTTCTTTTTTTTTATTTTTTTAATTGTAGAACATCCCATATAAATCATTTTATCTTATTTCCTAAATATAAATGTTTTTTTGCACAACACCCCCTAAAAAAATAGATGTTACAACTCTACCCCCTTAAAAGAAATTTCATCCTCAAAATTTTAAGGCATACCTAAAAGTTCAGGATATTTTTCTCGAATCTCATCTTCTAGTTCCCAAGTAGCTTCTCTATCTAAATGGTTGTGCCAAGCAACTTTCACCATCTTAATAATCTTCCCTCGTAATTAGTATTCTTGACGATCAACAATGTGTGAAGGTCGTTCTTCATACGATAAGTTTTTGCGAACCTCGACAAAAATATGATGAGATGGGTCATGAATATATTTCCGCAACATGGAGACATGGAAGACATTATGAATATGTGAATACTGAGGTGGTAGTTCAATGCGGTAGGCCACTTCTCCTACCCTATCCAATACCTCAAATGGACCAATATACCTTGGACGAAGTTCTCCTTTTCGTCCAAATCTCCATACACCACGGGTCAGAGAAATCTTGAGAAAGACACGATCACCAACTGCAAATTCTAGTTCTCTGCGTCGGTTATCCGCATAGCTCTTTTGTCTACTTTGAGCTATCAATAGCCTTTTCTTAATGAGATCGATCTTATCAGTACACTTATGCACAAGTTCTGATCCGAGCAATCTTCTTTCACCTACCTCGCTCCAACAAAAAGGGGACTTACAAGGCCTCCCATAGAGAGCTTCGTACAGAGCCATTCCGGTACTAGCCTGATAACTATTTTTATAGGCAAACTCAATAAGCGGAAGGTTCTCATCCCAACTTAGAGCATAATCCAAAGAACATGCTCTAAGCATATCCTCGAGAACCTGAATAGTTCTTTCAGATTGACCATCTGTCTGCGGATGGAATGCAGTACTAAACTTCAGCTTTGTACCGAAAGCCTCCTGAAGTTTTTTTCTGAAATCTCCCGGTAAATCTTGGATCTCGATCAGAGACAATAGAGACAGATATACCGTGAAGCTTCACAATATTATTCATATACAAATTTGCTAAACTCGCAATTGATTCCTTATTCTTCATCGGCAAGAAATGGGCAGACTTTGTCAATCTATCCACGATCACTCATATAACATCCTAATTAGTTGCATCGGTCTTCGAGAGACCCATCACAAAATCCATGATGATGTGTTCCCATTTCCATTCCGGAACCTCCAACTTCTCCAATAGTCCACCTGGTCTTTGATGCTCAGCCTTAATTTGCTGACACACCAAACAACGAGAAATGAATTCTGCAATTTCCTTCTTCATATTTTTCCACCAAAAATTCCGTTGGAGATCCTTATACATATTTGTACTTCCTGGATGCACAATGAATTTAGAGCAATGAGCTTCATCCAGAATCTCTTGCTTCAACTCTGCCTGCGAAGGAACCCATAGGCGATTCCTGAATCTGATGCCGCCATCTGGACCAATGAAAAATTTTGAATCTCCCCCTTTACTTTTCTCAGCCAGAACATGATACTCATGATCCTCTTTTTGAGCTCTCAATAATTTCTCTATTATTTCAGAATGCATCAGGATGCTAGATAAGATAATTTTGTATCCTTCCTTGAAAGGATTCCAGGATACAAGGTCGTCAACCAACTTCCACTTTTTGATCATCAAATTGGCTGACAAGGCATAGCCCTTTCGGTTCAAAGCATCAGCAACAACATTTGCTTTACCTGGATGGTAAGCAATTGCGAAATCATAATCTTTAAAGAATTCCATCCATATCCTTTGACGCATATTCAAATCTTTTTGAGAGAAGATGTATTTTAGGCTTTTATGATCCGCGAAAACCTCAAATTTCTCACCATAAAGATAGTGACACCAGATTTTTAATGCAAATACCATAGCAGCAAGCTCTAGATCATGCGTAGGATAACTCCTTTCATGAATCTTCAACCGCCTCGAAGCATAAGCTATAACTTTATCATTCTGCATTAGGACACTTCCCAAACCATTCAAGAATGCATCAATATAGATGACGAAAATCCACTACCTGATGGTAATGTTAAGATAGGAGCGATGATTAACCTTCTCTTCACTTCTTGAAAGTTATGCTCACATGTAGAAGACCATTCAAACTTTGTTCCTTTTCTAGTCAATTCGGTAAGAGGAAGTAAAATCTTTGAGAAATCATGAATGAATCTACGATAATACCCTGCTAAACCAAGAAAGCGTCTAATTTCTGACACACTCTTTGGTTGTTTCTATTCTGAGACTGCCTCCACTTTGACTGGATCAACAGAAATCCCATCCTTGGAAATAATGTGCCCAAGGAACATGATCTTTTCCAACCATAAATCACACTTGGAGAATTTAACATAAAGATGATTCTGCCTCAGAGTCTCCAATACGATTCTCAAGTGCTCCTCATGTTGCTCAACAATTTGAGAATAAACAAGAATATCGTCAACAAAAACAATGACAAAGTGATCTAAGAATGGTCGAAATACCCGATTCATGAGATCCATAAAAGCAACAGGATCATTAGTCAATCTGAATGGCATCACACAAAACTCGTAATGACCATAACGTGTTCGGAAAGCAGTCTTCGAGATATCTTCCTCTCGAATCTCCAATTGATGATAGCCGGATCACAAATCAATCTTCGAGAAGACCCTTGCTGATTGGAGCTGATCAAATAAATCATCTATCCATGGTAATGGATATTTATTCTTCACAGTCACCTGATTCATCATTCGATAATCAATGCATAAGCGAAGTGATCCATCTTTCTTTCTCACAAATAAAACAAGTGCACCCCATGATGACATACTGGGTCTGATAAATCCCAAGTCAAGCAACTCTTCAAGTTATTTCTTTAATTCCAACAGTTTGGCAGGAGCCATGCGATATGGTGCCTTGGATATTGGTACAGTTCCAAGAACCAACTCAATAGTGAAATCAATCTCTCGTTGAGGTGGGGTTCCAGGAAATTCTTCTGGAAAGACATCAGGAAACTTCCAGCAGCGAATTTGGAGGTCAGAGGTGTTGAATTCAGCCGATCGAAGTTCGACGGAGGCATGTTCTTCAGGAGTTAATCTAGTTCCCTCCTTAGCCGTCCGATCACGCCTGTTCTTCGTGAGCCACTGGAGATGTTGGATCGAGCACGCGTTCAGCCATTCATCTCATACCCGAGATCTAATCCATGTTGTCCAACCCGAAACATCATTACACGATGAGAAGATGACACGTGTCAAGTGAATGAACCACTACCATCCGATGGTGCGCATAAATGGAGTAAATTGCTTATCTTAAACCTGATTTTTTTGTATTTATTTTATAGTTTTGTAAATAAAAATATAACATGTAAATAAAATGGACATTTTGCATAAGGGCCCCCGTACTCATTTGTAATTGCATTTTGGTCCTATCCAACTCAGCTCACGTATTGTTCCACGTGAGTTGGGCAAATTGCAGGGACACCCCCATGGATTTGTGTATTTAGTTTTAGTCCCATAAAATTTAAATTACATTGTATATTTTTGTAAAAATTACAAAGTAGCCCCATACTTTATTTTATTGACAATTATGCCCCTACCAACTTATGTATTTTTTATGCTTGGTATTCATTTATCAAAAATAGCACCCCTAGCTCCTCAAATCGTCTAAAAATAGGGTTAGATGCCTCTTCCCATGTACTTTCATGCAATATAATTACTTTGAATTTTTGGGCATTTTAACCATTTATTAAAAATCGAAAGGATCCCCTTTTCGTTCTATCTAGCTTAGAAAATATCAAAAAATATAAAAACTTTTTAAAAAATTTCAAAAAATATATATTATCTATTTTATTATATTTTAGACCAGACCTATAATCACTAGAAATGGAAAAAGAAAGCTCTTAAAAATTGAAACCCCCCCAAATATTTTATAAAAATATAAAAAACATAAAAAATAAAAAAATGATTTTATTTTATTTATAAATTTCTTAATATAAATGTTTATTTGTTAAAATTGATTTGGATAAACTTGGACATAATTTGCAATTTTGAAAATTCAAATCTTTTGGCATGTTATTAAATCCTTGATTTGGGATATTTTTGACTTTAAAAGTACATAAAAATTAGCAAAAAATTCTAGAAAAATCATACAAATATTAGAAAAATATATAAATCCAAAAACAAAATATTTTGTATTTTATTTATATTTATTAGTATTTAGCACTATACTACTCTTTATGGCATATATAGCCTAATATCTTGTATACATCTTTAATAAAAGAAAAAGAAATATAAAAATCTGAAAATACTAAAAGAAAATATAAAAATACAATATCAAAAACAAGATATTAAAATTATAAAATTAAAACAAAAAATATAAAATTTAAACCCACAAAAATAATAAAATAAACAAGAGGATGAGAACAAATTTTGTGCGCATTATTTTGCCCCCATCTACCATTTTTGCTCCCTGAGTTCGACCTCTACACATGCTTACACCTATACACACTTGTTATAGAGTTATAATAAAGTTTAACTTCACATTTTTATACTTATTGCTTTATTATTATTGTGTGTTAATTGTTGACCGATTGAGGTTTTTCATGGGTCGCCACAACGTTTGTGTCTTCGCCATGTGTGAGACATATTTTAGACCCTCGTTAAATATATTTTATTACAGGGCCGTAGTTTGGGTTATGTTCAAGCCCTAGCCGTGATTTGAGGTCACAACTTCCTTTGATGGGAGTCATGTCTTCAAACCAAGGCTCCCTTCGAAAGGAAGTTGTGACCTCAAGTCACGGCTTCGTTATAGTACTTAACAAAATATATGTTCTCCTGGGGGTCGTGTAGAATAACTTTCAAAAACATCCCCAAACAAATTTTCCTCTCAAAGAGAGGACAAGAACCCTTTTCATTCTCTCTTTTCTCTTAAATTTTGTTACATTCTTGATTTTGGTATGAATGGATTTAATTATACTTTTAAAGAAGTTGAAATCTTTTCTTAACTTCAATTTCAAAGTAGTTTTACTGTAATATGTCCGTTATTTTATTTTATCCTAAAACTTTGAAAGTAACTCCCTATTAGAAATTTCAAGCCATTTAGTTGTTACTTTTGTCGTTCAGTCACAAGATTTCTGAATTCCTTACATTTTAATCCCTATAATCTTCTTTTGGTATTTAAAAATGTCATAAAATTCAAAAAAGTTCTTAAAAGTTATCAAAAATATCATGAAAGATTTATATCATTCTAAAATAAGTTGTCTTCTTTTAAGGTCATCTAGTACAAAATCAAAATTCAAATCTCACTTGTTCACATTAGAAGTCAAGTTGAGTTCAAAAATCATAAAAAATGTGATTAGCTTCCTAGTCCTTTTGGAACGATACTTGATATGTCCACTTTATATTTTAGGTATCATTTAGACATGTTATTATATTATTTTATTTGAATTATCAAGATCATCTCTTATATAATGACTTCATAAAAATCAACTTTTAAATCACTCAAAATCTTGCTTTCAACAAGCCCTATGCCCACTCAGAAGTTGATAAGCACATGATCTCATCCAGCATTTTTCCATCCGAAGATAGGATCGAAATCCATTTAACACTTCTGTCATTTTGAAATATTTTAGATTATGAAAGTTATTATGGTCACTATTTTTCATAATTATCCTCTCACCATTAAGTAGGAAAGTGAACCAATTTTCATTTTGAGCACATCAAGTCCTCTACATTCCCATGAATAGATGGAGACGGTGTGAGAATATCAGAATTTGTGATGTCCTCAAAGGAGATGCATACGCTAACAGAGTCGAGGGAAGACTCCATGGACGGGGTCTTCGCCATGAGCTCGTAAAGGATGCATATATTTTTTGACGAAGTTTGGGGTCATCCAGGTAATTATGGATGGGGTTGAGATGACCTCTTGCAGGATCATTCCTCATTGTCCTCCTTACCACTGAGCCATCCTCGTTCTGACATCCTACTCTTTTGTATGCCAGAGGAGGTGGGGTGGTTTACCCTCTCTTCTTCTTTATCTTTTGAATTGGTGTTTGTGGTAAGATTTGTTTTCCCTAGTGCTTTGCTTGAAATGTATCTAGTGGTTCCTCCTCACGTGACCACAATGGTGAAAGGTAATATGTTGGGTTGAACATGGGAGGGTGATTGTCGTGAAATTTGAGAGCCACTAATGTCTCTGACAAGCCAGACACATTATCGTTGAGGCGACTGCTGAAGTCTGGCTAAATCAACATTCAACCCACAGAATCAAATTATCAAGTAAAATGATTGTATAGTAGAAGTACTTATAGGGTATCAAACAGAGGGAGCAAGGGGAATACGCATAAAAATTAGCAAAAAAAAGACAATAGTTGTTTTGGTGTTTTTACAAAGATTTTTTTATTTTCTAGTGGTTTTTTAATATTTATTTTTATAGACTTTTTAATTTAATTTTTTTCCTTCTTTTTATTTTAAATTTTTTTATTTCCTCTTATATTTTTTAATTTTAAAATTTCTTTTTAATAAAAAGTAGTAAAAAAATACACACAAACTATATGTAGATAATATAACAGATAATAGGTATAAATATAGAAATAAAGAAAAATGCCCTAGGTATAGTCTTTTTTAATATATTTTTAAATTTTTTTGGTATTTTTTGATAATTATAATTATAAAAGGAATAAATATATTTATAAATATACAATATATACTAGTATATATACACCTATAAATACTCAAATAACAAAAATAAATTCTTTTTTTATTTTTTATATTTTGCTCTAATTTTGGTATTTTCTCAAAATTTTTGCTATTTTTAAATGAATAAATATATGAAAATAGTGAACAATAATATATAATCGAATCGTTTTGGATTTTAAAAAGCTAAATAGCTCAAAAAATTTCAAAACAAATTTAAATAGGTGATATTTATAATAAATAAGATAAAGAAATAAGAATCTAAATTTTTGAATTTTTAATGATTTTTTTCTAAATTTTTAAGTTTAGAGAGGGTTTGCTATTTTTGGTTTTTCTTTTAATTTTTTTAGTGAATTGAGGTCTATATGCATAAATGCAATAACAAATAACCCCTAATATTTGGAATTTTTCTAAACATTATCCAATTTTTATGGATTTTTTAATGCAATAAGGAATAAATTCCATGTTTTTTGAATTTTTAAATATAAGAAAATATTTTAAATGTCCTAGCAAAAAATATATGTGATTTATCAATATAGGATGCACTTAAAATAAGATTTCTACAATTTTAGATACTAAATGGTATTTTTAATCCAAGAAATAGAGGAAATAAAAATATAATACTGGCAAGGTAGTATTGATATACAAATAGAAATAAAAAAATGTAAACCAGAACAAATTTCTAAAGTAAGGGCCTCTGTGTAATTTTCCCACAGATATTTAATTCATTCAATGATGGTAGGTGTATAAATGCAATTTACAAAACAAAGTAGGACATACATGCAAATATCTAAAAGTAGTGAAAAAACAATAACACAAATATTGGGGGTCCCGACAAAAAGCCCACCACCTCACATGTATGGGCATGTGAGGTGACATGATAAGAGACTAGGCAAAAAATAAAATAAGTACAAGGGTCTACTTGCAAAATAACCAGAAGTTTTTACACTATAGACAAAAGTTTATTGACTGATAAAATACCAAAAGCAGGGGGTACTTAGCAAAATCACCTCCTAAAGGTGCTATAGGATGACCGGATGCATTCCACTTACCATGTGTCGCACTCCCAATGAAGGATGACGGTTCGCATTGGAGGGACCAGATTAGATCCGGGTGGTTGATTTGATGGCTAAGGAAGTGCGCATCCAGCGACACATGGGCGATCTCGTGCATCGTTCTTGATCTAACGGTCGAAACACCACCTAGAAGAACTCTCCCCATGCGAGCTTCAATCTCCGCTCCTCGACGACTTTGGCCACTTGGGTGTCTCCCAAGATGTCTAAACTGACGTCGATGCTCCTCTGCATTGATTGGTAGCCTCAAAATGATCTAGGAACCAATGATGGGATCTTGGAGCTCGAAGAAGGGTGGAACACCTGGAGTGCTTCAACTGGGAAAAATTGACCCTAAAGGGGTCCGTTGCCCCTCCAAAACTTGCATGCAAATATACAAGCACAACGAGGGGGCTCTAGGGGTCCGATTGGGGTGAAATGGAGCGTATGTAAGGTTGAGTGGAACCTCCAATGAAGCGGCAGAGTAGGTGGGCTAATTCCTTGATCGAGGTGAATGGAAGCGTGTGAGGCGTAGCTGAAGCTAAGGGGAGTGATATGGATGTGGTCTACAGGTTGGAGAACGACGAAGTTACAATGAAATGGTCATCGGAGCTCAACTCTGGCAAAGTACGAATATGAGATTTAATGAAATAACATGCAATTTTAAGTGAAACTAAACCCTAAGATACTCTTACCTAAATCCTAAGAACAAAAAAAACGACTAAATAATGGCTCTACCTGCTTGAGCTAGGAGCCTGATCGGAGCTCCGCCATAGAAGAACGGTGATGCCCAGATCTCTTCCTTCGTGCCTCTTCCTCCTTACCAATCAGTCCAACGAACTCCCTACTATCACTACGAAGCCAAGGTGCTCAAAGAATAGGGGATTTCAAGGGCAAACAAGGATCAAAAATTCAAAATGGGTGGAGGAGATGTATATGAACAAGGAGGACTTTGATCGAGGTTCTTGGTCGACATACTACCCCCATTGATCGAGGTGTGATGATCCACATTTTCAACACAATAATAGTCATTATCGTAGTATAGGTGGTGAAAATGATCCATCAAAAATCTCAATCTTTGAATGTTGTGGATAATTTTTACTTGGTAACTCTACCAAGGTCGAACACAGGGACATGGGCTTCATGTCTATTTACCAGAAATTATCAACAAAAAATAAGTGAACAAATTCCATGTTCTAGGTCTTAAAATGTAGATACAAAATACATCACAGAATAAAGCAGATAAAATGCAGATAAAAATGCACATGAAATGCATGCAAAACCAGTCACGCAGTGTGATGGATTGTATGCTATTTTTAAATTTGATATTTAACACTGTAAAAATGATGCAGAATGATACGAAGATGTAGGTAAAAATGCCCTAAAAGTTATTATATACATGAGCACAACATGATATGTCACTTTCAGAGGCATTTGATGCATTAAAATGAGATATTGGCATTACAGATCAAAGAGAAAAAGACACAATATATTTCAAAATTTAACGTGTATAATAAAGTGTCAAAAAGGGAACAAATCTCCATTAGAAAGAGAATAAAATATGCAAAAAAATGAAATTGAAATCAACCAAATAGAAGTTTGTATGCTCAAGATATTGGCAATAAAGTTCAAGGGCATAAATGTAAGAAAAATATGAGATAACAATGCATAATAGTCCCGGAAGGGGCATTTATGCAATAGTAGAAAGCTGACAAGGAGTTTTTGTAATTTTCCCAAGCGTAACACTGAGGCACGTGTGCCTTAACGGGACTTCTTTGCAAATTTTGAAAGCTGCAGAGGGTGCTCAACAATTTTACCTAGTCATACGCACATGGCATGCACGCATCTAGGCTCAGAGCAAGGTTCAGGATGGATGGAGGCTTGATGATCGGAGTATATGCCTCAAGCCACGTGGTGACCTGAGGGTACTTTGGATGAGTCTCGGTCCCACTGAGCTTCCATTCTTCGGCAGACTACATGGCATTCTCATGAACATTGGATGGATGCCGGAGGGGCCCATCCAAAAGTGATGGTAGACTCTGGCCTTCGTCCACAGCCGGAAGGGAGGTGGCGCATTTGGAGCTTCGGTGAGGGTACCAGAGCTCTGATGTCATCGACCGAGCTGTCAGAAGGTCGAGGAAGATGCCTGGAGGTCTGGTGATGACACTTCAGAGAAGGTGCAGGATTGACTAGAGACATCCACTGACAAGGCCACGCTAGAGGCGGAGCTTTAGAACTAAGCTTTGCCTGAAGTCCGGCATCTGAAGAGTGTACTTACAAAATGTTAGTAGGGTGGATAGCCGAAGCGTGGTGAGTGAATGCCAGGCGTCGAGGCGAAGCAGGTGAGTGCCTGGAGTGGAGTCTCCTCTGCCTTCGGTGAAGGAGATGGTTTGGGGTGGATGGAGGTTGTGGAGGAGGAAGTTGACGAACAGTGCATAACACGAGGATGTTGGTGGCATGATGAATGTGAAGGGATGGTCGACAGTTGGTGAGGGGTGGATGTGTTTGTGAGAAAAAATGAGAGAAAAAGGAAAAGATGGAAATTTACCTAATCGGAAAGGGTAAGTGGGTGGATAAGGTATTCTAGGTTGAGGACATGAGCGTCCTCGGTTATCGCTCGACCTGGGCGAATGGTCCATGGAGCTTGACGGTTGCCAGAGGCGTCATGACATGGTTGTGATGGCTATGCTCAATAACCGGAGTGCTGCCATAATTGACCTCAATTCCACCTCCCTTGTCATGGGGAGGGGAAGAGGACTAGGAGGGGATTCCGTGAATTGGTGGATGAAGCGGAGAGGAGGCAGGAGTGAGGGTTTTGTAGAAAGAACTCCAGACGTTACGATCGTGGAGGGGGTGGCTTGCAATCGCCTTTCCTTCACCATTGGAATATGATCGATGGGAGTGACGGTTGGGTGAGATTGGGGGAGGTTAGATTTAAGCGAGGGAGGCGTTACGGAGCGGAGAGAGTGGCTGAGATGTCGGTTAAAATTGGAAGGGGGCACGAGGTTCGCGAGATGTAATGTCCGGTATGGGATGAGGGAGGGCGGAAGGTGACGTCCTGACAATTGGATCTTGTGATCCAACAATTTTGATGAGGGCGCGAGGGAAGGGCTGAGATCATATCCTCTAATATGATCCAAAGGTCGAGAGATGATCAGAAGTGGGCGGCTTAGATTAGTTCTGTAATAAGATCCAATGGTGAGGAAAGAAGGGTGATATGGAGAGAGAGAGAGAGAGCATGACCATTGTATGAGGTCTCATCCAATGGCTGAGGAAGAAGCGAGAAAGGATTGTTGAGATCTCATGTAGTAGAAGGGATCTGGCAGTTGAGATGGAAGCGGAGATGGACGACCAGGATGGAGGTGAGGAGGGATGCAATGGACGGTCAAGGAAGAGGTCGGGTGGCGGCCAAAGAACTGGGTCATGTGGTGGCTTCAAAATTAGAAAGTCAAAACATAAAAGTTGTACATCTCGATGAGATCTACAAGTTTCATGTTGATCAAAAAGTCAAATAAGATAAAAACACACAAACAAATATTTTTTGTAAGTATTTTTAATAGATAAAAAAGACTGGTTTGAAATGTTTTGAGATTTTTTGCATTTTTTATTTCTTTTTAACACCAAAATAAATATTCACAATAATTACTCTAATTTTTAGGAATTTTTATAAGAAATAAAATAAGGAAAATAAAAGGGTTAATATCTATACAATAAATAGGGATATTTATATGAAGAGGTTTTGTTGTTAATGACGTGAAATTAATGAAGATTTGGATTAAAAAGATCATGCTTCAAGGATAGTAAGGGAATACAGAAATGATAAATCAGAGATTCGTCAAGATGAAATGCAATTGTGAAAGATCATTGATCGATGAACAAAAGTCAAAGACGAATGAAGCTGAAAAAGTATAGCTAGTTGTCGAGGCCAAATAGGCCTAGGGAGCAGGGGGCTCAGTTTACCGGCGAGTCAACTGAGGACCTACTCCCATTGGGACACATAGCCGTAAAAGGACAAAAATAAATCTAAAAGGTTTATTAATTCAAATTAAATATCAAATGATTTTATTGATTTTTGAATAAAATATGAAAAATCTTTATAAATTTATATAATATTTTAATATGATTTTTACTTATTTTTATAAGTCAATTTATTATATTTTATTTTTTACAAGTATAAGTATAGATATACTGACCTCTGTATTTGGTATTTTATTTTTATTTTATATTTTAAATCTATTATATTATGTACATAATTTATATATTTATAACATTTTTGAGTACATATAAATATATATATCGTTATCTTTTTCTGAAGTAATATGTGCACTTAATTAAATATATGCATTTATCATATAGACATATGTATATATATTTCATCAATATCTTTCAGTATACTATTTTATTTATTTTTAATGAATTTTATTTAATCTAAGTATGTACGTGTATTATAAATAATATTTACAAAATTATAAAAATGTAAAGTATGAAAAATATAAAGGATAAAAAAATGATTATTTCAAGTATAATGTACAATAGGGGTCCAAAACCTAACTTTTGCATCTTAACTCCAAATTAGATGAAACTACCTTCATTAAATAATTAATTAAAAGTTATATACAAGTAATTGTGATTTTGGTTAATTTTGATTTTATATGGAGAAGATACAGGTATGTGAAGTTTGGATTTTGGATTTTTATTTTGAGTGTACAAAGCACCATATGAATTATTTTTATGTGAAATAAATTTTGTACTTTTCTATGTATTTTTATATACACCTTTCATGTACAAAGTTTATTGATTTGAGGTGTAAATAATAGAGAATTAAATAGGTCCCGAATTGGACTTATTGATGTATTGAAAATTAGGGTTTTATTGCATTTTTTGACCCTTATCTCCCCCTACTTTATTCCTTGTTGACCCAGTCATCATGATGCCTAGGTCTCGAAGTTTAGGGTCATTCAATACATATGGGATTTCATTTCTTTTTCTTTTCTTTCTTTATTCTTTTATTTTGATTTTAAATATAGTATTTTATACAATATTTGCTCTGTAATGAAGCTTATTTTATGCAAAATAATGCTATATACATGCATTTCGCCAGGGTTTAAAGGTTAAAATGAAAGAATAAAGGTGATCAAATGTAGATTCATGAGAGGGTATTGGGTTCAATGTTTCCCTCATGTATTTTATTCAAAAAGTTGTAATATTAATAATGGATTTATATTTTGATTCATTCAATAGTAAATAATAACATAACCTCTTCAACTTTCATATTTTTCACTGGTTATGTAGAAAGTTGAAATAATGAAGAAATGAATTGTGGATTTCATTAGTTTATAAGTAAATAAATAACACATCTGTAACTTCCATATTTTCACTTGTTACGCATTCAATTGTAATAATAATGAAGGAGCTTGTAATTTTGATTGATTTGGTAGTAAATAATAACATATCATCTGTAACTTTCATATTTTGACTTGTTATGTAGAAAGTTATAATAAAAAATGTCTTTATAATTTGATTTATCCGATGGTAAGTAATAACATAACTTTTGTAACTTACGTATTTTTGACTTGTTATGCAAAAAGTTGTAATAATAAAGAAGAGACGTTTAACTTTAGTTCTTTCAGCTCTAACATATAAATTCAACATAGTAAAAGATAAATAAGAATATATATATATATATAAAGAGTTTTAGAATATCACTTGTGCCCCCGACTTCATTTATATTTATCATTTGTGCTCTCAGGTTAGTTATCGTCCATCTACATCTCAAACGAACATTAAATTTTGGGATGCAACATTAATTAAATTGACTGACTTGGGTAGATACATCCTTCTTCACTCTTTCTCTCTCATCCAACCTCCTTAATTGGCAACCTCCTCCTCCGTGGCCTGTAGCCCCCTCTCCTCCCTACCCCTACCCTCTCCAGCCCCTCCTCCTCTTCCCCCTCCTCATCATGGTTTCCTCCACTGTCGCCATCCTCCACCCAATGAGCTTCCTCGTGCTCCAGTCCATCCACTCGTCCCTCTCCGACCTCCTGAGCTCCCACTTCTTTTCCTCTCGGGACTTCACCTCTGACCATGTGCCCTCTCCGATGTCTTCTTCCCCAACGATCGTGTTGTCCTCCCCAAGCCTCGTCGATTGTCTCCACCCCTCCCTTGGCCACCTCTCCACCTTCATCGAGCTCTCACTCGTCCCCAGCTACATCACCGACCCCATTCACTCCTAACTCTCCTCCGTTCTCGACCTATGCTTCCTTATGCTCACTGGGAGGTTCTCTCTCATTATCTCGTCCCCTGAAAACTCCAAGCAGATCCACATCGCCTACCACCGACACCACCACATCCACCTCTCGCTTTGTTGTCCCTAACCATAGCTAGATCCGACCCACACAGACCAATGCTCCGTCGCCACTACTCTAATCTCATCCACCTCACCGCAACATTTGCATGATGCAGAGATGATGTTCAATGGAGGTACATGTCCATCAAAAATCAAAATATCTCCAGATCTGTCCAATCCGCTCAACAATGCCTCCACCCCCCCACCCCCAAATTGCTTTTCCCTTTGGGTTTTTCATTGTTTTCATGTTGCGGCTTTAGTGTAGTGGGGTTTAACACCACAATAAGGTTGTTGTGAACCCATCCTCGGTAGTGTCTTTGTGTTCCCGATCGATATACTACAAGTCCATATGAACCTTCTCTTGGATTTGGTGGAACCCACAAAGGAGATGGCCATGCATACTGTGGATCTCGACTACATGTTGTGGGGACCCATCTCATTGCTATTGGCGATGGTGAGGAGGTTGTACCTTAACAACAACAAGTTTGTCAGGAAGGTATTCGTGGAGAGGTTGATGGAGGGAAGGATGGAGGTGTTCTACGTGCAACACAACTTATTGGCGGGTATAGGGATGATGACAAGGATGGTTCTATTGGCGAGGATATCAGTGTGCTTGGAGTTCAACTTCATGGTGGTGCTAGTGGTGGAGACGTGCCCCATGAGGACCGGGATGTGCGTTGATGAGGCTGATGGGGCAGTGGCGGAATTGGAGAGGGTAATAGACTGAATGTGATCTCACAACTCGTGATACCATTCATTTTGTTAGTTTTGCTCCTCTTAATCGCACATTGGTTCAAATAAAATGTGGTTAAGTTGAAATCAATGACGATCAAACTAATGGAAGGGCACAAATGATAAATATGAAAGAAGTCGAGAGCACAAATGATATTTCAAATAAGGTAGGGGCATAACTGATATTGTAATAACTCATAGGGACACAAGTGATAAAAAACCTATAAAAAAATGAACTGCAATTACAAAATATGGCGTTATAGTTGTAAATCACACAACTGAAATAAAGGTATATTTAATATCTTCAAAAGGCATTGATTAAGATACTTATTTTACTAACGTGTTGAAATGAGAACGAATGAAATTATTATTTTTGGAAAACTACATAATGGTTTTTTATTAATTAATGTTGTTAAAAGATCAAAAAAAATGAAAGGTTGAGATCGGGGGAAGCGGATCATTTGCGTAAGTGAGTTGCAACATACTCTGATGTAAACTCGCAGATGTACGCCATGTGGCAACAAGCGATCCAACAGTTAGGAAAACACTCCCGTCCAACCCCTTCCTCACATGAAACCATCTTCCCCAAACCATGGCCTCAAATTTCAGCGAAATTCGGTCGAATTTCTGTCGAATATCGATATCCAGTCGAAATCGAAATTCGACCGAAATGACCGAAATGACCGAAATATGGGGGTCCTAGTACAAAAAATGACCGAAATGACCGAAATTTCGGTCGAAATTCCACCGAAATTCTATCGAAATTCTATTTTGGTCGGTACCGAAATGGTGACCGAATCCGACCCACACAGACCAATGCCCCAAACCCTCCTTGTCCCTAATCCCTCGACGCCCACCCCCCTTGTCGTGCATCCTCCTCGCCATGCCTCCCTCCTTCGTCGCGCATCCACCTCCCTGCACCTCCCCCATCCGCTGCACATCCTCCTCACCATGCCTCCTTGCTCTACCATGCATCCTCCATGCCACGCCTACCACCTCCACCATGCATAAACCTAGCCACGCCTTCCCCCTCTGTGTTGCATCCTCCTCAGCGTGAATCCCCCTCGTTGTGCCTCCTCCCTGTCACATATCCATGTGCCACTCATCATCCTCTCACTCATCTTCAATTTAGTGGTGTTGGTTCCCAACAAGAGAGTACCTACTGAAGGATATGGGAAATCCTCAAGAGCATCACGGAAGAGTGTGGATCGCATCGAATGCGATCGGGAGCGACTAGTCATAGTAGTTGCTCCGGACAGCAGAATTTAAAAATTTTAAATGAAGAAATCACATGATCCAAGAACACTTCTTGGATCGTTTCATCTAAACCACAAATAGGTATTAGGGTTACCTCTTGAAGCGTGGTTGCGATCGAGTCTCTAAACCAAGAGACTTCCTGTCTCAAGTCTGATCCAATGGAGGAGACGCTTGTGAGTGCGTTGATGAAACGCATGCTCCTCGCAATCCAGGTCGATGATCCAAGCGATAGATCTCCTGATCTCATCACACGAGATCCATCATCTTCTTCATGAGCGAGACGCATCGAGGTAGATGGAGATCCACGAGTAGATGATCCGGCAGCATAACGATGATGCTGCGGCGATCATGTCTCTCTCAATGACTCCATGGTGGACGGCCATAAGAGAGAGAGGGAGAGAGCCACATGACGTGTATAGATAGAGAAGAAGAGAGCATATGGATTGATCATGTAACTTGAAGAGCAAGGGGTGCATCTTCTTAAATAGTGTTTTGAGATCCATGGATCTCAATCCATGGGCAACACAAAATCAATGGATGAGATTGATTTGTGTTTCTTTCAATGGCCAAGATGTTGTTGTAAAAACATATAAAACTAATTATTTAATTTAAATTAATTTTCAATGATAAATCAACAAAATTAATTTCAAATTAAATCATCTTTGATAATAGAAAAGATAATAAAGAGAATAGACCAATCCCCTAAAAAGAGGGGACGACTACTCTTCTCCTCATGGAGTGTTGTAGCCATCCACTTCTCTTTGGTGGACTTGGTCCATCTCTTCTAATTATCATGAGATCTCATTATCTCATGATATATATCATCATATCTTATAGACAATATTTTCACCAAAAATAATTCCAAAATATCTTATGAAAATATCAATCATGCCATTGAAATTATGTGATCTTATTCACAACCCAAAACAAAATGTAAATTTAATTAATCATCCAATGTGAATTCAATGCACATCAATAATTAATTAACAAATATAAATTACAATATGCTCTTTAACATATTATAAATCACATTTATAATATATATGATTAATATGGATAGTGCTATCCACATTATTCATTTCCATGATAAATAAATCTTATTTAATCATCTTGGATCTCTATTCTCATATGCCAAAATAATATCAATCATATTCACATTATTCACATCTTTGATAATTAAATCACATTTAATTATCTCAGATAACTCTTCTTATAATATGAATCAAATTCATATTATCCATGATAATTAAATTACATTTATTTATCATTTTTCTCAATGCTCGGGTACATATATCAACAATGAAATTATCCATGAACTCTTTCAAGGATAATGTGCTTTCTCCGCGGATACTTGGAGATAAGGACAGGGTGATTGTATTGTTCCACGTATAATGACTTGGATATTGAGATCAAATCTCAAATCCAGATCTTGCGTACCTCCTATAGATGCTTGATTAAATCAAGGCTGTAGATCTAATCTTCTCATTGTATCTGAATCACATTCAAATCAATGTCCAACATTTGGACTAAGATTAGATCACTTCCCTACAAGAGGAGTCACTAAAATCCAGTCTTGTTTCATCACTCCCTAGGAATGGAAGCGTCATGGTTATACAATCGTTTATGATCACATCACCCTCAGGTATTCCCAATACATGTATATCCTGCATACTGGAAGACCTAGATTAAACCCGAAGTTTTAGATCTCTTTTAGATTGTCTCCTTTAGGGTTTTATCATTAAGTTTCTTATTCGATCATTGGGAGTCGGTATCGATCATGTACTTTCCAAAAGCACATATCATACCTAGGCGTTGATCATATACTTTCCAAAAGTATATATCGTACCTATAAATTTAGTCAAGCTTCCAAAGCAAGATGACCGTGTATGGAATTTGATCTCCCAATATCTCATGAGTGAGCTCATGTCTTCCAGTTCAGTAAATGAACTTATATGATCCTTTTGAGAGATCATATTACTCATATGCCCTTATATGTACACCAGCTCGCCAGTATATAGACCTTGATTAGGCCATCAACATATCGGTCTACCAAATGTACATACTCAAACATATAGTAACACATCTGTCTCCGGTCAGAGGATGCATGCATATACCGTGACAACATATGACATAGGTCTTTGGTTATCTCGATCTTGTTAAGTCAACTCTTTGACCTAACTAACATGACATCTCTGAATCTCTATTCCTATGCAGAGGACCTGCATCAAGAGGTCGGTCAGATATCAGCTTTTAGAGATAAGGATTGCCATCTCCTACTCAAGTTGGAGATCATCTCTTAACAATCATTTGACGAGCTTGATGAGTCCTCAATCTAACTCTTTAGATATTCATCCAAGCACAAACCTCTATGATTCAATAATTGGATCAACAGTTGTATGATCATTAAGATGGCCATGGTACATAACCCTAATTGTACTAAGGGACCTATTATGCAAATTAGTTATTCTTCATTTCAGATTAAGAAGTGAATTGCAATAATATTTATTGCATAATGGCTCGTCGTGGGCTCACATGTCCAACACTTACATCAGAGATAAAGAGGTCTTCGGCGTTGAAACATCCGTGGGTCACTATCGTTGAGCAAGGCGGCGTGTAGCAATGCTGGCAGTGACAATAGGGAAGATGTCATGGCAGATCTTGTAGAGGTGTAAAAGGAACCTCTCCGACTTGAACTCATGTGGTTTTTCCCATACAGCTTCATCTCGACCAATGCCAACTATTCCATACACTTTAAAGATGTGAACATCGATGCATGCATGTTTGGGAACTAAACTCAGAAATGGGGGTATGATGGGAGGGTGACGATGCAATGTCTCTAGTATCACTACCTTGAGGTATGGCATCTTAGCAAAGTCGTTCTGTCGAATCTCCTACCCTAGAGGGGCTTCTCCCATAGAGTATGTGTTGCATGTGTGGATAAATGATTAGGTTCTCCATGATCCACTCCAAAGCACAGATGACGCTCTCTACATCGAGCACCAGGAACTCTTGACAAAGGCCTACAATCTTTTTCTTGTGCAGCTTCCTCGTTCTTCCTACTTCCAGATCAGGAATCTCACAATCGAGCATGGTATCCACGTAGGAGATGTCATCATCATTGTAGCTTTGATGTATCTGCTCCTTTTGTATGCATTCACAATGTGAATTTAAGAAGGGGATTGTGATTTCTTCGAACATGCGGCACCCCTACGAGAATTTCCTCCATTTTTTCCCGAACATGAACTTGGTTATGGAGGGCATGTTTGTGGAGATGTATACCTTCACTCTTATATGAATGATAGGATTAGTTTCGACCTTTGAGCGCATGACTATCAGGTCCAGATCCTCACCAAAGCACATGAAGAAAGAGGATTGAGCTGATTTGTTGAAAGTATCCTCTAGCAAATAGGATACAGAAATTAAAGATTCGAGCACCAAAGGATATGCTCGGTGCCAAACCGGATTGATTATTGCCCTTCTTCTTGAAGAGGATCAAGTGCAATAGTATGAAAGAGATGAGGATGATTGAGAAAGTGAGGAAGACGAGAGTCATGTTGGAGTGCTCCATTGGTTGCCAAGGATCAGTTTATTGTTGTGGGGATGCTTTATGCGAAAGAGGATCGCCTTGTATAGATTGCTCATGAATGTTTTTGATATTACAGTAAATTATTGTATCGATTTGAGATAAGTTTTGTATCAAATTAATATTACATTGCATTGGATGTATTTTTATTTACAAGTGAATGATTTTATATTATAAAGTTAAATTTTGTATTGATGAGGCTTCTACATATCTGAGTATAAGTTGGTACGAATCTTTCTTCTTGTGTATACATGGTAGAGAAGGGTATGTATTGAAGCCTTTTTTATATTTTATCCATATTTTAATCGTAAGATATATACACACTCACATGTGCTTTCATTTAAAAAAATCGCATCATATGACATGATTTATCTTATTATTAAAAATCAAGATCATTCATTGAAATACAATATCAAATATTCATAAAAGAAGTAAATAAAATTCATAAAGTTGCCGTCTATTAAAAGCAGTGAAATATCTAAACCATATATATCTTGTTGCATATATATTCTCTCTTCGGACCAAAGGTTTGTTTCACATCTCTTTCATATTATTCCAGTTTAACAGTTCATGAATTACTAGTTTACGTTGTACAGCTCTCTTATTCAATTTTTTAGGCCAAAACATATCAAAAAAAAATACGAAATCAAAATTCAAAATCATAATTAAAATTCAATTCCGCAGGCTGAAAATCAAATTCACGAATCAATGACCATGCTTTCCTTATCTAAGTTAAGGATACCAAAAGCATGATAACTATAAAACCCTTATTACAATCCCATAAGCACATAATTTTTAGAATAAAAATCCGATTTTCAATGTTGGATAATGTGCAAACTAATCACTAATGTTGTAATAGATATGGGAGAGGAGACATAATCTCCCAAATTTACCTTTTTGAACTCCAATTTCAATGAAGAAATGGTAAATTTTTAACATCAACTGATGGTTACCAAACGGATAACAATCCAACAAAATCTTTTTTTTTGTGGTTGGTCATTTTGATTGGACTGGTTCGGTCGAACCGGTTGGAGCCAGTTCAGTAGAATAACCAGTTTAACAATGATCAATTTGTTTGATTGGCCCAGTCCTATCTAGTCCGGTGCTGTTTTTAAATCATTATAACGGGAAAAGAATCTTCACATACTTTTCTTGTTACTTCGTTTGATTATTTGTTTACCTCTTATAGTATAGAAAATGATACAAGAAAATATGCGAGTCAATCCTTATCCGAAAGGACAAGGCTCACTTCCCCAGAGCAAAGATCATGAATATTAAAAAAGGACCAGAGAAAAATATGTTGCAAAAGAAACGGGAAGAGTACCAGTCCCCACTCCATGTCATCCTCATCTTAACTCCGTCCTCTCAATGCAGTGATCTGAAATACGCGGATTCCCGAAGTGCATCATTATTTACTGAAAAATCATAATTATATTGTTCCATCAAAAATTCTTCGCCTCGGCGTCCATACAATTTGTTGTTACCGGCATCTTGTTCATAGTAAATTACATATAGATTCAACCCTACCAACCTTCACCTTCAGAATCACATTCTGATCCGTAACTTCGAAGTGCTTGAATCCATAATGTACAACCCTATTCAGCATCTCAATGCAATCTATAGCCTGAGATACCTATCGATTTAATACAACTTCGGCATGATACCATGAGTGCCACAAAGATTAAATCACAACCCTTATTATCTTGTAATTTGGAAGCGTGAAATGCTTTTTGGTACATTAATTTCTGTATTTGATCTCAACGTAACTCTGGCATTACAATTTGTCATTTGATGCAGTGTTTTTGAAACCGGACCGGACCGGCCGGTTCGACCGGTGAACCGGGCCTGACCGGTTCGGTTAACCGATTTAGGTCGGTTCGGTTAACCGATTTAAGTCGGTTCGGTTCGATAATTTCAATTTTAGTTAACCCGTCCGGTTCAACCTATTTTTTTGACCCGGTTTAACCAGATTCAACCGAAGTTGAACCGCATTTAATTTTTAAATTATATAAAAAAATTTTTGGTAGTGGGAATCGAACTCATGACCATGGGTACTTATTTGACACTTCTAACCAACTACACTAACACAACTTTTTGCATGTATTGAGTTTTAAATATAAGTAAACTATTATCATGTTATACAACATTTAGTCCAAATAATATATATATGATATGTATGACATTTGATGGTGTATAAAAAAAATTATGTATAGTGTGAAATATATACATTATCTATGTATTATATATATTTCAAGTAGATTTAAGTGTATAATATATTATATATATTATTTCATTTCGGTTTGATTAGCCGGTTCAACCACTTTTTTTCACCGGTCCGGTTTAGTCCGGTTTTAAATAATGATGACATCATCATCCGGTTGAACCGGTTTGATTACATGGTTCAACCCGATCCGACCATTTCAACAAGGTTTCCGGTTTGGTGTCCGGTTCGGTTTCAAAAACCTTGATTTGATGCATTAGGATCTTTCGACATCTTTAGCTAACCTAACAGATGGAATTCTCCAGTTTTATTAAAATTGGAAGAGTAAATCCACAATTACCAAAAAAAAGTACATCCATATTCCCGAATTTAACTCTCAGATTATACCACACAGGTATAAAGATGCACATTCCAAGGGGAATCTGTGGTTGACTTGGGATGGGGCATCTTGTGGGTGAGCAACCTGCCTGAGACCCACGCTCTCAGCGGGCGTTGAATTCTTTATTCAAATCATGCCCCTCCTATGCCCACCTCTAACCTCTTCTCAAGCACCCACACGTGAACCCCTTCTCCTTTCCCTGTTCACCCATGTGTATATATATATAAACATATACGCATATAACGGAAACCAAAATAACCAAAGCCTATAATCGTCATACTATCCTACTTCTCAACTAAAAATATCCCTTTTGAAGGAGAAGGTGGAGATGGGAAGAGTCCCGTGCTGCGAGAAGGATAATGTAAAGAGGGGTCAGTGGACGCCCGAGGAGGACAACAAGCTCTCATCTTACATCGCTCAACATGGCACCAGGAACTGGCGCCTCATCCCCAAGAATGCAGGTAGGCGAACGAGCTCTAGTTCCAATAGTGTATATGACGCCAAACAAAACACCTACATGCTCATGCATAATCACGCACCCGCAGAGTAAAAAATATTGTACCTATTAACTCATTTATTCATAATACCAGAACTGAGATGGCTGGGGGAGGTATTCAATATAGGGTTTAGAAGAAAACCAACATAGATAATCTAAGTTTAGGTTTATCATTCTCCAGGATTACAGAGATGTGGTAAGAGCTGCCGGCTTCGGTGGACAAACTACCTCCGACCTGACCTTAAGCATGATGAGTTCACTGAAGCAGAAGAGCAGATCATTATCAAACTTCACTCAGTTGTTGGGAACAGGTCAATATCTGGATATTTTTATTTTCATTTGCAATTGTGTAGTGTGTAGAAAATGTTAGTCATAAGCTTTCAATTAATGAAACTGATAACATGATTTATGGCTTCAAAACCTTCCAGGTGGTCATTGATAGCAGCACAGTTGCCAGGCAGAACCGACAATGATGTGAAGAACCACTGGAATACAAAAGTAAAGAAGAAGCTCTCTGGCATGGGTATTGACCCGGTGACACACAAGCCGTTTTCCCACCTGATGGCGGAGATCACCACCACCCTTGCCCCTCCACAGGTAGCGCACCTTGCAGAGGCCGCACTCGGATGTTTCAAGGATGAGATGCTACACCTGCTCACTAAGAAGCGTGTTGATTTGATTGCGGGAACATCAGCAGGCAGCGGACCCATTGCAGTGTACGACAGTATGAGCCAGTGCAGTGGAGAAGACACCATTCAGAAAATAAAGTTGAATCTTTCACGGGCCATGCAGGAAAGACCTGATCAACCGTCTCCATCGTCTAGAAACTGGGCGTTGCTAGGATCACATGGAGAGACATCGGATGCATTTGTAGAGACGGCCAACAGCTTCCTTACCAACAGCGATGGATTTCTATATGGTTCCTCGGCATACTGCAATGGTGGTGAGGGATCTGCATGGAGCCAGAGCACATGCACTGCAAGCAATTGCACTGCAGGAGCTCTTGTTGACGAAGAGATGGGAAGAAGGCTACAGACAGAGGCAGAGAGGAACAAGGCAGACGAGGCAGATGGTGATGAGATAGGAAGGAAAAGAGGCATATTTGAGACAGACTGTGTCTTGTGGGACTTGGCAGATGATATCATGATCCAATAGGTTATATGTGCATATAGAATAAAACAAATGATTTTCCTTTTTTTTAAGTTCATATAGGAAAAAACAAAGTGTATACGATAAATCAATTGGAAAAACAACTAATACAAGCTAAATTTCTATTTTATGTGTATCAAATCAAGCAAAGTATGATGCAGAAGATGTATCGGCCAAAACCTGCATGTTTTGCGAAAAAAAGTGTTGGAAATTTTACCACAGGTGCAACTTTAGAAAACTTGTAATTTCTAAAATCTTGCCCCCAGATGTTCATCAGTGAATAAATCTTTTTGGATGATCCAAGTGTCGGCATGGGTCCGTCGGAACTCGGCAACAGCCTTTGTTACTGTGGTCTTGATAGGAGAAGGCTCACTGACAAACCTGGCAAGCAAAGTTACATGTGCCGGAAGCCAACTGCGGAAAGGCCATACATATGTCTAGGATGAGGGACAGAAAAAATCCGAACGCCATGCATAAAAGGTATAGTGGTATTTATCATTTAAGTTTTGGTGACCAGATCAGTCAGATCATGGTCTTCATCAGATCCAACACCATTTTCTGTAATAGGTTCTTGTTTCTCAGAACATTCAGAGAGGGGGTTGTTTCGTTGGACAGAATATATATTCTTTGTCCCCAGGGCAAAAATAGGGCTGCATATGCAGATGTGCTGGAGAGGGGGAACAACCGTCGAGGCCAGATGGTCTTCTAGGAAACCCAGGGAAAATACCTTGTGCCAGTGGGGTCGGCGCCTCTATTCCCAAAAGGGAGAATTCGTTTTAAAATAGCTCCATAGCAAAACTTCTCGAGGGGAATGAAGGTGTAAAGTCAGTCTAATCTTCTACTACAGGGTAACTTTACCCTCCTGAGAGACGAGGGTGAATATAAAATCAGCAACATTGAAAGAGATTTATGAATTAGATTAGAGACGTCTTTAGGTTTCTTGACCATTTCATCTACAGCCTAAAAGCAGAAAATCCTGCTGACCTGGGCATGTCATACGGAACTGATAGTACCGAGGCAGCTAAGGCAAGCACGGCCCCATGAGCAGATGCTATTGAATGAATAGCATTCCAATTTCTGCATTTACATGAATCTACTCAGTTGCAATAGCACTAACCGGCAACAATATGTTCGGTTATATAAGCAATGAACTTTTATAATCTTCGGGAATAAAACATCCATATGGAAACAAGAAATGACTATTTTAACAGCAAATAATAGATAGTTAAATTACAAATCAGACCTTTGCTTCTTTTTTTGTTCAATTCGTCTGCTACTGCAAATGAGCGTTGTCGGAAACTGCAAATGATAAGCTCATCACTACCCTTCATTAGTCCAGCAAGAACCCCAGCTGCATGCTCTCTCACCTGAAAGCATACGACACGTACTCTTTTTACTACAATAGTGGTCATGGGAAACATTCCTTTCTCAACTGCATAGCAATTATAGGCAATTTCATGGTTAGAAAATCATGTGTCTATCTATTGCCACCTCTTTTGTTCCATAGACTTACAAAAAGCATTGCGAATAGGTGCCTATGGCAACCTAAAGGATTTGATCATAAGCCTCCTGCATATTAACTGGAGAAAGAACCGTGACTTCTCACAAGACTTTCACCTTCCAAATCTTTTTACAACTCGTTTTGAGATCCAATGAGGAAGGATTTGATCATAAGCCTCCTCCTGCATATTAACTGGAGAAAGAACCGTGACTTCTAACAAGACTTTCACCATCAAAATCTTTTGGCAACTCGCTTTGAGATCCAATGAGGGTGAATCCACTTCTAGAGAATAAAATCCAAAGATGGCTTAAGAGTAAGGAAAGGTCCTCAGTTCATCATTGGGAAGGTGCCATACTTCCACCTCAAACCATCATATAGTTACCCCTACGAAAATCCAAAGATGGCTTAAGATTAAGGAAATGCTCCAATTGAAGTCCCATGATTATGAAGTAGAGCAGCTAGCCTAAGGATGGGAATAGATGCACTAAAAATCACAAAAGAGAACTGTGGAGAACAACAAAAGAATGAGATTACTTGATTTATTCCAGAGGTCTACGGGTCCTTATATAGGACAAAACCCTATAGAGCTCAAATAGGGGAAAAATACATAAGTGCCCCTAACAAGGTTACAAGAATAATAATTAAGAGTCGTAATACATTACTAACACTCTCCTTCAAGTTGGAGCATATTTATCAGTTATGCCCAACTTGGAAACAATCTAGGAAAGTCGCTTCTTGGGTAGGGCCATGGAATTAAAAATCGCGCCTCGAGGCGCTCGAGGCGAGGCGCTCCGGTTTGGTTCTGAGTCGTACGCCTCGGTTATTTCTGGTGAGGCGGTCGCCTCGTTGACGAAAAATGCCCTGAGGCGGTCGCGCCTTGAGGCGATCTGAGGCGTTAGCCGAGGCGATTGAAAAAATTAAGTGGGTCACTTGCATCGCTCGTGACCCGCTTTATTAGGTTTCTTCTGCCCGAAGGCTCGAGGAACCCTTTCGCCCGACCTGCTCTCTGTTGTCTCTGGAAAACCCAAAAAAAGCCCTAAAAACCCCTTTCGCCCGACCTGGTTCTTGAGGTTGGCGAGTGCTAAGTCGACCGGCGACACCTCTGGTGTTGTGTTCTCGAAGCTTGCAAGCTTCCATAGCTGACTTCGCCCCCTCTCTCGCCATCGCTGCCTCCCTCAGTCCCTCTGCGATTATTGCGCCGCCGCCTCCATTCACAGGTATGATTTTTCAGGGATTGATTCATTTTGGAATAAACTTGATCTCGTTTGAGTTGAGTATTCAACTTTGATCCATTTGGTTTTGATTTGTAATATACTAGATGTGTGTGTGTACGTGTTTGAGATTCGGGATCAACATTTCAGTGGGTGCAATATTTGCTGCTTTAGGTGTACGAAATTTTATTTGAATATACACAAAAAAACAATAACATCAAGGAAAATTTCCAATGCATACAATGCCCATTTTTTGCTGTTATTTTACTGTCTGAGGGAACGATATATGTAGACAGTAGAATGTGATCAACGTGCTTATCTTGTAAGGTAAACCTTGACCACTAACCTCTTCCTTTGAAGCAAAACTGGGAATCTGGGATCTTCATAATTTGTCTAATTTTGTAGATCCTTTAGAGAAACCATACCTCCATCAGCTAGTAGCAGCCAAACAGTATGCCACAGCAGTGTGAATCTTGTGATTTGTGAACTGTGATTGTTGTGAATCTGTGATTCAAATTTCAAACTTTATGACAAATTGTTTGTACTTGTATTTGCTTTTTGTGCAATGAATTTCAGAAATGCCAAAAGCAAAGAAGAGAGGCGCGAAAGATTCCGAAGGAGGTCGAAGCGACCCTGGATGGAAATACTGTGTCCAAATCGAAATGGACGAGTCTACGAAGGGCAAGGGTTATGTTTATGTTCAATGCAATTTCTGTGCTAAGAGGATAACAGGTGGAGTTGCAAGACTCAAGCACCACCTCGCCAAAACAGGGAAAAATGTTAAAGCATGCCCAAAAGTTCCATCTGAAGTATCCAATGAAATGAAGTGTTTGCTAGCAGTGCAATAGAAGAGCTGTGGAAGAGATGGTGGAGCTTTGCAGAGTGGGAGCTTTTGGAATGGAAGAACCTCGTGGAAGTAACGATCCTCAAACATGCACAGGAGGATCCAGCAGTGTGAAGCAGGTGAGTGGTCCGATGGACTTATTTGTTGGTATGGCCGGCTCGGGAAGTCCAACTATTGGGCCTACAAATGTCCTAGAGAAGCAACATCAAATGACATTGACTGCGTCATGGAAGAAAGAGGAGAGGGCTCGTGTTTGTCGTGATATTGGAAGATTTTTCTTTGAAAATGGATTAGCATTTAATTGTGCAAATAGTCCATCATTTCAACAAATGGTTCATTCTGTTGGTGCATTTGGGAGGGGATTGAAACCTCCAACAGCACACGAGTTGAGAACATGGATATTGAAGGAAGAAGTGAATAACATCGACAATGTGATGAAAGCGGCAAAGGCTTCTTGAGCAGAGACAGGTTGTAGTATCATGTCTGATGGTTGGATGGATACAAAAGGTCGTTCACTTATCAATTTTTTAGTGAACAATCCGACTGGGACTTGGTTCTTGAAGTCCATTGATACATCCGACAGAACAAAGAGTGCACAATTACTATTTTCTCTGCTCGATGATGTAGTTGAGGAGGTTGGGGAAGATAACGTCATACAAGTTATAACCGATAATGCCTCAAACTACAAAGCGGCTGGAAAATTGCTGATGGAGAAGAGACAACATTTATATTGGACCCTGTGTGCCGCCCACTGCATTGATTTGATGCTAGAAGATATTTTGGAATTGCCTTTGCATGCTTCCGTTTTCAAAAAAGCCAAGAGAGTCATCAACTACATCTATGCACATGGTTGGATTTTGTCCATGATCAGGGCAAAGATTGGGGGAGATTTGGTCCGACCTGCCGTTACCCGTTTTGCTACGGCTTTCTTGACATTACAGAGATTGATCACTGTTAGGGACTCCCTCGAGTCATCTTTTGCTTCCTATGCATGGAAGAGGAGCCCCTATTCTTCCAAGCCCCAAGGGCAAAGTGCATGCAACACAATTTTGAGACGCGAATCTTTTTGGCCCGGCGTTGCCTTTGTGATTAGCACAACCAAATCTTTGGTCATGGTTTTAAGGATGGTTGATTCCGAAAAATATCCCCCAATGAGATTCATTTATGAAGCCATGGACAGAGCCAAGGAGAAAATTGCACATGCATTAGAAAATGAAGAGGAAAAGTACAAGCCATTTTGGGACATCGTGGATGCTAGGTGGGATCGCCAACTTCATACTCATTTGCATGTTGCTGCCTACTTTCTCAATCCCCAATATCACTACGAACCCTCATTTTCCACACACACAGAGATAAAAATTGGATTGTATTCTTGCATGGAGAGGTTGATAAGTGATCCATTGGAGAGGGAGAAAGTAGATCTACAGATAGATGCTTTCAGGAATGCAAGAGGCTTGTTTGGATATTCCAATGCTGTGAACACACGCAAGAAAAGGAGTCCAGGTATGTAGATCTCTGATCCTCTAGATCCATTATTCTTTGCTTTTCATGATTGAATTTAACCATATATTATGGATTTATCACCATCATCAGCTGACTGGTGGAGGGCTTTTGGAGATGATACTCCTGAGCTAACCAAGTTTGCCATAAAAATTTTGAGTTTGACATGTAGTGCATCTGGTTGGGAACGCAATTGAAGTTCATTTAATCAGGTAGTATTTTGACTTGAGCAGATCATAAAATTATGACCTAATTGTATATGTTCTAAGCATGCCCATGTGTATTGACTATTGAGTAGGTACATACGAAGAGGAGAAATCGACTCACACAAGCAAAACTAAATGATTTGGTTTATGTGATGTTCAACTTGAAGTTGAAGCAGAGGGAGATCAAGAAAAAGACTATGGAGGATCCCCTATGCTTGGAAGATGTCGATTCTGGTGATGAGTGGGTTTCAAAGCTCCAAACATGTGTATACAGTGCATATCATGAGCTTGATGCGAATACTCCTCTGGAGGAGGATGTTGAGGAAGCTGATGAACAACAAGATGATTCTCGTAGGAACAAGAGAAAGAAAGGTAAATGCGATGTTAATCTTATTTCATTAGAACAAAAATATAATATACTAACAAATAACAATGGTATTGTATAATACAGTTAAAGTTGTGGTTGATATTGATGACGACGAGGTTCATACTGGAGATGATGTTAGTGATGGAGATGATGATGAAGAAAATTTAAACTACATGGATGATTCATTGGATGATCCAATGAGCAGTAGTGAATCGGAGGATGATGCCGATGTTAGAGTTCATGGCAATGACTAGAAGATCTTTACGAGTCTACAAGACAAGATTCAAGAACATGAACTGGCATTTGGCATTCTACTTTTTGAACTACAAATAGGATTTGAATTTTAGAAGTTGGAACAAATTATGTTGTGTACTCCATTTTGTCTTGTGTTTAATTCTAACATTTGATACACTGATCGTCTATGTGTTTAAGACAACGATGGATTGCATTAGAATTCCTTTACTTGCTTTATGCTTCTAGATATGTGTTATTGTATTACTCTCTTGAGATTTATGTACTAGAATATGTTAGATTAGTAAATTTTTTGGGGAAAACTGAGGCTTACGCCTCGACCGCCTCGAGGCTACGCCTCGCCTCGATTCTGGTGGAACCGCCTCGTTTTGCCTTTCGTTTTTTAAAACCTTGGGTAGGGCCTTTGTGAATACATCTGCAAGTTGAAGATCTGTGTTGATGTGAGGAATAGTAATCCTTCCAGTCCTGACAGCATCACGAACAAAATGACAGTCAACCTCTAGATGCTTGGTTCGCTCATGGAACACAGGATTAGTGGCAATGTATGTAGCAGATTTGTTTTCACAGTATAGTGGAATAGGAGTAGTGACACCAATATCAAGTTCCTGCAGAAAAGTTAATAACCATGTGATCTCACGAGTAGCTTGAGCCATTGCTCTACATTCTGCTTCTGTAATAGATCTGGAAACAACAGTCTATTTCTTGCTTCTCCAAGTAACCAAGTTTCCTCTAACCACCATCGCATACCCTGTGGTGGAACGTCAATTCTTTGGCGAACTTGCATAATCAGCATCGGCATATGCAATAACATCGGTGTACCCATTTGTCCCATAGAAGAGGCAACGCCCTAGTGATTCCTTCAAGTATCGAAGGATCTGAAGAACATCTTCTCAGTGACTGTAACACGATTGCTCCATATGCTGGCTAGCTCTGCTCATTACATAAGAAATATCGGCTCTGGTGGCAATAAGATAAAGAAGTTTGCCAATCAGGCTTCTGTATCGAGTAACATCTTCAAAGACAGGATCAGATGGTGAGAAGTGTTTCTTTGGATTTGCAGGAATACTAGAGGACTTGCATCCATGTAGTCTGGCTTCAGTAATAATGTCCAGACAGTATTTCCTTTGTGAGATATGAAGACCCTCTGTAGTGCGTAGTACTTCTATGCCCAAGAAATAGTGTATTGGACCAAGATCCTTTGTAACAAATACCTTCTGGAGGTAGGCCTTGGTCTCTAGTATCCATTCATCATCATCACCCGTGACAACCATATCGTCCACATAGACTGCAAGTATAATAGTACCAGTTCATTTTCTGACAAATACAGAATAGTCAGAAGTTGTTCTCTGGAAGCCAATAGTGCTGATTTCTGCGGTAAGTCTGTCGAACCATGCCCTCGGGCTCTGTTTTATCTCGTATATAGCCTTGTGAAGTCGACATACACGCTCCCCTCAACTTCATTACCTGGAGGCTTCACCATGTATACCTTGATGCAAATCGACTTTCGCGGCGTCGATAAATAACAATTTTTTATAGTGGATATTTGGTAGAAGAACGAGAGGGGTTGAGAAGAGAAATTGGAAGGGTTGAGAAGAGAACTCGCCGGGAATACGAGAGGTTGAGGGAGGAGAACCGCGGAGATCGCGTGGAGGGAGAAGGGAAAGAGGGAGATACTGAGATAAACTCAAATTTTCATAATACTTGACTGCCTAAAAACAATGGGCTACCCTCTCTTTATATAGGAGAGATGGGTTTACAAAAATAGTAAACAAATCAAAATTGACAACCAACTTTATCCTAATTGGACTCTGACAACTTCCAATTGACCCCTAATTACTCTAATTAGACTCTAATCTAATTAATTGACCAAGATTGCAATTAAAATCTACGAAATAAACGTTGAGATCACAGGCGACCTCAATTATTTAATTAGACCATTACGACCACTAAAAACGTAATTAAAATTGACGACTAATTAATTAAATAAATGTGACCCTATAATTTGGGGTCACGCTGCATCAACTCTCCACCGCTTTGAAAATTCGACTCCTGACAAATTGCTCGATGTAGGCTTGGAGGACGAATCTGCGGATTCTGCCGTCTTCTGGAAGAACTAGTGTGGGGCGAACGGCGGAGTCCATACGCGGGCGTAGATGTCGCGGTCGTCGTGGTTGAAGAACATGTGTGGCGCAAATGGCGGCGTCGTTTTGAGTGTTGTCTCCTTCCCGTGATGTTCAAACATTTGATGCGGCATGGAGAATATGGTCCTTGTAGAAGCCATAATGAAGCAATGGCACAAGGAGAGGAGAAAGGGAGAGGTGGCTAAGGAATGAAGCCATAGGGTCCTTTTATAAGGGAAGCCCAAGGCCCTAGTCCTATTGGGATAGGAGAATCCCCAAATCTTTGATTTCCAGCCTCTTTTTTTAAAGATTTCGGTCGCCAGGGGTGTGTCCGCAATTTTTCGCACCCCTTCATTCTTTTCTTTTCTCATACTGCTTTGGACTTTTCCGTAAATAGAGAATTTAGCCAATTTGTTTTTGCAATTTTTTCCACTATCCATCCAATCCCCAAATCTCAAGGATTCGGTTCCTGGAGATATCGTTAGGGTTCTCTCCATCCACAAAAGGCGGCGGCGTGGCTTCGGAACCCAAGGGCGGCGCCGACCTGGGCGACGCGGCCTGGAGGTCGTGGTTGTGGGCCTGCGCGCGCGGGGCCGAGGGCGATCACGCTGAAGGCGGCGCGCGGTGCCGTGGCGGTCGCGGGGGTAGCTGGCGAGAGGGAGGAGGCCGTGAAGTCGAGGAAGAGGCGGCGTGGTGATGACGCGGGCTGGCGCGCGTGACGTGCGGTGCGGAGAGGGTGGGGTCTCGCTGGGTTTTCGGGTGAGGCGAAGGGGGACGGAGGGGAACTGGAGAGATGGCGGGGAAGTGGTTGTGGGGTACGGTGGTGGGGAAGGGGGCTGCGGGAGGAGGTGGTAAGTATCGGAGGAGGAGGGGAGGACTGGGGAGAGGGCTGACGCGTGGGCTGGAGGGTTGCGAGATGAGGGTGGCGGGGCTGCCGCTGGGGGCGCGGGGGTGGCACCGAGAGGTGGTGGCGGGGAGGGGGAAGTCGTTGGCGGCGTGTGGGTTGTGACGGGAGAGGCCGGGGGTGTGGGGATGTCGTCGGAAACCTGCAGAAGGGTCGTAGATGGTGCCGGAGTCATTTCCGGTGGCGTTTGCAAGTCTGAAGTCGCCTGGACAGCCACCGTTTCGTCGCTTTTTCCTTCTAAAACGGTCTGGACAGCAGCGGATTCTTTGTTGACAGCGAGCTTTTCGTTGTGGACGGCGAGATCTTCGTCGGTTAGTGCGTCCAGCCATGCTTGAACCTTGATGCACGCTACAAGTCGCTGCCGGAACTTCTTTGACCGATACGGATCATGAGATGGGCGGTTGAGACCGAACTTCGAACACCAATATTCGACAGGATCGTCGAATCGTAGGAACGATTCGGTATCCATGCTCTGATACCAAATGATGCAAATCGACTTTCGCGGCGTCGATAAATAACATTTTTTTATAGTGGATATTTGGTAGAAGAACGAGAGGGGTTGAGAAGAGAAATTGGAAGGGTTGAGAAGAGAACTCGCCGGGAATACGAGAGGTTGAGGGAGGAGAACCGCGGAGATCGCGTGGAGGGAGAAGAGAAAGAGGGAGATACTGAGATAAACTCAAATTTTCATAATACTTGACTGCCTAAAAACAATGGGCTACCCTCTCTTTATATAGGAAAGATGGGTTTACAAAAATAGTAAACAAATCAAAATTGACAACCAACTTTATCCTAATTGGACTCTGACAACTTCCAATTGACCCCTAATTACTCTAATTAGACTCTAATCTAATTAATTGACCAAGATTGCAATTAAAATCTACGAAATAAACGTTAAGATCACAGGCGACCTCAATTATTTAATTAGACCATTACGACCACTAAAAACATAATTAAAATTGACGACTAATTAATTAAATAAATGTGACCCTATAATTTGGGGTCACGCTGCGAGATGACGAGCCCGAGTAACGGTCGGCACCAGCGTCACCGAGCCCGATAGCGCCCTACCGACTACCGAATCCGAATAGTCCCACGAGCCCGCCTTAGGACCAGTCAACGAACCCGTGATCGGATCCGCTTCCACGGACGCAGAAGCCGGACCCATGTCCACCTCAACGAGAAAAGGTGCCGATGACGGTGTCGAAAACCTTTCGCCTACGTCCCGTGCAAATGGAATAAACTTGATGACATGTACAACATTTGAGGCGAGTTCACGAAACGCCATGTGCCAAGATTTATTCGCGCCCTTTCCACGAAAGGTCCCCTCGGGAAACCAACCGCCCCCGTAGCGCCCGAAGAGGCCCCTGTCCTTCTGAATGCCACCGACCTCGAAACCTCCGGTGGAGGTGGAGGTTCATCGACCACCAGCTCAATGTGAAGGAGAAACAATCCACGCTCATCTCCGCGAATGTACTTCGATCACCGACCTTGTCGAGGAAGCTTTTGGTGCACTCGAACAAGATCGTCGTATCCTCTACAGGAGCGCCCGGTCTTAGACCATCGTCAATCACTTCTCGGACGATTCCCACCGGCGCAAGGCCCTCCGCAAGCAACCGACCGAACACGAGAGGAAGGGGACGCCCTTCACCCTAGCCATGCAGACCTCCACCTCCTCGCATGACCCGTCAACAAAGCGCAACCTCCTCCAACAGACGTTGCCGACATCCCCATTGCATAGCAAACGCTCCTTCTGAATATCCGATAAGCCGCGAACGCAACACCTTCAAGCGTCCAACTTCACTATGTCCCCCGCGAACTGCGGGCCAAGGAACCCAGCCAAATGCGATGACAGCATGTCCAACTCGATAACGCCCCTCACCGCGTAACCGATAATAGCATGCATACCCGACGATGACACGAACTTCCTGTCCTTGATCGCTGATTTTGCACCGGCAGCCCCACCGAACACAGTAGAGACACCGACAGGGTTAACCGCAACACCTCCCCGCGCTACCTTCTTTACCATGTCCGCATATGATGGACCTCCTTGGCAAGCAACAGTAGCATTTCCATTCGAGCAGCCAGCGATGAAAGCCCGTTGACGCACGGTAGGCACCACCTCATTTGTTCTTCGGTATGCCATGCATGTTGCTTGCCGATGTCCCACCCTACCGTAAGAGAAACACCTAGGAGATAGATGGCAGAAGGTGGCCACATGCCCCCTGTCTCCACATCGGAAGCACCTCCGTCCCGGCTTCTTATGAGAGACAGTCATCCACTCACCGCCTCCTTCGTTTGCGGAGTCACCCTCGAAGGTGCAACCACGTTTGACTTCCTCCTCTGAGCGGAGAATTGTCTTCCCCTTGTCGAGAGCCACACATGTCGCACTCGCTCTGCCAGCTCCGCTCGCTCTGCCCGCTACGCTCACTCCCCCCGCTACGCTCGCTCCCCCCGCTACGCTCGCTCGCTCCATCTCCTCTTCTCCTGCTAAACCTTCTGAGAAGAATGATCTTTGTTATCTTGACATCCCTTCTGACTCTGGTTTTGCTGGCGCTTCATCAATCTCAGCCGATCCCCTTTTCTAACATCTTCATCTTGGTCATCCGTCTACCAAAGCTCTCTCTTTACTGTTTCGTGAACTATCTATGCTCAAGCCATTTGAGTGCAAGGCATGTCATTTCGGGAAACATCATCAAGCGTCGTTCTCGGCTCGTACTGAGCCTCATCGTGAAGCCCCTTTCCTTTTAATCCATTGCGATATTTGGGGACCTTGTTCGGTCCATACTCTGAGTGGACATAAGTATTTTGTGATGTTCGTTGATGATTATAGTATGTTATCTTGGGTCCATCTTTTAAAAGAGCGTTCAGAGATTAATAAAATCGTCAAGAATTTCTTTCATTATGTCAAGAATATTTTCTCCTACAAATTTTCCGCTCTGACAATGCCATGGAATTCACACAACATGACCTCACAAACTTCTTTGCATCCCAAGGTACAATACATCAAACCTCATGCCCATATACGTCCCAATAAAACTTGATGGCAGAAAGAAAACTCATACATCTCCTAAACATTGCTTGTTCTCTCTTACGTAGATGAAAGTTCCCAAGATCTATTAGGGTGATGCAGTTCTGACCGCTGTTCATCTTATCAATAGAATTCCATCTCCAAATCTAAATGGATCAACCCCCTTCTTCTACTTTACCCAACTGAGTCACCTTTCCCTCTGTCCTTGCATATCTTTGGATGTGTCTTTTGTTCACAATTTTCACACTACAGACAAACTTTCTCCTCGTGCAATCAAATGTGTCTTCCTAGGTTATTCGTACTCAAAAATGTTATCGGTGTTATGATCCAGCTGGCCATCACTATTATATTTCCGCAGATGTAACTTTTTTTAGTAGACCAATTTCTCTAATCAATCTGTTACTAATGTCCCTTTGGATCTACCACCTCCACCCGTTATCTATAAGCGTAAACAAATATCTTCACCATTCGATGTTGCATACAGGATGATATGCCTTCTATAAGTATCCCCTCTACAGCTGTCCTGGATGATCCACAAAGCTTCCAATTGCTTTACGCATAACTAAGAGGCAATGCACTTCTCATCCCATGTCTCATTTCACTTCTACTGCTGGTTTATCCTCCACTGACAGACGATATGCATATGCTCTTATGAATATTTCTATCCCGAGAGACCAAGGCCCTAAATATCGGTTTCGGTCAGCATTTCGGCGATCAACCGAAACAGAATTTCGGTGGAATTTCAGTCGAAATTCGATCGAAATTTCAATCATTTCGGTCATTTTTTGTACTAGGGCCTCCATATTTCGATCATTTCGGCCATTTCGGTCGAATTTCGATTTCGACAGGATATCGATATTCGACAGAATGTCAACCGAATTTCGCTGAAATTTGAGGCCATGCGAGAGACTATCATAGTGCTTTGCATGATCCAGGATGGAGAAAGGCCATGGATGAAGAGATGAATGCTGTTATTTGCAAAGGACATGGGATCTATTGCAGTGTCCGAAGGGGACTAGACCTGTGACGTACATATGGGTCTTCAAGACCAAGCAGTCACCGGATGGGGACCATTAACATATTGAAAGCTCGACTTATGGTCAAGGGTTTTACACATACATATGGAGTGGATTACTTTGAGACATTCTCACCGGTTGCACGAATGGGGTCAATAAGGACCATACTCTCAGTTACATTTAATAAGGCTTGGCCTATTTTTCAGTTAGATGTGAAAAATGCATTCCTATATGGCGATCTTAATGAGGAGGTATTGATGCAGTGTGACCCCAAATTATAGGGTCACATTTATTTAATTAATTAGTCGTCAATTTTAATTATGTTTTTAGTGGTCGTAATGGTCTAATTAAATAATTGAGGTCGCATGTGATCTCAACGTTTATTTCGTAGATTTTAATTGCAATCTTGGTCAATTAATTAGATTAGAGTCTAATTAGAGTAATTAGGGGTCAATTGGAAGTTGTCAGAGTCCAATTAGGATAAAGTTGGTTGTCAATTTTGATTTGTTTACTATTTTTGTAAACCCATCTCTCCTATATAAAGAGAGGGTAGCCCATTGTTTTTAGGCAGTCAAGTATTATGAAAATTTGAGTTTATCTTAGTATCTCCCTCTTTCTCTTCTCCCTCCACGCGATCTCCGCGGTTCTCCTCCCTCAACCTCTCGTATTCCCGGCGAGTTCTCTTCTCAACCCTTCCCATTTCTCTTCTCAACCCCTCTCGTTCTTCTACCAAATATCCACTATAAAAAAATATTATTTATCGACACCGCGAAAGTCGATTTGCATCATTTGGCGGGGCTGCCGCTGGGGGAGCGGGGGTGGCACCGGGAGGTGGTGGCGGGGAGGGGGAAGTCCTTGGCGGCGTGTGGGTTGTGACGGGAGAGGCCGGGGGTGTGGGGATGTCGTCGGAAACCTGCGGAAGGGTCGTAGATGGTGCCGAAGTCGTTTCCGGTGGCGTTTGCAGGTCTGAAGTCACCTGGACAGCCACCGTTTCGTCGCTTTTTCCTTCTAAAACGGTCTGGACAGCAGCGGATTCTTTGTTGACAGCGAGCTTTTCGTTGTGGACGGCGAGATCTTCGTCGGTTAGCGCGTCCAGCCATGCTTGAACCTTGATGCACGCTACAAGTCGCTGCCGGAACTTCTTCGACCGATACGGATCATGAGATGGGCAGTTGAGACCGAACTTCGAACACCAATATTCGACAGGATCGTCGAATCGTAGGAACGATTCGGTATCCATGCTCTGATACCAAATGATGCAAATCGACTTTCGCGGCATCGATAAATAATATTTTTTATAGTGGATATTTGGTAGAAGAACGAGAGGGGTTGAGAAGAGAAATTGGAAGGGTTGAGAAGAGAACTCGTCGGGAATACGAGAGGTTGAGGGAGGAGAACCGCGGAGATCGCATGGAGGGAGAAGAGAAAGAGGGAGATACTGAGATAAACTCAAATTTTCATAATACTTGACTGCCTAAAAACAATGGGCTACCCTCTCTTTATATAGGAGAGATGGGTTTACAAAAATAGTAAACAAATCAAAATTGACAACCAACTTTATCCTAATTGGACTCTGACAACTTCCAATTGACCCCTAATTACTCTAATTAGACTCTAATCTAATTAATTGACCAAGATTGCAATTAAAATCTACGAAATAAACGTTGAGATCACAGGCGACCTCAATTATTTAATTAGACCATTACGACCACTAAAAACGTAATTAAAATTGACGACTAATTAATTAAATAAATGTGACCCTATAATTTGGGGTCACGCTGCATCATTCCGTTCCTTCTGGGGGTTTTCGCGACGCTTGGGCATGTGCCCCTCAGATGGTTTCTCTCCCTTTATTCCCCTCTATCTTCGCGGAGGAAAGGCCTCGGCCCCAGCCTCCCTCCGCCTCGGCAGCTTCAATCTCGGAGATCAGCTACGGGGGCATCCACGGATGAGGGCCTCTCTGATCATGTCTCTGATGCAGGGCCTAGCGACAGAAGAAGTGGCAAAAGATACAGAAGAAGAAACACAGCGAGGGCGTCAAGGCCGGAGGCACAGCCATGCCCTCCGTTCAAGCTTCGTGTGGCGGAGGTTGCCGGTGTGGCCCAAGTTCAGGGGTTTGCCGAAGGATCCAAATGAAAATCCTATCTTGGAACGTTCGTGGCCTCGGGGATCCGGATAAGCGGAGAATGGTGGGTTCTAGATTCAACGAATGGGGATGCGACGTCATTTTGCTTCAGGAAACAAAGCTACATTCTTTGGCGGAAGACGTGTGGAGGTCCTTTGGAGCGGGTGGCTTGGACCAGTTCAGAGCGTTGGACGGGTCGGGGTCCTCGGGGGGCTGCTTGTGGCTTGGCGCTCTTCGAGCTTGTCTTTCATCTCGATGACTCGTGGGAGGCATGTCTTGACGATGGTCTTGGCCTGTACGACCTCTTCATCTCAGATGGTTGTATCGTGTGTGTATAGTCCCTGTGATGGTGGTTTGCGGGGAGAGCTATGGGAAGACATTATGAAGGCTGGTCGGTGCGTCGGTAGGACCCCCTGGTGGTGGGGGGGGACTTCAATGTCACCCTTCTCACTACGGACAACCCGGAGACAGGGGGCCAGGACCTGGGCTCGATTGCGTTTACAGATACCATCGACCTGCTTGGCCTCGAGGTGATGGATGCCGGGGACGTCGCTTATACCTGGAGGAATTCTAAAGCTCGCTCGCATCTCGACCGTTTTTTTCGTTTCTAGTGAGGTTATGGAGGTGTTCCCCGTGGCTTCGGTGGAGGCCAAACCGCGTTCTTGTTTTGACCACAACCCAATCATGTGGTGCTCGGGAGAAGCCCCGGTGTAGAGGGGCCTATTCAGGTACGAGAAGTGCTGGTCATTGAAGTACAACTTCCGGGAGCTTGTGACATCCCACTGGGCGGAGGTGGTGGTTTCGGGCTCCGCTGCATACAGGTTTGTGCAAAAGCTGTCTTCCCTGAGGGTGCGGCTTGCGGCTTTCAAAAGGGAGTCGAGGGCTGCCAGGGGCGCTGCTAGGAGGGACGCGGAGGAGGTCATTCGGAAGATGGATGCGTTAGAAGACCTCAGGGATCTTTCGCCTTTGGAATTGGAGGCTCGTTCAGCGGCTCAATAGAACCTTTACGTGGAGGAGAAGAAGCGTATCACGGAGTGGGAGGCAGAGGTCGAGAAGCAACTGGCTTCGGGAGAGGGACGCGAATATGTCCTTCTTCCATCGTATTGCTAGTGGGAGGCGCAAAACCAATGCCTTGCGCTCCATCGTCGTCGATGGGGTCAGCGTGGATGGAAACAAAGAGATGGGTCGCGCTATTGTCACGTAATTCAAGAATGTCTCCTCGGCAACCATTCCCCGGAGGTGGAAGTGGTTGGGCCAGGGTACTAGGACTGTGGCGAGGTCTTCTTGGGATGACCTTCTTCGTGCGGTTACATTGGAGGAACTTAAGGACGCTGTCTGGGACCTGAACGATGACGCTGCGCCTGGCCCCGATGGTTTCCCGGTTTCGTTTTACAAAGACTTTTGGGACCTCGTTGGGCAGGAGGTGCTTGAGGTGGCCTTGGAGTTCTGTCAGGGGAACATGGGCTTAACTGTATCAACCGTGCGCTCCTCGTTTTTGCTTCCAAAGTCCTCGGCGCAGTCCTCTATCGGGGTTTTCGCCCTATCGCTATTTCAAATGCCCTCTACTTGATAACGATGAAGGTCTTTGCAGCTAGGTTGAACGTCATTCTTGGGAACCTTATCTCGCCGGTCCAATCTGCATTCATTCTCGGGCGACAGATATCTGATTGCATCACGCTCTCTTCTGAAATCATTGCAGACTGGCGGTGTAGGGGTACGAGCGATGTCCTTTGGAAGGTGGGATTTTGCAAAGGCGTATGATAATCTCGACTGGAGATTCCTGTGATCAGTGTTGCGAAGGAAGGGCTTCCCCGACAAATGGATATCTTGGATGAGGCGCTGTGTCACCACGGCTTCGTTTCGATCTTGATCAACGGTCGGCCGGAGGGGGGTTTGATCCAACCACAGAGAGGGGAGCGTCAGGGGTGCCCCCTGGCGCCCATGCTCTTCCTTACTTGCGGCCGAGTTCTGTCCGATATTGCGGATCGTGTCATCAACCGTGGCATCTCTTGCGGCTACTCGAGGGAGGGGTGCTGGTTACGATCATTCAATACGCTGACGATAACCTTTTCCTCATCGAAGGGGGTGTTGAGGAGGCTAATGGCATGGCTGTGGCTTTAGAGATCTTTGCAGAGTTGTCGGGATTATTTAAGAATGACGCAAAGTCTGTGTTCGTCCCTTTCGGCCGTGCGGAGCAGCTAGCAGATAGGCTCGAGATGGTCTTGGGTTCGGGCTGCACTTCCTTGCCGATTGATTACTTGGGCATTCCTTTGATGCTAGGCTGGACAAGGATGCGCGATTGGCTGAGGGTGGTGGAGAAGGTTGAAGTAAGGTTGGGCTGGTTGGAAGGCCACTACTCTTTCGAGGGTGGCAGATTGGTCCTATTGAAGGCCATCCTCTCTTCCATCCCCACCTATTTTCTTTCCAACTGCAAGATGCCTAAGAGGATTCAGGCACGGCTGGAGAAGCGGATGCGCACCTTTTTGTGGGGTATCCATGCGAGCGGAAACAGAGGGATCTATCTGGTGGGATGGGGAGGATATCACACATCATAAGAACCATGGGGCCCTGGGGGTGAAGTCGCTTGAGCAGATGAATGAAGCGATGTTGCTTAAGTGGGCTAGCAGGGTATGGGGGTCGGGGGATGACCTCGTTTGCACGGTGGTCCGTAGGATCTATGATTGAGGGGGGTGCCGCCTTCGCAGCCCGGCAAACTCGCCGCCCCGACCCCCTTCTGGCGGGGCGTGGTGAAGACTTTCGTGAATAACATCGCCCTTTTTAGGCCGGTGCTTGGGAGGGGGGAGTCCTTCTCTTTTTGGACGGACGATTGGTCAGGGGGGGAGGCCTCTGCTCTCGTTTCCCCGCTTGTATGCGCTGGCGGAGGAGAAGTTCTGCTCGATTGCGGAATGTTGGGCGGACGGTATCTGGTGCCCAACTTTCTCCACTAATCTCTCCGACCATAGATTTGAGGAGTTCTTGGCCCTGCTCGAGACCGTGTAGGAGGTGGGGCCTCCTTGTGGGGGGCGGGATCATTGGTGTTGGCGGGAGGGGCCGTTCTCGGTCAGGGAGGGCCTATGGGGCCATCTCCAGGCCACCGCCGGCAAACTCGGAGCTGCTGATCAAGGACTGTACAACTATCTGGGCTCTCAGGCTTCCTGAGAGAATTAGTGTCTTCCTGTGGCTACTCAGGAGGAAGAGGCTGATGACGCGAGATCGGTGCGCCAGGCTTCTTGGCGTCATTTCGGACAGATGCCTGATTTGTAATGCTGCGATCGAATCGGTGGAGCATCTTTTTTTCTCATGCCCCATGGTCTCTCAAATATGGCAGGAGGTGGGCTCAGCGTGGTGCCGCAGCGACGACTTTCAAGCCTTCTAGAATTCGATCCACTCAAATCTGAACAGACCAAGGAGGGAGCGGCTTTATCCCATGACCATTCTATGGGCGGTTTGGCGGGGAAGAAATGATTTATTATTCTCGGGTCAAAGATTTTACAAGGAGAACGTGGGGGTGTTCGCTAAACGCATGGTCGAGGATTGGGTGTTGTAGTGGTTTTGTTGTAGTGGTTTTGGGGGGCTAGTGCGTGCTCTGTCTTCCTCCTGATTTTTTTCTTATACTTTTGAATAAATAATCATGGGGCGGACACCATCGAGTGTTTCCCCTACCTTTTAGACTTCAAAAAACAAAAGATCATTCTTCTCATATCCCTCACCAAAAATCTGTCTTGTCCGGATGTCCTAAAAATAACAACAAAACTCATCAAATAGAACTCGGCAGCGAAGCTCAGTGCACAGTTAATGAACAGATAATAGACTAAGAAGAAAGTCAGGGGCACAGTAAACTCCAGTAAGTCGGAGTTTGGAGGAAAACTCCATAGTGCCCACGGTAGTGATCGGTGAATGAGCTCCATTGGCAATACAAATAGTCTTCAAAACGGAAGACGACCATGAGGAGATGAGAAGACTACCTTCTCCCGTCAGATGAGTCGAGGCACCCGAGTCAATGATCCATGAAGGAGCAGATGTAGAGGCAAAACTGGCATATGTACTTGATGTAGTGGCTAGACTAGCAGTAGGAGCAGTAGTGTCACTAGCAGAATTCTGCAATAGTTGTCGAAGATGAGCATATTCACATGTTGTAAAGGAAGTTTGATTGTCACCAGAAGGTTGAACATGAGAAGTGTCTGCAGTATTGTAGGTGCCATCATATGAGACGGTATCATAGGTATTGTTGGCATAGGGAGGCATGCCAAACTTTGGCCAACAGCATTCTGGCGGATAATTCATGCGTCAACAATGTGTGCATGCTGGATAGCGGGCAATAGTGGGATCACGTGCACGTCCACATCTTGAGTCCCGTCCTCGTCCAAACTCATGGCCACAACCACGGACAAATTCGCGTCTGCGTCCCCCTAGATAGTCGAATCGTCCTCTACCATAATGTGATGTAATCTCAACAAACAGAGGAGATGGAGGGGCTCAAGTTCTTGTAACCATCCAAAGATAGTCTCAAGAGATGGCAGAGCTACAACAGTCAAAAATTGATCCTTCACTGGTTTGTACCACGGATGTAATTCTGAAAAGAAATGATAAACTTGCCACTCTACGCGTTCTCCTATATGTTTGTCACAACAGGCAGGCCGCGAGATAAGAAGCTCCTCAAATAGGCTTGTTAGGAGTCGGTAGTACTCGATCAAGGATACATCTCCCTGATTTGCAGACCAAATCCGTGTGTAGATATCTGAGAGCCTAGACTTGGTTGTCTTTTGAAGTAAGTATTCTCAAGACTCTCCCATATTACCTTTGTCGTTTCTTTGTAGAGAAGGTTCGAAGCTATATTCGGATCAATGTTGTTTGTCATCCGCGTGATCACATGGCAGTTGTCTACGCACCAGGTATCATAGTCCATGTTTGTTTCCTTAGGCGGATCTTTAGTGAGGACATAGTTCTTCCACTGACCACCAATAAACACCTTGAAGGATCGTGACCATAGTACAAAGTTCTCGGAGCCCTTTAGTTTGATAGATGTGCACTGGACCATTACAGAGAAAGTCGGGTACAGAGGCATGGAATCTACAAAAGCTATGGTGGTCGACCAGGTCAAGAAAACATGACCTAGATAGTTTATGTGGTCTTGATCAATCAAGCATCATGGAGAATTAGTGCATCAATGAAGAGATTGACTGTAAGAGGTTTCCTTAGGGCTTGGATCAATAGCGCATAGTCACACAGGGTAGGGGTACCGTGGCTGGAATTGCCAGGCGATTTGATTGGAGAAGCACCTAAAGGCACAGGCGGCAGGAGATGCGCCTAGGGGCGCGAACGACTAAAGATGCACCCGGAGGCGCGGGCGTGACTGAAGATGCACCTGGATGGAGATGCGCCTGGAGGTGCAGATATGTCCAGCAGAGTTGCTGGATCCACGAGAGGGGCAAGGGGGACCTGGAAGCTAGGCGGTATCGCTGGCGACGTGGACGAGTCACCTCGTCTGAGGGCCCTAGTGGTGCAAACGAGAGTCGGGGCATCGCCGCTAGAGCTTCATGAGAATATTGGCAGCGCAGGAGGAAGTACTAGAGTCGAGGCGACGCCGCCAGAGCCGCGTGAGGTTGTTGGCGGAGGCGCGGATGGCCGAGTGGCATCGTTGGTGGCACGGGAGGCGCGGAGAGGTGCTTGGAGGGCTCGTGGTGGAGATGGAAAACTAGGTCAAATCACCGGTCTAGGACCGCCGCTCTGATACCATGTCGAGAACAATGAAAGAATGAGATTACTTGATTTATTTCAGAGGTATAGGGGTCCTAAATAGGATAAAACCCTAGAGAGCTCAAATAGGAGAAAAATACATAAGTGCCCCTAATAGGGTTAAAAGAATATTAATTAAGAGCCGTAATACATGAGTAACAAGAACCAATACTGTAAGGGTGCAATCGGTTCGAGAATAAGCAGGAATAATGGTAAGGAATAAATTGGAATAATGCATTATTCATGTTCAGCTGGAAGGATAGGAATAAGGTAGAATAAGAGTAGGTAAGATGGAATAAAGATATGAATAATGATAGAGAGAGATTCGCAAGGGGAATAACATCCTTATTCTTAGGGTTATTTTCTAAATGAACACCCCCTAGGAGTATGTAAGAGTTGTAACCATCAAGTGTATTATTGTATGTTACACTTTTATATATTCTCCCTTACATAGGGTTCATTATCAATGTATGATTCTTCATTTTCCCTTTCCACTTGGAATCAAAGTGACAATCCCAAGATCAAAGCTCCGTACATGTTTTTCCTAAACTCCAACAAAAGCCTCAAGTACGCAAGATTCTATAGGCAATGTGAAGCCCTAACACACCAACTTTTATCTTAGGTCTTTATCGGATGATAATTGGATTCCAACCATCGCCTTAGATTACTTTGGGAGAATTTGCCGGTAGTGAATGTTACATGAACCTTGCAATCTATAGACAGATACAAAAGAAGTAGATGAAGCTCTAAAGGTTATGAAACCCATGAAGGTTATGTACAGAACCTTAAGTGCATCACGGAAGCGTAAAGATGGCATCAAATGTGATGGGGAGCGACTAGTCCCATTGGTCGCTCGGTGCAACAGAATTTAAAAAATTTAAATGATGAAAGCACATGTTCCGAGAACACTACTCGGATCCTTTCATATAAATCACAAAGTAGATATTGGAATACCTCTTGAAGTGTGGTTATGATCGTGTTTCCAAAGCAAGAGACCTCATGTCTCAAGTCCGATCCACGAGATCCGACGTCTTCTTCACGCGCGAGGTGCACCGAAGGAGACGGAGATCCACGAATAGTCGAAGCGGTGGCATAACAGCATGGCGACAGCGATAATCCTCTCTAGGGTTTAGAGTGGACGACCACTCTAAGGAGAGAGAGAGAGAGAGATGAGGCGTGTATGATGATGAGAGAGAGATGTTATTCAATTGTTGTAAAATGAAGAGCTAAAGTTGGAAGGAAATTCCTAAGTAGTAACTCGGGATTACAAAAATCCCTAGGTACTACATCTTTTTTTTACCTGGGAACTATAGAGGTATCGCATTCTCAAAATGTGATACTGCATAATTTTTTTAAATCTAGATACTACAAGTGTAGCGCATCTTGAGGATGCAACACGCGTATCGCACATCAGGAATACAGTATATCGCATTAATTTGATGTGTGATACTGGTGTTGTATCCTCAAGATGCGCTACACTTGTAGTATGTGATACTTGTGGTATACGACACCAGTATCGCACTTCAGGAAATGATGCAATTCTAGGGTGTTTCTAGTATATCGCATGCTTGATATGTGATATAGCTAAAAGTTCCTGGATGATGCAATTCCAAGGAGTTTCTAGTATGTCGCATTCCTGATATGCGATAATAGATAAAAGTTCCTGAATGATGCAATTACAGGGAGTTTCTCCTATATCACATGCTAAGAATGTGATATAGAAGAAACTCCCTGGAATTGCATCATTTCCAGGAAGTTTTGGCATAGAGCCATTCATTCATAATAGATCTTCATTTCCTAGGAAAAATACAGTGTTTTGTTGAACTCTTATCCACATTGAAATTGGAATAAATTAAATGCACACATTCGTAATATTTTTTTGACTGAAAAATGGGTGAGTCCCCACTGCAGGGATCACCGTCTTGTATATTCGGTATTTTAATTCACATTACATCATCGTAAAAGCCAGAAGTTATGCAAAGCGTTACATTGTGTCACTACATTTTCACTATAGAAGCGCTTGTTCTTGAAGATTAGCTCGTTGCGCCCCATCCAGATAGCCCAAAGAGCAATTAGCGGTTTTGAGCAATCATCACTGGAGTTTCCTGCCACCCTTTGAATCGAGTTCCAAAACCCATCCATCCCATCCGATTGCAGCCATCGAATGTCCAAGTCCGACCAGACCCTCGCTGACCAAGCACATTTGAAGAAAAGGTGCTCGGCATCTTCTTTCTCGTTGCTGCATCTGTCGTAGCTAGTATCCTCCAGGTTCAAGATGCGACGCCTTCTGACTTTGTCCATAATTCTCCCGTGACGGAGGCACCAGAGGAAAACTTTGACCCGTATCCACTCATCAACATTGAAATTAGAATAAACAAAATGCACACAATCATGCACATCATTTCCATGAAGTTTTGGCATAAAGCGGTTTTATTGAACTCTCACCCACAATGATGTTGGAGTCAACAAAATGCACACATGATTGACTCCCAAACATTTAAAAACATTAAAATTTCATTAATCTAGAATTTTACAAAAGGTGTTTCCATGAACATCATCATATGTTACTTGACAACACTCATAGTGAAAAAAATCAATTTCTAATTCTATCACCTTCTTCTTAGTTGATATATCCTCGTTGTATCGTGAGGATCAAAAGGTAATAAACGACTTCCCTCATCAATCATCGTTATTTGGGAGAGTCATGCACTGTCATCCTCGAAGGTTGGCATTGGTGCCTGCAATGTTGGCATGTCTTCACTCGATCGCTCAAAAGCTGGTGTGACGAACTGGGTCTCCAAATCCGAGGATGGAATAATTGCATCCATTCCCGCGTCTTCCTCCTCTGCCATTGGTGCTCATGCCTCTTCCTCTCCCTTTAGCCCTTCCTCGTTTAGTCTCTGCATGAGCCTGGTCAGCATGCTCCTCGTGTATCATCAACGCATCTACAAATTGGAATGCCAACCATTGCTCCATTTCTGCCTTTTCCTGGACTGCAATCTCCCAACACTCGCGGTGTATGGTATCGTACATGCGGTCCCACCTGGACATCTGGATCAAAAAAGAAGAATACACATAGTGGTTATTCTTACGGAAATGTTCATATAAAACTAACAAAATATTTAGCGGTTATCGTTATGTTGCTTGCCAAAGCAGCCCCCAGCGGACCCACAAATCTCCTCGTAATCATTATGTACCAATCCATATAGCATTGAGTCGCAATGATCCCATTGGATTGATCAAGGGAAACAAGTCTATCCATTCGATCATCACACCTACGTATATGCACTCAATGTCGGGACCTCCAATCAATATGCAAGTCGATGGCGTAGAGGTCATCGAAGGTAAAGCACGATGCTGGAATGTCCTGACGGTCGCCAAATTGATGAAGAACGCAGTCCGAAAAATAATATTCCACAATGTGAAAGTATATCAATGGTACTTTTGCCCTCCAAATGTTTTGTCCCTCCGAACAATAGGCAGGTAGATGTGCAGGTACATCATCATCATATGGCATCCACATCACAAGCATGGAAAACGATAAGTAATTTAATGACAGTTTTTTGAAGAAAATTGAATGAATGTGTCGCATCTTACTTACCAGCTCTGGTGATTGCATGTCGAAAGCGTCGCGGTATGGTCTCACGACGTGTATTGGTTGTCGATGATGCATGAATGCAACAACCCAATGAACTCCTAGCGGCTGGTCGTGCCACTGCGGTCTTTTCCTCATCACTGGAGCAATGTGTGAAAAATGCTCCCATACCCACAACTGAAGCAATATGACCGAGCATTCGATCTCCTCAGTCACCATATCTGTAGCTAAATATAGATGCATGTATAGGAAAGCAAGGACCACAAATCCCTAGCTCAGCATTCCAGAGTACTGTAGATCATGCAAGATGTGAAAGTGTAATCAAAGAAATCGGTGACCCCGACTTGACTGTAAAATAAAACGCCTCCCAACATCTGTAAAATGTATGATCATGCATGCCTCTGCAAGACGACCTCATCAGCATCTGATGGCAAATATGCCAAATGTGTAAATAACCAGCTTACCAAAACTCTGTTCCCAACAATCTCAGAAGGTAGGGGCTTGACACCTAGAAGTTGTTCGCATGTGTCAACCCACATCGCTTTAGGGGTGGTCTCTCCTATAATCACCAGTCCATCGATCCGTAACCTTAAGATGAAAGAGACATCATGCAGCGTAATGGTCATTTCTTCACAAGCCATATGGAAAGTGTGTCTCAAGTCTCCATCGCTCTACCGAGGCTGTAATCAAATGTCAATCTAGCGTGACAAATTCTAATTCCAAAATACATCCAAATCCCGTCTGAGCTACGAAAGAAAGTAGGTGGTCATCCAAAGGGATGTGGTGTACATGTGTTTCTCGTCGTCGACAATGCAACCAGGATGATGCTTGTAATTTGGAAGAGCCAAGATATATTAAGGAAAACAATTATAACTTGAAATTATTAATTGGCTTACATCGCCCTCCCAAACACGACGTGAACGGTGTCGCTCCTGCTGAGTCAAAACGGGTGGATCAAGCGAACCGAGGTCCATCTATAATAAAAAATTATCAATTTCGAAAGCATTAAAGAAACTTAAATATGCATCAAGCAAAAAAATTATTAACATAATATGTCTAAAAAGAAGGAAAACTTACTCAAACCAGAACATTTTCATTTGTTATGGCATTCACCTCCACATGTGCCGCATTTATTTTTTTTCCTTTCTGAGGGTTGTGCATTAGAGGTGAATGCTTGAGAAGCCTGTGAATTTTTATTAGGACAACCACGTCCACAAAATAAACAAGTATTCTATCGAATGACATCCCTAACATCCATTTCATTATGAATCTAGTTGATCGTGGATGACCTTTACTACGCTTACGTTTTTTATCGGGACGTAATTCTAGATACTCCAATGGGGATCACATATCCAGTTACCAATTGGAAAAAACGCCCTTCGTAAACCTTTACTTGCTTCTCCATATGTATCATTCATCAATATAAGTGTCAACCTCTGCTCGACGTTTCGAAATGACAATGATAGCATGAGAACATGGAATAAGATAAATTTGGCATTTATTACATGTACATGTTTGTTGCCCCAACTTCACTGTGTACTGTTTGTGACCTCGAATCCCATACTGCGTAGGTCGAATACCACTCAAGAACTCAAACAATATGTATGGTTGTCTTTGTATGTGAGTTATTGTGTCCATTCAGAACTGCACTCCAACGGTGCATCTCTGATGCTGCAAAATGCGTGAATTTTTTCCTTGTTGCAGGGGCAGCGCTAGCCTCATCTGCCCGCTCGTTGAAGCATAAGACACAATTATAAAAGATCTTCTCAATTAGTGCAGAAATCGGCAAACATCAAGCATCCTTAAGAACTACAATGTAGCTTTCACTAAGATTTGTAGTCATCTGCCTAAATCTATAACCACCATCATATGCTAAAGTCCATTGCTCCCTGCGACAATCATGAGTTAAAAACCATCTATCTACATACACTTTGAAAGGTTGGGAATGCTCTCCTTTGGTTGAAGCTCTTTGAATTTGACTTTGTATTGTTAGAGCTTTTCAACAATAACTTTCTTTTCTTTTTCTTTTTTTTCTAGCTAGCTCCATTTCTTTTACCAAGTTAGCGCACACTGATCAACATTTTATCAGGTTTCATCACACCCTGTCACATAGGTCAATATCAAGAGATAGCACGAGAACCATATTCTCATACTGGCTAAAGTTGTTGACTCTCAGATTTCATGAAGCCTCCATCGATCTTATTCCATCCTCGAGTATCATAAAATCAGGTCCAGACTCAAATCCCTCATCCCAGATCCTCAAGTGAATCATCAGCTCATCTCATCATAACTGCAATCATACAAGTGAGGTGCTGATTATATTCTTTAAGGTAGAGACTAAGTATGCAATATAGCATACATATCTTTCAAACTAGGGAAATGTGGATAATGAAGAATCCCCTCTTTGTCGGTGAGGTGTAAAGGAAGCACCGGTCATTTGGATTTGAGAAATTCACCTTCCAAAGGGGCCCCTCTTGCCAACGAGGCCCAAACGAAGCACACGTGATTGCTCGTTGAGCAAGCTTGGCCCTCTCAATATCAAGATGTTGCACAAATGCATTACATATACACACCCCAGAGCAAATGATCAGTGTTATAAGATCTCAATAGGGAGTTTCTCGTTAATTTGCTCAGGAGGGAAGGTGATTATGAGATATGAAACTATGAGTATGGCATCTTCTCAATAGGACGATGGAACATTTTCCTGAATAAAGAGTCCTAGCAACATCAACTATACATAAGCGCTTGTGTTCTAGAACACTATTATCTTGTGATGTATAAGCACATAGAGGCTGATAAATAATCCCTGCAGAAATGCAGAAATTCTAAGCAATATAGATAAAAGCTCTTGAACATTATGAGACCATACAATCTTGGTAGTAGCATTAAAATCGGTCTTTATTTCATTGATAAATTAAATGACCCTAGAGTTGACATTTGATTCTTCATAAGAAATACCATGACAAGTTAGTAAAAAATTGTTTGTGATCATAATATAGTAGTAGTGGCGACCAAGACAGACTGGAACCTGACTAGGCTCCCAGACGTCCATATGAACTTGGAATAAAATGGTGAGGAAGAATGTGGGTGAAATGAAGCAGGAAATGAACTCTATGACGCTTCGCAAATTAACAGGCCTTAGACTCTACTTTGGTAGTACAAATTAATTGAGGTAAAAGCATTAAAATTTGGATGGATGATCTAGATATCAATGTTGTAAAGAAGCTAAAGTAGTTGAATACTATTGAACAGTAGGTGACCTAAGTAGTTGACCTAATAAGTAGAGACTGAAGAATATGATATGTCTCCTCCCTCGTTCACAACACGACCAATTATCTTCCTTGTCATAATATCTTGAAATGTCAATAATACTTTAACAAATACAACTTTATAGGCTAATCGGAAGATCTGGAAGCAGTAACACATTAGAAAGGCTGAGATGGGGATAACGGTATTGTCCCCTTGTCCCACAAGATGATAAGTTCCCATCAGCAACTTGATTCGTCTGTGGGGTATGTCTGACTGTGTCAAAATGCTTCATGTCTCCACAAAGATGACAGAAAACACTAGAATCTACCAATAAAAAAACTTGATAGAATGGAAAGAGTATACGTAAAATGGCTATGGAAATAGATGATATAGGTATGGTGGCTAAGGTTGCCCTCTCAGGTGGTGTGGAGACTGGTTGTACTTTTTTGAAAGGGAATTTAGTACTATATATATGGTGAGTTTTCGTATATACAAGGGATTTGTCATGTTGTCAACTATGATATTACGATCTAACTTCTAAGTAGAGACAAGTACATGTCGTATACATTAACTTCATAAAGATATGTATGATAGGGCTTCATCTTGCGTAAGTATACAGTCTGGGAAGACTGACTATTTTGACATCAACATTGGTCTGCATCAAGGTTCAACTTTGAGTCCATTCAATTTTACTTTGATTATGGATGAGTTGACAAGTCACATTCAGGATGAGTTACCTTGGTGTATGTTATTCGTTGATGATATTGTGTTGATTGACGATACTAAAGATGGAGTAAATGAGAAGCTTGAGGCCTAGAGACATGTGACATGTATTTGAGATTAAAGGATTTCGTATAAGTAGGACTGAGAGTGAATATATGATGTACTTTTGATGGAAGCAATGGTGGAGGAATTGAAGTTAAGATAGGTGATGATAACATTCAGAAGAGAGATTATTTTAAATACTTAGGATCTATTTTGCAACATGATGGGGAAATCGATGGAGATGTTAAAAATAGAATAAATGCAAGTTCGCTAAAGTGAAGAGGAGCCTCTATTGTTCTCTGTGATAAGAAAATTCCTTTGAAAATCAAAGGAAAGTTTTATAAAGAAGCGGTGAGACCTGCTATGCTCTATGGATATGAATGATGGCATGTGAACTATAGATATGTGCAGAGAATGGCAATAGCAGAAATGAAAATGCTAAGGTGGATGTGTGGACACACATGTAAAGATTATATTCGAAATGATGCCATCAGAAGGAAAGTTAATGTAGCTCCGATCAAGGATAAGATGCGAGGTGGTTTGGCCATTTGCAAAGGAGGTCAGCTAATGCACCGGTGAGGAGATGTGAGTTTTGGAATGTTGACCGGGCTAAAAGAGGGCGAGGAAGGCCCAAGAAGTATTGGAATGAGACTATACGAAGTGATATTAGTTTTTTGGATCTAAGCTCGAGAATGACCCAAGATTGATATGATGGAGGCAAAGAATCGATGTAGCCGACCCTACTTAATGTAGAAAAAGTCTTTGTTGTTGTTGTTGTACTAACTCCTCTTGACTTAATTCTTTTTCTTATTTGTACATAAAAATGTATATAAAAATACAAAAATACAAAAGAATTTTTATATTAAATAAATACATTAGATCTTGAACCGAAAAAGTCGTAAAGTCCAACTTCTCAGCTAAATTTTAGCTCCATATGAACTCCAAATCCATCAAACTCACTTTTAAAATTCAAGTTATAAAATTATCTATCCAATGGAATTGATTTCGTTAAAATCGGAGCTTTTTTTGTAAAATGTCAGTTTTGGAACCTAGTTGTATAATGTATATATGTACTAACTTGACGCTGACATTTTATGTACAAATTTAATCCGTTTTGATTTCTTTCTTCTTCTATTAATTCCTTTATTGTATATTTTAATAAATTATATATTTACAAAAATTAAAATAAATTATTTTATCATTGAAAATAATGCAAAGTGGCTTTGTATATAGTGTAAATATTAATCTGTCCTCTTTTTCCTTTTATTTTTTCTTATTTATCAAAAATTTCAAAAAACTTATGTTTTACTTTATTTATAGTATTTAATTTATTTTTTTGTAAATATCTTTTAATTAAAATGTAAGAAAAAACAGAAAAAATGTAAAATCTATGTTTTAATTGCTTAAGATGCATTCTAAAAATATTTTGATGTACATACTTTTTTATTTTATTTTGCATTTGATGTCTACATGAAAAATGTAGATCCCATTTGGATCTACATTATTCATGTTGACATTTTTTATTTCTCGTTTACTTTTTCTTTTATTATTTTAACTAGCCTACTTTTTATTTCTTATTTTATTTTCATTTTTTTCTTTCTTTCCTTCCCAACTTCTCGTTTGTAAGCTCCCACTTCTCCTTCCTTCTTCACCATCTTCTCCTACCATTTGCAATCCATCCGCCAAGCGAGAGGGAGAGAGAGCCCAGCCCCTTACGTGTCGTCGGTAACAACGCCGATTGTGAGTAGTTGAGCAACGACAACTTCACATCTTCCATCTCAGGCAAAATCCGTAGACCATCTACCGCGTTGCAGCCATGCCCAGCAGTTGCCCAGCTTCGTGATGCCTCCGCCACGCTGCTTGAGATCGAAATCCGATGCCAGATCACACGATCAGAGCTTCAACCTCCAGACGAGAACACAGGTAAAGTTATTCCTTTCCCCCTTCCTCCTTCCTCTTCTTTATTTTCCTATTCTCCATCTACTTCTTTTATTCTTCTTTGTTATCTACCTTCTTGTGTTGTTTTGTTCATCTTCATCTTTCCTCCAACATCCCTCCGCCCAAACTCAACCGAGCACATCCGCGCTCTACTTTGTTGCACCAACGCAGCACACTCCAAGACCACCTGCATTTAGTCGCACCCCTCTGCAGTCGTGCGCCGCCGCACCTGCCATCCCCCATGCACCACCATTCTCACGCGACCGCTTCAACCGTACGTTGCAGCAGAAGAAGATGTCTCCCAGAGGCCTCTCCATTTCTTTTGTGCAAAATGCCTCTCCATAGCTAAAGGTAATAAAAGAAGTACCCTTAGGCACAACTTCTTTTGTAGAAATTTTATTTTATTTATTGCAAATCGAACCATGTATTTGAGTATCTTTTTGAACAGCATATGTGTATCAAATTACAAATCCAAAGATAGTATTTTGTCCAGAATTTAATTCTCCATAATCCTAAATTCAGTTTGTATTTTTCTGATATATGTGATCTATGAAAAATCGTTGATTGGAAATTAGTGATATTTTGCCCATGTAGCTTCTACAATTTTTGTAGACTCAACTGATCTGAAAATTCCCAAAAAAATCATATATTGTAAGAATGATGGATATTGTTTCAATGTTTCGTTGCAAATGGATGCTCAAATTGTTTTAAATAATTCATAAAGTAAACTTTGTAATCGATTTTTCATTTGTTCCACACATTATATTTTCCCGCAAACTCAACTTTCCTACATTGGATATTGATAGATCTATTTGAAATAATTTTAGTTTGCCGTGAATTTTCATTGTGGATTTGTTAAGAATTAATTACTCATATTCACTCTATTTCAATAGAAAATCCAAAAAAAATCATATTCATAAAAAATAGTGTAAGCTCGTTTCATCACATTTGCCATTATGTCCAAGTTTCATTGATTTTGCATTCTGTTTGTTCACATAATTGCATAAAACCCCTAAAAACAATTCATTTTCATTGTTGCATTTTATCCTAAAAAATCCACAAAAATACTTTTTGCATACATCATTGGATTAGGTTTTCAGGAAAATTACAACTCACTAATTTGATCTGATTTTGAATTTAAAAAAATAATTGGGCTGAGTTGCGTGTTTTGCTGAGAACTCAATTCATTCGCACTTTACATTTGTATCCATTCGCATATAAAATACCAAAAATCAATCTTTGAAGATCGTACATTAAGTTTGATAAATTGAACCCTAAGTTGTTTTGCCTCCTTTAGTTGACCATGAGGCTTGCCTAAGTTAAAAATACATAAAATCACGTATTGCTTAATTGATTGATTTATTTATTTGTGTGGTTGTTTTTTTATTGATCCCAATTGCCCGACTACAACAATTTCACATAATTAACATAGGGTGATCAGCCGATAATCACTCCAATACCTTTGTACTGTGACAACAAGTCTACTATGCACATCGCTATCAATCATGTTTTCCATGAGCGGACCAAACTTATTAAGGTTGATTGTCACTTCATTCAAGATGTAGTACGAGGAGGAAAGATCATCACTTCACACATCTCCATTGAACTTCAGCTTGTAGATATCTTCACGAAGGTATTACCGAAGAAGCGCATCTCGTATTTGATTTTCATATTGAGTATGATCAACAGATATGCTCCAACTTGAGGGGGAGTTATAGTTATTGTGTTTCTATTTTATTTGAGTCCTATAACCCTTTGTGGTCATATACGTATTTTCTCCTTTTTTTGCTCTCTAAGGTTTCTCTTTGTATAAGAGACCCTAAACCCATGAAATAAACACAATGTTTCGTTCTCTTCTCCACGAGGATGAATGATCAACTCAATGAACCGATAATTAAGTTGAATTGAAACCACAAAGAAAAAAATGCAGCTACCAAGAAAAAAAATAATTTTCTGCAAGTAAAAATATTTAGAAAAGATTTCTTCAGAACTGACCGATCTGGAAAGCATGAAAAAAACAGGGATTCACCTTTTAAAATGTGCATCAACGAGACGTCGAAACTGTCATAGAAGGGCCTCCATTTTACTTTAACGGGCATTTGTTTCCCAGATTTCTGCAATAACCAGATAAGGGCATTTCCCCATCTAACCTAAAAAACCAAAATGAAATTAAGGTCATATTGCTAATGACAAAAGAAATTAACAATACAGACGTACAAAGCACGAACCTGAGCATACAACTTGTTTTGTGCCTGAAACAGTTCGAAGCCAACCACCACCAGTGCCTCCACATCCTTTAAGTTTATCTCACTTCTTGCCTTCAGAAATCCGTAAACAAAAAAAATTGCGCAGTTACTTGTAAGAAATAACGGTCGCTGAATTCTTTGATAAATTTTTCTCATGTTTATATTATGCCCCTGAAGAGTTTCCACGTTGCAGTCAGAGCCCTCTTAAATTATATTCGCATGACCCTCTAAAGTTCTTAACTCATGCATGTCCTTCAGCTGTCATCCATCCCAAAACAATATTAGGACTAAAAGGAAAAATTAAACATTCATAACTTACTCTTAGTTCATCTAAAATTTAAGTTTTTTTAGAGTTCATCTAAACTTTAAATTATATAGCATCCTGTCACTCACCCCAATTTCTCTTCACGCTATATTTCATAACCCTGTTCAATTTATCCCCTCACTCTCAAACATCAATCCTCCCTCCACCACCATGACCTTTGAAGGGGTTGGCGATGGAAAGGAGTAAAGTGTGGGGAGAAGGGTTGCAAATGGGTGCATAGAGAAGACAAGGGTATATGTGGAAGGGGGATGAGGAGAGGGAGAAAGATAGGAAGTTTGTCAATGGTTGCAAAGAAAAACGAGGGAACGAGTAGATTAAAAGGATGAAGGCCTTGTGGAGGAGAAAAGAGAGGGAAACAAAATGAGAGAAGGATAGAGGTAGCATATAGTTGAGGAGTTGGGAGGTCGTAAATAGGAGAACGAGGGGAGTAGCAGAGGTGGCAAAAAGAAGATGATGGGAGAACAAAAGTAGACAAAAAAGAGCAAGGGAAGAGACAAAGAGACAAAGACGTGGATGGACCATAATATAAATATGTTTCAAAGTTCTAAAGGGCTAATAGTTTTATCATTCCAAAAGTTTAAGCATGTTTATATGAAAAACTTAAAGCATTAGGTAAGAAGGCAAAATCATATACATATTTTGGACAGCTAGGATAAAGATCATCACTCTTCAGGCATCAAAAGGATGAAGAAATTGATTGTTGCACAATTTTTTGGAAATATCATACTTTTTAAGACAGGGGACACAAGCACATGAGCAACAAGTGGAGAATGGAATGAACAGTAAGAGAGGAAGGGTAAGAGGGAGGAGAGCAAAAGAATGGGAAAGAGTAGGGGAGAGCTAATGAGGTGCATCATCACATGGAGCAAGGAGCGGAGCAAAGGAGGCAAGAGAAGGGAAAGGCAAATAGCAAAGATGCTTCTTGACCCATCTTCTATTGGAATTGAGGATGGTGTTGGTCCTTGGTTGCAACCTCGAATGCAACTTCGACGAAGGCTTGGGTTTTCTCTAGAGCCTCACTTCTGGTCTGGTGTTTTTGATGTGGGAAAGAAGGTCATGTGGCCAAAAACTGATCAGGTAATGTGGTGTGCTTCTAATGCAGTCTCCCTATCCCATAGAGAAACACTCATTCGACAGAAGAAGTTTGGTTTGCTACAGGACTGAAAGCATTGGAGGGAAGTAGGATGAGGACTTTGTTGCGTTGGAGGGTGGCAAGTTAGCTGGGAATCCTCGTAAGTGAAGGTCCCTCAGTGGACCTAATTTTTTTAGCGGCGAACTTGTGGAAATCTATTGCAAATCCTTGATTCTTGGATTTCAAAGCCATTGAAACAATGGAGATCGTTGGCAGTCTTCTATCAATAACAATGATGATTCCCTTCACATGATAGATGAGTTTTGGGGGCACATGTAAATCGCTGTGATACTAGATCATACCCTTGTTAAGTTATTTATCGTGTTCCACCAACTCATGGGAACACTAGTCTTTTATCTAGTGTGGTGAGCTCTATATGAACCCTAACCCTAAGGCCTCCACCAATATAAGGAGCCCTAAAATAGCATTATAGAACAAGTTATTTTGTTATCATTTTCAGCTTGCGAGCGAAATGGGAGCGGAACCGCCCGACAGCAGATGGGTGAATGTTAGGTCGAAGGGCTTCCGGCGGCGTACACGGGTGAGCGATTCTGTGAGGCGAACCCCGAGGGTTAATCCGTTCGGGCGTGGATGTTTTCGTTGTAGTGGTTTGGATCACTGGTCCAGGCAGTGCCGGGAACCAATGAGGTGCTTCCGATGTCGGCAATTCGCGGATACTAGCAGGTCATGCATGTTGTCGGTTGGCGAGATCTCGCAACTGATCGGGAAGGGGGGAGAAAAGACGTTCTTCCTTGGTTCGTCTGACGTGGGAATGATCACGGAGGCTCGCTTCAAGGGGGATATCGCTCAGGTTTACGCCATGGCGGGTGTTGGCCAGGGGGCTTTCCCGTGACGAGGCAGCTGCTCTGCTTTGCGGCTCGAGGACGGGATCTACTTTGTTGCGATGGCGCAAGCCTCAGGAAGGAGATGGTTGCGCAAGGCCTAACCTGGTGACAAGGGTGCGGGTGCGGGGCCTCCCGTTCGTCGCACGAAATTTGTCATCATGTAGGGCCCTGCTTCGCGGCATCACCGAGGTCTTGCAGATCGAGTGCAGCGGGACTAAGCTTGGTGACTCGCTGGATGTCATCCTGGTGGCCAGACCTCTTGGCCCGGAGATGATGGGGTGGTGGGAGCGTGGGGGGCACGGTTTTTTTGGAAATCTTGGATGCGGGACTTAGGGAGCGTCGCGACAGGAATGGGAGGGCCATCGGGAGCCGACCAGTGCAGCTTCAGGCGGAGAAGGATCCGGAGAGGGCCGGAGGTCTGACCTCTCGCACAGCAATCAAGGGGGTGCGAAACACAGAGCGGACTCCTCGTATCCTGCAGAAGATATCTTTCGGCGCAATATCTGTGTCTCAGGTCCCGAGGACATGGCCTCAAATTTCAGCAAAATTCGGTGGAATTTCGAATAGCGATATCCTGTCGAAATCGAAATTCGACAGAAATGGCCGAAATGACTGAAATATGAGGGTTCTAGTACAAAAAAAGGACCGAAATTTCGGTCGAATTTTGACCGAAATTCCATTTCTATCGGTCACCGAAATGGTGGCCGAAACCGACATTTAGGGCCTTGCCCGAGGATGGCGTCGATTCTTACCCTCGGGTGTATGACGAGTCGCGATTGCTCGGGTCGTGCGACCATTGGGGAGCTCAAGGACCAGACCCGGTTAACGGTGAACCCGACAGGTTCGGATCTTAAAATTGGGGGTCCAATGGGTCCGCCTTCGGCTGAGGTTATTGGGGCATGTTTGGGGATCTCGGATCGGACTAATGAAATCAAGGATCCGGGCAACGATTCGGAAGAGGCGGGTCTTGGTAAGGGCACGCAGGACTTCTCCATCGACGCGCCTCGGTAGGTCATTTCGCCTATTGCTGTCCCGGTGGGCTGCACTACGTCAGATCGGGAGGTGAGAGCCGGCAACGGTGTGGCAGCTTTCAGGGAGGGATCCTCTGTTGCAGCTTTCAGGGAGGGATCCTCTGTGCTGGGAGGTTGGCATGAATAGATGGTGGCTGGGAGAGATGGCTCTGAGGTCCAAGGGGCTTCCGCGACGGCGGAAAACCAGGCTTGCTCAGAGGTGATTGCAGGTAACCCGACCGCAACGCAGATGGTGTCTTCTCAACCTGGAACGAAGGATGGGGAATTGCGGGATGGGGGTGCGGTCTTCTTCAAGGACGTTTTGGTTGAGCTCGAACAGATGGGGACCCGGTGGAACTTTATGGAGAACCCCCCAGGTTTGGTGCATCGTAAGTGCGGAGAGGAACTGGGCGATCGGAGAGAAGAAAGCGAAGAGCTGCACTCATTGCTTCCCCACCTCAACAGATGTCGCCCCGTAGGCTGCAGCCAAGTACCGGTCGGTCGCTGAAGATGCACAATCGCTTTGAGCTCCTGGACAGATGCATCGCCGAAAGGCTAGGGGTGATCCCTCCAAAGATGTCAGCATGTGTTACACATTAATGAAGATGCTTTCATGGAATGTCAAGGGATTAGGCCGACTCGAGAAACGGCTGGCGATTAGGAACTTATTAAAGGAGGTGGGAGTTGATATTTTCTTGCTTCAGAAGAGAAAGATGTCAGGGTGTGAGGGTAGGGTCTACCGGGAGCTCGATGAGGGGATCAGTTTGGGGGTGGCGGAGCTAAAAGCTCAGGGGGGCTACGGGCGGGGCCCTCACAGGCTAGTTGAGTGATGTGTATGAGTTGGTGGGGGTGTTGAAGTCGTCTTTCTGCCTCTCGGTTTCCCTGAGAAGGAGGGGAGATGGGATGAATTTAGTGGATACAAACGTGTATGGCCCGATTGGGTCGGATGGGAGGTCATTGGCAGCTGAGCTGCAGGCTATGGGAGAGGTGTTTTCAACTGGAGTTTGGATCGTCGGTGGTGATCTCAACGTTACTCTGCTCCTCGAAGACAGGCCGAACTCGGAGGTGGGACCGTGGGAGAGATTCGGGTTCGGAGAGCTTCAGAAGGGTGGCGCATTCTTTGGGGTTGTCCATCTTTGACGCGGCTGGGTGCTCATACACGTGGCGGAATGTCGGAGCAAGGTCCAGACTTGATTGTTTCCTGCTTTGGCGGTGGACTTGTTCCCGTTGATACGGGCGTGGACGTTGCCGAGGGCATACTCGGACCACACCCCCATTCTGTGGTCGTCGGGAGAGGAGAGGACAAAGAGATCGCGCTTCCATTTCGAACGTAGCTAGCTTTTAGAGGAAGGATTCAGAGAGTTGGTTGTTGCGCAATGGAGAAGCATGGCTCCAGCAGGATCGGTTGTGTCTAGGTTTGCGGTGAAATTGAGGATCCTCAAGTCTTCCCTTGTGACATTCGGGAGAGAGGTGAATTTGCGGCGTAGGGCCAGGAGAGGAGAGGCCCAGGAGGGGGCGGTGAGACTTGATCGGTTGGATGGCGAGAGGGGGTTGGATCAGGATGAGGTAGCAGCGAGGTTGGGATTGCTTGAGGAGCTGATGATGGAGGACAGAAAGGAAGAGGTGGAATGGAAGCAAAGGGTCTAGGCATAAGTGGCTAAAGGAAGGGGACGTCAATACAAGATTCTTTCACTCCATGGCTTCGGGGCGAAGGAGGAGAAACTTCTTGCATGAGGTAGAAATTGGGGGGTGAGGGTATCAGGAGAGAATCAGATTGGCAGTACACTGCGGGATCACTTCGCGAAGTTCTCGCGTAGGAGGAAGGTCTGGTGGCTGATTTCTCGGAAGAGGAAGTGAGGAGGTTGTTTGGGGGATGAATGCAGATGGGGCTCCTGGGCCAGAGGGGTTTCTGGTCTTCTTCTACCGTGAATTCTAGGATGTGCTAAAGGATGATATTTTAGAGGTTATCAACGAGTTCAGCACGGGCAACAGAGGCTTCGACAAAGTTAACTGGACGTTAATCTTCCTTTTGCCGAAGAAGGAGAACCCATTGATCGTAGATGATTTTAGACTAATAGCGATATCCAATGCCATCTATCTGATCGTGGCGAAGGTGCTCGCAAACAGGCTAAGATTGGTTATGGATTCGATGGTGCTTCAGGATCAGTCCGCTTTCATCCCGGGGCGCCAGATGGCGGATGGATTAGTTGCGGCGTTGGAGATTTGCCTTGAGTGGAAGCCATCGATGAAGAGGGTCGTGCTGTGGAAGATTGATTACGTCAAAGCTTATGTTCTGCATCAACTGGAGTTTCTTGTGGATCTCGTTGCGTCAGAGGGACTTCCCAGAAACATGGATACAATGGATGAAGAGATGTGTCATGATATCCTCGTATTCCATCTTGGTCAACGGCAAGCCGGAGGGTGGTTTCGTACAACTTCAGTAAGGGGTCTGTCAGGGGTGTCCACTTCCTCCCATGCTTTTCATTCTCGTGGCGGAATGTCTGGCGATGTTGTGCAGGCAAGCGGTGGAGGCTGGGTGGTGTGAGGGCTTCAGGCTAGGGAGCCTGTCTATCCCAGTGCTTCAATATACGGATGATACGATCTTTTTTCTTGGTGGCTCAGAGGAGCAGAATGGCAATGCGGCGTACCTCGTCGATATTTTTGGCAGTCTCTCTGGCATTGAGCTTAACAGGCAGAAGTCGGTGGTTGTAAGCTTCGGTATGGATATGGGGGAGCGCAATAGGCTCACGGATGTGGTGGGATGCCCTTTGGGGGAACTCTGTATTTTCTATTTAGGACTACCACTGACGGAAGGCAAACTTAAGAGGTCCGATTGGGACAGCGTGGTACTCGGAATGGAGGAGAGGATGGCTGAATGGAAAGTAATAACATTGTCTAGGGGTGGAAAAGTGATACTCCTCAAGCATGTCCTTGCTGTCATCCCTATTTTCTTCTACTCGACGTTGTTGATGCCAGTTGGGGTGAGAAAAAAGGTGGAGGCTATGATGAAGAGCTTTCTCTGGTCGGATGGAAGACAACAGAAATCAGGGTTGCATCTCGTGAGCTGGGATGATGTCACGAAGGGAAAGTGTGATGGTGGCCTTGGTGTTCGTGATGTCGAATTCATGAACAAGGCCTTACTTGCCAAGTGGGTGACTCAGATTTGGGGTTTCTCGATCTCGTTAGCTGCCAGACTATTGAGGAGCATTTATGATGTCAATGGGGAGATGACTATCGGAAGGAAAAGATTCGAGTCGTCGCTATGGACCGGAATACGTGTTATTTTGCTGACTATTGCACCTAGGTTGTGGCCTCGCGTGGGTAACGGCCATACTTTTAGATTTTGGAGAGATGAATGGACGGGAGAGGGTGCTCTTGGGGGAAGATTTCCTATGTTGGAGGCGTTGGCGGCGTCGAAAGATGCAACTCTTGCTCAGGTGGTGGATAACGGGGCGTGGGGGTCGTTGTTCGTCGTGGACCTCTCGGACCAACGCCACGACGACTTCATGAGGATGCTGGCAGAGATTTCACTGTCGAGGGAGCTACCACAAGAGGCTGACCATTTTGAATGGAAAGGGGGAAGGTTTTCGGTTAAGAAGGCATATGAGTCAATGAGGGGTTCGGCGGCGGCTGAGGAGCGGGATGAGGATCTGTGTCAGGATATGAAGATCATTTGGGTAGCAAGGATCCCGCAAAGGGTGAAGATTTTCCTTTGGTGCCTCAGAAGAAACCGGATATGTGATAAAGCAAGGAGGAGAAGATTGTTTGGCATCGACGACACGCGGTGTGACAGATGTGAGGACTCTGTGGAAGATGTGGATCATTTGTTTTTTGGATGCGCGACGTCGAGGCAGGTTTGGAGGGATGCAGAGGTCGCTTGGGTTGAGACCTCTGGGTCTGACCCATTATGGAGGTCAATCCGCTCTGTGGGCATGGGATCATCGGACGATTGCTCCAATCTGTTTGCGATGTCGTGGGCCATTTGGTTGGGGTGGAATGATTTCATATTCAAGAATCAGAGGTTCTACTCTGAGAATGTTGTTTCTCACTGCAAGGCCTTATATAATTTTTGGGCCTCTTTGTAATGTAACCATTATTTCCAAATTTCAATGCAATTTGTGGTGACTCCCGACTCAGGAGCACACCCCTTTTTCATGTCAAAAAAAACTTGGTATCAGAACCCCCCTCCCCCCTAAACATCGACATATTCTTAATATTGCCCAAACTTTGATGATTTACTATCATGTTCCACCTACATACAAGAGGGATGCAATCATTACTACTACAATCTCATAAATGCATGCCCTCTACCTATATTGATGAGCAAATTCCCACGAGGTCCTCTATCTACAAAAAGTTTTATTCCCTTTTCCATCTACAGTTTTTAGGTCTTTGGGTGTGTGCCCTTTTTATACATTCTTGGTCCTGACAAGGACAGATTGGTAGCCAGGATAGCCACCAAATGTGTGTTTCTTGGTATGCCAAAAAACAGAAAGGATATCGTTGTTATGATCTCAGGTCACAAAAGCCCTACATTAGTGCAGACATTTCCTTCTTTAAACCACTTCCTATTCCAAGATCGGTACACATGTGTTTCGACCTCCTTTTATCTCAAAAATTGCATATATTCCCATTTCCATTCTACATGATGATCGGTAGAGGATTCACTATCAATGTAGATATCCTTCTTCTGAACCAATGCCATCTTTCCCCAAGATAAGTCCGTTGACTGAAGTTTTACAGACTGATAACATTTCTCATGTCATAGATACATCAACAGGGTCAGAAGACAGCCAAGCAAATGTAGTCGATCTCCCCATAACACTCAGAAAGGGGACGAGACAATGTAATAAGCACATTATTTTTACCGTTTCTATCTCATGTCTACGATCATCATACAAAAAGTTTATCGAGACCTAATACATCACAAATATCCAACAAAATCATTTTTTAAGAAAAAGATTGTGACATGGAGGAGACGTAAACTTGTATATATTTATATATCCACACTAACAAATAATAATAATTACAAGGATGAAAAGGTCCAAAGACTTTTCGCATGTTCTACGATATTATCCATATTCTTTCTCCCCTGACTATACCTCATAATCATAATGCAGCAATTCGTGAAACCAAGCAACGACTTGCAATGGAGGATGAGATATATGTTCTCATCTCACATTGCACATGGCTACTAGTTGATCCATCTAGTGATAATGAGGTGGTTGGATCTAGACAAGTATTTGCATTTAAATATAAGCCATATTAATTGATTGCTTTATAGAAGGTTCCATTAGTTGCAAAGGGGTTTACACAGATATAAGGTATGGACTTTTTCGACACTAATAGCTCGTGCTTCACAGTATGGATTCTAATGGAAGTAGTTGTGTAACCTGACAGACTATTGCACCAACTTGATGTGAAGAACACATTCCTATATGATTGATTTACATGAGCTGGTATACATGCAGGAACCTCCTGAATTCAAAGCTCAAGGGGAGTGTCCGAAGGGATACTTACTAAGCAAGGCCATCTATGGGATTAAACAGAGCCCTTGAGTCTAGTTTTAAAAATTATCAGATGTCCTAGAATGCTTGATCTCTTCAGGTCATCATCATATCATGCATTATTCATATAGAGGGATGAAAAAGGAAATGTGACAATGTTTATGTTGATGATATCATCCTCATGGCAGATGATTATAATGGAATTACATGAGCTAAGAAGAAGCAGGTCGAACAATTTGTAATAAAATATTTGACTCCTTGATATACGTCCTTTGGATTTAAATAGCCCAGTTTGATTTTAGAATAAAGAGGGTGACATCCCGAGTGGGGACCCACCTCGAAAATATAATAAAAAGGAAGCAATTACATTACATGCAACCAGGCCGAACATAAGGCCCTGCAATGTTCCAAAACATTTTTCATAGTAAAATGGCTGATCGTAAAAGATGGTTTCGTTTCTATTGCACCAAATCGTTGAAAGGAGCGCAAAAGAAAAGGAGCTATCATCATGTGAGTTGACTTCCAAAATTGCGCAATGTTGTCCATGACGATACAAGTAAATCCTGCCATTCTACAAGCTTGGGACAAATGACAAGTAATGAATGGATAATCCAAATCCTCTGTTTCCAAGCCGAATCTGGCATACAACAGGTCTCTAGTATGCAAGAGTTTGTCTCATTGTTCCTTAGTAAGCTCCCAACCATATCTGAATAGCCATAGGAAAAATCTTAATTCGTTTTCAACCTTCAGGATTTTGCTTTGTCATATGCTTTTAGCATTCAATCTGAGATCTTCGTTCACACCAAGTTGATCCTCCATGAAAAATCGATATGCTTTCTTCACAGAAAACATGCCATCGGACCATATGAAATTCCATGAGTTAGGCCCTCCAATTCCACCAGCTCATTGTATAACATCAAAAGCTCCTCAATCCTTTACTCTGATAATTCCACCGTCATAGAAGGCATCCATATGTACAGGAAGTTCCCACTCCCCTGTCAATGCAAACAACCAAGGATGTCGGTCTCTAAGAGTGTCATTACCCGTCCAATCATCTAGCCAAAATCTAAACATCTCTCCATTGTCCACCATCGGTCGCATCTTCTCCGCCATCTCTGGTAAAATCTTCGCAACCCCCAGTCATAGGAAGGAGGGAGCACGAATGGATCTAGCCACCAGGGCCCCACTGACCCTATATGTTCTCTGTAGAAATATGCAAATAAAGTCCTCCAAGCATCCCCATAAATGAACCACCCATTTTGTTGGTAGGGACTTGTCCATGCTCTCCACTCTTAGGACCCCCAGACCTCCATTCTTCTTTGACCTCGTGACCTTGTCCAAATCGACCAAGTGGACCCCCCCCCTTCTGTTGTTACACATCGACCCAAAAAAATCTTCTCATGAGGGTCTCAAGTCTGGTATGAATACTCGCCGGCAGCAATCTAGTGGAGCAGAAGAAGATGGGAATAGAGCTCCTCCCCAAGTGTGTTGTCGCCTTCCAACCCACCAACTTCCACTCAAGTTTGTCCAATATCAACTTCTAATCTCCAGCTCTAAGTCACCTTATCACCAATGGGAGGTCCAAGTATGTGATAAGCAACTAACCAACACAATATTGCAAAGCGGTATCGACCGGTTGTATTTCCTGCTAGGAAAATCCAAATGGCACCACAACCGCCTTCTCTCTATTAATATGCATGCCTAAGATATCTCCAAAGATGTCCATGATCTAGGTCGCCCTTCTCGCATGCGATGCCCCTCCCCCCAAGAAAATCATTGTATCATCAGCATACTATAACAAGGGTATTGAGATGTCGCAATTCATGTATCCATTGCACAAGCTCGCATCTAACGCCAATCTCATCATAACAGTCGCATATGCCACAATCACAAACAGATGGGGGGCTAATAGACACCTCTATTGCACACCCAGTTGCAGTTGAAAGAAACTGCCCTCCGACATCCCGATCAGAAGCATTATATATAGCGCAGTCGTAATGCACTGCTTGATCCAGAAGATCCAAATGTCCGGGAATCCCCTCTTCTGAAAAGAAGACCAGATGTAACGTCAGTCAATGTAGTCATATGCTTTAGAAAAATCAACTTTCTAGGGTAAACCCGTATCCGTTTTCCTTTTCGAATCTAAAACTATCCCAGATGCCATCACCAAATCGTATGCCATAATTGTTCCCGACACAAAGGCATCTGCTCTGGTGAATGATATCATTCAAAACATTTCAAAGGTGGTTTGCAAGGACCTTGGAAAAGAAGATATATTACATTAAAGAGCGCGATCGGTATGTAGTCCTCCCTCTACTATGCTCAGAAGCTCCACTTCAGCAACATAAAAAGGAGAGCTTTTATTCAGTCATTCAAATCCCACATTGCCCCTCCTGAACACCACAAGAACTACCAGTACATCATTCTTGAGCATATTCCAAAACTCCTTATAGAAGCATATCGGGAACCCATCCTGCCTCGGTGCCCCGTCGGCATTCAAGTGAACGACAGCATCCTTGACTTCTGCCTCCGTAAAGTTTGCAATCAACATGGTCAGTTGAGATGTGGATATCCCCGTGATCCCTCTACCACATCATCCCAACCCAGTGCGAGTGTGCCTCCTGCTAAAGTTATAAAAATATGCGTGAAATGCCGCCCCAACCTCCTGATCTCCTTGCACCAGAATGCCCGTCGATCGTGATAGAATGTATGAATTTCAGTGTCTTTGTCCACTGGCTGCGAAAAGAAAGAAACGTGTATTGGCATCCCCCTCCCTCAACCACCGACGTATGATCTCAGCCTCCATGCAGGTTCCGACTTTCTATCCTCCACATGAATCTCATGTAGTTGTCTCGCTCTTTCTACAATCTTCTCAAGCGTAAGCTCCCTCTCATCTTCAATTATATCCAATATGCGCACCTCATCCTAAGCCTATGTTTGTCTGCTACGACATTGTTCCTAGCTATTTTTATTAAACTCCATATGATGCCTCTGAAGGGAAGCTAACTTTGCACCTAGACAAGTCGTGGTCGAGCCAAAAGGATGACATTCATTCCAGAAGTCAGCAACCATCTCGCAAAAGTTATCCTCCAAAAGCCATGTATTCTCAAATCTAAGGAATGTCCTTGTCCTGACATCCTCCCCAAAGGCCTAGAGTAGAGGCTTACGGTCAGAGTGGGCTTGAGGGAGAGTTTACGCCATATCCAGTGGGAAGAGCTCTACCGCCTAAATGAACATTAAGAATCAATCAATACACAACCTAGATCTCAAATTTCTCCAAGTGTGTAAGTAACCGGATACATCCACAATTTGAAGCCCATATTCATTGAGCACAAGGGATAGCTCCTTCGATCACCCATCCGCATCCCACGGAATCTCGGGCTATCATCTATGGAGAGTCGCATTGAAATCACCACCAATTATCCACACACACGAGGGAAACTTTGCATGTGCCATGTGAAGATCAACAACCATCTCGTTGCATGGTCCATACACCGTAGTGATCATAATTTTCATATTATCCACCTTCGGTCATAGAATAGTGGAGATCAAGTATCTCTCCTTCAATTTGTCCACTTCCATAACTAATTTATCATTGTTCCACCCAATAATGATGCCACCAGACACCTCTGATTCAATGGTTCTGCAGCCATCCATACTACTACCACCAATGCCCTTCCAAATGTCCCCTGCATCTTGATCTATCTTCGTTTCCTGTGATAAATCACATCTTCCCTCACCTTCTTCACAAGATCTAGTGTGATCCTCTTCTTTGATCTCCCCAGTCCCCTCACATTCCATGTCATGATGTCCATTCCAGTGTAAGTTCATACCCTCGTGAAGGTACTACCCCCCAAGAATTCGACCAGTCCTTTCTCTATCTCACAACCATTAGAAGAGATGGCTTCAAAGGATCCTCCTTTTGCAATACCCTCAACTCCATATTCAAGGTAAAAGCCTCTTACACATCCCCATCCATGAGTGGAAGAAGCAAACCCCCAAAACCATACCACAAATCCGCCCATCAAGATCTAGTCACTCCCCGGTCCCCTGACCCCTCCAGAAAACTGTATATCTCCTCCACTCTTTTAAGCTTCTTCAAACATAGTTCCTGCCTGAGTGCCCCTTCAAAATGATTTGAGGTTGCAAACATTTCCTCCTCCGCTCCTTCAAGTTTCTTCGAGCATAGTTCCTGCCAAATAGCCATGTCCGTGATAGGTCTAGTTATGACCCAAAGGAAGTATGCCACCAATCTACTGCAGGAGACATGGATGATGGATTTAAGACAACATAGATACCTATGTATCTCAAGGCATGCATTTCTGAAACAAGGATAATTAAAGATACAGGTCATTACATACGATTAGTAGGCAAAATCCTATACCTAACAATCACATGATGAGATTTATCATTTGCAATTGGCAAACTGAATCAATTCATGGACACTCAGACCTCAACCCACTTTGATACATGCATGATGATCCTAAAATATATCAAGTCTTCTCCAGGAAAAGGTATTATACTCACAAAAGGCAATACTTTTGATCTCATAGAATATTCTGATGCAAGCTACGAGGATGCATGTTGGACAAGAAACCCACTATCAGATTTTGCACTTATCTCGTAGGAAATTCGTAAAGTTAGAGGAGCAAGATACAAATCGTAGCCTCTATCAAGTGTTGAGAAAGAGTACAAAGTAATGGATCAAACAGCAACACAGCTGGTATAGATTAGGTCCGTACTCATTGATCTTTATATCATTTCCATCGACATTATGGAGCTCATGTATGATAATCAAGTAGAAAACGATAATAGCTAATAACCCCATGATTCATGAACATACTAAATATGTGGAAACGATAATAGCTAATAACCCCATGATTCACGAACATAATAAATATGTGGAAGTTGACTGTTGATACACCAAACCTCATACATAGAGGATTATTACGTAGTCTCAGTATACCTTATACAAATTAGATTGTTGGTATGTTCACCAAACCACTCGCTCATACACAATTTAAAAAATAGTATAACACGATGAGCATGACTGACATATATGCTCCAAATTGAAGGGGAGTGTTGTGTGATTTGTTATGTGTTGATTGATTTGTTGTGTTCCATCTACTTAGGGGCACACTAGTTTTTTTTATTAGTATGGTGACGCTCTATCTAAACCCTAACACTAAGCCTCTACCTATAAAAAGAACCCTAAGATATCATAATAGAATAAGTATTCTCTCATCATTTTCAACTATCTAGAACAAAACTCGGTTGATGTTCTCCATGATATATGGTCCGATGGGGGGCACAAGATTCTGACCTATGGAATGAATTTAGGCTGGTGCGCACTAGGTTATTGCTTCCTTGGATCGTGGGAGGTGATTGCAACATCACCTTCTTTACGGTGATCGGTCCAAATCTCAGGAGGGCCTTGAGTTTATTCAATAGCTTTCCTTTGATGTTTTGGGTGTGTCAGACAATAGGTACACTTGGAGGAATTCCACTTCTAAATCTCGCATTAAACATCACTTGTCTCACTTGGTTCGTGGAATTGTTTTCGTCGATGTCAATTCGATCCAAGGTTTTAAAACATGTGAGGTGGATTGAAACAACTTTTTGTCATTGAGTTTTTTTTTTTTTGAAACTCAAAAAGCGGGGGACGCACTCCATGGTGCTCACCCCACATTTATTAATAGAACACAAAGAAAAGAAGAGAGAGACTTACAGTTGGAGAAACGCAGAGAGGAAGGGGGAGAGAAGAGTACAACCAAGATCAGAAAGTATCACAAGTCGATACCCCAACGACACCATGAAAACAACTAGGCAACAGACCAATCACAGACCAAGCGGGAAGCAGATATGAGGACATTTTCCAAGTAGAATCGCTGGCCAGCAAACAGAGCCTCATTCCTAGCAGTCCATATGCACCACAGCCGAGCAATAGAAGATAAGATGTCGTTTTTACTCCTTGCCCGAGCACGAACCAAACAGTCGCAAAAGGAAACGACGTCCGAAACGTCCAGCCAGGTCAGATCCGCCCATATGTCACGCGTCTTATCACAGCGGAAGAAGAGGTGGTCAATAGTCTCAACGTCCAGATTGCACAAACCACATATAGGCGAAACCGAAGGAAAAAGAGCGGCACACCTGCTACGAGAAAGGAGACGCCCGCGACGAAAGAGCCATAAGAAGATGCCAATCCGCTCAGGAATCCGGAGGCCCCAAAAGAATTGACAGTCCCGGAGCAACGAGACATCGACCACATCCAAGGGCGGAAGAAGGGCCCTGTAAGCGTCACGAACAGAGAAGGAGCCATTCTTCCAGCAGAGATGATCTCGCCCCACCAAGGGCGAGGGAGAGACCGCAAGGATCTCCAGAAGAGCCACAAACTCCAGAATGGTTTTTGTCATTGAGTTGAGGCATAAGCCTTGAATTATAGAGAGAATGTGCATCAAAACTTTTTTTTTGAGAAGAATGTCCATCAAAACCATAACTAAATATAACTATAGTATCATGAAATCCGAAAATGAAATAATTTCCATGTTAAACACATGCACTTCATATATAATATTAATAACCACAAATGTTATGAACTTGTAAATATGTAATATTCATGTAGTTAACTTGTGAATTTATTGTATTCTTACAAAACAATCGGATGTAAACATTAGCAAATTATTCATAGTAAGTAATTACATTCAATATTATACTTTTGTGATTACATTCATGCAATTATGCATGTAATACTCTTGTATAATATATGTTGATAAAATTATATGATATGCGACTAACATACAATATGCCACAATGTTCAGGAAGGCACTATGTGGTATTCAGTCGGTGGGGTCACTGCATAGAGAGTATGCGCTATGCAGGAGAGTATGTGGTTTGGTATGTTTTATTATTAAATATAAATAATATTTAATAATGTGTTAACATCCTCAGTCAGGAGAGTATGCATGGAGTATGTGGTTTTATGCGGTTTATGTGGGAGAGTATGCGATTTTATGCTGGGAGTATGCGGTTTTATGTCATTATGCAGGCAGGGTTATTTGGGTTTAGGTTAAATAAAAAATATTATTAGAGAAGCGGTCGAGTAGGCGGCCCCATAGGGGGTATACTCGGTCTGAGTATGCGAGTCAAACCGCATACATAGATGTTTCATCGTACTCGGAGCGGCAAGGCTACCGAGTATGAGTATGCTTCCGAGTATGCCGTTTACTCGGTCGCTTTCCTGAACACTGGTATGCCAATAAATATATGTTGTGACTAACATATATTGCATAATCTGCGGTATGCGACTAACATATAATCCATGATTAACATTCGTTATGGGTCTAACATATATACCTTGTATATGAACCAGTGTATAATATTTGTCATGTGACTAGCATACAATGACAAATTTGAACATATTCTACATGTATATTTTATAATATATTAAATTGTTAATACTTAATATAATACACGGGATATTATAAAGTATCGTTACATTATAACATATCAACAACATATCAACTTTTATAACAATAGGATATCATAGGGGGTGCCTCAAAGGGAGCCCCACCACCTCAACACCTCAAAAACCACCTTAAATATGTATGGTATGCCTCGCCTAGGCTGTCAAAGGCTATAACCTTGAGGTGGTTTTCATGGAAAGTACCTCAAGGCATGTTTTTTAAAATCATGGTTGATCTTTGCCTAGATCACATTTTAATCATATTTCCATGTGTCCGGACTCTGGAGTGGACAATCATTTATTCACCATTTTTCATTTTGATAGATTATGGAAGATGGAATTCAAGAGCTAAAGGTTGATTTCCGGGATCCACAAGACGTCCGATTCAGGATCAAGGCAAATGGCCTTCAAGTTTATGGCTCTCGGGAAGATGTTGATGTCTTTGGAGACGGAGGTTCGAAAGAAGTGAGAGGAAGGGAAGGGTTTCGGATCATGTTGAGGTTATCAAACTAGATGTCTTGGAGGATACCCAAATGTGGTTGAAGGAGAAAGACGTGAACAAAAGGTTATTTCATACTATGGCCAACGAGAGATGCAAGAAGAATCTACACTCTCTTACAATATGGGAGGAGTTATATCATGGGGAGAGGGAAGTTTCTGTTCCTATGGTGGACAAGTTTTGGTACATTTAGTGGTCGAGTAACTCGAGGGGTGTGAAATGGTTACAGAGAAGAGTTGACAAGTTGTCCTAGAACATACTAAGGGGTTCCTCTGTGAGTTCACCACGCAGATTTGTGCTTCAATTTTTTTAATATGAATGTTGACGGTTTCCCTGACGCAACAATTTTCTAATTTCTTCTTTTGAGAGTTCTCAAAAGTGGCAGAGGATAACGTTGTGGAGGTGATTGAGAAGTTCATGTATGGGAATCATGGTTTTGAAAGGTTGAACCATTCTCGTATCTTTTTGCTACCTAAGAGAGAAGCAACCCTGAGGACAGAGGATTTTCGCACAAATGTTCTATCAACGCTATATATATCATCATGGCAAAGGTGATGGTTAATCGACTGTAAGGGATTTTGAGTTCCATCATATCCTCCTCTTGGTAAGATTTTATCGCAAGTCGTTACATGATGAGTAGTGTCATTATGGTTACAAAGACAATTGCAAATTAGAAAGGGGCGGGCAACTTCAAGCGACTGCTTTCAAAGGTTGGATTTCTCCAAAGCCTAAGACTGCATGGAATGGAAATTCATCTGGACCTCCCACTCCTGCCTTTAGTGTTCTGAGTCTTTGGAGTGTTCGGATAATAAGGTGTCTTACCAAGATTTATCACTTGATGTTGATGAATGTTCAAGAGGAAGGGGAATTCTTTCAGCCTCGACATGGGGTCTGGAAAGGACCAAGATTTGATTAAGGTAATGAAACTCGTCCTCTTCCTACACACTCTCAAAGCTAGTACATATAACATAACTGCACAAGATCACGTGCATGCTGAAAACTCGTAATCCATCTTCTCACCATCGAAGAAACAAGGAAGGACAAAGGAAATGACAAGAGTTCAAGAGGACATCGATGCAGTCATAAACGGTTTCTCCTTGACCATAAGCAATTGATGGAATTATAGATATGCAGACCTTGAGTTGTTACGTTAAAGAATTAGATCTTGGTGAAATCGATTATAGAAAAAAGATAACAAGGCATTATGGGTTCATGATGTGCGGATACACCTAACATAACCATGAAAGTCTTATTATATCAATAGTCTCGTATAAGTTTCCCATTATCTTGAATGCAATAAATCTGAAAACAATTTAAAAAAAACTACGGGTTATACACCAACTCTGATAAACTAGAGCAATATACAAAACGCGATCAAATTAGCAATATTTCCCTGAGAGGACAATACACAATTGAGACGATTCATAGACATCTTCAAGAATCTGAGACCAAGATTCAATTGCCAAAACAGATCTCATCGTTAACTTGAAGTGACCGGAAAGCCGAAAATCCGAACCCGGGGATCACACAACCAATTTAAACTTCCTCGTGAACAAATTTTCCAATGAATTCGATATATTTCAAAATCAAGCACCAATCCAGAGTTTAATATAATTAAAAATTAGCATTACTCCAATCAAACAACTAAAAGGAGGAAATTGGAGAGCCCCTCACGTATCGATGATCGAGATCCACTTGAGGGTGGGGAAGACCGAATCAGGATCATCGGGGCGCCACGAGTCCAGGACCGATCTTACAATGGAGGCGAAGGCTTCCGCCTCGCACTTCGTCTGCTCAAACACCGGAGGCGGAAGCCACGCGTTCATGACATGCATCTCCATCCTTCTCTCTATCTCCCTTCCTATGTCCGATCGACTCCACCATTCTTTCTCTCTCTCTTGCGCGCTCATCAGAGGTGGGAGGTGTGGGTCTGGAGTGGAGGAAGGAACTGGATGTCCTGAAGGTATTAGTCTATATATTTTCCTGGGGTGGGAGGAATTTCTTTGCTCACAAGACGGTAAGGTCCGAACGGCGCGGCTCCCTTGGGTAGGACGCTGTGAGTGACGTAGGTTCACTGACTAACTGCGGTGGTGGGAATGGTGAGACCAGTGAAACTTCCGTGTGGATACGAGGGTCTGTCGTGGGGTATTTTCCGATTTTTTTTATCTCCGTTCATATCTATTTTCCATTAATCTCAAGTTTATATACAAACGAAATTAATATCTCTTTATATAGTCTTCTTCCAACACTTCTTGTACCGTCCCCATCCTCTCTTAGCTAGTTCAACATTCCAAAACTCGCATCTCCTAATTGGTATATCTAGCTGACCTTCTTTGCAAATGACCAACCATCTTACGTGGTTTTCTCGCATCTTACCCTCAATCGGAGTTACACCAACTTTCTTTTCGATTGCATCGTTCTGAATCCGATCTTCGCATGTGTGTCTACATATCCACCTTGTTATTTTCATTTCTGCTACAACCATTATCTGCACATGTCTATAGTTCGCATGCCAATATTCAGACCCATAGAGCATTAGCAAGTCTCACGATTATTTTGTAAAATTTTCATTTGAGTTTTAAAGGGATTTTCTTATCACAGAGAACAGTAGAGGCTCCTCTCCACTTTAGTCGGCCTGCATTTATTCTATTAGTAGCATCTCCATCAATTCCCCCATCATGTTGCAGAATAGATCCCAGATATCTAAAAGAATCCCTCTTCCAAATGTTATCATCACCAATCTTCACATTGATTCCGTCACCAATGCTTACATCAAATGTGTGCTCCATATATTCAGTCTTATCCCTACTTTTACGAAATCCTTTAGTCTCCAATGCATGCCTCCAGACCTCAAGCTTCTCATTTACTCCATCTCTAGTCACATCAATCAAAACAATATCATCAGCAAGTAACATACACCAAGGTATCTCATCCTGAAATGTGACTTGTCAACTCATCCATAATCAAAGTAAAATAAATGGACTCAAAGTTGAACCTTGATGTTAACTAATGTTGATGTCAAAATAGCCAATCTTTGCAGACTGGATCATTACACAAGATAAAACCCTAGCATACCTATCCTTTTTATGAGGTTAATGTATAGGATAGGTACTTGTCTCTTCTCCAAAACTCTGCACAATATCTCCCGTAGGACAAAATCATAAGCCTTCTCCAAATCAATAAAAATCATATGGGCGTTCTTCCTTTTAGCTCTATAAATCTCCATTATTCTCCTCAGCGAATGGATGGCTTCAATATTTAAGTGCCATAGCATGAATCCGAATTAGTTTTCTTTTACTCTGGAAACTTGCTTCAACCTTCTTTCAATCACACTTTCCCAAATTTTCATAGTGTGATACATCATCTTGATACCTATGTAATTCAAACAATTTTGAATGTCTCTTTTATTTTATAAATAGGCACCACGATACTCCTCCTCCAATCTTCAAATAACATTGAATAGATTTGTAAGCCAAGTCAAAGCACGACCACCTAAACTCTCCATACTTCTACATGGATGTCATTGGATCCTACACCTTTCCCATATCTCATAATCTTCAAATCCTCCTCTACTTCCTTTCTTTATATCTATCTATAGTTGCATGATTCAAGTAACTTTCACTACTAGCTAGATCACCCGAGGTGATCTCTCTATTTCCTTCCCTAACGAAAAGATTATGGAAATACTACTCCCATCTAGTCTTTATATCCTTCTGAGTAAAAAGCACGCGACCTTCCTCATCATTGGTGCATCTCACTTGAGAAAGGTCTTTGGTCTTTATTTCTCTTGCTTTGGTACTTCAGACTTCCAACAATTTTTAGATCAACTCCAAGGGATCAATAATGAGATGTATGATATAAGGGTTAATGTCAAGTGGGTGTCGCGTTGGCAAGATGAGAACTATGCTTCCAAGACCTCGCTCCCCGTCCAAGTTCATGTTAACCCCAACAACCTGAACCAGCCACCACAACAGAAACCATGAGATCAGGTGTATAATATAGAATATTCATTATCTAGACATGATATCTTTTCGCATGATGATACTCAGCATATAGCCCTCACGAGTGAAAGGACCATGCAAATGCCTGATCGAGCTAAGGAGAGAGAAGGAGAAATATGAACATCCACCTGAGAAGGACTTGGAGGAGGAAGAGAACACCAATATCCAAGTATGGGGAACATGCATTCATCAGGATGCGAGTCAGCCAGAGATGATGTACCCATACCTTGAGGAGCAGCTGAAGTACCAGAAGAATACCCACACAATATTTTATGAGCATCATGATAGTCATGTACAGAGTCCAGTCTAGTCCAGAGTCATATTTTATGAACATCTTTCTGATATAAATAAAAGTAACAAGTTACATGATTTTGATTCTGACATGTCTCTTCCAACTCCTCCACTAATCCCCTTTCCCCGTGATCTTAAAGGGGGGAGGAAGAAAATACAAAAATATGATTATAATATGGCACAAAATTGAAAGGAATATGTCAAGATTGAAATTCCATTTGATGAATTTATGGATGTCCTACCTGCCATAAAGAAATGTCTCAAATCGAAATGGACACCTACAAGGGAAGGCAAGAAGAAACACTCAATAACTAAAAAGCATGTGTTGTCCATAGCCACAACTTGTGACATTCACAACACGAGGAAGAAAAGGGATATGGGTGATCACTATGTGACGAGTCATATCATCGACACTGCGTTTACACACACTCTATTAGATAATGGTTCCTTAATCAATCTTTTACCCTCCGTACTTATCGAAAGACTGAATCTAGGGCCTCTTAGAAGACCGTGAGCATATCTCGAGTTCGTTTATTGATCTATAAAGAGATCAAAGGGGTGTTGATGAACGTTTTTTGATCGAGGAACATGAATACAAAGTCAACTTTTCTGTCCTGGATATGGAGGTCCCTCGACTTTGGAAGGATTCTCATATTATTCTTGGTCGCCCCTTTTTTAGGACAGCTGGAGCAGTGTTCAATTATAATAACGGGAAGATCCAATTTTGTGCTTACGGGGATGAAGTAGAATTGGAAATGAAGAAGACAAAGAGGCGGAGACTAGGTTCTGAGAGCAATACTAAGTACTCTATATCCGAGGTAGAATGTGACCAAATAGACATTGTAGGGCCCTGGAAATAGAGCCCAACTGAGGAAACTAGATTTTTCTCATTCGAGGACAATGTATTTGATACAGAATGCGAGATTATCCAAGATCATCTTCCCTACACAAGTACATATATAGATCCCTACACCTTCAGTGACTCAGAGGTTGATCTAAGAATGTCCATCTTATTTCCTACATGATAATCTAAGGATGAGGATGATGACCCATGTGCGGTGGTTACCGACTTTCGTGAGATCTTTTGCTATCCGATCTTGATTAGCAAACACAGTTGGTGACAATAACAACACAAACTGAGCCGACCTCCATGATAAACCCTCGTATTCCCAAGTTAATTGTGCAGAATTAACGTTGAATTGTTCATTGCGGTCAGGCAAATTTGGATTAATCAAAAACCATAAATTTAATTTTCTATCCAATTAAAGCGAGCGGTCAATTTTTTACTTGGGCAAGCCCAAGATCAAACTCAGGAAGGCCACTATCTCCTTAGATTTATTTGAAGTTGATCTATAAGTTAAGTTTTTTAAAGAGGCACTTTTTGATATTTTAAATGCAATAAATGAGTGAAATGCAAATTTGATGAAGTTCGAGGGCTAGAATGCAAATCATGGTCAAATTAAGTCCTAAATTCCTTAATCTTGACCAGAATATGAAATATGATGAAATTAGGCTGCTATAATTTTTTGGAATTTTGAATGCAAAATGAATTAATTATGAATTAAATAATGCATACTAGGTGATTTTGAGTAAACTAATTTTAACAAATACCAAACATCAATATTTTCTAGAAATTAATTTATCCTAGATAGGTCTATGTGAGAGATATCCAGAATAAGTTTTATTTCCTAAAAATACTAAGTGAGTAATTAACTAAAAATTATTTACCAGAATCATTATTTCATTGATTTTGACCTAGTATGTGTGCAAATGAGATGAAATTTTGGTACAATGTAAAACAACCTAAAATCTATCTACTGTGATTTTTTTATATTTTTAGAGCAATGACTAATTTAATATTAATTATAAAATACACATTGAGTGAAATATACTATTTTTCATAAAAATAATTATATTAAATAATTTATGGCTCATAAAAATATAATCAACATTCCAATGATAGAGAATAAAATGTTCTACATAGTAAATACAAGTTTCTAAAAATAAATATGAGACTCAAATAAATATGCAAATACAAGTTTCTAAATACAGATTCAGAAATAGAATTGAAATAACAAAATATTGCAATAAAGATGCTTCTTTAATTACCTAAACTCCAGGGCCTTCTCACATTTTTTCCCACCGAAGTGCGTGCACTACACATGGTCACAACTAGCAGGGATGTTGGCGTAGATATGAGAAGATCGAGTGGCAGATGTGCAAATTGCCAAAATCAACCATTTGATGCTCTTGCACTGCCTCCTTAGACTGAAGGGATAATTTGGGTGACCCTTGGATGCCATTCTATAATTAACCCAAAGGGATGGCATCATGCATGTGAGGGGATATTTATGGGGGCTCTTCTCCTTCGTTGATGTCGAAAAGCTGTGTACGCCATCGATGAAGGCATGGTGCTCGATGAAGCTCACCGATGAAGGACGACAATTGAGGAACTCCGATGGCTCGAGGCGAAGCTTTGGATAGAGTAGTTCTCTGTTAGTCAGTCGTCCACACGAGGAGGTCGAGATGATCCGAGCGACAGACGCCCCAGAACTCTAGTGGTGCAAGGCGAGGGTGGTTGTCGATGTGGTTCTCTTGCCCGATATGCAGTATCTCGGTGGTGCAAGGGAATGGAGGAGGCGAAGTAGTGGTGAGATGCTATTGGACACATCGTGTCGAAGGAGCTCTGGAAGTAGAGGAGTGAGGTTGTGGGAAATGCTATGCAATGGAGGTATGATGGATGGGTTTGTGGTGAACGACGATTAGGTAAGTGGATATGAGGGTGGAGATCGTGAGGTCGAAGGCGGAGATGACACATGTCGGTGGATGAAGGACTCCAGCCAGACAAGGCAAAGGACAGTGAGGCGCATCTGATGGCTGTGACTGGAGGTGTGCTCGGCCGGTGGTGCAAATTATGTGGCGGAGGCACGTCGTGCGCAGAGGAAGGCGACACATGATGCGCGAGGGCGATGACACAACACATACTAATGGTTGCGGACGAGTTGTTGTGTTCTTGTGTCATGTGCTTACATGTAGGTGCGAGCGGCGGTGCAATTGAGTGTGAGACAAAGATGGTGGTGTGGTAGACCAGTGAGGGTGGTGGTCCGGTGTGGAGGTGTGACAAAGGGAAAGAGGAGTAGAGAAATAAGAAAGAAAAGGAAGAAGAGGAGGAGAAGAGAGATTACCTGTAGCGGATGAAGAATCAGCTGTGAAGGGGAAGCTGGAGGTCCCCTGGTCATTGCTCGAAGTCGCTGGCGTGCAATGAGCAGGGCGGCTACGTGGAGCACCTGCAACAAGGGGAGGTTTCCCTTGTATCTCGTTGAGGAGGTTAACCTTCACTTGTCTTTGCTCAACCCACCTCAGATCGTTGTCACTAGTCGAGGCGTTCTTGGGAGCTCGAACCTTCAGATGGGTTTCTCCTAGGAATGGTGGATGGGGTGCGATGAGGGTGTTGTTGTGATATATAGGTCGCTGGTAGGCGTCGAGGTGGAAGTGGGTGACGTGAGAAAGGTGAGTGGGAGAGAGTGTGTGTGAGATGGACGTAGGCTGCATGGGATGGCAGGAGAGAAGGGAGAGAGTGAGGAGAAGAGAAAGAAAAAGAGAGAGAGGAGAGGAGATGGTGCAGGTCTGCGGGGAGCGGTTTGGAAGTATGAGGTAGAGAGAGAGGGTGCGAGAGGGAAACACAGGAGAGAAGGAGGGGGAACGTGCATGGGGTATGTGGGGCTGCGGTTAGCGTAGAGAGAGGAAATGATAGAGAGAGGTGGGAAGAGAGAGAAAGAAGAAGAGGAGATATAGTACGTGAGAGAGGAGTGGGCGAATGGGATAGGCGTGCATGGGTGATAAAAACGGGGAGGGGAGAGAGAAAAAGAGAAGATAGAGAAATGAAGAAGAGAGAGTTGTAGTAATAAAAATAAAAAATAATTAAATAAATAATTAATTAAAATAAATAAATAAAGTAATAAATAAAATAAGTAAATAACTTAACAATTTAAAAATAAATGGGGGTGACACGTGGCGGCTCTAAGAGCTGCTACCTGTCACTCCCAATCCCAAAAAAGTGAAAATTAAATCAAAAAAATAAAAAGAAATAACAAATAGGCTCAAATCAAAAAGTGGTCAACACAAAAGTTGCTTGTCTCAACAAGATCTACAACTTTTTGAAGGGCCTAAAATCAATAGAAATCATCTATACAAAAAATATTTGTGGGGGGTACCTTATATGTATAAAATACCATATTTTTATCTTTTGTAGTTTTTTTATCATTTTTAAGCAGCAGAAAAATCAAAATAAAATTAGAAAAATATGAAAGGAATATTTACAACTTAATCTATTTTTTTATTTTTAATAATTAAGAAAATAAGAAGATAAAATAAAGGGTAGTTTGGTCAATATATACAATATACAATAGGAGCCCAAAACCCAACTTTCACATATGAACTCTGATTTTTTGTGAAATTGGTCTTGTTTTGAATCTCTTCGAATGTATATTACTTTAAAAGTGAGTAGACCTAAATCAGACACTTTATAAGAGATATGTGCATTTATGTCATCTATCTGAGAATTAGGCTTTGGGTTTATTTGTCAACATTACAAGTTCGTATTTTTTGATACTTTCCCTTTATTAGTGTTAGTAACATATACACTATATAGTTGATTTTATTGGATTTAGAGTTAGTGAAAACTAGATAAAAGGGAAAATATGGTAATATACATGTGATATTTACAATGGAAGTTTTGCTTCTTATTTCATGCAAATATGAGTGATAATATGCGAACATTAATTCTAAATTCATGAATACGAATAATGAACACTAAGTGATGAAATGATGCTAATTACTCAGGAACAAAGCTCTATTTTCAACTTCTAGAGTGATCAGTCACAGATTCATCAAACCCCTATACTTAAACATTGCTCGTTCATAAAGCAACTAAACTGGAATGCAAAAGTGGAATGATTTTGGGTTCCATATCAAGGTCTTGAATAAAGATGAAAATGAGCTCGACTTGACCTTTGGATTGATAATTTAGCAGAATCTTATTGGGAATTGAATTTAAGACCTAACAACCTTAAAGTTCCACAAGTCTCTATTCAAGTCACCTCAACAGTCAGTCAGAACATATCCTCATATGCAAAATCTTATGACTATGAATCTTACTTGTATTGTGTAAGTGAAATATAACTCTCCACATCAAAAATGGCAAAGAAGCAACCTCCCCTAACAATGTAATTGTAATTCCCCTGTCTAGCAACTCTTTCCTCGAGGAGTGGGGTATTCCCTTCTAAGTTCAAGTGCAACCAGCTCAAGAAGAGGGATATAGAAGAGAATGGATTTGTGACCAGTGTAGTCACATATTCGTGGAGCTTGACCAGTATAGCCAAGTCTCCAGCTACAAGATTCCATGATATGAGAATTTGAAGCATATGCCTTGCAAATATACACTCCTATAGACATTTTATTTTCAATCAGGCATGTCCCATTTTTTGGAGTTCTTATTTCTTTTTTTATATTTTTTAACTATATACAAGGTGCGGCATGTACATCAAGAGTGATCTAGTATACTATCCCTCTTTTGAAGCATCATTGCAACTCACAACATCCCGTCGTTAGACGTCAACACCACTAGACTAGGTTGAGATGCACTACCCTCCCTAGAGGAGGATGGATGTTTCCACCCATGTGCTACTCCAAGCCAAAGAACTCTACCTCCTCACCACCTCGTCAATGAAGAGCTACGTGCATGAAGCTTGTCCAAGTTAGGTCATTATCTAAAAGAATCGTGTGTGTGTGTGTGTATCAAATATTCCACCTAGACCAATTAAGATGACATGTGAACATAGACTTGTAGACTTCAAGAATTAAGTCGCTTCATCTGAAAGTCTTAACTCCAATTCCTATAAGGTTCCTCTAAAATTAGGTAGATTAAGGTCAACTCAAATCCATCCCCGACATCTATTCATAACTTGGTTCAGAACCCATTAACTTTTCACTTTGCATATTCTTGATGTGCGGATGAAATGCAGATGACATGCAACATAGATGAATGAAGTGCAAGACACAATTTTTTTTGAATGCAAGGATGATATGCAGAGTAAATAAGAAGCCTCATTTTTTTCAAAAATCTGGTATACCTACTATTTTGCAACAAATTTTCACAAAAGTATTATTTACAATAATTTAAAACTTTATACAAATTATACAATAGAGAAGTATACAAAAAGTTTTTTTTCTCATAATTTTACGCACCCCATAATTATTGGATATACAAAAATACATGAAAGTATGATCTATGGGTAAAATAGATATGTAAAATATGTGATATGTCCTCAGATCACACGAAGCGAAGAAAAGACGTAGCTCATGCTCAGCGTAGGAGAGTTAAAATAACAAAAAGTATATAAGACGACTCGTCCCCCTCTATACTTAGGCTCTATTCAGCCTTAGTATAGAAGTAGATAAAAAATGGGGTGCTCGAGGTCGAGAAGATAAATGGGTGAATATATATATATATATACATATAGGGCGAGCACAGTCCCCCCTATACTTAGGCTTTGGTCAGTCTAAGTATAGGACAGAAGTGAGCATGAGAACCGATGAGATCTGGAGAATATACAGAGAATGGTGAAGAGACTCGTGTCACTCCCCCCTATACTTAGGATATGGTCATCTAAGTATAACCATAAAATGAAACGATTTGCTGTCTGGGAAAGTGAAATGAATCACTGGGGAGGAAGGGTAATAAAAGAAAGAAAATCTATACAAGGAGAAGCATTGAGAGGGACATGAGAGTGACATGCCTTAAGGTGTTCGGGGGAACACCTTGAGGAATCAATTCTCGACTGACTGGAGGAAGGAGCAACCATGTTTTTTGGTGGGGTCAATTTGATCGTGGTTGTCTCCTTTGTTGTAGGTCTAAGGATGTAGTGTGGTGGTGACCATGTGTTCCTCATCATATGAATCTCCATATATATTATAATATTCTTGAAGGGTCAACACATGTCTCGGAATGATGCTAATTATCTCAATTGTCTTGGCATTATTAGTCACGGATGTCGGATCATCGAAATGGTCAAGATAATTAGCAAAAGTCGTGTCCGACTCAATGACAACTTCAGGTTGTGAGTCTTTTGTTGAAGCTAACACATTGGTGCTGATGCAAGCGATGAGAGTCATGGATCTGTGGGGAATTTCTAAACCAACGGTCGGCTCGATAGTCAATATCTCAGGTGTAGTAGGGAGATAGGACTCATCTACCTCTCGATGGTCACAACTATGAGCAGATTTGTGGGTTACCTTGGAGTAGAGTGTATCAAAGAATGGGTGAGGTCGAAGTGCTCCCAATGTTGTAAAATCAATTTCTTGAGTCTCACAATCGATAGTCGCCTTAGCCAAAGCTAAGAATGGATTCCCAAGAATAACCATGGGCTAGGTAAACTCTCCTTGGTGCTCAATGTCAATTACCGTGAAGTCTACCTAGAGTAGATCATCTTTAAAAGTAATGATGACTGAAATGGTTCCTCTCGACTTTCTTATAGATCGATCAACCAGCTGAACGATCTTTCTTGATTTCCTGATTTTACCGAGTTTGAGCTTGTCAAACATGGAGGTTGGAAGGATAAATATCGATGAGTCATCATCGATTCGCATGGGTGAAGGTAGTGTCTTTGATTTCACATTCAACCCTAGGCAACTACTTCACTCCGTGGCTTTTAGTCTTTCTCTCCATCACTAAGGATGTGGCCATAGATACTAGATATTTCTCAGTCCTTGTCCTCCTATTGCCCGACCTCTTGGTTATCATTTTACTCCTCACAAATCTTTTGAGGTTGGGGAAGTGATCTATGACCTTTATTAAGGGAAGCTTAAGAATCAATTCCTCATTAATGGCTTCCCTAAGGGCAGGATCCAATTTTTTTAAGTCATTTCCATTTTCAATTTTTATGAGTTTTTCTATTTTTTAATTTTTCGATCTTTTTGATATTTTCATTTTTTTGGTGTTTTTAATATGTGAAGAAGTGGAGGGAGAAATTGGAGACTCGAGATCGGAAGGCAAGTGGTTAGTAGAAGAGGGAGGTAGAATGGACTCTAGTTGTACAGAGTGTGTGTTTACTTGTGTCTAATTGGTCTTCAACATCAAATCTACTTATTTCCTCTTCCACTTTTATACCCAGCCTGGAAGAAATTGAGTGCTATATTTCAATGACATTTCTCAACTTGTGACAAATGATTCATTTTTCTCGACGAGTCTAGAAATGTCATCCTCTAAAAAGTTCTCATAACAAATCAAGGGAGAATTATGCATATTTAGAGGATACTACTGAGATATTGAAGTCTCACACTCAACATACCTACACTCTGGTATGTAACGATGGGTCGAGTATGGACCATTCGGATAGCAGATATTAGTCAGAGCCTCATATGGTGGAGTTAATAAAGAAGGGGCTCATATATTGAATTCATGAGTTCAATCCCCTATCTGCGCAGTCTTTCTGAATGGTGGGTATTAGGGCTGGTCAATGTAAGATTGATCACTAAAGTCAATCAAGTATGGGAAATCATGATGTGCACTCCTCTCCATTCGAGATGTTCGATCGACCAAGTTGTACCCTAAGTGAAGTCAGGATGTGTATACATGATTTGTTGACTTGTCCCATCATTCATATAAATAGGTGATGAAGTATGTGAGGGTAGGCAATTCTGCCAGTTACTCGTTTCAACAGTGGCTTGCATATTGAATGGCTCTTTAATTCTAGCAAGCTCTTGAGAATATGGTGAGTCAGCCCAAGATGGATGTGGATCAGAGGTATAAGAAGGTAGGGTAGGTGAGAAATGCAAAAAAGTGGGAAAGTTAGTCGAAGGTCTGACATCATAATCAGGTCGAGGTATAATCGACCACAGGTGAGGGTCTCCCGTGGATGGTTGATGATACATGGAAGAAGGCGAAGATGAACGATATAAGGTCAAGTAAGAATTACTAGAGAGGTTAGGGAATGTGGACTAATATCCTGACATATCGAAGAGGAATGAATGAATGTAAGCTAATCGAGGTATAAAACATGTAAGGATAACGTACACAGACATACACAAAACAAACGCAAGAGGAAATCCCAAATTTACCAACTCTACACATGAGGGCTGTAAAGGTTCGGTCGAATTATCTTGTCAGTTTTAGTTGGTGACGAATTCAAGTTTTGAAAAAAATAACAAGTTGTTAGGTGTCTGTACTTCCCTACAGACTGTCCCAATTCTTACGACTAGTTACACCTACTTTCAGCCAGTATAGGAGTAAGTGCAGATTGTATAAATACGGGTACCTGTTACTTGAGGACGGAGCCTTACATGGTGTTCTATAAACCTTCCACTCTGCTAAAGAAATCTAGATCGTTTACCCGCTACTCGTAAATCCTCACTAAGAAGTAGCTAATCGTTTTTGAATCAGTAGTCTATATGAAAATCCTGGCTTGGCTCTGTCCTGGGTCGTTTCTCTCTCTCTCTCTCTCACTTGCAAGTAAATTCAAACAATGACGGGGTTGCTCTCCTACAAAAAGGGTTAATTTTAGTCAAAAATTTTATCTAGTTCAATTAACAGTCCCGATTTTAGAAATTAGTTGTCATTGTAATTAATCCACACAAGCAGTCACATCTACCATCCAGTCCCAATTCCTTTATAGTAGGTTAGAAAATCTGAGAGAGGGAACCGAAAAAAGCTGATGCGATCGAGAAAACGATGATGAATGCTTGGGTAAGAATACTTATTGTGACTTCCATTTCTCTCTACACGAGGGATGCAATACAAATTGAAGTTTTACATTATATGAAATGCAAGCGAGAAAATCGTTCCGAGACAGACAGTTCTATTAGTGAGTGATGAACAATTTTATTTTGACTAATAGCTCGATGGTCTAAGTGTGTCTCATTAAGTGTGATTTGTGGTCTTATAGAGTACGAGCACAAGTAAAAAAATTGCTCTAAGAGCCGCGAGTGCATGTCCTAGTCTACGTTAAGAAAACCACACAACCACGATGAGGACAATATCCGATCCTGATACAAGCACGAGATTCCAAACAGAATCCACTAGAAATCAAGAAATTAGTACAAATTAATGAAAATGAAAATCTCATTTCAAAAATTTTCTTGGCATCTCAACAGCCTTGCATATGCAAGATATGCAGATGATATGCAGATGAGATGAAGATGACATGCTATGAAAAAATACAAGACCCTTTTTTTAAAAAATGCAAGGATGCAAAAGTAAATAAGAATCCTTTATTTTTATTTTATTATACAACAATTTTTGCAACAATTTTTAGTTTGTAATAATATACATAGTATACAAGTTTTTTTGGGGGTATAAATCCTATTTTACAACAAATTTTACAAAAGTATATTTTACAAGAATTTTACAACTTTTTATACAATTATTATACATATAGTACAAAATTATACAAGTAAAAGTGGTTTTTTCTCAAAATTTACCCACCCCATAATTATTGCATAATATACACAAAATACGTGAAAATACGCGAAAGTACGAGCTATGGGTAAAGTATATATGTAATATATACATGCCCCCTATAATTAGCTGTGCTATGTCCTCAGAGCACGAAAAGCGATGAAAAAGACATAGCTCGTGCTAAGCGTAGGAGAGCTAAAATTACAAAAAAGTATAAAAGTCTCTTCGCCCCCCTATACTTAGGCTCTGACAGCCTAAGTGTAGAAGAAGATCAAAAAATGCGGCGGACGAGGGCAAGAGGGGAAATGGATGAGTATATACAAGGCAGGCATCGGTCCCCCCTATACTTAGGATATGGTCAGCATATGTATAGGAAAGGAGTAAGTATGGGAACCGATGTGATCTGGAGGATGTACAGTGAATAGACACGGGTCACTCTCCCTCCTATACTTAGGATTTGGTTATCCTAAGTATAGTCACAAAATGAAATGATATGGAGCCGGGATGAGTGATTCGAATCACTAGGGAGGGAGGGAGAGAAAGTATATACAAGAAAAGAGTGAGAATTTACAAGGATTAAGAAGGTTTGTGACGAACCTTCTTGCGGACACGAGGAGGTGGATAATGTACATATGTGTCGCTGCCGGAATCGTCCTCAGATGAATAATAAAGAGGTGTAGGGATCATCCAACGAGGGTCGACACACGGCTGCTTGCTTAGATAAGGCTTGAGAATAGTCGAACTGAGCTCACTAATATAAATCACCTTATCCGGACCAGATGAGGACTACTCAGAAAATTCCTTCTCCGGAATGTTGAAGGAAATTTTCTTTGTCGGTTTTCTAGAACCTGAATCATTGAGAGGGAGATGAGAGCGACGCGCCTTGAGAGGTTCGGGGGAACATCTTGAGGAATCAATTCTCGACTTCCTCTCACTAGATAGCCGACTAGAAGAGGGAGCAACCGTGTTTTTATGTGGAGTCAATTTAGTCCAGGATTTTTCCTTTGAAGGTCCAGGACATGGTGTGGTGCTAACCATGGGTTCCTCATCAGACGAGTCACCATATAGATTGTAATATTCTTGAAGGGTCAGCACATGTCTCAGGAAGGTGCTAGTGGTCTCAGTTGGCTTGGCATTATTGGGCTCTTGTGTCGGATCATCAAAATGGTCAAGGCAATATGCAAATAAATATGCAAATACAAGTTTCTAAATACAAATTCAGAAATAGAATTGAAATAACAAAATATTGCAATAAAGATGCTTCTTTAATTACCTAAACTCCAGGGCCTTCTCGCATTTTTTTCCCATCGAAGCGCGTGCACTACACATGGTCACAACTAGCAGGGACGTTGGCGTAGATATGAGAAGATCGAGTGGCAGATGTGCAAATTGCCAAAATCAAACATTTGATGCTCGTGCACTGCCTCGTTAGACTGAAGGGATAATTTGGGTGACCCTTGGGTGTCATTCTATAATTAACCCAAAGGGATGGCATCATGCATATGAGGGGATATTTATGGGGACTCTTCTCCTTCGTTGATGTCGAAAAGCTATGTAGGCCATCGATGAAGGCATGGTGCTCGATGAAGCTCACCGATGAAGGATGACAATTGAGGAACTCCGATGGCTCGAGGCGAAGCTTTGGATAGAGTAGTTCTCTGTTAGTCAGTCGTCCTCACGAGGAGGTCGAGATGATCCAAGCAACACACGCCCCAGAACTCTAGTGGTGCAAGGCGAGGGTGGTTGCCGATGTGGTTCTCCTGCCCGATATGCAGTATCTCGGTGGTGCAAGGGAATGGAGGAGGCGAGGTAGTGGTGAGATGCTATTGGGCACATCGTGTCGAAGGAGCTCTGGAAGTAGAGGAGTGAGGTTGTGGGAAATGCTATGCAATGGAGGTATGATGGATGGTTTTGTGGTGAACGACGATTAGGTAAGTGGATATGAGGGTGGAGATCGTGAGGTCGAAGGCGGATATGACATATGTCGGTGGATGAAGGACTCCAGGCAGATAAGGCAAAGGACAGTGAGGCACATCTGCTGGCTGTGACTGAAGGTGCGCTCTGCCGGTGGTGCAAAGTACGTGGCGGAGGCACGACGTGCGCGGAGGAAGGCGACACATGATGCGCGAGGGCGATGACACAACACATACTAGTGGTTGCGGACGAGTTGTTTTGTTCTTGTGTCACGTGCTTACATGTAGGTGCGAACGGCGATGCAATTGAGTGTGAGACAAAGATGGTGTTGTTGTAGACCAGTGAGGATGGTGGTCCGGTGCAGAGGTGTGACGAAGGGAAAGAAGAATAGAGAAATAAGAAAGAAAAGGAAGAAGAGGAGGAGAAGAGAGATTACCTGTAGCGGATGAAGAATCGCCTGTGAAGGGGAAGCTGGAGGTCCCCTGGTCGTTGCTCGAAGTCGCTGGCGTGCAATGAGTAGGGAGGCTACGTGGAGCACCTGCAACAAGGGGAGGTTTCCCTTGTATCTCGTTGAGGAGGTTATCCTTCACTTGTCTTTGCTCAACCCACCTCATATTGTTGTCATCTGTCAAGGCGTTCTTGGGAGCTCGAACCTTCAGATGGGTTTCTCCCAGGAATGGTGGATGGGATGCGATGAGGGTGTCGTTGTGATATATAGGTCGCTGGTAGGCATCGAGGTGGAAGTGGGCGACGCGAGAAAGGTGAGTGGGAGAGAGTGTGCGTGAGATGGACGTAGGCTGCATGGGATGGCAGGAGAGAAGAGAGAGAGAGAGTGAGGAGAAGAGAAAGAAAAGGAGAGAGAGAGGAGAGGAGATGGTGCAGGTCTGCGGGGAGCGGTTTGGAAGTATGAGGTAGAGAGAGAGGGTGCGAGAGGGAAACACAGGAGAGAAGGAGGGGGAACGTGCATGGGGTGTGTGGGGCTGCGGTTAGCAAGGAGAGAGGAAATGATGGAGAGAGGTGGGAAGAGAGAGAAAGAAGAGGAGATTTAGTACGTGAGAGAGGAGTGTGTGAATGGGATAGGCGTGCATGGGTGATAAAAATGGGGAGGGGAGAGAGAAAAAGAGAAGATAGAGAAATGAAGAAGAGAGAGAAGTGGGTGAGAGGTGCCACATGGCGCGTAGGGGATAATTGAAGTAATAAAAATAAAAAATAATTAATTAAATAAATAATTAAAATAAATAATTAAAGTAATAAATAAAATAAGTAAAATAACTTAACAATTTAAAAAGAAATGGGGGCGACACGTGGCGGCTCTAAGAGCTGCTACGTGTCACTCCCAATCCCAAAAAAGTGAAAATTAAATCAAAAAAATAAAAAGAAATAATAAATAGGCTCAAATCAAAAAGTGGTCGACACAAAAGTTGCTTGTCTCAACAAGATCTACAACTTTTTGAAGGACCTAAAATCAAAAGAAATCATCTATACAAAAAATATTTGTGGGGGTATCTTATATGTATAAAATACCATATTTTTATCTTTTGTAGTTTCTTTATCATTTTTAAGCAACAGAAAAATCAAAATAAAATTGGAAAAATATGAAAGGAATATTTACAACTTAATCTATTTTTTTATTTTTAATAATTAAGAAAATAAGAAGATAAAATAAAGGGTAGTTTGGTCAATATGTACAATATAGAATAGGAGCCGAAAACCCAACTTTCACATATGAACTCTGATTTTTTGTGAAATTGGTCTTGTTTTGAATGTCTTTGAATGTATATTAATTTAAAAGTGAGTAGACCTAAATCAGACACTTTATAAGAGATATGTGCATTTATGTCATCTATCTGAGAATTAGGCTTTGGGTTTATTTGTCAACATTACAAGTTCGTATTTTTTGATATATTCCCTTTATTAGTGTTAGTAACATATACACTATATAGTTGATTTTATTGGATTTAGAGTTAGTGAAAACTAGATAAAAGGGAAAATATGGTAATATACATGTGATATTTACAATGGAAGTTTTGCTTCTTATTTCATGCAAATATGAGTGATAAGATGCTAACATTAATTCTAAATTCATGAATACGAATAATGAACACTAAGTGATAAAATGATGCTAATTACTCAGGAACAAAGCTCTATTTTCAACTTCTAGAGTGATCAGTCACAGATTCATCAAACCCCTATACTTAAACATTGCTCGTCCATAAGCAACTAAAATGGAATGCAAAAGTGGAATGATTTTGGGTTCCATATCAAGGTCTTGAATAAAAGATGAAAATGGAGTTCGACTTGACCTTTGGATTGATAATTTAGCAGAATCTTATTGGGAATTGAATTTAAGACCTAACAACCTTAAAGTTTCACAAGTCTCTATTCAAGTCACCTCAACAGTCAGTCAGAACAGATCCTCATATGCAAAATCTTATGACTATGAATCTTACTTGTATTGTGTAAGTGAAATATAACTCTCCACATCAAAAATGGCAAAGAAGCAACCTCCCCTAACAAGGTAATTGTAATTCCCCTGTCTAGCAACTCTTTCCTCGAGGAGCGGGGTATTCCCTTCTAAGTTCAAGTGCAACCAGCTCAAGAAGAGGGATATAGAAGAGAATGGATTGTGACCAGTGTAGTCACATATTCGTGGAGCTTGACCAGTATAGCCAAGTCTCCAGCTACAAGATTCATTGATATGAGAATTTGAAGCATATGCATTGCAAATATACACTCCTATAGACATTTTATTTTCAATCAGGCATGTCCCATTTTTTGGAGTTTTTATTTCTTTTTTTATATTTTTTAACTGTATACAAGGTGCGACATGTACATCAAGAGTGATCTAGTATACTATCCCTCTTTTGAAGCATCATTGCAACTCACAACATCCCGTCGTTAGACGTCAACACCACTAGACTAGGTTGAGATGCACTACCCTCCCTAGAGGAGGACGGATGTTTCCACCCATGTGCTACTCCAAGCCAAAGAATTCTACCTCCTCACCACCTCGTCAATGAAGAGCTACGTGCATGAAGCTTGTCCAAGTTAGGTCATTATCTAAAAGAATCGTGTTTGTGTGTGTGTGTGTGTGTATGAAATACTCCACCTAGACCAATCAAGATGACATGTGAACATAGACTTGTAGACTTCAAGAATTAAGTTGCTTTATCTGAAAGTCTTAACTCCAATTCCTATAAGGTTCCTCTAAAATTAGGTAGATTAAGGTCAACTCAAATCCATCCCCGACATCTATTCATAACTTGGTTCAGATCCCATTAACTTTTCACTTTGCATATTCTTGATGTGCGGATGAAATGCAGATGACATGCAACATAGATGAATGAAGTGCAAGACACAATTTTTTTTGAATGCAAGGATGATATGCAGAGTAAATAAGAAGCCTCATTTTTTTCAAAAATCCGGTATACCTCCTATTTTGCAACAAATTTTCACAAAAGTATTATTTACAATAATTTAAAACTTTATACAAATTATACAACAGAGAAGTATACAAAAAGTTTTTTTCTCATAATTTTAACGCACCCCATAATTATTGTATATACAAAAATACATGAAAGTATGATCTATGGGTAAAGTATATATGTAATATATACATGCCCCCTATACTTATCATGTGATATGTCCTCATATCACACGAAGCGAAGAAAAGACATAGCTCATGCTAAGCGTAGGAGAGTTAAAATAACAAAAAGTATATAAGACGACTCATCCCCCTCTATACTTAGGCTCTATTCAGCCTTAGTATAGAAGTAGATAAAAAATGGGGTGATCGAGGTCGAGAAGATAAATGGGTGTGTGTGTGTGTGTGTATAGGGCGAGCACCAATCCCCCCTATACTTAGGCTTTGGTCAGTCTAAGTATAGGATAGAAGTGAGCGTGAGAACCGATGTGATCTGTAGAATATACAAAGAATGGTGAAGAGACTCGGGTCACTCTCCCCCTATACTTAGGATCTGGTCATCTAAGTATAACCATAGAATGAAACGATTTGGTGTCTGGGAAAGTGATAGGAATCACTGGAGAGGAAGGGTAATAAAAGAAAAAATCTATACAAGGAGGAGCGAGAATATACGAGGATCAAGAAGGTTCGAGTCTTCTTTAGGTACGATGTCCCCTCTCCTCTTGCTGTGGATTCCACGCTATTCGAACCTATACGTTTGAATATGTAGAGCCTTGGCAAATTTTGTTGTATGATTTATAAGTAACGATCCATGTCTTGCTATGCAAATCTAAATCAATGATATTCATAAGTCACTGATTTTGGATCGTAGTACCATATCCCCCAGATCATATATGGTTTAGATCAGTGAGCAAAGATACAATGATTACGAATGGTCATATATGTATATCTTTTCAATGTATTAGGGTTTAGTACAGATCCAGGATAATGATAATGTGATCTAAGCAAAAAAAAATCCGATTTGCAGTCTTACAGATCGATGAGTTCGCATTCATATTTTGCACTTTCATTTTGGCTTAGTCATACCATTTAAGGGTGAATTCCTAGAACTCTCGCATGGCATTAGGTGTTGTATGCATATGCATGTTCATATGTCACGAATGAAATCCAAGAATACTTGATTCCTAATTTCTGGGTATCATTTGGACAAAAATTGTTTATCTGTTATAAAACTGGCAACTGATCTTTGACGAGTCGGTGCAGGCGTCGTACCTATTAATTTGTTGGTGCGCTGAATTGCATATAATCTCTACTATATTTTTATCCTGTGAGATTGCTGCAGGTGTGCCTAGTTATAGTATGGTTATAACCTTTGGTTGCCTTCCTATGGATTGAAATGACAAAACTTATAGTCTGATCTTAGATAGCAATGGTTCAGGGGTTGCATCAAGTACCCCAAGCTACATAGGGGTACTCTGCATTTGTATCTAAATGGGATTAAGCCATTTTCTTACTACAGGTTTAAAGATTTTTAGCAGTGCATGAATTTGTAATACACTCCATCCAAATATGGAATTAGAATTTCCGGAACTTTAATTACCATTCGTTATCTTCCTCTACCCAACTTCTTGATCTCCCCACTCTCTTCTAAGATGCCATATTTGTGGTATCAACTAAGAATTTATACTGATGTGCATTATATCCCTGTTCGTTCTATTTTTAAGTACATTGAGATTAGATTCTAGTCTAATTTTCTTACGAAACTCTGATCCTTATATCTGTTGTGCCAATTTCCAGACTATAATTCTGTCTCTCATTAGTTTAAATTGTTTACATCTGTGTTCAGTTGATATCTAAATTCTTATGGTAGAATGAATGTTAGATTGTTCTTTTGATAGAGCAAATTACCCCAAATATACAAAGTGCTTAATACGTGCTCGAACATGAAAAAAAATGCGGGAAATAATAGACAAAAACAAACTTATAGTCCACGAGTACCACCATTCAAAATCTAAATCTACTATCATATGCTAGGAGTCAATGCTATTTTTGCATTGATGAGCTCAAATGTCAAATCATCCAATGACAATTGTGTTATAGTTGAAAACTTAGCAGTTAAGAACGTGGATTCTTTGAGAGCATGGACTGAATGGGATTAGTGTAGAAGATACTCTGTCAAGATGTACTAACAAATTCAAAGAAGACATGGATAATCCTTTGAGATTTGTATATTTACACATGTGCCCAATGAACGCCTTTCCCGTTGGATTCTTATGAAATAGTGATGTGATCTTCATAGCATATGGGTAGTGGAGTAGTTGCCACCAAGGGAGGGGCATGCACCCTTGGGGCCCCGGGTAGAAGCCTAGACGACCGCGATCCCAGCTGCTATTGTAGCTGCGATGGTTGGGGGACATGTTGCTTGGCACATCGAGGTGCTGATCTGACGGTGTTGGCCTCGGCACTTGTGTGTTTTAGCCCGGTGCTCGAGCGCGGGCCAAGTAGTCGTGGTTGGTCGGCTAGTGTTTCGCTTGTCACTTAGAGTTATCGCTCGTGTACGGGCCAATGTAGGCCACATTGGTCGGTATTCCGAGTGGAAGCGCTAAGAGGGGAGTTCCGGGAAAATGTGGTTAATGAAGTTGGTGATGGGACGCGAATCTCCTGTGTATAAGGAGGATCGAATTCTCGCGATGAATTGCGGGTTGGAATCTAATTTGTGAATCGGAAGTATCATTGGGAAGTGGAGCTAAGTGGACGTGTTGGGAACTTAGTTAGGATGCATTATACCCCACCGCATGCCTACGGAGGCACCCCAACCCTAAGGTGTTTTCTTTTACCTTAGAGTCATAGTGTGAGGTCTTATCTAGACCAAGACCACAGACTATCCACGAAGCTTGGTTATTCATATCCATATCCAGATCAAATAATAAAAGTAAAAAATGTAATTCTTTGTGAGATCAATTACCCTGTTTCTTTCTCTTTTGCACACATTTATCCTGCATTTTTTGTTGTGTAGTTGTTTAAATCGTATTGGACAACTTTGCTCATAACGTACCTACGTGTGGATCCGCAGGTTCGCAGCTGTGATTGTTGGAGGCACCGCCACTTTTTGTGCAGCGTCACGACGCTTTTTGTGGTATAGTTGTCAGTAGTTTTACTATCCTTCTTTACTTGTATCATTTTTGTTGAGAGACATGGCATGTAATATGTATAATTGTGGACATGTTATTTATGCTTACATGTATATTTTGTGGACATGGAATGATCAATGAAATGTGATTATGAACAGGTCATGAATGGAAAAAAAAGAAAATTTATATATTTCAGTAAATTGTGTTATTTCTCCTGCTTATGTGTATGTCGTTAATATTCGAATGTGGAATATATGTGCGTGGATTGGTTTGCCGAGTACCCGGATCCTAGGGGCGTCACAGATTGGTATCAGAGCCGTGGTACTCCATTCCCTTCCATGTATATTATTCATTATTGGTATTCGAATATTGGATAGTGTTGAAGTTTTCTGACCCAACATGAATCCATAGGAGAATAACACGATTTCAACCATGTCCACATGTCTCTCATAATGTCTCTCTAAAAAAAAGCAAGTACTAATGTCTTAGTTCTTTATGCAGAACCATGCCGCCACGCGTAGACCAGGATGTGGCACAGCAGTTGGCTCTCCTTGCACAGGCGATGCAAGGGATCCAACAGCGCCAAGAGGCACTTGAGCAACGACTCCAGCAGCAGGACTCCTCCTCCTACCGTCCCTCTCACGATGGGGAGGAGAGCGTCGACTTGTCGTTATCTATGGATCCTGAGCGGCCAGAGGATACAGATGCCTTGCAGAAGCATCAGAGCACTTACGCAGCGTACCAACGGGCGGCGGTACCAAAGTTCTTCGGCACTACCACCCCTGACGATGCAGAGCTTTGGATGTCAGAGGTGTCCAAGGTTCTGAGGATGATACATGCACCCGAGGATACTTGGGTATCTTTTGCTGAGTACTCTCTTGCTGGGTATGCTGAGCGGTGGTGGAATGCCACCAAGGAGCACTTGACCGAGCCCATCACTTGGGAGATCTTCTTTGACGAGTTCCGTGCAGAGTTCTACCCGGACCATTGGGTGGAGGATCAGAGGAGAGAGTTTGCTGAACTGACACAGGGGTCGATGACGACCCAAGAGTACATGATACGATACACAGAGTTGTCTCACCATTCCCCTGCTACGACTGCTTACCCTCAGGAGAACTTGCAGAAGTTCATCCGAGGGATGCGTGAGGAGGTTCAGGACAGACTTTCCACCTTGGACCTTACCTCCATTAAGGAGGTTACTGCGAAGGCGACAAAGTGGGAAGCTACACAACGTTGATTGCATGGGGGTCAGTCGCAGTTACCTCCACCCCAGCCTAGCCGAGTTGCGCGTCGGGACTTCTCTCGGTTCCGTAGAGACTGTCGCCACCACCCGACAGCGGCGACACCATCCACTAGCAGGTTCGCACCATCGCCTACCTTGGGACAAGCCTTGGCAGGACGAAGTTCAGTTTCTTCTCATCCCCCTACGCAGACACAAAGCCGTGGACTTGGGGGTGACAGTTCCGCTTTTGGTGGGAGATTCTCACAGGCAGACAGTCGTACTTGCTACCTTTGTAGACAGCCGGGCCACTTCAAGGCCCAATGCCCTTTGTGTACTAGTAGCGTAGGCGCGCAACAGCAACAGAGTGGAAGACCAACTGGGTCTTCCAGCCAGTTTCAGAGATCAGGATCCCGTCGAGAAGGACGTGACTTCCAGCGAGCCCCACAGCAGACAGTTAGTGTTGCAGGATCTAGTACACCACGACGAGGACAGCTGAATGCCGTAACGCAAGAGCATGCCCACGCTTCTGGATCGGTCGTCAAAGGTATGATTTCAGCTCATGGGACGTCTTTACATGCACTGTTTGATTCAGGGGCTACACATTCCTTCCTTGCACATCATATGGTGCCCACATTGGGTAAGTCAGTGATGGAGGTTACTTCCCCGTACTACATCAAGGGTCCGGGGGGCCAATTGTTCATTATCCGCCAGGCAGTGAAGGATGTGTGTGTACAAATAGGTGGACATGAGATGCTTGCATTCTTGTTGTTGATACAGTTAGAGGATTTTGATATCATCCTGGGCATGGACTGGTTAGAGAGGCGCCATGCGTGCCTGGACTGTTTTGGGAAGACGGTGGTCTTCCACTTACCTGGAGTGCCTCCATTCCAGTTCGATGGGTGCTTATATGAGGGTGGGATTGAGTGTATCTCTGCCTTGAGGGCACAACAGTTTCTTACCCAAGGTTGCGAAGGCTACCTTGCCTACGTGGTAGACTCAGCGACACAGGATCAGATGATGGAGGATGTCAGAATTGTGCATGAGTTCCCTGATGTATTTCCAGATGAACTGTCTGGATTACCGCCAGTACGAGAGATAGAGTTTGAGATCACGCTATTGTCAGATACACAACCGATTTCTATCCCTCCATACAGGTTGGCCCCAGCTGAGCTCAAGGAGCTCAAGGTACAGTTGCAGGAGCTATTGGAGAAGGGTTTCATCCACCCCAGTACGTCACCATGGGGGGCCCCGGTCCTGTTCGTAAGGAAGAAGGATGGATCCCTAAGGCTATGCATAGACTACAGACAATTGAACAAGAGAACGGTCAAGAACCGTTACCCACTCCCCAGGATAGATGATCTATTTGACCAGTTGCAGGGAGCAGCAGTGTTCTCTAAGATTGACCTGCGATCGGGTTATCATCCATTGAGGATCAAGGAAGCCGATGTAATGAAGTCTGCATTCCGCACCAGATATGACCACTATGAGTTCTTGGTAATGCCATTTGGACTCACGAATGCACCTGCCGTATTCATGGATTTGATGAACCGGGTCTTTCGTCCGCATCTAGACAGATTTGTGATTGTGTTCATTGATGATGTTCTAGTCTACTCTCATGATGAATACGAGCATGAGTCCCATCTCCGCGCCGTACTAGAGACGCTCCGAGAGCACCAGTTATATGCCAAATACAGCAAGTGCGAGTTTTGGCTTTCTGAGGTGGCGTTTCTTGGCCACGTGGTTTCTGGAGTGGGGGTGTCAGTTGACCCCGCCAAGATAGAGGCAGTGGTGTCTTGGGAGCGACCCAAGACGGTTACAGAGATTCGCAGCTTCCTTGGCCTCGCTGGGTACTACATGAGGTTTGTTAGAGGGTTCTCCCAGTTGGCTCTACCCCTCACCCGGTTGACGCAAAAGGATGTGCCATTTGTCTGGAGTGACAAATGTGAGCTGAGTTTTCGAACGTTGAAGGAGCGATTGACTTCTGTGCCCATCCTCACCCTTCCTTCTGGTATCTTAGATTTCACCGTGTACACGGATGCTTCCAAGGAAGGCTTGGGTGCAGTGTTAATGCAACGTGGACAGGTTGTGGCATACGCATCACGACAGCTGAAGAACCATGAACGCAACTACCCCACTCATGACTTGGAGTTGGCGGCCGTAGTCTTTGCATTAAAGATATGGCGTCACTATTTGTATGGGGTGACATTTGAGATCTTCACAGACCACAAGAGCCTCAAATACATTTTTGATCAGAAGGAGCTAAATATGAGGCAAAGGCGGTGGATGGAACTGCTAAAAGATTATGATTGTACCATCTCCTACCATCCTGGCAAGGGAAATGTGGTAGCAGATGCCTTGAGTAGGCGACCATACGTTGAGGGTTCGGCAGCCTGGTTGCAGACTTGGGATGTGCTCACTGCACTTAGTGAGTGGCATCCATTTGAGGGCACATCCGATGCAGTGACAGTGCCAGCCAAGTATCACAGCTTGTGGGATAGGATCGTTCAAGGGCAACAGACAGATCAGAGGATCCAAGACTTGTACCATAGATGCTTGAAAGATGAATTCGACGGATTTCGAGTCCGTGAATCCATCGTATGGAAGGGGGACCGTGTGTGTGTACCAGATGACAAGGAGTTGAGGAGAGAGATCCTGGATGAGGCGCATAGCTCAAGACTTTCCATACACCCAGGTGGCACCAAGATGTACAGGGACCTCCACCAACACTTTTGGTGGGAAGGCATGAAGAAGGACATAGCCGAACATGTTAGCAGGTGTCTTACTTGTCAGATGGTGAAGGCAGAACACCAAAGGCCTCCTGGGTTACTGCAGCCTCTTCCCATTCCGGTGTGGAAATGGGAGAGCATCTCCATGGATTTTGTCACATCATTGCCGCGTACCCCTGGAGGGCATGATGCGATATGGGTCATCGTTGACCGGTTGACCAAGTCAGCACATTTCATCCCGGTCAACATGACATATACACCAGTGCAACTAGCCAAGTTATATGTTCAGCACATCATTCGGTTGCATGGGATACCCAAGGAAGTAGTGTCAGATAGAGATTCCCGTTTCACATCACACTACTGGGGAGAGTTCATGAGAGCCTTGAAGACGGAGCTACACATGAGTTCAGCCTACCATCCACAGACAGATGGGCAGTCTGAGAGGACCATTCAAACCTTGGAGGATCTACTACGAGCCTGTGCGGTTGAGTGGAAGGGATCTTGGAAGGATCACCTCCCACTAGTTGAGTTCACATACAACAATAGCTACCATGCCAGTATAGGCATGGCACCATTTGAGGCATTGTATGGGAGGCGGTGTACCACTCCTTTGTGTTGGCAGCAGGTGGGTGACAACACCATGTTCACCACTCAGATCATTGAAGAGACCTCCAGGGTGGTGGAGGCTGCTAGGAGGAAATTGCTGACTGCACAGAGCCGTCAGAAGAGTTACGCCGACCGACGGCGTAGAGACCTTGAGTTTCAGGTATGTTGCAGTATATTCATGCCCTGATGGGTATAATTCTTAGGCAGTCCTGTGTATCTAAAGCATTTTTCCACAGGTCGGAGACTTCGTGTTCTTACGCGTGTCCCCAACGAGGGGCGTACAACGTTTCGGTGCAAAAGGCAAGCTAGCACCGCGTTTTGTGGGACCATTCGAGATTTTGGCCCGTGTGGGGAAAGTAGCCTACAGGGTAGCCCTTCCCCCACACCTCGAGGGCATCCATGACGTATTCCACGTGTCGAGTCTCAGAAAGTACATCCGAGATCCTCGACATGTGATCAGCTACGAGGACTTGACGGTGGAGCCAAACTTATCCTTCCCAGAAGAGCCGGTGCAGATTTTGGACCACGCGGTCAAGAAGTTGAGGCGGAAGGAGATCTCTTTGGTCAAGGTTCTGTGGCGAAGTCAAGACGTTGAGGAAGCAACGTGGGAACCTGAGGCGGACATGAGGGAGAAATACCCTCAACTGTTCACAGGTACGAAACTGAAGCCGTAGTCCAGTTCTTTTGTGATTTTTATGGGCTTCGCTCTCTTTGAGATTTTTATGGGCTCATTCCTCGGTGAGGCTTGGACACAAAAGGGTTCGAGCATTGAAATCAACTAGAGTCCTATTAAGTCTCGGGGACGAGACTTCCTTTGAGATTTTTATGGTGTGAAACCCCCGAAACCCGAACAGGGACTAAAATGCAAATCTTGACTGAGTCTGGACTTAATTGCAAAATCTGTACTCTCCCAGTGATCAAAAAATTCGAGTAAGGAGTCCATTGCATAGGGCTCGTCGATAGCTTTCCAACGAGTCCAAGAACGTTAAGATCCGACTTCGGGAGCCCGAGTTATGGTCATTTTAGCGAGGAGGGGTCAGGGTCCTATTCGGATCCGAACCCGGATCCGAATCCGGGGTTTCCCCTTAAACCCCAGCCCTCCCCTCGCCCAAATCGCCCAACACCTCTTCCTTCGACCTCCAGCCCTTCATTCCTCCATTCCTCTTCCTTCTCCTTCACCAAGGGTCGCCGGAGCGTCACAGATCGACGATCCGAAGTCCAGATCGTGTCGAGAAGGTCCGGCTCACCCTCGTGTGCGGTTTCCGTCGCGAACAAAGCGGTGTTCTTCACCGACATAGAAATCGAGGTTCGAGTCTTCTTTAGGTACGATGTCCCCTCTCCTCTTGCTGTGGATTCCACGCTATGCGAACCTATACATTTGAATATGTAGAGCCTTGGCAAATTTTGTTGTATGATTTATAAGTAACGATCCACGTCTTGCTGTGCAAATCTAAATAAATGATATTCATAAGTCACTGATTTTGGATCGTAGTACCATATCCCCCAGATCATATATGGTTTAGATCAGTGAGCAAAGATACAGTGATTACGAATGGTCATATATGTATATCTTTTCAATGTATTACGGTTTAGTACAGATCCAGGATAATGATAATGTGATCTAAGCAAAAAAAATCCGATTTGCAGTCTTACAGATCGATGAGTTCGCATTCATATTTTGCCCTTTCATTTTGGCTTAGTCATACCATTTAAGGGTGAATTCCTAGAACTCTCGCATGGCATTAGGTGTTGTATGCATATGCATGTTCATATGTCACGAATGAAATCCAAGAATACTTGATTCCTAATTTCTGGGTATCATTTGGACAAAAATTGTTTATCTGTTATAAAACTGGCAACTGATCTTTGACGAGTCGGTGCAGGCATCGTACCTATTAATTTGTTGGTGCGCTGAATTGCATATAATCTCTACTATATTTTTATCCTGTGAGATTGCTGCAGGTGTGCCTAGTTATAGTATGGTTATAACCTTTGGTTGCCTTCCTATGGATTGAAATGACAAAACTTATAGTCTGATCTTGGATAGCAATGGTTCAGGGGTTGCATCAAGTATCCCAAGCTACATAGGGGTACTTTGCATTTGTATCTAAATGGGATTAAGCTATTTTCTTACTACAGGTTTTAAGATTTTTAGCAGTGCATGAATTTGTAATACACTCCATCCAAATATGGAATTAGAATTTCCGGAACTTTAATTACCATTCGTTATCTTCCTCTACCCAACTTCTTGATCTCCCCACTCTCTTCTAAGATGCCATATTTGTGGTATCAACTAAGAATTTATACTGATGTGCATTATATCCCTGTTCGTTCTATTTTTAAGTACATTGAGATTAGATTCTAGTCTAATTTTCTTACGAAACTCTGATCCTTATATCTGTTGTGCCAATTTCCAGACTATAATTCTGTCTCTCATTAGTTTAAATTGTTTACATCTGTGTTCAGTTGATATCTAAATTCTTATGGTAGAACGAATGTTAGATTGTTCTTTTGATAGAGCAAATTACCCCAAATATACAAAGTGCTTAATACGTGCTCGAACATGAAAAAAAATGCGGGAAATAATAGACAAAAACAAACTTATAGTCCACGAGTACCACCATTCAAAATCTAAATCTACTGTCATATGCTAGGAGTCAATGCTATTTTTGCATTGATGAGCTCAAATGTCAAATCATCCAATGACAATTGTGTTATAGTTGAAAACTTAGCAGTTAAGAACGTGGATTCTTTGAGAGCATGGACTGAATGGGATTAGTGTAGAAGATACTCTGTCAAGATGTACTAACAAATTCAAAGAAGACATGGATAATCCTTTGAGATTTGTATATTTACACATGTGCCCAATGAACGCCTTTCCCGTTGGATTCTTATCGATGAAATAGTGATGTGATCTTCATAGCATATGGGTAGTGGAGTAGTTGCCACCAAGGGAGGGGCATGCACCCTTGGGGCCCCGGGTAGAAGCCTAGATGACCGCGATCCCAACTGCTATTGTAGCTGCGATGGTTGGGGGACATGTTGCTTGGCACATCGAGGTGCTGATCTGACGGTGTTGGCCTCGGCACTTGTGTGTTTTAGCCCGGTGCTCGAGCGCGGGCCAAGTAGTCGTGGTTGGTCGGCTAGTGTTTCGCTTGTCACTTAGAGTTATCACTCGTATACAGGCCAATGTAGGCCACATTGGTCAGTATTCTGAGTGGAAGCGCTAAGAGGGGAGTTCCGGGAAAATGTGGTTAATGAAGTTGGTGATGGGACGTGAATCTCCTGTGTATAAGGAGGATCGAATTCTCGCGATGAATTGCAGGTTGGAATCTAATTTGCGAATCGAAAGTATCATTGGGAAGTGGAGCTAAGTGGACGTGTTGGGAACTTAGTTAGGATGCATTATACCCCACCGCATGCCTACGGAGGCACCCCAACCCTAAGGTGTTTTCTTTTACCTTAGAGTCATAGTGTGAGGTCTCATATAGACCAAGACCACAGGCTATCCACGAAGCTTGGTTATTCGTATCCATATCCAGATCAAATAATAAAAGTAAAAAATGTAATTCTTTGTGAGATCAATTACCCTGTTTCTTTCTCTTTTGCACACATTTATCCTGCATTTCTTGTTGTGTAGTTGTTTAAATCGTATTGGGCAACTTTGCTCATAACGTACCTACGTGTGGATCCGCAGGTTCGCAGCTGTGATTGTTGGAGGCACCACCACTTTTTGTGCAGCGTCACGACACTTTTTGTGGTATAGTTGTCAGTAGTTTTACTATCCTTCTTTACTTGTATCATTTTTGTTGAGAGACATGGCATGTAATATGTATAATTGTGGACATGTTGTTTATGCTTACATGTATATTTTGTGGACATGGAATGATCAATGAAATGTGATTATGAACAGGTCATGAATGGAAAAAAAAAGAAAATTTATATATTTCAGTAAATTGTGTTATTTCTCCTGCTTATGTATATGTCGTTTGTATTCGAATGTGGAATGTATGTGTGCGGATTGGTTTGCCGAGTACCCGGATCCTAGGGGCGTCACACCCAAAGAATTAAGTCAAAAGACATGAAGAGTCTTAGTTCCAATGCCTAATAAAGTCCCTTTAGAATTAAGTGGATTAGGGCTTAAACTAAGCTCCATAATTCAGATTTAGATCTATTCGGTTCAATAATCAAACTTATTCTGAAAAATGCTAATGAATATAATAAATTTTTTATAAACTAAAATTTTCAGATTTAAACTTTTTATGTAATTTTTAGGAATTTTATAAAATTTTACTGAATTTTAAAACATCTATTTTTTTGAGATTTGTTTGAAAGAGTTAGTGAATTGAATTAATTACACGAATTTACAAGAATTATGTACATTTTACAAAGAATTTTATACACATTTTATATATACAAGTTTATACATATTTTATACAAGTTATAACAAAAGAATTTTATTTACAAATTTTTATATAATTACGAATTTTATCCAAGTAATTTTCAAAACTTTGTATATATAATCTTTAAAACATCCTTTTTTATAACAAATCATATTTACAGTACTCTATCGACTTTCAAAAATACAAAATATATACCCATACTTTTTAAGCCATATTATTGAAAATACAATAAAGTACAAGTTATGCCTTCTACGGTATATTTGGAATATATATACTACAACCTTATACTTAGCGTGAACTATGTCCTCATAGTGACAAAAAAAGCAACAAAGGAAGAAATAACTCAGGCTAAGTATAGATCGGTAAAAGAATGCTATACTATAATGACTCAAAGAATAATGAATAGAAGAATAGAAATCAATCGCCCCCTCTATACTTAGGATCAAATAATCCTAAGGATAGAAGTCTCAAAATGAAGATGACAGAGATTAAGAGAATGTACACTACCAACGACTCGGTTTATACCCCCTACACTTAGGATAAAATATCCTTAAATGTGGAGAAGAATAACAACAATTTAGGGACAAGAGAGAGATAATACGATACACAAGCAATATTGCCCCCTATACGTAAGGTAAAGTACACCCTAAGTATTAGCAACAACAAGGGTTATAGAACATAATGATATGAACAACACAATGTGTACACCCCCTATACTTAAGATAAAGTACATCCTAAGTATAACAAAAAGCCTAAGCGAGACCTAGGGGTGTAAGACAAACGAAAGGAAGAATGAATGAATAAAATGGAAAACATGTATATGCAAGGTGAAAAGAATGAATAAATCAAAACGTGAAACTCAGGTATGAGATGCAGAATGTGAACAATGAAAAATACATTTCATACAAAATGAATGGGGTCAACCTCAATGGTCGGCGACTCATGATCAAGAAATGGTTTCAGATGCTGACCATTGACTCGAAAGGTGGACTCATAAGACAAATTAGATATGTTGATGCAACTGTTGTTAAACACATTTTGCCCCATATAATGGCCTTTCCACTTGCTCTGAAGTTTCCCTGGAAATAACTTGAGTCTCGCTTCGAAGAGCCAAACTCTCTGATCAGACTCAAACTGCTTATGGTTGATGTGTGCATCATGCAATTCTTTCATCCGCTCCTTATAATGTAGGCTACTTTGAAAGTCTCGTCTCTCAATTCCTCCAAGGCTTCCAACTCTGTCTGGCTCTAATCTCTCACATCTTCTAAACCAAAGATTACTTCTTTCACTACCCACCATGAACTATGCTCGATCCCAACAGGTTAGTGGCATGGCTTGCCATAAATGAGCAGAAAGGGAGATGTACCCAATGGTATCTTGAAGTATGTTCTATATGCCCAAGGAATTGAGTCCAAAAGCTGTGATCTATTCTTTTGGTCTAGGCAAATAACCTTCTGCAAGATCGTCTTAACCTCCCTATTAGAAACCTTGGCTAGACCATTCGTCTGAGGGTGATATGGAGTAGCAACTCAATGGTCAATACCGAACTTGACAGAAAGCCCTTACCTTGTCATTGATGAAGTGAATACTCCTATCTGAAATAAGAACTCGAGGGACCCTGAACCATGAAATGATATGCTTCCTTAGGAACTTGCAAACTGTGTTTTCATCAACGACTCGGGCATGAATAGCCTCAACCCAACGACTCATATAATCTACAACTAATAGAACGAATCCTTGACTCTTAGGGAACGAGCCCATAAAGTCGATACCCCATCCATCAAAAACCTCATAGAAGTGAATCAACTGCACCGACATCATATCTTTATGTCCACAAGTGCCCTTCCTATGATAGTCATTATATCTCTTTATGAATGCATGAGCATCCGCAAAGAGAGTAGGCCATCAAAGACCGTATTGAAGCACCTTCTGTGACGTCCTCTTCTTAGAATGGTGTCCTCTAGCTTATAATTTATGGCAATACATGAGGACATTATGGTATCCCTCATGAGGAATATAACAACGTCAGACACAATCCGTTCCTTCATGGTAAATGTCGGATCCCCTCAATGGTAAGACTAGGCTTTCTCAAGGAAAGTCTCAAATCTCTGTTTGGACCAACATTGTGGGACTTTCTTGGCAACAAGAAAGTGTACAATGTCAACGTACCATGGGATTGAGGTGAACGCAAGAATCGCCTCATCTAGAAAAGTTTCAGTGATAGGTGTATCAAACTCAAAGGTCTTGGGTAGCTCTAATCGGGAGAGGTGATCCGCCACCACATTATTGACTCTAGGTTTATCCTTAATCTTAATATCAATCTCCTAGAGTAGAAGGAACCATCTGGTAATACATGGATTTTAATCCTTCTTATCCATAAGGTACCTGATGGATGTGTGCTCAATGAAAATGGTAACCTTAGATCCTAAAATGTGGGACCTAAATTTATCTAAGGCAAATACTACAACTTGCATTTCTTTCTCTATAACAATGTAATTCTGCTGGGCAGAATACAAAGTATTGCTAGCTTAGTGTATGGCGTATGAAAGACCATCCCTACTCTATCTTAAAATAACCCCAACGGCAAAATCGGAGGCAACCGTCATGATCTCAAATGGGAGAGACCAATCGGGTGGTTGAAGGACATGAGCCTCTACAACCATGCTCATGAGAGTCTTAAAAGCTAAAAGTTACTTATCATAAATAATAAACTCGGTATATTTCTCTAAAATATCATATAACGATCGAGTAATCTTACTGAAGTCTCGAATGAAATGTCGATAGAAATCGACATGCCCCATAAAAGACCGTAACTGCTTCAAATTGGGCGGTGGATTGAGCTTCTTGATGATATCCACCTTGGTCGGATCAACCTCCATACCTTTGATGGAGATGATATGACCAAGGACCATCCCCTGACTCATCATAAAATGACTCTTCTCCCAAAAAAGAACAAGGTTAACCTCAATGCACATCTGAAGAACATGGTCAAGGCTAGAAAGACATGAATCAAAATCATCACCAAAGATCGAAAAAATCATCCATGAAGACCTCAAAGAAGTTGTCCTCCATGTCCGCAAAGATAGAAAGCATGCGGCATTGGAAAGTAGCCAAGGCATTAGATAATCCAGACGTCATCTATCTAAAAGCATACGTTCTGAGTGGACATGTGAACGCCACCTTTTCATGTTCTTCGTGTGCAATGACCACCTGATTATACCCTGAGTACCCATCAAGAAAGCAATAATGGATCTTCCCAGCTAATATCTCGATAATCTGATTAATAAATTGTAGCGGGAAGTGATCCTTCTTGGTCGCCCGATTCAATCTTCTGTAGTCCGTGCAGACTCTAAGAAGTTGGTACTTGGGTAGCGATCTCCTATCCATCCTCATTAATCACCGTAGTGATATTCGTTTTCTTGGGTACCACATGCAATGGATTGACCCACTTGGAGTCGGAGATGGGATAGATAAAATCGACTCTCCACCACTTGGATATTTCCTTCATAACCACATCTCGAAGATTCAGGTTCATCCTACGCTGAAACTCATGAGATGGTTTGGCATCATCCTCTAAAAAAGTATGATGGGAGCACAAGGCCGGACTATTCCCATGGAGATCTGCTACTGACCACCCGATTGCCTTACGATTCTTTTCAAGAATCTCTATCAGACGGGATACTTGATCTTCAGTTAGATCAGACACGATTATGACCAGAAACATTTTAGTCTCTCCAACAAGGAATCAATATTTCATGCTCTGAGGTAACAACTTAATATCTAGGGGATAAGGAACGGGGAGAGCTGGTCTAGTGAGGGCCTGTGTATACGCTACTAAGTCTATGTGTGCAAGCACATCCTACTATGGATCTGACTAATCTGGAGACTGCTCATCTGATAACTGACTATATTGCACTCACTCGGTCTCTAGGTTGGTTGTAGTCTTAATAGAAGAAGTCTGAAGTGAAAGAAACTTAACAAAGCACTGTCAATCCGCATTCTCTGAATCTAACTGAACTGGAGACTGATCATCAGGTAACTGACAGAACTGATCTACCTCAACCTCCCTGCTATATAAAGGATATGTGAAAGTTAGGAACTCGTCATGAAACTGCCAATTGACATTCACTTCTGACTTGGAGGGATAAAAAATTTCATCTCAAACTGTAAAGGTACCAGAATCATCTCTACATGTCTCGTCACTAATCAATTCCAAGACTGTGATATCCAATCTCCCATCATCTAGTATTTGAAACCTAGACTTCTAAAAGTGTGACGAAAGATCGTGTACTCGGATCAGCCCAAACTGCCTCATCATCTGTTTTCACAAAATTACAGTCCTGGTGACTATCTAGCTCATCATCAGATGCTCGCTATGACTCTACTGATCTGGCTCCGAGGTCCTGGATCATCTCTATATGTATACTCCCATCCTAGATGTGAAATTACACCTTCCTGGTATCGTAATAAGAAATGACCTTTGTTGTCACCAGAAAAAGTCATCCTAATATGATCAAGGTATCAACCACACATTCAGGGATTGCCATGTCCAGCATGATAAAGTCCATGGGGAATTACAAACCCTGAATGGTGAAGATAACATGCTCAATCAGTACCTTCGGCCTCTTGACTGGTCTATCAACAAACTGTAAGACCCTCCTACTTGGTCGAATAGGTCCAAACTCAAACTTGTCGAGTAAAGAAGACAGAAGGAGATTGATCGATGATTAGCTATCTAGTAGAGTACGATCAAATGTCTGCTCTAAAATCTCGCATTTGACATACGGTTCTCCCGTGTCTTATTGCTTGGCTGGAAGACGATTCTGGATGGCATGTCGAGTCTCCTTGGTCAACACATGAATCTCAGAATAATGGTCGCACTGCCTCTTCTTTCTACGAACTGTTGTTCTCTCCTTGAGTCCTTTTTGTAGAAGAAGGATGTGTGCCAAGGCTTCTGAAAGAGTAAGATGGATGGTGAATTTACCGAGCAACTCTTTATTCATGTCCAACATCTGAGTCTTTTTGAGATTTTCTTTTTTCTTGCCTTTTCCTAAGAGGAGTGCTTGAGGAAAAAGAATCTGTACATCCTCCCCACCAATATGTACATCAATCGGATCAGAAGAAGAAGGATAACATTTTTTTGTGAAATTGGTATTTGCTCCACATGAATCAACATCACATAGATCATGAGATCTAACAGAAATATTGTCTTTATTTTTCTTTTTGGTTTTTCTCTTTTGTTCATTTTTTGTGATTTTCCATCATCTCCACTATATACAAAGAATGGTAAAGTAGCTGCAACAACAGAAGACTCTGGTTGTTTCTCATCAGTCTTAGTGGCTTCAATACCACCGTCAACAATCTCAAAGTGAAATGCGGCATCAACACCGCCATCATTGTCATCATGCTCAACTGGCTTGTCGGTATCATCATGTGCATCCATATCATGCCTAACTGAGTCTTCGCTTACTGGTAATCTACCTCTTCTAAGAGAAATGAAATCAACATCAACACAATAAAGGTAATCACCTAGGAATACCTGTGATTGAAGGGTAGGCTCAATCAAATATACCTACTCTAACTTCCTCTTCATATTATTTGGATTTGGCTCTATCTGAGCAGGAATGGCGGACTTCCCTTCGACCATCTTAGTGATTTGAATTCTAAACTCATCCATATCTTGCTTAAAGGTGACCTATTGGTTGTCTATCAGACTAGCGAGACTTTAATGTTGGGTTCTCATGAAAAGGACCATGAGACCAGGATGAGTCGTCTCGATAATACTGAGGTTGATGCTATGCTGAATGGGAAGTGAACTGTTGCTGTGAAGTATAATACTGTGGATGATGGGGATGATAGGAACTTTGTCTCCACTGTGCGGGCTGGAATGGATGAGGACCTGACTTATGTTGCTCTCTATTCCGCCCAATATGCGCCTGTGGTGGCTACTGGGATGAAGTACCCCCTGATGACCAACGAAAACCAAGATAATCACGACAGATCCTTGTTTGTTGTGACTAATTGTACCAAATCCCATTCACCTCAATCAATGGCTCAGTTATCTCTGTGTAATCTAAGGGCATCGAAGCAAGAGGCCGATCACTCTGATACACCACCATCTGAGTGTCAGAGGATGGTGTCTGCTGGGTTTGAGTGTAAGCAGCAGACTGCTAGGTCGACTCAGAATGCACATGATAGATATGTTGAACTGAAGAAGGTGGCCATGGAAGTATGCCTCTATCTCTGCTCATTGGATCAGCTGGTGATATGGAAGACGATGTGGAATCTACATGTATCTCCTGAAGGCACATAATCTGAGTCTTCGGATCACTTAAACATCTCTCAAGCTCATCGATCTTATCAAACTTATCCATGTTCTGGCGCTTCTTTTCAATAATCTCCATGCAATCCAACTCTTGACAAAAAAATCCCCATATCAACTGTTGGGGAATAAAAATGAGTAGTAATAGAAGAAGAAGGAGTCCCCTCTATCTGTGCCACTTGGGAATGTTGGTGATAATATGGTAGCTTTGTTTGTGCGTAAAATATAGTTTGGACATCTTAGTATAGTTCTCGACCATCTCTCGCAGATAGCCTAGACTTGATCCTTATGCTTGGAAAAATATGAACCACCACAAGATGCATTCACCAATCCCTGTAACCCTGGTGTCAGTCCATAAAGAAGCTCTGCACTAGGTTCAGCTTTGAGGTATCATGGTGGGTACACCTATCAATGTGCTCTCTAAATCGGTCCCATGCTTCGTGAAACAGCTTGTTCCCTAGCATGGTGAAATTGCTAATCATAGCTCTTTTAGCATTCGTACGACCAAGTGGGTAGTACTTATTCAAATACTCAGTGTGAAGCTGCTCCCAAGTTGAACCATATCTCCCCAAATGCTTCAGCCAGTAGGTTGCTCTATCCACCAAGGAGAATGGAAATGCGATCAACTTGATCGTGTCCTCGTTCACATGTAAATCATGCAACGTACTATAGATTAGCTCAAACCTCAGAAGGTGCAAGTGTGTCTCCTCAGTAGAATGCCCATGGAACTTGGGATATAACTGTATGGTATGAGGTCGAAGCTCAAAATTGCCATGAATGGAAGGGAGACAAATCCCCTAAGAGTAGTAGTAGTAGCTCCAGAGTTATAGAGCTCCTTTATCGTGCAGCCAGGACCAAGTGGTTGTTTCTACTCTCTATGTGGTATCTCAACCTCCTAAGCATCTGAGATATTAATATCCAGAATATCTCTCCTCACTCTCAACTGGGTCAACTCAGTTCGAACATCATTTCTACCTTGCTGCCTAATCTGATTCTGCATAGACTCGAGAGAAGCAAGTAGACCATTGTTGAAAGATGCCTGATCTATCTGACGGAAGTAGTCTATGGATGTTGGGGTCCTTTTCCAGCCACAGATCTGGGACTAGAAATGAAAAAGAATCCAAATCTCGCTATGCCAGGTTAATGTGCAATTGCTGAATTGTAAATGAAGCTGTAGCAGGATAAGAAGATGGAGTAGGAGACGAACTTCCAAGGTCGGAGTCACATCTGCAAGAGGAGACATGATGGAACTTTGGCTTGGAAAGAGGGACATCTCCAACCAACCTAGATGAATGGGTAGGTCTGCGAGAGAGGGGATCAACCAAAGTCGACCGAAGCGATCGTCTACCCATCATCGTGACTCAAGAAAATAAAAACTAAAAAAAACAACACAACTCTCTTATCAACCTCGCGATGCTCCTCTACAACTGGCTCGCAAAGAACACCAATCTCTAAGTCTCTCAGCTGCTCAGTTTTTGAAGAAACCGTCCTCGATACCTAGGCCCTACAACATAAAGCCAACACAAAAGACGTACAAAGATACAAAAAAAATAAAATAATGCAACAAAAATAAGATGAAGAAAGAGAGAAAAAGAAACCCTAAAATCTAAGGCTCTAATATCTACCTTAGTGCTGCCTCCCCGGCAACGACACCATCTAAAAAACCACCCGGCCCACTACTCTAAAAGAAGAATATCGTCGATTTGTCGGTCGGGAGAATTTTACCACAAAATTTATTTTTTATTTATACTCCCAAACTCAAAGGTATAGCGATAAGTATGAGAGTGTCGAACTCAGGGATCAAAATTGTGGAAAACTAAGGTAAAATAATAGAGAAATTAAGGTAAAAGAGTTCCCTAATTATTATTTATTTTAGGGAATTTTTCTGAATTTTTTTTAATTTTATGAATTTTATATTGTTTTTGTGATTATATATCTGTAAGTAGAAAAATATAGGAATTTGATTTTATGTTTTTTATTTTATTCTTATTTTGTACTTTTTATGTTTTTAAGTTTATTTTCAGCTTTTGTGAAATTTTTAGAGGTTTTTAAGATTTTATAGTTTTGTTATTTAAGATAGAAAATAAAGTTTGTATGCAAAACATGGAACTATTTTTTGTTTTTAAAATAAAAAGTAGTAGGAAAATATTTTTATTCTATTTTTTTGGAAAGTTGATGAAAATACCTTTCTAATGAGGTATTATACGCATTTTTTAGATTTTTCTAGAATTAGTTATATATTTTCAAAGTTTTGATATTTTTTTATTTTTTTATTGATTTTAATATTCAATTTTTATTTTATTTTTAATATGTAAATTATAGTAAATTATACCGTTCCTGATTTTTATTGATTTTTATAGGTATTTTTATATTTTTTGATGTAATTTATGAGTTTCATGTATTTTTTTGTATTTTTAAATGATTTATTAAAAATATAAAACTTTTTAATTTTCTGAAATTGTTACAATACTGTATATAGTATAATATTACGTATTTATACTTGTTTTTATTTTATTTTTGTATTATGTATTTTATTTGATATGAATTTATTAGTACATATTATATAGTCTACTGTAGCTTGGGTAATACTGTAATAACAGAAAACCAGGAGTATGCAATAATAGGATAAATATGCAGGGAAACACACGTAAAAATGCCAAGAGATCATGTCCTGAAGCACGTGGTCGAGCAGCTTCAGGACCTACTTGTAGAATGGAAAATGTTTGAGGGCTTATGCATAAATGTGCCAAAAAATCTACCGCGCACGTGAGACGTACATGAGGATCTAAAGAGGTTTAGCGGTGGAATCAATTTGGCTACGACACGTGGCTAAGTGATATCCATTTGATCAATGAAAGACCGAATGGTTCTGCCTTGGATCCAATTAGATCCGAGGGCTCTGTTCGGGTATGGGAGCAAGGGGCTATTCTCCCCCCTTTTTCTTGGAGGCGGCAAAGGTTCTCGCTGCGGGAGTTCCAAGATTCAGGTGATGGATTCGATCAATCAGATCATCTCCAACGACTTGCTTGTGTATCAGATGGTTTTTGTGATAATATGGGTCGGCAGAGATACCGTGGGGACCACGCAAAGGAGAGGCGTGCGTGGCCCCCGCTGGAAATGGCGGAGGGATGTGGCTGCAAAATGGGAAAAGTAGGGACGTGTGTCACATGCGTAGAGGAAAAAAGGAGAGGGCAGGACCGCCTCCCCTTGCTATAAATAGCAAGTGGGCACTTCATTCAGAAACCCCGAGAGAGGTGCGAGAGAGGGCGCGCAAGAGAAAGAGAGCGTGAGAGAGAGAAAAAGGAGAGAGAGAGACGTGAAGAGAGAGAGAGAGAGAGAGGGAAGAGAGAGAAGGGGAAGAGAGATAGAGAGAGAAAGAAGAGAGAGAGAGAGAGGAGGAAAGAAACATACAACATATTTTTAGGTATGTTTTTTTTTTCATTTTGTCCTTTGCTCAAATAACTATAATATGGTTAATTTTTACCAATCTGCCTTTGATCAAGCAAATATAGTATGACTCTGCTATTGGCTCATTTTATCAAATAAATATAGCGTTATGCTGCCAAAATAGATATCTGCTTTTCTCTATACTTCACCTTTTGAGGGGCATCTGTTTGCACATTTTAATTCCTTCATAATTATTTTGTCATTGTTCTGTACATTAAGTTTTTAAATTATTTGAAATTTATTAAGATTGCATTTTGTATGATGAATTCTGTATAGAAACAATTATATTAAAATAATGTCTGATTTAGTATTACTGTGATAATTGCATAAATGACATCGTAAGATTTCCAAGATTGTTGTAATTGATTAAATATAATGCCATCGTAACGACACTTGGAGCTAAGTTCTACGCGCAAGCGGGAGCCATCTCTAGAGTCCCTGTGTCGGGTCTGCGGGAACCATTAACGACCAATGGAGCTAAGTGCTACGCGATTTAAAGCGGGAGCCACCACTAGAGTCCATATGGCTGGGTTCTGACAGATATATTGGCCAAAGAAGGCAACACCTACCGGGGGTGTCAGGGTTCAAAGGAACCTAAGTGAACTAATGTATCAGCTGATGTCACCTTTGATTGATTGATATGGACCACATGTGCTAGTGGTTAACTAATAATTTAATAGTATATTGCCCATGAATTTTTTTAATGTTATATTTGATAAAAATTTGATAATGTTCTGACATGTTTTCATTAGTCATTTTATCGTTATTACAAGCATTTGATAAATTCTCTGTCTCCTATTTATACCATACTAAGCATGTTGCTTACGAGCATTTTTGTACGCTCCTGTGGTTGCCCTGCCACAGATATTGCAGAAGAGTAAATTGGGAGGAGACACGGTGCCAGAAAGGAAAGCTTGACCTAGAAGATCTGTTCGCACAAGGACCCTTTTTGTTATAACTGCATTGTATCTGAGGGAGAACACTTAAATGTAATAGTTATCTTTTGTTATAATAACGAGTTGACTTTTCATATGACTTGTTGTGAATTGTGCAATGTATACGATCAAGTAACACCCGGGGCCGACGTGGCAATTGAAAATGTATTTAAATGCTTCCGTTGGGCTGCTCGAATCTGGGGTACAGTTTTTCTTCATCGATTCATAATGGCGATGCTCTGTGCATCGATGATGGCTTCGTTCTGACTACATGGGATTCCGTGTAATCTCTAGGGGCCTGTTTGGTTGCCAGGGTACCCCAGGGTACCCTGGCACACCCCAGTCTCCAACCCTGCATTCCTGAGTTGGGAATACTTGTATTGATCCTACATTTTTGGGGTATAATGTCTTTTAACCTTGTTCAAATACACTTATTAACATAAAAAACATATTATAATCATCAAAAAAGTTAATATAACACATAATCAATGTCACATTATATCACAATTATCATTCCAACCATCTCAACTCTCCAAACAGCTACTATTCACAGGAGGATATCCCAACCCAACCTAGTAACCAAACAGCCCCTAGGTAGTCTCGAGTTCAATCTGATTTTGCCTTCTCGCTCACAGCTCAATACCGACGCTCGAAGGCTTAAGATGCTGCTGTTCCGCGTATAAGTTTCTCTCTCTCCGATGAAGATGCTTCAGGAGTTGATTCCTCGATCAGGTGCCAAATGGTTCTTCGTAAACTCCAGACTGTGGATTAGATTGATTGCAGGTGTCATGCATTCCATGTGTTGCGATGATGATAATTCGGGTCGAAGACTCGATACTTCGTGCATGTGCTGCTATGCGATAATTAAACCAGAAGTTCCGACTAAAACACGTAATTCAAAATGTTTATACTACAGGTGATGAAATTCTGATCTCCAGATGCGGGTGCTTCATGCTGATGTTGCACGCAGATCAGATCTCGAGGATGGGATGTGTTAAACTCTTATATTCGCTTTGGATCTCCCACTGTGCTTCAGAGAACGAATAGCCTCCAGATGATGCGTGCTTCACGGCTCTCCTTGTGGATGTGCGCTCGATTATGAACAACTACATGTTATGAATCGACTCAAGGTCGAAGCCTCGATCCAGATGTAAACTAAGGAGGGATGAACGGGGTTCCAGTGAAAAGGGAGAAGGAACCAAAGCTCCAGCTCCCGTACGTGGACGGAGATGTCAGATATGGAAGATGGAATGTGAAATTGGAAGGGAATCGAGAGATGAACAATGATCCACTATAGGGTTGAGTTTGATTTCAGAGAGAAAATAGAGAGAATTTGAAAGAGATAATGGAATCGAAAATGGAAAATAGGAGGAGAAGAGAAACAAAGAAGAGGAAAGAGAAGGTATCTCACCTGGAATAATGGAGGAGGTTGCCTTTGGGCGAAACTTGACTGAGCCCAAGTTGGTTCCTCGCCTCAATGTGCGGAGTCGCAGAGGCTCCATGCACGGTGAAGCGGGGATCACGCCGACGAGTCGATTGTGCCACACCTCTCTCTTCCTCGCTCGACGACACTCAAGAGTGGCTATCACCATGTCTTATACAGAGGAGGAGACGTGGGGCACACGACAAGGTGATGGGGCCATCGGCGGAGCATGGTAGCGGGGAGATGGGACGGTTGGGCAATTGCTCAACTGCTAGGCCGTTGAGTCATTGGCGGAGGAAGGAAGGAAGAGGGAGATCTAGATAGCGGGTAGAAGAAGAAGAACGGGAAGAAGGAAAAGGAGGAAAGAGAGAAAAGAGAAGGAAATAAAAATAAAATCAATCTCCAATCAAATAAATAAATAAATATTAATTGAATAATTATATTAAATAAATAAATAATTTAAATAAATAATAAATAATTAAATAAAAATAATTAAATAGAATAATTAAATAAATAATTAAATAAAGTTTGATTTATTTTAATTTAATAATAAAATATTAATAAAGTATAAAAATATAAGAAATGACATAAATTAAATAAAATAAGATTAAGATACAGTGTAGAATTTATACTAATAGGGTCCCAAAACAAATTTTTGCATAGAAACTTTGATTTTAGTGAAATCAGCTTCATTTCATAGATAATTCTATAAAACAAACTTTAAATCTGAGTACGTCCAATTCGGAATTCATATGATCGAGTTATGAGGTCCAGAAGTTTAGGGTCACAACTTCGTAACTTTGAGATTTATTGATATTTATTTTAAGTTATAGTTTTATATTTTTAAGTGGTTTTTATAAACACATTAGAATAATAATTAAGTTAAATGAGATTCGAAATAGTTAAATAGAAAATGAAATAGGTCTATATATAGTACATATAAACAAGGGGTCCAAATATCAAAACTCACACATTTTATTTTAATATTTTTTGATATTTTTAATATATAGTATTAGTTATAAATATAAGTTTAAAACTGAGTTTGTTATTTGGAGTCTTCTATAAACAGTTATGAAACTTGGAAGTTGGCTTTTATAGCCTTTTAGATTCATCATAATAATTATTTATATATTAAATAAATTTTCTAATATTTATAAAGTAATATTTATTATTACAAACAACTTTCATGAAGAAAAGATTTTGATTGGTGATGATCTGGATGATAAATAAAATAGGTAAACATATAAGGTGATAAATGTGTTAATGTATATTGATGATCTTGATTTTATAACATTTTTATAAATTAGGATCCTTATCTCCCTTATTTTGTTGACCAGGTGAATATTGACATGGTCTCGGGGTTAGGATCAGTCTGTACGTATTTCATATATACATCCTTCTTTTCTTTTATTTTTCCTTTTCTCATATTATTTTATTTTGAATAAAATAAGTGTTAAATATATAATATTAAAAATGTGATTAGAATGTTAATTAGTGAGGATTAATGATAATGTATTTTCTAAAGATTTTAGCCAAATTGAAAGAGTGGGAATCAAATTCCGTGCACGACTGTCTTATTTTGGAAGCTTGACTGAATTTTTAATTTTGAGATATGCTTTTGGAAAGTATATGATCAATACCTAGGTATGATATATACTTTTTGGAAGGTATATGATCGATACCGACTCTCAATGATCAAATGAGAAACTTAATGATAAAACCATGAAGGAGACAGTCTAAATAAATCTAAACTTCGGGTTTATTCTAGATCTTCCAATATGCAGGATGTAGAGGTATTAGGAATGCCTGAGGGTGATGAGATCACAAACAATTGTATAACCATGATGCTTCCATTCTGAGGGAGTAATGAAACATGTCTAGATGTTAGTGACTACTCCTCATAGAGAAGTAATCTAATCTTTGTCTAAATGTTGGACATTAATATGAATGTGACTCAGATACAAAGAGAAGATTAGATCTACGACTTTGATTAAATCAAACATCTATGAGAGGTCCTCGAGATATGGATTTGAGAAGTGATCTCAATATCCAAGTCACTATACCTGGAATGTACAATCGTCATGTCCTTATCTCCAAGTATCTTCGGTGAAATCACATTATGCTTGAAAGAGTTCAACGGTAACTTCATTATTGATAATGTGTCTAAGCATTGGGGAAAATTGATAAGTAAATGTGATTTGATTATCATGGATAATATGAATTTGATTCATATTATTCGGTCATATAAGGAGAGTAATCTATGATAATTAAATTTGATTTAATTATCAAAGATTTGAATAATGTGAATATGGTTCATGTTATTTGAGCACATGCGAAGATTCATCTTGGATAATTAAATGTTATTTAGTTATCAAAAATATGATTAATGTGGATATCTCAATCCATAATAATAATGGATATTATAAATATGATTTATAATATATTGGAGATATTCAATTATAAATATAATTACAAATTATTTGTGTTGTGAATTGGATTCACACTAAATGATTAATTGTAAAGCTGATTTACATATTATGTTGCGTATATGAATATGATAGATATTTATCAATGACATGGTTGATGTTTTCATAAATTTAATTGGGAATTATTTTTGTGAAGATAAATGCAATAATAGTTGTTACGTTTCAATATACGTAATAAATATATACTATGGAAGGCAAAACCACCAACAAAGGTGGACGTCCACCTTGACCAAGTCAAAGGGGGACAACCACCCTCTTTTTAGAGTGAAAGGTTGCTTCTCTTATTATTTATTTATTATAATTGAAACTAAAATGAATTAATTTGTATCTTGATAAAGAGATAATAGCTAAATTAGTTGTTGTAAATTTGTAGCAACAAATCATGTCTATTGATTAATAACATCTTAATCTAAACCATTAGATTAAGAGGACACATGGATTGAGATCCATATACATCCAACTAGTATAAAAAGAAGGTTAGACCTTGCCTTTAGGCTACACACATAATTTCAATAGGAATTACTATCTCTACATCTATCTCTACACACTCCCCCTCTCTCCCTCCTTAGAGTGGTCGTCTACCAAAACCCTAGAGAGGGTTGTAGTCATCACGATGCTGTTGTGCTGTCGGATTGATTACTCGTGTATTTCCATCTTCTTCGGTGTGCTTGGCTCGTGAAGAAGACGCTGGTTCTTCCGAGACGAGATCAGGAGATTCACCTCTTGAATCATCAACATGGATTGCGAGGAGCATACGCTTCATCAAGGTGCTCGCAATCGTCTCCTCTGTTGGATTGAACTTGAGACAAGAGGTCTCTTCGTTTAGAGATTCGATCACAACCACACTTCAAGAAGTAAACCAAATACTTATTCGTGGTTTAGACGAAATGATCTGAGAAGTGTTCTTGGATCATGTGATTTCATTGTTCAATATTTTATGTTCCACTGCCCCGAGCAACTAGTATGACTAGTTGCTCCTGATCGCATATGATGTGATCTCCACGCTTCCGTGACATGATTAAGGATCTTTCCATATCCTTAAAGTGGTACCAGAGTCAGGTTGGAGGGTTAGGATATGATCCATAAACATAAGATGACATGGCATTTTAAGTTGTGTGAAGTTTCATCGCATTTTATTTACACAACCCTGTTTTGTGCGATTTTTTTGCCCAAATTAAGTATTTTAAAATGTGAGTTTATCATTTGTATTTGTTTTCAATTAGAAAATCCATTAAATTAGAAAATCATAGGACTTAAGTTTACGTGATTTGGATTCCATTTGATCAAGTTATGATTATTTTAGTGGACATGTATCCACTGTCGCGAGAATCGTTTTTTTAGAACGTAATCAAGAGATAACCACGATTTTAAAATGCCTAGAAATATGTGTTTATCACTTGTTTTCTAATATAAATCAAATTTACAAATAAGAGAAACTTAATTTGCATGATTTGTATTTTATTTGATCGAGTTATGTTAATTTTAGTAAGTATGGGTCACTGCTGGAAATTATATACTTGATCATGAACCTTGTAATTGTCATTCAATTAAATTAATAATTAATTTTATGAAATAACCATTGATGAATATTTGTGAAATATTAATGATGATGATTATTTTCTTGAATGATATCTCCTTAATAAAAAATGATAAGATAATTATTGTTGATCACAATTGATTACATCCTTTCCCATAAACATTGATCCTTGAATAGGATTGGCGATTTGTTTAGCAAATATCCTTATAATATTAATCAAAATGATTTTGACAAATATTATATGGTATAACTTCGATTGAAAGACCGACTATCATCTCAAATACAAAATGACAAATCGTATTATCCTAACCTGAGGCAAATATGGTGTCTAGTCTGGGATTGTTGGGGGTAGCAGGTTGCTCATGAGCGGTTTAACCCACTTTCGTTGGTAGTGGCTATGACGACATGTAAGGAAAATATAATGCTTGAAGCGATCATGATGTATTTTTCTAATAATTAAAATTCTAATGATACATATGTTGAGATTATACCATCCTTCAAGTAATAATCAAAATTGTTTGTTGGTTGATAACTAGGATTGATAATTGATTTAGTGTGATTGAATTAATTATATCCAATCTAAACACTCTATTATGAATTGAGTTGTTATTTTCCTTGGAAGATTTAATCATGTGAATATAATTTATAATGATTAATTAAAATTTGAATGGGATATGAAGGATCACACATCCATGGTGTCCCTTCAAGGCAAAGGATTCCATCGCCAGAGATTGTAGACGCCTTTTTGAAGTTATAGCTCCTGCATACAAGTGCATCTGGATCGGACTCTTTGCTTATCAAAAGAGTAAGGCAATATGCATAGTGACCCCAATGTCGGTTCCTCATATTATTGGGATAATATTGGATTGCGTATAGCGAGTTCTAATCATGTTGATGGTTGGTTCAATTAACGTGGGTCAACATTGCCTTAGGGATGAGGACTCTGGTGTTAAAGACTGAATTGGGAAATGCAAGTTGGACTTGAAAGACGGAATGAGTTACCGCTTCTTTTTATCCGAGTTACAGTTTTTCATATTATTGGGATGTAATAAATATAAGAAAGGAGACCCCATATCTTCCTTGAGATATAATGGTAAGTATATCTCTTGCATTGAAAGTGATTAAGGAAATGGACTTTCAGTTTTGATAAGTCAAGACAACTTTGATATAAAAATTCCTAAATCAAAGTAAAATGTTTCTATATTTGTATTTATTTATGCAAATTTCTTATTTCAGTTAACCTTCGTTGTACCCACTCAAAACTATACTCAATAATAACCAGTAAAATATCATGGATTGGATCCATGATCAAGATATTGTACTTGCATTTGCACATATAATGTATGTGTTTGCATTGTGCAAGTTTCCTTATAATAATGAGGAATGACAATTAGATAGATAACATGATAACAACCTAGGATTTGTATGTCTCTATAGTCTTGATCTATCATCGAGTGTGCTTTGGAAGTATCATGTCGATGATGATTGTAATTGTGAAGTAATCCTTATAAAATCTAAGAATATGTCTCGACATACATATGTGCTCTCAACATTTAATCATGAATGACATGGTTCACTGCATTATGCAGAATGGTGGTTCGATATGAGAAGATGTACTCAAAATGTTTGAGTACCTACCTGAACCAAAGTCTTTTAGAGTTTAGTTGGATGTATATACGATGAGTGCCACCATTCTACTATCAATATTCAACTTATTCATGAAGCTTCATAATATTCATATTGTATGAGTTGAAATAAGCATGTATAGTCAAAATACTCTTACATTGAATTCTTTTGAGTTCATCATAAGAAATCCTTTTATCTTAAGCAGTGGTTGTTTGCTGATAAAGGGAGCACAATGGAAGCATGAGTCAAACCCAAGTAAGAAGGATAGTCAAAGAGTTGACCACATATCTATAATTTACACACACATGATATCCAAAGAGTTGGATGAATGCCAATATTGCAACAAGCCGGTGTATTGATAGTATGACTATCTGGACTATCTAAGATCCTTAGAGAAGGATCTGGATAGTGCATTGGAATATTATACATCTACATATAATCATTGAAATTGGATTGCTTATTGGATAATATCAAAGTCTAAAAATGTATATCATTCTTCAAATAACACTTGTAATTGGTTCCATATGTTTTTAGAAGAATAAAAAAAATTACTCATAAGGTTTAATAGTAGTGCACATGGATATTGATGCAATTATTGCAACAATCTCTATTGGATAGACAGACTTCATAATTTTAGTGGGAGAGCCCTTAGTCTTAGAGAATATCTGTATGACCTAGGTATTAGACTACAGTCATTGTTTATTTCTAAATGTTGGAAATAAAAATGAATTCCGAAATGACCTATCATAAAGAGTTATGATGGATATATTTCAGATAGTAGTCTGACATTTGGAGGACTTTACTAAATTAGAAAATTAATGAATGGTTCATCAACATTTCTAATACAAAAAATTAAACCTTAAAAAATCAATTAGAGGATGAAGATCATTTGACATTGATCTAGCATCAAGCCTTGGACATATGTTTATTGATGAGATCAATAGACTAGTAAGAGATGAAGCTTTAGAATGTCTAAAATTTCAAATCTTACATACTTGTGAGTATTGTATCTAAAGAAAAATGTCCAATATACTCTTCTCTGAGAATGGTGTAAGATGCCAAGTTATTCAATATCTCATACATATTGATGTATGCGGATCATATGTACCATAAAAAACATTGATGATATGTGATATCATTCGATGATTATTTGTGATATGAGATTTCTTCCCTTCACCTTAGAAAGCTCTGAAATGTTTAAAGATTTAACAATTTTAGTTTAGAACCAAAATTTAAAAAAAGAAGAAAGAATTTGATCTAATCAAGGTAGAAAGTACCTATTAGATTAATTAATGAATACTTTAAGGAGACATGAATATCATTTCTATCTCACTCTTCCTAATATACCTAAACTCAATAGAGTTGTAGAGAGATACAATTAGATCATGTGTGACATGATATGATCAATGATGAATATTATCATAATTACCTCTTAGTTTCCAGGTATTTATGTAGTAGAGACTACAACATATATCCTTAATAAGATTTCATGCAAGTAAGCTGGAATCTAGCACGTGAGAATGCTACTTCATTAAGAATATAAAGGAGGGTATTGGATACCTACTTTATGACCTTGAGATTCTTAAAAGGTTTCATCTCAAAGGATATGATTCTTAGAGGACGACTTCTTGAGAATGAAGATGAAAATGAAGTGAAGCAACTCATTTAATCTTGAGAAGATAATGAGGCTCTTGAAATTGAAAACTAAAAGGATAATTAAAGATGAAACACTCATACCTCTTCAAATGAGTTTGAGGATGAATTCCATGTGTCAGTTAAGTTTGACAATGATATGACTTCATATTACAAAGCTTCCAAGGATCATGACATGGAAGGATGGATGTTAAAAGTAGACTTCATATAAAAGTGTTGTATATGGACCATTAAGAATCCACCTATAAGGGTAAGACCTGTTATGTGTAAATGGATCTTCAAGATAAAGAGGGAACCTGATGAGAAGATAGGGACCTTCAAAGCACATCCCATATACTCAAGATACACACAGAAAGAAGACATCTCTTGCAATGAGACTTGCTTTCTTGTGATCATGGTTAAACTCATCAAATTATTGCAAACTATAATTACATAACTTGACTATGACATCTTCAAGATGGAAGTCAAGATTGCATTCCTCTATGAATGTCCTCATCGAGATATTCTTATGAAGTATCTCCATAGCTTCATAGGTGAGGAATGCAAGGTGTGCAAGCTTAATAAACTCCATCTATGGACTCAAATAAGATTCTTGTAGTTGAAACATTATATTTGATGACATTATAAATTTTATGATTTTATATAGAATCTTGATGAACCGTGTGAAGCTTAGTAGGAGTGCCATTGTGTTCATCGTGCTAAATGTAGATGATATCCTAATCATTTAGAATGATATAAGATAATAATAAGTGTTTTATAACATGGTTGTTCCATACCTTGATATATGATCTCAAGGATACCTCTTAAGGTCTTAATTCTGAAACTATTCAGAGTCAAAGAGAAAAGGGTATTGGAGTCATCACATTAGTGGTACACTTTGGACATATTCCATTTTTGGAAAAACTCCAAGGAAGTCTTCCTTCCCTTAAGATATGGTACTGGCCTATCTAAAGGGATAACATCTTACAGAGTTGAGGATGTGAATACCAAAGCTACATGCCATAGTGCATCAGCTTTGGGAAGCTCAGTATATGCTATATATGCATAAAAGTCAGATGTTTGTCATGTAGTGGGAGTAGTAAGGTGTTTCTAATCATGCTATGGAAATAAACACTTGATTGTAGTAATAAAAACACATTCAAAAGATGAAAAGATTTTTGAGATAGTAATCTCTAAGTCTTATCTTCAAGAACTTAAGACTTTATAGATAGTGATCTAAAAGGGTCTTCACTAAAGATATCTTAGGAGATAGAGATCTTCAGGAGTAAGGGTATTCAGATAAGGATAATAGAAATTACATACTTGTTATAATGATTATTTAGTTGTAATGTCAAAGACGATAAAGTTTCTTTAACAAGACTGAGTATTGGTTGCATAAGATGCAACATTCACATTTGATGCGAGCACTATTACTAGGGGATATGATAGTACCGTATAAGGACTTAGTGTAGTCTCTCGAGAACAGAGTGAGTAGTCATCTTACCTAGCTATTTTTTCTAAATAGCCTATGACAAGCACATGAGTGTGGGTTTAAAGATTAACCCATTAATGGCTCTTTGGGCTAGTGGGAGATTATTGGACATGCGATCCCGCAGTGATCCATTATGCAATAAATGTTATTGCAAATATCATTCTCTGATCTGAAATGAAGAATAACCAATCTGCATGATAGACCCCTCAGTACAATTAGGGTTATGTACTACAACCATCTTGATGATCATACAACTGTTGATTCAATTATTGAATCATAGAGGCTGGTGTTTGGATGAATATCTAAAGAGTTAGATTGATGGATCATCAAGTACTATCAAATAATTATTAAGAGATGATCTCCAACCTGAGTAGGAGGTGCCAATCCTTTCTCTCATGGGCTGATATCTAACTGACCTCTTGATGCAGGTCCTCTACATAAGAATAGAGTTCCAGAGGTGTTAGATAAGTTAGTTCAAAGAGTTGACTTATCGAGATTGAGATAAACAAAAGACCTATGTCATATGCTGTCACGATATAGGCACACATCCTTTGACCGGAGACATATATGTTACTATATGTTTGAGTATGTACATTTGGCAAACCGATATGTTGATGATCTAATCAATGTCTATAGATCGGAACACTAATGTGCATACAAGGTCCTATGAGTAATAGGATCTCTCAAAGAAATATACAAGTTCATTTACTGAACCAAAAGGCATGAGCTCACCCAAGAAATATTGGGAATCAAATTCCGTGCACGGTCTTCTTGCTTTGGAAGCTTGACTGAATTTCTAGGTTTGATATATGCTTTTCAAAAGTATATAATTGATACGAAGGTATGATATATGCTTTTGGAAAGTATATGATTGATACCGACTCCCAATGATCAAATGAGAAACTTAATAATAAACTCTGAAGGAGACAATCTAAATAGATCTAAAAATTTGGGTTTATTCTAGGTAGTCTGGTATGCATGATGTACATGTATTTAGAATACCTTAGGATGTGCGATCATAAACGATTGTATAACTATGACACTTCCATTCTGAGGGAGTGATGAAACATGTCTGGATTTTAGCGATTCCTCTCAATAGAGAACTAATCTATTCATGGTCCAAATGTTGGATATTGATCTAAATGTAATTCGGATAGAATGAGAAGATTAGATCTACGACTTTGATATAATCAAACATCTATGAGAGGTCCTCGAGATCTGGATTTGAGATGCGATCTTAATATCCAAGTCACTATACGTGGAACATACAATCGCCATATCCTTATTTCCAAGTATCTTCGATGAAAGCACAATATTCTTGAAAGAGTTAAAGGATAATTTCATTATTGATAATGTGTCTGGGCATTGAGAAAAATGGATAGTTAAATGTGATTTAATTGTCATGGATAATATGAATTTGATTCATATTGTTTGTCCATATAAAGAGAGTTATCTATGATAATTAAAATTGATTTAATTATTAAAGATGTGAATAATGTGAATGCGATTCATGCTATTTGGGTTCATGAGAAGAATCATCTTGGATAATAAGATGTTATTTAATTATCAAATATATGATTAATGTTTATATCTCAATCCATACTAATCATGGATATTATAAATATGATTTATAATATATTGGAGAGATTTAATTGTAAATAGAATTAAAAATTATATGTTTGTTGTGAATTGGATTCACAATAAACAATTAATTGAAAATCTGATTTATATATTACATTGGATATATGAATATGATTTATATTTATCGATGATATGATTGATGTTTTCACAAATTTAATTTAGAATATTTTTGTGAAGATAAATGCAATAATAGTTGTTGCATTTTAATATATAATAGATATATATTAAGGAGGGTAAAATCGCCAACAAATTTGGCCATCCACCTTGACCAAGTCAAAGGGGGGCGACCATCCTCTTTTTAGGGTGGTTCATGCCTCCCTTATGATCTATTTATTATAATTGAAATTAAAATGAACTAATTTGTATCTTGATAAAGCGATATAATTATTTTATTCTAATTAAATTAGCTGTTGCAAATTTGTAGCAACAAATCATGTTTATTGATTAATAATCTCTTAATCTAAACCACTGGATTAAGATGGCACATGTATTGACATCCATATACATCGAACTAGTATAAAAGGAAGGGCATCCCTTGCCTTTTAGACTACACATATACTTTCAAGAGGAATTAAACTCTCCCCATTTCTCTCTCTCTTCACACGCCCTCTCTCCTTCCTTAGTGTGACGTCGTTGTGCTATCGAATTGACTACTCGTGGATCTCCATCTTCTTCGATGCGCTTGGCTCATGAAGAAGACATTGGATCTTGTGAGACAAGATCAACAGATTCACCGCTTGGATCATCAACATGTATTGCGAGGAGCACACGTTTCATCAATGCGCTCACAAGCATCTCCTCTGTTGGATCGGACTTGAGACAAGAGGTATTTTAATTTAGAGACTCAATCACTTAAAGTGGTAAACCTAATACTTGTTTTTGGTTATATGAAATGATCTGAGATGCACTCTTGAATCATGTGGTTTCATCATTCAATTTTTTTAAATTCTGTTGCCCCGAGCAACTAGTACGACTAGTTGCTCCTGATTGCATATGATGTGATCTCCATGCCTTCCATAATGCTCTCAAAGATCTTTCTATATCCTTCATCTACATGTTTTACTTCTTCTTTTGCATCCTTCTATACTTAGCATATGCTAAGTATAAGGGGAAGTGAGTCACATTGGTGTACATTTCTTGGATTGCATCCTACTATATGGTATTGTATTTTCTGTATATATATCTAACGTGGGGTGTAGGTAATTTTTGTAAAACTTGTCTAATGCGTAGAACTTTGTATAATGAGAATGATGCAAATAGATGTATTAAAAAATTCACAAAATTCAAAAGTGACACACACAAAATATAGTTTGCACTTCATGCGCCTGTACGTCATTCAACATCACATGCATCTGCATTGGTGGAAAGCCTTGGGTTCCGAACTGAGTTATGAGAAGAAATAGAGAGTGGTTCTAACTTGGACTTAATCCACCTAATTTTAAGAGGAACTTCATCGAGAAATATGATTTTAGAAGCTTCAGGTCATTGACTCAATTCTTTGAGTTCTACATGACAATGTGCAAGCTTTGACTCTTAGTGTCTAACTTGGTGGCCTTTATCTGGGTACAACTCTGGAATAAGGAATTAATCTGTACTCTAGCATGATGCACTTATCTCAACTTAGAAGAGGTGTTGGAAGATTGTGTGGGTCTCTCTTTTTTGGTATAGTGAACTTCTAATGACCGGAGTATGAGTTGAAATAAAGCTTCGGATGAGGAATGGATTGCTAGCACAAAATTTCTAAGACCTCAAAACATGGGCATACAAAAATATTCTATATTCATTGAGGTACAAACCATGCAGAATAACCAAAAGTCCATAAAAAGAAGCCAACTACCAAATAAATATTTTACCAAAAAGTTACAAGCTTCAGACAACCCACATAACTTGGTGAAGACTTGGTTACACTGACCAAACTTCATAGGAGAGATGACTACATCGGTCACCCTCCATTTCTTTTCCCCTTCTTCTAAAAATTTCTCCCTTTATATTTGTTGTGAACTAGCATGTACCCGAACTTAGAAGGAAATACCTAACTCCCTGAGGATGAGTTATTGGAGGAGAGGTTTGTGTGGTAGACCATCGGGTTGGATGGGAAGAGCTAACACCCTTTACACACTTGAGACAATTGTTTAATGTTCATGGGGTATGATTTGGGAGATGGATTGATCTAAGATGACCTTTGAGCCTAAAGTGTTAAAATGATGTGTAGAACTTGGAGGTTGTTGATTTTGAAACCCTAATCTCATAGAAGTTCTGCCAAAATATTAATCCAAAGGTCGAGTCTAGTGCCATTTTCACCCTTTGCTCATGATCTTGGAATGGAAACCGATCAAATTTCACTTCATCATTTTTAGTTGCTCAAGGACGAGCATGGTTTAAGTATAGGGGGTTGATGAATATGTGATTCATCACCCAACTTAGCAGAAAATTGAGCTTCGTCCCGAGAATTGAGGATCATTTACATGTTAACTTCATAAAATTAACTTTCGTCCACTCATACTAATTTGCATAAATTAGCATTCATTTATGCATTCATATTCATCTTCATATTTTCACTAAACTTCACTCATTTTTAATTAACTCATTCTAAATCCAATTAATATGAAACTAACTTCATTATGTACTTTTTAACCCAAAAATCGAGCGGTCGTATGTTCCACACAAGGCGGGAACACATTCATCAGGGTGACCACACGAAATCCAGATTAAAATAATAATTAACCCACAACTCAAGATGAAGCAATGAAATGTAAATGTGGAGTTAAAATTTATTATAACTCTACAACGAAGATGTGTATAGGTGCAAGTATGTGTAGAGGTCGAACACAAGGAACAAGTAGGATAGATCGAACAAAAGCACACAAAAGTGATTGTGAACTTTTTGTTTATATGTTGTTTTTGTGAATTTTTATATTTTTAATTTTTATTTCAATTTTTGATTTTATATTTTTATATTTTGATTTTTTTACTTTTATTTTTACATTTTATTTTTATATTTGTTTTTTTAAAATATATAAAGCTATATATCAAGCATATAAACAATATAGGTTAGGGTAGATATAAATATTCACAAAAATAGTTTAAATAAAGAAAATAAAATATTTTTGGATTTTAAAATATTTTTTACAATTTTTGTGATTTTTTGGAATTTATGCTAATTTATATATATTTTAGAGTAAAAAATACCCTAAATCAGGGCTAATTAAATACCCGAAACTAAAATGGAGATTAAAAATACCAAACAACATCAAAATTTCTCCAAATTAATTTTAAAATAATAATAATAGTATAAATTAAATTCAAAACCAAAAAACACAATTTTTGAAATTTTTAGCAATTTTATATATTTTTATAAAGATTTTAATGGTTTTGAAAATTTAAGAAATTTCTTTTATAATTTTTAGTATTAAGGTTAAAAATACATAAGTAAACAAAATATATTTTTTGGGATTTTTTCAAAATGTTTTTTATATTTTTTATGGGTTTTCTATTGAAAACATGAATAAAAAGGACACTTTTTGATTTTTAATAAATAGCGAAAAGTCCTAAAGTTTCAAACTAAAAATAAGGCATGAAACTTGATGCAATTAGGAGCATAAGTCTATTGTTGTGGATTTTTTGAAGCAATGTGGCTGTATTCAATATATTAAAGAATCAAAGAGAGCAGGGTCATTTTGGAAATAAAAATAAGTCTAGGGGCCTTTATGCATTTTTTTACAAAAATATATAAAGAAATTAGAAGTTCCTGGATTATGAAGAAATACACAAAGTTACGAGGACATTGTTGCAAAATTGCCAACTCACGTGGGGGCTCACGTAAGGTGACGTGGCGTGGACCAGAACGTAAATACACAAAGGTCGAGGGTGTTTATGCAAATATTACAAAAATAATAAACGACATAGGAATGTTTAGGTCTTAATATTTAAATACAAAAACTAAATGGGTTGAAGATGCAAAATACCCACTAACAATGCGGATCCAACAGCTCATCGCGCTCTACTTGGACACGTGGCGCTTCCACAAATGGCGATGATGCTTCGGTCGAGACGACTGGGATTAGATCACCAAGGAAGATCGGACGATAGAAGCTACAACAGATCCGACACACGTTGCTCCTCTCCAAGAACATGCCCTCATCCAACAACGGAGGAAGCATTGGATCAACCGGGAAGAACTCCACCAAGGCGAAGTTCCACCGGCTAGATCTTGCTACTCTGGCGATCGTTGATGCTCCAAAATGTCCTGATTGCTCTTGCGAGTGCCCTCTATCGATCGACAACCTCAAAATGGCATGGAGGGTGCTGGTAGGCCGCTGTGAAATAATAGAACGGGGGCTGCTGCTAGTGCTTCTTTTTCCTGCAAAAATCGACTCCAGATGGAGTCCTTTGGCTCCTAAGTCCTGCAAGTAAAGCTCAAGCACGATAATAGATGGTTTCCAGAGAAAGCGAGAGTGGAGTGGATGGTGAATGGAGCGGATTGAAGTCGGTTCGCCGGAGCAGGTCCGACCAACTTCGTAAGGGTGGTCTAGGGTGAAAATGAGCACAAAATGCAAAAAGAAAAGGCAAAAAATGGACCTAGGGATATATCTCATCTAGAGAAATGAGAAAGGGACAAACCTCAATGGTTGGAGTCATGAAATCAACCTCACGTCGTTGAAGTGGCGGAGATGGCAGTGGAAGCACCTAGAGGCTCACCAAGGCTCGCCTCAAGCAGGTGGAGGGGAGCAATCACCTCCCCGGTCCTTAACACAACAAGAGGGAGGGGAAAGCATAGCCAAAAGGTGTTCAAAATGGAGGAGGAAGATTGAGGAGGATTATGTACATCGTGTTTGAGAGACTCCAAAGAACGAGGCGTTGACTGCGATGCAATGATCCAATCCTCGAGAAAACGTCTGGATGTTTAAGAGGGATTCACGAGGAGAAAAAGCCAAGAAGGATTCAATCCATAGATATATAAGGAACGACCTACAAAAATCGAGGAAGATGGAAAGAAACGAGGTCTGACACAATGGAGACCTCAGTCTGAGAGCTGACCGAGGTCAACGGGCGGGGAACGCTGGTTGGTCCACGTGGGCAAACTAGGAAAACCCTGCCGGAAATTATTTTAAAATTCAATAAAAAAAATATATGAATTTATTAATTTTAAGATATAAAATAAAAAATATCTATTATTTTTAAAGGTAATTTATTATGATATTTATTTAGTTTTTAGAGGTTTATAATTACAAGTTACTTTTTAGGGTTACATTATAGGTATATTTGTCTTTATTTTTGAGTATTTTATTTTTATTTTATATTTTATTATTTTAGTTTATTATTTTATACAATTATAAATTATTTTTATATACTTAAATATATTTTTCCTATATTTTTCTGATATAATATATACACTTAATTAAATACGTACATTTATTATATATGTATAGATATAGGTAACTCATCCATGTATTTTCTTTACATATTTTATTTTAATGTTTTCTTTTATTATTTTAGTACTAATTTAATATGTACATATATTATAAATAATATTCAGAAAATTATTAAAATTATGAATAATAAATAAACTGAATATTTTAATCGGGTATACTATAGAATAGGGGTCCAAAACCTAACTTTCACACCTTAACTCCAAAAGATATAAAACCACTTCGTTAAATAGCTTATTAAATTATATACAATTGAAGGTAATTTTGATATATTTTGAGTTTTATTTGAGAGATATGGGTCTGGGAAGTTTGGATTTTGAAATCATATTTAGACTGTAATTTGTACACTGTATATTATTTTTATGTAAACTCAATTTTATATTTCTATATATTTTATTATCTACAACTTTCATATTCAAAGTTTCTTTATTTGAAGTATGAAAAGCGGATATAAATATATGTCCCAAAAATTAATAAATAAATGAGAAATTTATTTGTATTTTGACCCTAATCTCTTCCCACTTTATTCCTTGCCGACCTAGTCATCAAGATGCCTTGGTCTTGAGGTTTAGGATCATAAAGTACCTTTTATATTTTATATTTTATTTTTTTATTTATTCTATAATTTTGGCATTAAAAACAACCATTTATACACTATTTACACAATGATGCATGAATGCTAAAATGCATAAATTAAGGGTATTTACACATAATTACGAGGTTTTTAAGGCCAAAATGATAGAATAAAGGTGATGAAATGGAGATTCATCGGCCTTCTATACTTGCCTTTGCTAGTCCCTATCAAACACTTTCACAATAAGTGTAGAAAATGAAAATAAAAGAAAAGAAAAAGAAAGAAGATGGATTACGTTTAATTATCAAACTTGTCTTGACGAAATCAAAGTTTGGAGCTTAAGTCGGATCTTTGGAATTTTAGTGTGGGCAGAACCTTATTGGGAATCGGATTTGAAATCCAACAACTTTCGAGAATCGCAAAACTCTGCTCAAGTCCCCTCAATAGCCAGGTCAGAATACTTCAACTCATGCACAAACCCTTAGGACTATGAATTTGACTCGTACAATGTAAGTGACAGTGGCTCTCCCAAACTAAAATGACAAAGATACTGACTTCTCCAGCATGACAACCCACTGATTCCTACATCCAACAACTCCTTCCTCGAGGAGCGAAGTATTCCCTTCCAAGTTTAAGTGAAAATCGGCTCAAGAGGAGGCGGTGAAGAGAAGAATGGATGGTAGCCAGTATCTATCCTAGGATGCAAGACCAGTGTAGTCAAGTCTTCCAGCTACATGCTCACATGATTTGACTTTGAAGCTCAAGCTTGCTTATTGGCTATACAAATATATACACTCCAACAAGCACTTTTTTTAATCAGGGCTGTCTACTTTTTTTTGGAGTTTTTGTTTTTTTTGTTTTTGAAATACTATTTACACCAACTTTCATATAAGGAGTTCTTCCTTTTGAGCCAGTAGACTATGCCTCTTTGAAGCATTATTGCAACCCACACTCTCCTGTCTTTAGATATCAATGCCACTGAACGGGTTGGGGTGCACTTCCCTCCATAGATGGGGACAAATGTTTCCACTTGTGTACGTCTCATACTGGTAAATCCAATCCCTTCACCACTCCAACTAAGTTGAGACAAGTGAAAGGTGTACGTGTCAAAGTTAGTATCAATGAGATCCATGCGTGTGCTCCAAAATAATCTACCCAGGCAGTCAAGAATCCAATGAACCAAATCTCTTGATCCTCGAAGAATTAAGTCTAGTAGACTTGAAGTACCTCAATTCCAGTTTCTATAAGGGTTCTATTAATTAGGTAGATTTAAGGTCCAACCAATCTCCGATCTCGGGATTTTACTTAGACTTGTTCAATTATCAAAATCAATCCGAAAAATGCAAATGTAATGCAAATGCTATGCAGAAAATCTTTTTGTGATGAAATTTTCAAAGTTTTAATTTTTTATGGATTTTTGAAATGATGATGCATATGCAATTTTTTTGGTATTTTCAAAAAGATTTTTCAAATGTTTTTGGTATTTTAAATTTTGCAAATTTTTTGGGATTTTTGAAAATAAAAGATTTGGCTAAGAAAAACTAGGTACAAATATTTACACGGGTATGCATCTTATATTTACAAAAATTAGGTTTTCAAGAATTTATAAGGGGGTAAGTAGTCATTTATATATATATATATATTTATAAAGAATTTTGGTGTGATGTATATATTCCTCAAACTTTATTTGAAAATCATTTTACAAATAGATTTGAAAACTATTGCCCAAAATATTTTTACAAAGAGTTTTTACAAATATTACACATTTGAAAATCATTTTGCAAAGGTTTTTCAAATAGTATATGTAGATTTTTTCAAATATTTGTGCAACCATTTTCCAAACATTTACAAATAGTTTTTCAAATATTTTTATTTCACACAAAGAAAATAATTTTTTCAGACATATTATTTTAACAAAGGTTGAAGATATTTAACAAAACATTTTCCAAATAGTTTTTAAAAGATTTTTAAAAAGATTTTCAAACATTTTGCAAAAAATCTTTTTACCTGATTTATTAATCAGTAAATACAAAAAGAATTTGAGGAATAATTAACATATTTTTATTAAGTGATTTTAATGATTTTTATAGGTATATTAAAAAGAATTAACATATTTTTATTAATAAAAAATACGAAAGTATGAGTTATGGCTATAGTATATACGAAGTATGTACGAGCCCCTATACTTAGCTTGAGCTATGTCCTCATAGATCAGAGAGAAAAGAGAAGACATAACTCATACTGAGCATATGAAAGTATACAGAATAAATGAATAAGGAATGAATGAACGAATAAGAAGTTGACCATCCCCCTATACTTAAGATCAAATAATCCTAAGTATAACAGAGTGCACACAAAGCATGAATGGTCAAGGGTGGGAATGAGCATATCGTACTCAGGTTGTCTCCCCCTATACTGAGGGTAAGATATCCCTACGTATAGATAAGAAGAGGAGATAGTGGAGAGGATCAAAGAACGAAAGAACTCAGGGTGCACACCCCACTATACTTAGGATAAAGTACGTCCTAAGTATAGATAAATGATAAAAAGGAGCTAGACCTTTTAGGTAGAAAAAGAAAATAGAAAATGAAAAGAAGAAAAGAAGAAAAGAAGAAAAGAAGAAAAGAGAGATGAAGATGGAAGAAGATAGAAGAGGATGTACACATCACTCCCCCTATACTTAGGGTAAAAGAAGCCCTAAGCATAGGAAACAATAAGAGTGATGAAACGGAACGACGAAGAATGAACACTCGGTGCATCCACGCCCCATACTCAGGACAAAGTATGACCTAAGAAAAGCATACACGAGAATGGGGTGGATGAACGAAACAGGAGGTGGACGGGGGGAAACAAAAGTGAATGTACAACAAAGTGGATATACAGAGGATCAAGAAGGTAGAAAGCGAATCTTCTTGTGGGACCACTGATATGAATGGATCTGACAAGTTGGAGGTTGATATCAGGGTCCACAGTGGACGGAAGCTGATCATGATCGACCTGGTGAAGATCCTTAGTGGTCCTAGAATGAGAAGGCATATACGGGTGAGTGGAAGTAGTGTGTCTAGGTCTGGCCTTGGGTGCCTTGATGATATCAAAGTGAAATGGGATGAACTAATCATCGGAAGAAGTAAAATCAAGGTCATCCTGCAAGGCCTCCTAGGTCAAAACCAAAAGGAACAAACTCATTAGTAGAAGAATTCAAATCATGTTCATCCTCAATAGTCTTAATCGGATCATCGTTCTCATCAAAAGGCCCAAATTCCTGGATAAAAGCGACAAGATCAAATTTAGCCTTAGTCTCATCACTATCTGTTCTCTGCTCAATAGTTCAATTGTATAAATCCTGCGACATCAACACATCGCCAAGTACCAGAAGAAGGAACATTGAGGTCCATGATTTTTGAGTCTTCCTCCTTGGAGAGGAATTATCGGGTCTCAATGGAATCCAACATACAACAAAAGTCTCCGATGGTCTCATCAAGGTCACAGTCCTCGGGGTCAAGTAAGATAGGTGAAGGTGCATTAGGTGCTGGTCTCTGATCAAAAGTGGGTACAATGATGATCACCTCTCTCTCATCAACAAAACAAAAGAGAATATCTCCTAATCCATAATCTATAACAACCATCGCAGAGGCGATAAATGGTCGTCCCAGGATGATTGGAGAGTGCTCCCCAGTGGAGGCCTCCATGGGCAATACAACAAAATCCAAAGTGTAGCTCATGCCCTGAACTGAAAGGACGATATTATCTAGAATACCCTTCGGCCTATTAATAGATTCATCAGCGAATTGTACTATCATCCTGGTTTTCTTGAGAGGCCCTAAGTGAAGAGTCTGTACTAGTGAGAATGGTATGATGCTAATCGAAGCATTGCCGTCAAGGAGAGTGTGATCACATGTGCGGTTAAAGATGGTGCAACTAATGAAAGGTCTAACAGTGTTCCTTTTCCTAGGAATAGGCGATGGGTAATGGTGTGGGTAGTGGCCATGGTCAAGATATGACGCTCAGATCTTCTCCTCCACTTTCTCTTCTTATGATGAGGAGTAGATAATTGAGTCATGGCCTGGCGAAATGGGGCATCAATGATCTCATGAATAACGACCACCACTTTAGGTTCAGTCATTTTTTTTGAAATTTTGGATCCCTTTATACAAGGGAGGAGGTCGGAATCATCATCTACACGAGGAATGCCAAGAGCAGTCTGTACAGTGGCATTTGCAGGGTCAGGGATGGGACAAGGTGTAAGAGGTTGTGTGGTCAAAAGATCTGGCATTTGGGCCCTCTCCTTATAGTCCGAGTCAATAAACTGTCTCCTGAATTATTTTTAGATTTTTTTGTTTTTTTCTCATGTGTTTGTATTTTTTACAATTGCAATCTCTCATAGAAATCCTCAAGTAAATCCATATCCTCAAAGAATGAAGCAGCAATCTAGCTCTTATTTAAGCAAGATAGATCGATAATCCTCGAGTTCATGTGCTCCCTCATCCGATTCAAGGTCTAAAGTGTGGAAATCATCAGATGTGGCTCCAAAATCTCAGGATCGAGTGAATGGGATGAAGATGGTGGGGGTGGACAAAAATCACATTCTAGATCAAGATAGTCTAAGAAGAGTGGGTTGTCGAAATGTGAAGGTGATGATTATGGAAATGATAGGTCAAATTCCAGATTCGAATCCTGAAATAGTGGGTTGGTCGGATATGTACAAAAATCAGGAGCAAAGTCCTCCCAGAAAAAGGGAGGTGGACAGGCTGGAGTGTACGAGGGATCCGCAAAATCCGGATAAAATAACTCCAGTAAGCCATCTCAGATAAAATGAAATTATCAGGAGAGCATAATGGTCAAGTTAAGAGAGATGAGAAAAAGGTGCAAATGCACAAAAACGATCTAGAATATATATAAGCAATCACAATCAAACTCACACAAAACAAACACCTCAATTCTCCTACTCCACTCGATGAAGGCCGTGAAAGCTCGGTTTATTTATCCTGTCTATTTTAAAGTTAGGTGAGAAGTTAAAATTGTACAAACACTTAGGAGGCTGAATGGGATTTGGGAACTAGTCCTTAGTGTGTACACAAGCAATTAAAACGAATACAATGAGGGTATTACTCGCCGCAAGACAAATATTTTCTTTTTTTGGTATTTTTTAGGGTCAAGTAGTTTTAGTAGTCTCAATTTTATTTGTTATCATTTTTTAGATTTTTAATGTGAATGCACATGCCTAACGAGGAATCAATTTTACTTAGCACCTAACTTGTCAAAATCAGAGGTAGAGTTGAAAAAGCGATGCAAGCAGCAAATCGATGATGAATGCTAAAGATAAATTCTTACCTTGCCTCCAGCACTCTACATGCAAAGATGCTCAACAGAATTGAAACCTACACTATATGCAAATGCAAGCCGATGAAATTACATTTGGTTTTGAAATTGCTATAATGTGAAGAACCAATGCTAATGACTTAGAATGGAATTGAAGGATCTGTTCTTAAAGTCTACTCGGTGCTCACAACAGTAAGTCCTGCAAGCATTATATAGAGGACTCTCGTGGCACGGGGTTCCGAGACTAAGTGAGAAGCAGTTTGATATTTGACTAGATCCAAATGAACTATAAGTGCATGCAAGGATAATTATGTGTTTGCACCTAATATTAGCGACAAGAAAATCCTAAAGCTAAGGGCTCAATCATACAAAATAAAGAAAATAAAATCGGAAAACAAAATAAAAATGTGAAGAAAATCACGAAAAACCTACGAGGCCCCCAAGGGAACAATCCCTCGGGCAATGGACCTCGTGAAGTGTGGAGTAGTGTCCTGGCGAGTCATGAATAACAATAATAAGTATCTCTCTCACACTTTAATTACACAAATAAATGCAATAAAATAAACTGCTCAAAGATCTTTGTCTTCAAAATATTCTCCAAGTCCTTTGATGTTTGGTCCAAGTCACCTCATGTGGGTGTGTAGGCGCTCCTAGAAGAGAGTGCCTCCCTCGATCTGCATCCCTCGTAACAAATTCGAACAAGGTGGCTGATTAGACAATAAACAATTATATCAAATAAATGAGAAGATAAATAAATCACAAAAATAGATAAATAATCACAATCAATCGAAAAGCCAATCTATGCACAATTTTTCCCTGACAATGGTGCCATTTGTTAACCTAAAAATCGAGCGATCGTATGTTCCACACAAGGCGGGAATACAGTCATCGGGGTGACCACACGAAATCCGGATTAAAATAACAATTGACCCATAACTCAAGATCAAGTAATGAAATGTAAATGTGGAGTTAAAATTTATTATAACTCTACAATAAAGATGTGTATAGGTGCTAGTATTTGTAGAGGTTGAGGAAACAAGTAGGATAGATCAGGTAAAAATGCATAAAAGTGATTATGAACTATTTGTCTATATGTTCTATTAGTGGGTTTTTATAATTATAATTTTTACATTTTAATTTTATATTTGATATTTTTGTATTTTGATTTCTAATTTTCTAATTTTACATTTTCTTTTTATATTTTATATTTTTATACTTGTTTTTCTTTTAATATATATAAAGAGTTATATATAGACTATATAAATAATATAAGCTAGGGTATATAAATATTCACAAAAATAGTTAAAATAAAGCAAATAAAATATTTCTGGGGTTTTAAATAATTTTTACTAATTTTGTATTTTTTTAAGAATTTATGATAATTTATATATATCTTAAAGTCAAAAATACCCTAAATCAGGGTTTAATTAAATACTCAAAATTAAATGGGAGATTAAAAATACCAAACAGTACCAAAATTTCTCTAAATTAATTTTTAAATAGTAATAATAATAATAGTATAAAGGAAATTCAGAGCAAGAAAACACAATTTTTGGAATTTTTAGCAAACTTATATATTTTTATAAAAGTTTTAAAGGTTTTCAAATTTAAGAGTTTTTTTAAATTTTTTAGTGATTTTTAGTTTGTACATAAATAAACAATTTTTTGGGAATTTTTCAAAACATTTTTATATTTTTATGGGTTTTCTAAAAGGACACTTTGATTTTAAATAAATAACGAAAAATCCAAAAATTCGAACTAAAAATAAGGCATGAAACTTGATGTAATCTCGAGCTTAAGTCTATTTTTGTGGATTTTTAGGAGTAATGTAGATATACTAAATAAATACAAGAAATAAAGAGAAACTGCTTTACTCGCTGGGGCATTTTTGTAAATTAAAATAATTTCAGGGGTCTTGATGTAAATTTTAGAAAAATATATAAAGTAATTTGAAATTTCTTGGATCGGGAAGAAATACACAGTTACAAGGACACGCCTACAAAATTACCACCTCATGTGGGGGCTCACGTGAGGTGACGTGGCGTAGACTTGACCGTAGATACACAAAGGTTGAGGGTGTTTTTTCAAATATTACAAAAATAATAAATGACATAGGAATGTTAAGGTCTTAATATTTAAATACAAAAACTAAGTGGGTTGAAGATGCGAAGACCCACTAACTTCGTGTATCCAATAGCTCGTCGCGCTCCACTTAGACACGTGACGCTCCCTCAGATGACAATGATGCTTTGATCGAGACAGATGGGATTAGATTGCCAAGGAAGATCGGACAATTGAAGCTCCAGCATATCCGATGCACACTGCTCCTCTCCAAGAGCATGTCCTCATTCAACGACAGAGGAGGCAGGTAGACAAACCGAGAAGACCTCTACCGATGCGAAGCTCCAAAATGGCAGTGAGTGCCCTCTATTTATCGACAATCTCAAAATGGCGTGGAGGGTGTCCGTAGGCCGCTGCAAAGTAAGTGAACGAGGGCTTCTCCAGGTGCTTCTTCTTATGCAAAAATCGACTCTAGATGGAGTCCTTTGGCTCCTGGGTCCTGCAAGTCAATCTCAAGCGCGACAAGAGAGGGCACACCAGTAAAGTGGCCGAGATGGCGGTGGAAGTACCTAAAGGCTCGCCAAGGCTTGCCTCAAGCAGCTAGAGAGGAGTTGTCACCTCCCCGATCCTTAGCATGACAAGAGGAGGCAAAAGCAAGGTCAAAAGGTGTTCAAAATGGAGGAGGAAGATCGAGGAGGATTATGTACGCCATATTCAAGAGGCTCCAAAGAATGAGGCGTAGGTGATGAATCCACGATTCAACATCTCAATATACTGATCTTAGCAATCCCCGAGTAAAATCTCAAATAAATGTCTACAGAATCGATAAATTAACAAAATGACTCTTGTAAATAAAATACAATAATTATTATATATTATATTGTATAAAATAAATTAAAAAAACCATCAAATAAAGGAGTTTTTCACATGTAAATAGTCCAAAACTTCATGTATTTTTAATAATTTCATTTCAACTCCTTTTTGGCTAATTCTTTCTCTTACTTGTTCATAAAAATGTATATAAAAATACAAAATACAAAATAAATTCCACCTCAAATAAATACTCTTAGATCCCAAAGAGAAAAAGCTGTAAAGTCCAACTTTCTGGCCAAATTCCCGCTCCGTATGAATCCAAATTCAACAAACTCACTATTAAAGTTTAAGTTAGAAAATTATCTATCCAATGAAAGTGGTTTCATTCAAATTGGAGCTCGTTTGCAAAATTTGAGTTTTGGGACCTCGTTGTATATTGTACATAATGTAATAAACATGACTTTGATATTTTTGTGCACATATTGTTATTTGTTACATTTTATTTTGTTGATATTTATGTAAATATTTTGTAAATATTTTTTTATTAAAAATATAAAAAAGTTAAAACTAGAAAGTAAAAAAATTCATGTACATAGTGTTTTTATGGACCTACTTTTGTAAATCTTCCATTTTATTTTCTTCTTTGTTTTATTCTCTTATTGAAAGTAGGCTACTATTTATTTATTTTATTTAATTTCCATTTTCTATAATAACCAGTCATTCAACTCCAACACTCCACCATTTTTTCTAAATTCTAATTTAACTCCCCCATTTTATTAACCTCCTCTCCACCACTTTCATAATTTCTCATTATTTTCTCTTTTTATACATCCCATCCTCCTCATTTTGCACATGATCCATCGTTATGTAAGGAAAGCCTAGTTTACAGAGTTGAATCGGTGATAGAGACAACCATGATTGAGCGACAACATCCCTCTCTCTGGTGAGATCCGTTGGCTTCTTGGCCAACATCGCAACCGCATCCGCACGCTGCCCGAACTCATCGCTCGCCGACGATTCGAGCAAAGATCGTGCTTCTGATAAGCACATCATAGGCGATCGCTTCCACCATAGGTATTTTTTCTCTCATTTTGTCATCGCTGTTATTTTACAATTTTTTAATTACACCACCACCATTACATCTTCATTTGTCTACCACAACTTCATCATATTCATCATATCATTTCCATCACCACATTCATCACACATCATTATCATCTTTTGTTTGTATTCCCTATTTAAGAAAAAAAATCAAAAAATTAAAATCAACAATAACAAAATATAAAAAATAAAAAATAAAAGAAACAAGAGGAGCAACAGGCAGCCACTCGTCGCCCCCTCTTCCAGTCGCTGCCGCCAGCGGCGTCACTTCTCCAGCCGCCAACCGACCGCCTCTTCCTGTAATCCACAACCGCGCCCCCGAACGTCGCCGCCAGCTCCTCCATCGCCTCTCCAGCAAGCTGCCCCATCCGTGACCCACTGCCAGCATTCCATCTCTCCAGCCTGTTCGTGCCCACGTACGACGCACCTCAGCTTCGTCCGTCGCTCCAAGCGCCGCTCCATCCGGCCTCCACTACCTGCGCGGCTGCGCTCCTTCCTCCTAGCCACTGTGCATGGGCTACATCTGCCTACGGATATGCGCCACCATTCCCTCCACGCTACCCAATCACGATACTCCACCACTTCGAGCCCTCGTCGCCGCCATCCTCCTCGTTCCTCGCTAGCCACGTGCCCTCTGTGCCTCACCGCCTGTCGACCGCCTTCGTGCGGTGTGTGCCTCCCCACCCACCATCCTGCGCCCTATCCGCCATCGCATGAAGAAGAAGGTTACTTTTTATTTTATTGTTGTAAAAATCGTAATTTTTTATATTTTAAGTTTTTGTTATTCCTAAAGTGCCCCTGTGCACAATTGTTTGTAAGTTTTAAATTTTTGATATTACACGGATAACTTTCTGTTCATGTATTAATTTGGATTTTCATATTACAACATTTTATTTACTGAAAAATGTCATGGTGTTGAACAACTAATTATCTCCCATTTAGCTGTTTATTTTTAGTTTTATATTCTTTGGTTAATTAACTAAAATTGTTTAAGTAAAATATTGCATATTTTACCCAATCAGTTGTCTTAAATTCATATATTACCATGGTTGCTCTAAAAATTCTTGAAAAATCAGGAATGATGCCTTGGAACAAGAATTAATTACTTTCCAAATTTCATTTAAATAGGAGTCGTTTTGTGCCTTAAATAAATTTTAAAGTAATTTTAGTAACTGATTTTTAATTAAATCCACACATAGTATTTTTGCGAAATTTCAACTATTTTGAATTTCTCTTATAAATACCTTTTTGTGATAATTCCCAATCTGGATAATTCGATAATATTGATTTATTAGGAATTAATTATTTGTAGTCGCTATGTTTTCATTAAAAAATTCATAAAAAACTATTGTCAAAAAAATCCAAAAAAATTAATATAGCCTCATTGCATCATGTTTATATCCCAGTAAAATTTTCATATTTTTTTTGCATTCTTTTTGTGTTAAAAATGGCAAAAAATGCTTAAAAAGTGTGCATTTTTCATTGTTGCATTTTAACCCTTAAAATTCCAAAAAAGTGTCTTGCATTCATCATTGAATTAGGTTTTTAGGAAGAACATAATTTGGCTAAATTCGAATAATTTCATATTAAAATTAATTTGGCTAACTTGTGTCTTTTCCTATTAACTTAATTCACCTGCATTTTGCATTTCGCATTCATTTTGGATTAAAAATACAAAAAATCCGCATTGGAAATCTAGACCTAAGTTTTTGAATTAATTTGAGGTTGTTCCGCTGCCTCCTTGTGTTATACCTCGGACTTGCCTGGGATATAAATTAAAGCCGAGTTCGCTTCACGGAGATCTTCGATTCGGTTCTAAACGATTTGTTTAGTTTTCATATTATAATGAGTAAAAATTATATCACGTATTTAGAGGATCAATCAGTAGGCTGCGATGCAATGATCCAATCCCCGAGAAATCGTCTGGGCGTGTAAGAGGGATTCTCGAGGAGAAAAAACCAAGAAGGATTTGATCCATAAAGATGTAAGGAACGACCTACAAAAATCGAGGAAGATGGAAAGAAATGAGGTCTGACACAATGGAGACCTCGGTCAGAGAGTTAACCTAGGTCGATGGGCAGGAAACGCTGGTTGGTCCACATGGACCAACCAAGAAAATCCTGTCAGAATATATTTGAAAATTCAATAAAAATAATAAATAATTTTCTAATTTTAGGTTATAAGATAAAAAAATATGTATTATTTTTCAAAGTAATTTATTGTGATATTTATTTATTTTTTATAGGTTTATAATTACAAGTTACTTTTTAGGGTTACATTATAGGTATATTCATCTCTGTTTTTGAGTATTTTATTTTTTATTTTGTATTTTTTATTTTATTAATTTAGTTTATTATTTTATATAGTTATAACTTATATTTATAGACTTATATATATATTTTATTATGTTTTTTTGATATAATATATACACTTAATTAAATAAGTATCTTTATTATATAGGTATATATAGGTAATTCATCTGTGTATTTTATTTACATATTTTATTTTAATGTTTCTTTATTGTTTTATTCCTGTTTTAATATGTATATATATTACAAATAATATTAACAAAGGTATAAAAATATAAAATTATAAAAATAATGAATAATAAATAAACTAAATATTTTAATCGGGTATACGATACAATAGGGGTCCAAAACCTTACTTTCACACCGTAACTCCAAAAACCATAAAACAACCTTCATTAAATAGATTATTGAAAGTTATATATAATTAAGTTGATTTTGATATACTTTTATTATATATTTGAGTGATATGGGTTTGGGACGTTAGGATTTTGGAATCTTATTTAGATAGTAATTTGTACATTGTATATTATTTTTATGTAAACTCAATTTTATATTTTTCTATATTTTGTTATCTACAACTTTTATTTTCAAAGTTTCTTTATTTGAAGTATAAAAATTAGATCTAAAAATAGGTCCCAAAAATGAATAATAAATGGGAATTTTAGTGTATCTTTGGCCCTTATCTCCCCCTACTTTATTCCTTATCGACCTAGTCATCAAGATGCCTAGGTCTCAGGGTTTAGCATCATAAAATATCTTTGATATTTTATTCTTTTTATTTTTTTCATTATTCAAAAATTTGGCATTGAAAACAACCTTTTATACAATATTTACACAATGATGCATGAATGCTAAAATGCATGAATTAAGAGTATTTACATGCATTTACTAGGATTTTTAAGGCCAAAACGATAGAATAAAGTTGATGAAATGGAGATTCATCATGTACATATCACTAAACTTAATCCATGAAAAATCCTAAAAAATCTAACTTGTGGATATTCAAAATAATCTCAAATCCTAATTTCAGGAGATACATGCGAAAACATTGATTCTCTCTCATGCAGTGTGCATATGTATTTTGCTCATATTAGAATTGATGCACATTCAAATACCTATAGATCAAGACCAAATTCAAAAGAATCGTAGTCCGTTTGCAAAAAATGGATTTTAGGATCTAACTACGCATTGTACATATTTGATGATTTTGACCTATCATTTTATGTGCATATCTCACTCATTTTAATCATTTCCTTTTTCATTTATTTATTTTATTCATTATTTTAGTAAATTAAATAAAAAATCTAAAAATAAAAAAAATCAATAAAAAAGATAGATTCTGACTTGAGCTTACTGACCTAATCCACCAGTATATGATCCCCTTCCCTAATTTTTTCCTAACTTGTTAACCCATAAAAATTCCAAAAAAATGCATTTGTATTTCTTGAAATCTTTCACACAATGTTGTAATTTTGCATGCATTTATTTAACTACAGATAAACAGATAATAATTACAAAACATTCTCATCATTTAATCACGATAATTTACGTCGAATACAAAAATGCATGGAAGAATGCCATTCACTAAAATATAATAAGATACATATAATGGCATGCCACCATAAGAAGAAATGCATTCCACAAGGTAAAAATTTTCAACAAAATATTTAGAACCAGCAACAAGTCCCATATATCATAACATGTATCAAAACTACAACTAAGTGTTTAATACATGTTTCTCAAAGGTCTAGTAGAAGAGAGGGCACATACAATAAAAAGACAACTATAAAAGTGCTATCATGTATGATGTCCCTGCATGTATACAAAAAAGAGCTAGAAATCTCATCAATCACGCTAATCGATTCGAGGCACCTTCCCTGCCATCCATGTTAGCGACAAGGAGACATCAACTATTGTTGTGTACAAGCATTATATACTAAAATTAACACGAATTTTAGTGTATACAAGATAAGAGAAGCAAGTAGATGAACAATGATATCATACATGGTATTAACTATTTGTATGAGAAAAAGGTTATCCAACAACACATGACTCTATGGCTTGTCCAAGTTCTAACACCACGACTAACCCCTCAGCAGACTAACCCACTCTCACTTACCACACCCCAAATCCCAACACTTAGCAAATTTATTTGTTGAATATGAGATGATGTGGGAGTAAGGATCCAGAGGTAGGTCATGTCCTTCCATAGATGTCATTTGTAGGATGTAGGGATGGATCACATTAAAATATAGATGATTGATGATGATTTCCATGTCATGATCTTTTTCCTCATCAAATCCTGATGGCGGAGCAGTGACCAAAATCAAAGCGGTGAAGAAGGCCCCTATGGGACTCATCCATCTCACTCCCCTAGTGGAAGGTAGTCTAGGAGGGAGCTAGGTAAAACTCCAACTACGACCCCTGACACAGGTGGGGGAGACTCTCAGTCCGAGTCACTCCACTCTTGCCCGAACCTATGTAGGAACATGACAAAGAAACTTGAAGAAAAACCAAGGGTTCTCCAACCTAGGAACTCTAACAAAACTTGTGGCCAGCGGAACTGGTCAAGTGAAAACAAATGGATCCCTTGGAATCATAAAAACTTCAAGCTCACGATAAAAACTAGGAAAGGGGCTGAGATCCTAGACCCGTGCACAAGGTGGCCGCTGCCCAATCCGGGCATCCTAACTCCATACTTGTTGAGGGTCACCGCAAACTCACACAATCAGGTATAAGGGTCACCTCGACCGACAAAATGTCTGGCATCACTGATCCACATCAAACCAATTATCCGAGTCAAATTCAATAAGTTATGATCTCTATCTTAAGTCCTTACTATCTAAGGAGTGATTATGAGTGATAAAGAGAATACAATCTTGATTCAAACATTTTTCGTGTCGAGTCTCCATTCCAAGGTATCACTTCCAGGTAACTATCTCTCTTCTCCTCACTCTATTCTTCTCCCTTCTATAATTTACTTCCACCTCCTCCTACTAACCTCTCCGATCATCACCTATTTTCCCTTCACCACTCATCGCCTCAACCACCATCATGCCATCTTCTCCTCTTCCATTGAGCACAACCGGAGACCTGTGCTCCTTTGCTCGTCAATCGTCCCCTCCATTCATTTCTCCGACCTTAAACCTTAGCTCTCGCATCCGTGCCTTGGTTGCATCACCATTATCAACAACAACTTCCCCAATGCCCCTGGCTATGTGTTATCCAAGAGGATGGAGCATGACCACTGTAGCACTTCACTGTGACTATCTGCTTTACGACTATCAACCACCTTCGCCTCTAGCTCCTCCATGCACATCACTGCCACTCACCCTCGATTCATAGACACTATAGGATCAAGGATTAAGACTTTTTAGCAGCCATTAAGGCACCACGACAACATCGTCGAGCTTCCCCTTCGACTTGTTCCAGCCAAGTTACCGTAAGAAGCCACGTGGAGGCTAAGGAAGCCTGCACCTCAACCCCAGAACAAACAAGTGCTCATACCTCTCCTAGGTGCCACACACGTGGCATGGGAAATTTGCAGGCGTGCCCTCCTCGCTTTTGAGAACAATAAAGAAGTTGCTGCACGTGACCTTGGACAAATTGTAACAAAGCCTGTGCAATTCCGGATATTTCATAGATATTGCCGCCTAGGGTAATATGCCAAGAAGCCTAACCAGTTCTTGCAAATCGCTCAAAGCCCCTTAGAAGATCTAAATTACAAAGTTTTATTTATTTTTATTGCAATATAGTCCCTGAAACTTCATTTAATCATAACTTGATCATTTGTCATCAGATTTTTGTGTTCTTGGTTTGATTTGATCCCCAATTTATTATCTTTCATACAGAACATTGAGAATCCACTTTTAAGACATTATTTAACTTAAATAAATTAAGGATGTTTATTTGATATTTTTAAGAACAATTATTCTTAGTCTTTAATTTATTTCTCAATAAATTGCTCGTAAATTTGTGGAATTTGGGAAATTAATGATCACATATTTATATAATTAATTGATCTATTAGTTCTCACATAGGAGGGGGGGCTCTTGATTTTATTTGATTTGCTTCTTGGACTGTTTGTCTTGGGTTCACTTACTCCCTCATTTATCACATTCATATTTGTGTCATCATTTCACTACATTATTTCATCTTTTAAAAAACATAAAAATAGTGCATTTATTTATTTCTTGTCCCATAAAAAAGAATTATTTTGTTACATTAAAATTATTTTGAAAATTCATGCCTCATATTTCCTTGATTAATTAATTAGATCTCTTTAAATTAAAACCCCTAAAAAACTAAAAAAATACAATAAAAACACAAAAAATCATTCTTCTTCTTCTTCTTCGAAAACCTAACTTCCTAGAGTACTTGAGAATTAATTCTAGATCCTTATATTACTCCCTGAGTTCGACCTTGGGAATTACCTAAGTGAAATATATAATCGTGATTGCATTGAGGAATAATTTTCCATGTTAATTCTTTGGAGGTATCATTTTTTATGAATCTCTAAGTTTCTCGGCTACATCAACAAATTATCAAGAATGAAAAGGACAAACATCTAAGCCATCCCTAGCTAGCCTACAAAGCTATTTCTCTAAATAGCTTATTTTTAGCACATGAGTGTGGATTTAAAGATTAAACCATTACTGTCTCTTTGGACTAGTGGGAGATTGTTGGACAAGTGAGCCCACTGATGAATCCATGATTCATTAACTTTTCTGTCGCATTTTGTCTTCAAACCATTAACAAATGCATGTAAATATTCATTAATTCCCATCTTTTATTCAAACTTCATTCATGAATAAATATTCACTTTTAAGCATAAAAACATGTAAATAAACAAAGAACAAAGAAAAAGAAAAGAAGGCAGATTGGAAATATGTATATATGTACAATATGACTTATAAATATAAATATAACTGCAAGGTATATTTATAACCTAACCCCCGAGACCAAGTCATCATGGATTGGTCGACAAAACAGTAAGTAGGGGGAGATAAGGAAAGAAAACCCTAAAAATTATTTAAGACACACTTCATGTACCTCTCACTATTTATCAAATAAATACAAAACCTCAATGATTTTTAGTTAATTTATATGTAAATTTTTTTCACCAAACTCTATTCCTAATTATTTCTAAAAATGAATAAAAAAAATATAAAAATGAGTTAAAAATATTACCCTATATATATGCCAAGAAATCCAGCTTTAAACTTGTCAAATTCTCAATTTCCGAACATCATAACTTCTTCGTACGAATTCCAATTTCACTCTACTCACCTTTTAAATTCATAAATTAATATTCACTAATTAATAGAGGTGATTTCATTGAATTCGAAGTTCGTTTGCAAAAAGTCGGTTTTGGGACCAAATGACAACGGGGTTTCTAGGCTATTTATTTTATGTAGAATAAATTATTTATATTAATTTTATAATTTCTAAATATTTTCATGATATTGTATTTTCACCCTAATTTATTTCAGAATTTTTGGAGCTTATTTATTATTTTAATAAAATCCAAAACCCTAAATTGTAGGTAAAAATGAACTAGATAACTTATACCTATATTTATTAATATATGTAAATTAATTTATTAAAATCCCTAAAAATTCACACAACTCTTATTTATTATTCTAATAAATAAGAAAATATAAAATTAATTTTTAATATTTTTGTTTATTAAAGTAAAATTCCAAAAACTATTTATCTATACATATTTATTAATATAATATTTATATTTCAAATAATATTTATTATTTATAAAAAGTAATTATTACATAATTTATATTATTTAATTATTTACATTTCGTGTATTTATACCTATTTAAAATAACATTATTTACTATTTATTATCGAATTTACAAGAAATTTCTACATCTGGCCAACCAGATGCTGACACGTGTCAGCACCTGGTTCATCTTCCTCAAGAACTCTGTTAGACTTTCTGTTCTGACCATGTATCTTCACCGAATTTTCACGCATGCATTTTAACCCTTCTAGATGATCCAAACCCTTGAAACCCTTGTCCTAACAACCTTCTTCATCGCCCACGATTAGATCTAGCCTGGAGCTCAAGAAATCTATCTATATAAACCTCCAAAGTGGGCAGTTCGTAACTAACTCTCCTTTAACCACCTGAAGCTCAAACTGCCATTGGCCGAGTCCCATTTCCTCCACTTCGCTCTGCCTCACTCCGGTGGTGACAACACCCGAAGGCTATCCCGCGTGGAAGAGGGATCATCAGAGGAGAAGTTCTAAGGCTTTGATGCCTTGCATCGCCACCATCGCGCGTGTCCAGCTCCGGCGAAGATCGACCATCACAGCAGATATCTGAGGTAATACACCTTTGCATTCCCAGATCTACTCCTCCACCTTTATAACATTTCTTCTCGATCCTTGTGCCATAATTAGTGTGGCTAATCACGTAATTAGTTAGTTTAATACTATAGCTTAGACGTTCAATCGAAATCAATTCCCATTTCCTTTCAAATCAATTCGAATCGCATTCCATTTCGCAAGTATTCTGCACACACATTTCATTTATTCTGGAAACAACTTTTCGATCTTGCAAAACCATAAACATTCGGCCGATTCCTTGTGAATCGAGCACGTATACCTGTTCTTTGCAGGTTCTTCTTTCATCTGGAGCAGTTACGAGGTGTCTGGAGCCCTAAATCATCATGAAAATTGTAGTTCAAAGGAGGTGCATCAACCTCCATCAACCTCCAGGAGCAACGAGACCGCCAACTTCATCGAGCTTCCACCGCCGCTCTGAGCCATCGCCGCCTGACGTCCATCGCAGGAGAGCTCGAGGGTTAGAGGAGCTAACCCGCTGGCCCCGTCGGAGATCTCAGTTCGACGTCAGTTGCCTGCGAAAAATCGAGGAAGATGCCATCGTCGCCACCTGTGTCAACCGCCCATGAACAGATGAAGAACACCCAGAAGCTACAGTTGGGCGACACGTGTCTTCGAGGGGACGACCCAGATCAAGCCTGAAGATCTATTCTCCGCCGTTGAATATGAAGTGGTGAAAAAATTGCAACTTAACTCCAGAAGCATTTCCAGAATTTCATTCCGCCTCCAAGGTTTCCAGTAATTGCTCTTAGGTCCCTCCGCAGGTACCTAATTGCAATAATTCATATTTTTGTTTCAAAACAGTCCCTGCCAAAGGACCTTTTTACAGAACTTTAATACTTTTTCTTGCACTTATACCCCTGGTCTGTAGGGGAGTTTTGGACCTCTTTTTGACATAATTTTCCGTAGATTTTCTTGTGGTAGTTACACAACTACCTCCGTGAGCTTTTCAGTAATTTTCGTGTATTTTTGTCGCTTTTTCATCATGTTTTGATTCATCGCAAATCGACTCCATCTTGGTTGGTTTTTGTGTGTTGTCCGAGCCCGTTGCTCGTCCCGTTTCCCCTACTATATAGTATCACATTAATTTCACCTGAATTTCACCTATTATATAGTAGATAAATTGTTTGAAAAATATCACTTCTAAAAAAATCAAAAATTTGAAAAATATAAAATCAAATAAAAATTAAAAATCAAAATTCCATAAAAATCATCGATTTTCCTTGATCGCTTTAAGAAGAGATAAAATAATCACAAAATATATTTTCTCTTAAAAAAAATCAAAGTACACTATTCTGCCTCCTTGAGTTCGACCCATGTATACTCACCTGGTTAAATAATTAGTGTATGTTTTCTCAAAAATCGAATTTTGTTTGATCGACTAGGATCTGTTTGCGGTTTTCTACACCAACAACAATTTCATTTAAAAATCGCAATCGGATTTTAGCCGCATCAAAATGGCACCGTTACCGGGGAGGCGTTAGTGTACTTTGATTTTTTTTACATCTTTTGTGATTTTATTTTCTCTCTTCTTATTGTTTCTCGTAGTTTTTCTTCGGTTTTTCTTACGACTTTTCTCGACTCGTTTCTCGATTTCCTTTAAGCCGCTAACTAATTTTTGTAGGGCCTGCAGGATCAGCTGGTTTCTTAGGAAGCCGAGTTAGTTGAAAGAGCAGAGGCCGATTCCTTCTTTACGAGTCGGCTGCAGAGGGCAGAAATTAATTAGAGTAACTTTGTAAAAGAGAGAGAAAGAGAGATAAAGTTGTATTGAACTCTAATAGAAGGGGTCCACTAAGGACATCCCGACTTGTACCTCGCCCCCTATTTTTTCAGGGTCTGATTTGCCGAGTACCGTGTATTCGGGGGATTAGGGCACCCACCACGGTTTTCTCGCCTCGACGGTTTTTTTGCGGCTTTTTCGATAGATGTTTGCTTAGGAGTTTTTTTATTCTATCTGATTGTGCTTACGTAGCTAGTCATAGGACTTGCAACCTAGGTACATGATTTTAGAATTTTCATAAAAAGAAAAATAAAAAATAGATGTTTGTTTGAAAAAACTCAAAAAAATATAAAACCCCCAAAAAAATCAGGATTGCTAATGTATCTGATCTAAAAATAAACGTAAGATTCATTTGACTTGGGAGAATAATCCCTGCACATTTTTCAGAGTGCGCGAGTGAGAGACGACCCTTAAATATAAACCCGTTTTCTTTCAAAATACTACTTAGTCCATACACCTGGTCACTGCTTTTCAGTGGGTACGCTCGGGTAGCTGGAAACGGTCTGAGTTTACTTAGCAGAGTGGGGGATTTAGAGGATACTACGTAAGGCTCCGTCCTCAAGCAACACGGGTAGCCGGAAACTGTCCGTACTTGCCACCATACTGGCTGAGAGCAAGTGGTTTTCTGTAAGGACTCAAGATAGTATCGCGGGAAAAATTTGGGTACCTATCAGCTCGCATCAGCTCACGATAACCGATTATTCTTGTTTGCTAATTACAACCCTAAAACCGACAAGATAAAAGACCAAACTCTTACGATCATCATCGGGTTGAGTTGGTGAAAACGGGGTTTGCTTTGTGTTTGCTTGCGGGGAGTGAGTTACCGCGGCTTTACGCATTCCTCTCTCTCTTGAATCACGAATTATGCTCTCCCTTTCTCTTGACATCGAAGATGACGTCTCGATGGCTTTTCTGCTTGGACTCTGTGAGCTTTCGACCATTCACCATCATTCGTACATCTTCACAAACTTGGGATGACTCTCTTCCCAAGCTGGTCCCATCTGATCTTGAGGAGAGTCAGACACAGACTCCCTCACCTCCCGGCTAGACTATTGAGGCAGACCCTTGTCTCAATACATCATCGAAATCTCCAGCCGAATTTTCGCTGAGTTCTTACGAGAGATTTTCTTTTTTAGAAGACTTGAAGAAGATGGCTCGTGGCAAAGGACCAGCAACAGACGAGAGGCCATCAGTTGAGGAGCATTATGACGGAAGACCGGATCCAACCGTAGATGTTACGACAGGGATTCTCGACACGCTTCAACAGATGAACATCCAGATCCGAGAACAGTTTAGAACTCAGAACGAGTTGCGGGATGAGATAGCCGCGCTGCGAGCAGGGTCTGGGAACCATTTACCGCCTGCAGTAGTTCCCGCTACTTTACGGGAAGAGTATGACCCGGACGCAAGAACGCTCCATCATTGGATTCAGCTACCGCCGAATCAAGGGCCATACGAATTGAGGCCGTCCTTAATCTCACTACTTCCCAAGTTCTATGAGAATGCTACAGAGGAGCTGTTTACCTTTCTATAGAAATTCGAGATGATTTACGGTACGACTAGTTATCCAGGAGTTACGCAGGAGGCTGTCCGCCTCAAAGCCTTTCTCTTTGCCTTAGCCGATAAGGCGCTTTACTGGTTGAGTCACCTGGGAAGGGAAATTTCTACATGGGACGATCTGAAGTCCACATTCCTGCTAAAATATTTTCCTCTGAGGAGGACGAACATGACGAGGAGTCAGATCTCCAATTTTACGCAGCATCCGCATGAATTTTTCCATGAGGCATGGGATAGATTCAAAGATCTTACAGAGAGATGCCCATATCATGAGATATTGATGAAGGTACTAGTACAGAATTATTTTTGAGGACTCCAGCCGGACATCCAGGGGATACTGAGTGCCGCATGTGGCGGCAATTATTTGAACAAGGATGACGAGTCAGTCTGGGCCATCTTCGAAGGGATGGCTGAGAACTCGAGAGTCATCGACTCTACTCGGGCATTTCAGAAAGCCCCACAACCACCACATCTCCGAGAGCATTACAAGGTGGCTAATATCTCAGAATCTGAATCCAACACCAACATGGGCTATATTAGTGAGAAGTTAACGTTGGTGGATGTGATTCAGAAGCAAGTTCAGGACTTACAACCGCTACGAGAGCTGGAGAAACTCTCATCTCTACCTCAGTAGCTGAGTGATCTTTCGAAGAAGGTTTCTGATCTTCAACTCCAGTACCAACAGAGCCAATCTTCTTCGATCGCACAACCCACACAAAGGATCTTACCCGCTCCACCCACCCATCAGATTCACTTTGTACAGAGCGAACCAGAGACTCAGTAGATTTATTGGCATGAGGATCAGTCTCATGCCAATACCGGTCAGATCACTAGTGCTGTAGATATGGAGATTGAGCCGCAAACAACTCTCGAGATTAACGGGATTTGGTATACTCCGATCCAGCAACCGAGTATACCGCATCATCAGCAGCAGCCACACGATCATCCGCAGCATGGACGTCCACATTTCCAGCACCGACAGAATTACACGCAGCAACAATCTCACCAACATGCTTATCAGAGACCACATTCATATCAGTACCATGCTAACCATTCACAGACATATCCTTATCAGCAGCCACAACAATCTTCCTCCACACCACAAAGATTCTCCCAGCCGGCCACTTCTCAGCAATACACGCTAAGGCAGGAGAGAGGAGAAAGCCAGGGCCACCACATCGAATATGAAAGGAATACACAGGCTCAGGCACTAAATCATATCATGGACATGCTGAGTACGCTCCAGATTGCACATAAGATCGAGATGGAGCAGGTTAACCATCGTCTGGACGAGTTAACTGCACCAAAGACCACTCTTCTAGCCCGGCCTCAGATGAACCCGAACAATAAGAGGAGGCATCCAGATCAGGTAGACACTACAGGTACGATCTCTTTTCTTGAATTTTTATCTAACTTCATTCGTCTTAGGAGCTGTAGATCTCCACGAGCACCCGCTGGAGTAGAAGAGCGGGCACTTGACGAGGAGCAGGAGCGAATCCATGAGCAGCTAGATTCTAATGCTGAGGAGAACCAACATATTAATGAGGACCATTACAGAGAATGGAGCGATGCCGATACAGTTGACATGGACACTAGCGACTCAGACGATGATATCACACCAGACCATGCAGATACTCCCGCCAAAAATATATCTCCCCCTATTTTAGAGAGTTTTGTACATAATTCTGAAACTCTCGATGTACAAGCCGATTCCAATATCAATAAAATATCTGATTTTCCGATTCCTGACATTATTCCTTTTTCCGATGCTCTGTTTGGAAAAGGAAAGAAAAATAACAAAAAGAATGTTGTGACTCCAGAGACAAAAAGATTACTAAAAGATCACATATTTTTGAAGATCCCGCTTCATGATGCCTTGGATCATTTTCCTACGCTTAAGAATCAATTGAAGAACCGATGCACCATGCGTAGGAATAAGAGATCACGAGTTGAGAAACATATATTGACCAAGGAAACTTCATGTGCTATTCGGAACAAGGTACCCAAGAAGAAGAAAGATTCTGGAGCTCACTATGTCACTTGTCAGATTGAAGATGCCGCATTCGATCGTACTCTCTTAGATAATGGCTCCTTGATCAATTTGCTTCCATCCTCTTTGCTTGATAAGCTTAAGCTAGGTCCTCACTACAAATCACGAGCGATACTCCAATTTGCAGATCGATCTGTGAAGAGATCTAGAAGTGTACTGAGGAACATTATTGTAACTGTTCAGGGCTTGCAGTTTCCAGTGGACTTTACTGTCCTAGACATGATATGCCCTACATAGTTACACCTTGCTCCAATCATTCTCGGGAGGCCATTTTTGCAGACAGCGAGAGCACTCTTTGATTATGATGATGGGAGAGTATCATTTCACACAGACAATGGAGAGATACACATTGAGATGGAGAGAGGATGTAGCCGTCCTAGATCAGTATTTTCATTTACTTCAGAGGACACCAGTCTTGCAGATGATTACCAGCACATAGATGAGACACAATTTCCTGATCTTGAGAGCGTTTATTTTGATACCCACGATACCCTACACGAGGATAAGGTAGATCACATGGTACCTATTTCTTCAGATGATTGTTCACATACAGATACATATTTCATATTAGATTTAGATGAGCAATCACTTGCAGTAGACATCTCAGTGCCGCATATGGAGAGTACACATATTACAGTACGAGAGTCAGTTGATTACATGTCACAGATCATACAATCCATACAAAATAGAGAGTCGGATGGTGTGATGCTTACACATATAAATACCTTCTGTAGTCCGACTCTAGAGACATATATTTCAAAAAAGAGAGCTATGCCACATACAGAGTTTACTTATAGAGGCGACTCTACATGTTCAGCCAAGGATCGATACACAAATAAAAAGCAAAAGATTCAGTATGACCCTGGTTGAAGTGATCTATTTTGTACAGGAATCATGATCATTCTTTCACTTCATCTCATCCTGTACAAATGCTTTTGAGCCATTCGATTTCTGGAGATCCACAATACTTGTATATTCTTCGTAGACCACAATCATCCCCATTTTTGCTCGTCTTCTATGCTTAGGATACCATATCCTAAGTATAGGGGGGACCGATTGTTCGTTGATTGCCGTTTTATATTTTGTTCTGATTCTTTTGTATATCCTTTCTTCTTCTTCACGAATCACTGGTCCCCGATTTTTGGATACATTCTTTTATATACTTAGGATGCCTTATCCTAAGTATAGGGGGACTGACTGATTTCGATGATCTCGTATTCTTTATTCCTTTTGATCTTTCGTTATATATTCTTTTCACTCAGTCATCCCATTTTTGCTCTCCAATTATACTTACGATTATCTGACCGTAAGTATAGGGGGCGGGTTGACTGACTTGTTTTCGTATATTTTTTTCACCCACCTTTACTCAGCACGAGTTATGTCCTCCTTTTTCTCTTTTGACGCTATGAGGATATAACACAAGCTAAGTATAGGAGGTGCGTATATATTGTATATATACTTTTGTCCATAACTCCTACTTTTATGTATTTTCTATATCTATAAAATCCATAAAAAGTGGGTAAGGGTTAGTTTAAAATCTATTTATATATTTATTTATTACTTATAAAATCTTTGTAAATAAGTAAAATATGTCTAAAACTTGTATTTAAAATCTATAATTAAAATATGTATTTAAAATTTGTATTTAAAAATTGTATAATACTTATTTAAAATCCTATTTATTAAAACATGTGTAAAAATCATTTAATCCTTGTAAAATTCTCCGTGGATAAAATCTGTAAATATCATTAGATACTGAACCCAAATAAAATATATCTTGTAAAATTCATGAATAAAAACTTGTTTATAAAAATAAGAAAATCCATAAAAATACAAAGTCCTAAAAGTCATAAAAATTACAAAATCCTTAAAATCCATAAAAATGAGTAAAATTCAGAAAATATACTTCACAAAACATGGTTGCATCTGCATTCACATTTTTCAGAATAAGTTTGATTTCTGGAACTAAGGATTGAGTCTATTCTAAAGGATGGAGCTTGATCACAGCTTTTAACTTCCATTGTAAGGAACCTAGTTAGGATCTGGAGTTTAGATTCTTCAGGTCTTTTGACTTAAAATCTTTTGGGTTCCATAAGACCATATCCGGGAAATCAAGTCATATGTGCTTAAGTAGACCATTTGGTGTCATCCGTACAACTCTACACCAGTGAACCAATCTTGAACACATGCACTCTGCACTTAGCTCAACTCGCATGGAGTTATGAAGGGCAGTACATCTCGGTAGTGCGTTTCTATCCTTATCTTTGCGGTATTGAAGTCTAAATATGGGAGAGATTGGGCTTGCGATAGTCGCTTCGGATGAGGGAAGGATCTGCTGACACAATTTTTCTAAGACCTCAAAAAAGGGATGGAACAAAAGATGCTATATCCGTCGAGGCACAAAAAGATGAATGCAGTGCAAGCAAATTACAAAGTCAAATCAAAGAAGAAGCCACCCAAATACAAATACGACCACAATGGTCCAAGCTTCCACTAAAAATACTTGCACATCTTAGTGGAGACTTAGCTACACTGGTTATGCTTCACAAGGAGATGCGTCTACACTGGTCGCACTCCACTTCTTTTCTCATTCTTCTATTTTCTCTCTATATTCGATTGTGGACATAGCACAAACTGACCTCAGAAGGGAATACCTCCCTCCCCGAGGAAATAGTAGCTGGATGAGGAAGCAATAGAAGTATATAGCTGGGATGGACGGTTTCTTCGTTTCTCAAAGCAAGAAGAGCACAATCAATTCACACACTGTACAAATTGACTTCAAGGATGATAGAGTTTGCGATATGAATAAGTGAGTCTGAACTAGCTGATGAAGTGATCTTGAGTAGGGATTTGTGGAACTTAAGGACTGTTGAGGATAAAATCCTTATCCTAGTTAAGGTTCCGATAAAATGCTTGTTTCAGGCCTGATCGAGCTCTGTCCTTTGTCTGTTCTCATGAATTGGTTTAGGAAAACAAATTCATTCTAACTTTCTTTCTTTTTCACTTACTTTTTCAAATAAGTGTTTGCTAAGGGACTAGCAAAGTTTAAGTATAGGGGGTTGATGAATCCATGATTCATTAAATTTTCTATCGTATTTTGTCTTGAAACCCTTAACAAATGCATGTAAATATTCATTAATTCCCATCTTTTATTCAAACTTCATTCATGAATAAATATTCACTTTTAAGCATAAAAATCATGTAAATAAATAAAGAACAAAGAAAAAGAAAAGAAGGTAGATTGGAAATATGTATATATGTACAATATGACTTATAAATATAAATATAACTGCAAGGTATATTTATAACCTAACCCCCGAGACCAAGTCAACATGGATTGGTCGACATAACAATAAGTAGGGGGAGATAAGGAAAGAAAACCCTAAAAATAAATTAAGACACACTTCATGTAACTCTCACTATTTATCAAATAAATACAAAACTTCAATGATTTTTAATTAATTATATGTACATATTTTTCAACAAACTTTGTTCCTAATTATTTCTGAAAATGAATAAAAACATAAAAATGAGTTAAAAATATTACCCTATATATATGCCAAGAAATCTAGCTTTTAACTTGTCAAATTCTCAACTTTCGAATATCATAACTTCTTTATACTAATTCCAATTTCACTCTACTCATCTTTAAAGTTCATAAATTAATATTCTCTAATTAATAGAGGTGATTTCATTGAATTCGGAGTCTGTTAGCAAAAAGTTGGTTTTAGGACCAAATGACAACAGGGTTTCTGGGCTATTTATTTTATATAAAACAAATTATTTATATTAATTTTATAATTTCTAAATATTTTCATGATATTGTATTTTCACCCTAATTTATTTCAGAATTTTCTAAGCTTATTTATTATTTTAATAAAATCCAAAACCCTAAATTATAGGTCAAAATGAACTAGATAACTTATACCTATATTTATTAATATATGTAAATTAATTTATTAAAATCCCTAAAAATTCACATAACTTTTATTTATTATTCTAATACTTAATAAAATATAAAATTAATACTTACATATTTATTTATTAAATTAAAAATCCAAAACCTATTTATCTATACATATTTATTAATATAATATTTATATTTCGAATAATATTTATTATTTATAAAAAGTAATTATTCCATAATTTAGATTATTTAATTATTTACATTTCTTGTATTTATACCTATTTAAAATAACATAACTTACTATTTATTATCGAATTTACAAGAAATTTCTACATATGGCCAACCAGGTGCTGACACGTGTCAGCACCTGGTTGATCTTCCTCAAGAAGTCTGTTAGACTTTCTGTTCTGACCAGCTATCTTCACTGAATTTTCACGCATGCATTTTAACCCTTCTAGACGTTCCAAACCCTTGAAACCCTTCTCCTAACAACCTTCTTCATCGCCCACGATTAGATCTAAGCGCGGAGTTCAAGAAATCTATCTATATAAACCTCCAAAGTGGGAAGTTCGCAACTAACTCTCCTTTAACCACCTGAAGCTCAAACTGCCATTGATTGAGTCCCATTTCCTCCACTTTGCTCCGCCTCACTCTGGTGGTGACAACACCTGAAGGCTATCCCGCGTGGAAGAGGGATCGTCAGGCGAGAAGTTCCAAGGCCTTGCTGCCTTGCATCGCCGTCATCGCACGTGTCCAGCTCCGACGAAGATCGGCCATCGCAGTAGATATCTGAGGTAATACACCTCTGCATTCCCAGATCTACTCCTCCACCTTCATAACATTTCTTCTCAATCCTTGTGCCACGATTAGCGTGGCTAATCACGTAATTAGTTAGTTTAATCCTATAGCTTAGATGCTCAATCGAAATCAATTCCTAATTCTTTTCAAATCAATTCGAATCGCATTCCATTTCTCAAGTATTCTGCACGCACATTTCATTTATTCTGGAAACAACTTTTCGATCTTGCAAAACCATAAACATTCGGCCGATTCCTTGTGAATCGAGTACGTATAACTATTCTTTGCAGGTTCTTCTTTCATCTGGAGCAGTTACGAGGTGTCTGGAGCCCTAAATCATCAAGAAAATTGCAGTTCAAAGGAGGTGCATCAACCTCCATCAACCTCCAGGAGCAACAAGACCGCCACCTTCATCGAGCTTCCACCGCCGCTCTGAGCCATCGCCGCTTGACATCCACCGCGGGAGAGCTCGAGGGTTATAGGAGCTAACCCTATTGCCCCGCCGGAGATCTCAGTTCGATGCCAGTTGCCCGCGAAAAATAGAGGAAGATGAAGGATATGGAGAAATCCTCAAGCGCATCACGGAAGCGTGATCGTCGTATCGAATACGACGAAGAACGACTAGTCGTACTAGTTGTTCGGAGCAGCAGAATTTTAAAATTTTTAAACCGATGAAACCACATGATCCGAGAACCTTTCTCAAATCGTTTCATCTATAACCACATCAAGTATAATGCAATACCTCTTGAAGCGTGGTTGATCGAGTCTCTACGAAAAGAGACCTCCTGTCTCAAGTCCGATCGTCGGAGTAACGGCTTGCGATCGCGGAGATGAGTCGCGGTGTCCTCGCAATCCAAGTTGATCCAAGCGCGGTTGCTCCTGATCTCGTCGCACGAGTTCAAACGTCTCCTTCGTGAGTGAAGCACTCCAAGAAGACAAAGAACCGCAGAGAGTCGAAGCGGCAGCACGATGGCGCGGGCGACGACGTTTCTCTCCACCAAGGTGGACGGCCACTAAGAAGAGAGGGAGAGAGGGCTGTCGTGTATATGAGAAAGAGAGAGAGAGAGAGAGTTTTTGTGCTACAATAGCATGTGTAAAGAGAGAGCCAAGAATGCCTCTCTATTTATAGGGTTTTGGGATCCATGGATCTCAATCCATGGGACACATAAAATCAATGGATGAGATTGATTTATGTTCATCCAATGGCTGAGATTGTTGTTGTCAAAAGCAACAAATTTAGGTCAAAATATATTTGATAAAATCAAATATAATTTGCTCCTAAATTAACCCAAGAAATAAGGAGAGAAGACACATGGAGATTTCATCTCCATGTGCCTTCCATGTAGGCGCACACCCACTCCAATTAGGAGTGGTGTGCCGTCCACCATGGATTGCATGGAGATTGTAATCTCCATGTAATCTCTCTCTTATTTATTTGCAACAAAATAATTTGGGTTTTATTTCTCAAAAAATAATTCACAATTATCTTCGAGAATATTGCAATCTTGCCATGGAAAAATTGTGAATCATATTCACAACCCAAAACAACATGTAATTCATATTGTTAATTAATTACACAATGTGTATCCAATACACATCATAATTAATCAACACATATAAATTATAAGTAACTCTCTCTAATACATTATAAATCACATTTATAATATATCATGAATAATTGGATATCTCTATCCACATTATTCTTATCCAAACTAATTAAATCACATTTAATCATATTGGATAATTTCTCATACATCATGATAATTAAAACACTTTTAATTATCAAATTCTCTTTGCTTAGATCTTATGGAATTGTTCTTAAACCATTTAAGAACAATGCTATTTCTCCTCAGATACTTGGAGATAAGGACAGGGCGATTGTATTGTTCCACGTATAGTGACTTGGATGTTGAGATCGTATCTCAAATCCAGATCCTATGGACCTCCCACTGATGCTTGATCAAATCAAGACCGTAGACTTAATCTTCTCATTGCATCTGAATCTCATTCAGATCAATGTCCAGTTCATGGACTAAGATTAGGTCACTTCTCTAATGAGAGGAGTCACTAAAATCCAAACCTGTTTCATCACTCCCTCGGAATGGAAGCGTCATGGTTATACAATCGTATATGATCAAATCACCCTTCAGGTATTCCTAATACCTGCACATCCTACATACTGGAAGACTCATGATCATCCTGAAGATAAAGATCACTTTTACACTGTCATCTTCAGGGTTAGATCATTAAGTTTCTCAATCTTGGTCATCGGGATTTGGTATAGATCATATGCTTTCACAAAGCATATATCTTACCTTCAAATTCATGTCATGCTTCCAAAGCACGACGACCATGCATGGAATTTGTTCAGTCCCAATACCTCATGAGTGAGCTCATGTCTCCCGGTTCACAAGTGAACCTGTATGATCCCTTTGAGAGATCGTATTACTCATATGTCCTTACATGCAAACCAGCTCGCCGGTATATAGACCTTGATTAGGTCATCAACCTATTGGTCTGCCAAATGTACATACTCAGACATATAGTAATACATCTGTCTCTAATCAGAGGATGCATGCCTAAGTCGTGACAGTATTCAACGTAGGTCTTTGGTTATCTCGATCTCGTCAAGTCAACCCTATTGACTTAACTAACCTGACACCTCTGAATCATTATTCCCATGCAGAGGACCTGCATCAAGAGGTCAGTCAGATATCAGTCATATGAGATAGGATTGCCATCTCCCACTCAGACTGGAGATCATCACTTAATGATCATTTGATGATGCTTGATGAGTCCTCTATCTAACTCCTTAGATATTCATCCAAGCATCAGCCTCTATGATCCATCCAATGAATCAACAGCTGTATGATCATCAAGTTGGCCATGGTACATAACCCTTATTGTACAGAGGGACCCTATAGTGCATTCATTCATTAATCTCAGAAAGGGGAATGAAAAATAAACAATAACTTTTATTGATAATTTATTCATTACAATAACATTTATTGTAGAAATGGTTCGCCCGGGGCTCACATTGCTAACAATCTCCCACTAGCCCTCAGAACCATTCAGGTACAATCTTTAAACCCATACTCATTACATGCTGGTCAAAAACCTTCTGTGTCAGAGGTTTGGTAAGAGGATCAGCAACGTTGTCGGCAGAGGCCACCTTGGTGATGATGATGTCACCACGCTTTTGTATCTCCCGAATTATGTGGTATTTCCTTTCCACGTGCTTGCTCTTTTGATGCCATCTAGGTTCCTTTGCCTGGGCAATGGCTCCCGTGTTATCGCAGAGTAACGGGATGGGAGTATCAGAGGAAACTACGCCAAGCTCCAGCACGAACTTGCGCAACCACACCGCCTCCTTCGCAGCATCCGATGCGGCAATGTATTCGGCTTCCGTTGTTGAATCTGCAGTAGTGTCCTGCTTCTTGCTTCTCCAGCTCACAGCACCACCATTCAACAAGAACACGATCCCCGATGTCGACTTTTGATCATCTACATCCGATTGGAAGTCAGAATCTGTATATCCTAAGACTTGGAGATCACCATCTCCATAGACCAAGATGTAATCTTGCGTCCGTCTTAGATATTTGAATATGTTCTTTACTGCATTCCAGTGTTGTTCTCCATAGCAGGATTGGTAACGACTTACCACTCCCACTGCATGGCAGATATCTGGCCTAGTGCACATCATGGCATACATTAAGCTTCCTACGGCTGATGCATAAGGACATCCAGCCATGGCCTTCTTTTCCTCAACACTTTGAGGAGCCATTCCTTTAGACAGGTGGATACCATGTCTTAAGGGTAGGAATCCTTTCTTTGAACTATCCATATGGAATCGTTCAAGAATCTTCTTAATGTATCCATGTTGTGACAATCCCAAAATCCTCTTTTCTCGGTTTCTGAACAGCTTCAGGCCTAAGATATAAGAGGCTTCTCCAAGATCTTTCATCTCAAAGGTATGGGATAACCAAATCTTTACACTGGTCATCATCCCTGTATCATTCCCAATGATAAGGATGTCATCTACATAAAGCACGATGAACACAACGACGCTCCCACTAAGCTTCTTGTATACACAAGGTTCATCAGGATTTTGCACAAAATCATAATCTTTATGGTTTCGTCAAATCTGATGTTCCAACTACGAGAAGCTTGCTTGAGCCCATAGATGGATTTCTTCAGCTTGCATACTTTACCATCCTCAGTCATGAAGCCCTGGGGCTGCTCCATGTAGATATCCTCCTCGAGGTATCCATTGAGGAAAGCCGTCTTGACGTCCATCTGCCAGATGTCGTAGTCAAGATATGCAGCTATAGCTAGCAATGTCCGGATGGATTTAAGCATAGCCACAGGAGAGAATGTCTCATCGTAGTCGATGCCTTCTCTCTGTGTGTAGCCCTTGGCTACGAGCCGTGCCTTGAAAGTCTCTACTTTCCCATCAGGTCCCCTCTTTCTTTTGAAGATCCATTTACACCCAATGGGTTTTACCCCTTTAGGTGGATCCTCTAGGGTCCATACACCATTCTTATGCATGGAGTCAATTTCTGACTTCATTGCTAGCATCCATCTATCCATGTCTTGATCCGCGAGTGCTTCATCAAATGAAGTAGGATCAATGTCAGTTTCACCTGACACATGGAATCCATACCTTTCAGGTGGTGCAACCACCCTCGAACTCCTTCGAAGAGGTATGGGTGTTTCATCTTTATTTATCTCTTCCGTTTCTGGTCTAGGAAGCTCAGAATCCTCAGGGGATTCAAAGAATTCCTCTACTTCATTGTTGTCTTGACCTTTATGGAAATCATTCTCCAGAAACTTCACATCTCTAGAAACAAAAACCTTTTGGGTCTCAGGGTCATAAAGTTGGTATCCAATACCATCTTTAACATACCCAATGAAGTAGCACTCACGAGAGCGAGATTCTAGCTTACTTGCGTCTACGTTCTTCGCATAGACCAAGCAATCCCAAACCCTCAAGTGATTAACACTAGGTTTGGTTCCATACCATAGCTCATGAGGAGTCTTAGGCACGGATTTGCTAGGAATCTTATTCAGGATATATATTGCAGTCTCTAGTGCATATCCCCAGAAACTAAGAGGTAAATTTGCTTTATTCATCATTGATCGGACCATGTCCATGATGGTCCTGTTGCGTCTTTCAGCAACACCATTTAGTTGGGGAGTTCCAGGAGGAGTGAGATTGGAAACAATTCCATTCTCCTTAAGGTATTCCTTGAATTCATCTGATAGGTACTCGCCACCTCGATCAGATCGAATCCGTTTAATCTTCCTATCGGTTTGGTTCTCAACCAAAGCCTTGAATTCTTTGAACTTTTCAAAGGTTTCAGACTTATGACGTAGTAGGAAGATAAACCCGTATCGCGAATGGTCATCGATAAACGTCAAATAATATCGGTATCCATTTCGAGTCGCGGTACTGAATGGGACCACATACATCGGTATGTATTAGGTCAATAATACCTTCGCATCTCGTAACCTTGTTACGGAAAGGCGTCCTAGTCATTTTGCCTTGTATGCAATGTTTGCAAGTGGGCAGAGGTTGAACCTTTAGAAAATCTAGAGGTCCATCCTTTATCAATCTATTGATCTTATCAACAGACAAATGACCAAGCCTTTGATGCCATATCTCATTTGAGATATTTTTATCCTCTCTGGATCTTTTAGGGTTTTTATTAGTGGTTGTCACATTCATAATACATTTATCAATGCACAATTCATAGAGTCCTCCAGAAGTCAAAACACCATCTGCAATATATTTATCATAACGACTTATGACTAATTTATTACAGAAAAGGAAAGTATATCCGCTTCTAACAAGCTTAGATACAGATATCAAGTTCCTTCTGACTTCGGGTACATAAAGACATTCTTTAAGTATAAGGACTCTTCCACTAGATAATGATAGTCTACAAGTCCCGACGGCTACTGCTGCAACACTTGCATCAGATCCCATCTGGATGACTATCTCCCCTTCCTCAAGATTCCTAGTTTCCTGAAACAAATGCAACAAATTGCATACATGAACAGAAGCACCAGAATCTACAACCCAACTTCCTTCTCGTCCAACGAGAAAGCTAGTTTCAATGATGAAAGTAGATTTCATACCTGCTGGGGCTTTACCTTTGTCTGAGGACTTCAGGTAATCTGGGCAGTTATGCTTCCAGTGCCCCGGCTTCTTGCAGTGATGACAGACGTCGGTTTTCTTCGACGCCATGAGAGTGGATGCATTGGAAGAAGAGGCAACACTTTGTCCCTTCTTCTTTCTCTTCTGGGCCGGGCCCTTCCGAGAACCATGCTTCCGACCGCGCTTCCCTTTGACCTGTGCAACCATTGCACTGCCACTGGGACCATCCTTCTTCATTACGTCCTCTGCGGACTTTAATGAAGCAAGGAGAGCAGCATTTGTCAATTCCAACTTGTTCATGTGGAATGACACTACAAAGTTATAAAAAGACTTGGGCAATGACAGCAGAATGAAGTCAGCTTGCATGTCTGCATCCATCGTTGCCCCAAGAGTCTCCAGCTCCGACAAGTACCCAAACATTTTGAGTACATGTTCACGGACCGAAGTCCCTTCCTGCATTCTACAACGAATGAGGTCTTTCATAACATTGTACCGCTGAGTGCGGTTAATGTCACCAAACATATCTTTAAGATTCTGCATTATTTCCTGACAGGTATTCATCTCCACATGTTGCTTCTGCAGCACATTGGAGAGAGAACCTAGGATATAGCACCTAGCCAAGACATGATCTTCATCATACTTGTCATTAAATGCTTTTTCTTCCTTGGACTTAGGGTTCTCAAGCTTGTCCTCGGATAGCACATAACTAATGCGCTCAGCAGAGAGAACAAGCTCCAAATTTCGGATCCAATCCGAGTAATTCGGGCCGGTCAATTGGTTGACCTCAAGAAGCCTACTAAGTGGGTTCAAAGACTTCATTTTCTTAAATTAAGAATGCACTATATTAGAATATAGAAATATATATTCAAATTTATGATGTTTGATTAAGGTATTTTAAATCAAATTATTCTTGCATTGTCGACTTTGAAAGTTCATTCCCTTAATCACTTTCAAAGTAAGAGATATACTTATCGCTATATCTCTAGCAAGAATTGGGATCTCCTCTTTATCATTGTCACATCCCAATAATATGAGAATCTGTGACTCCAATAAAGAAAAGCAGGAACTCATTCCATTTTACAAGTCCAACTTGCAATTTCCCAATTCGGTCTTTAACACCCGAGCCCACCACCCCTAAGGCGATGTTGACCCGTTGTTAATTGAACCAACCGTCAACAGGAATAGTACTCGCTATGCGCAATCCAATATCGCCCCAATAATATGAGGATCCGATATTGGGGTCACTACGCATACGGCCTTACTCTTTCGAGAAGCAAAGAGCCCGATCCAGATGCGCTTGCACACGGGAGCTGTCACTTCGGACATGCGTCTCCCATATGCAATCCCTGGCGACGAAACTCTTCGCCTTGACGGGAGACCATGGATGTCACTTATGTGATCCTCCATCTTCATATTCAAATTTTAATTAATTATCGTGAATCACATTCACATAATTAATTCTTCCAAGGAAATTAATAACTCTAATCATATCAGAGTATTTCAATTGGACATAATCAATTTAATCATATTAAATTAATTATCAATCCAATTCAAACAATCAAACTTGATTATTTTACTTGAATACATATATGGTAATATCTCAAAATACGTATTAATTCGAATTTTAATAATTAGAAAAATACATCTTAATCCCTCGGACATTATCCCGGCCCTACCCGCTGTCATGGCCAGTACCGACGAGAGTGGGACGGACCACATACGTTGCAACCCGCAACCCCAATGCTCTCCGACTAGGCACCATATCCGCCTCGGGAAAGGATAATGCCAAATTGATTAATTTGTACTTGAGATGATCATCGGTTTTTCAACCGAAATTGTACCATATAGTAATAATCAAAACATTTTTGATTATAAGGAAATTTGCTAGACAAATTCCCAAATCCTATTCAAGCATCAAGTTTGAAGATTGTTGTTTCCAATTTATGATTTAGATCACATCTTAATCAATTAATTGGTTGGGGCCATGTCAATTAGGCAAATAATCATGTCTCAATATTTCATAAATATTATTCAAGATTATTTCACGAAATTAACAATTAATTTCACTAATTGACAATCGCTTGGTTCTAGATTAGGAATGCAATTTCAGTATAGACCCCTATTCACTAAAATTGGCATATCTCAATCAATTTAAATCCAAATTAAGCAAACTCAATTTTCATAGATTGCTAACTTGATTTACAACAGAACCTAAGTGGATTTGCACGCATTTCGAGGTAGATGATAACAGTAATTAACTCTTTAATCATGTTAAAATCTATTGTTCCCGCAACAGTGCATACATGTCCATTAAAACAACCATAATTAGAGCATACTAAATCCGATTTACGCAAACTCAGTTCCTATGGTTTCCTTATTTAATGGGGAACAAAATCCAAGTATTAAATTCATGTTTAAACAATTTAAACAGTACCGAATTTATTTATTAAACAGATCTGGGAAATCAAATGCGATGAAAACTTTCGCGACCTAAACGAACCCAAGTCGTCCTCGGTTTTTCGAATCATATTCGAAACCGTCGACCTAAGGCTATGATACCACTTGAAGGATATGGAGAAATCCTCAAGCGCATCACGGAAGCGTGATCGTCGTATCGAATACGACGAAGAACGACTAGTCGTACTAGTTGTTCGGAGCAGCGGAATTTTAAAATTTTTAAACCGATGAAACCACATGATCCGAGAACCTTTCTCAAATCGTTTCATCTATAACCACATCAAGTATAATGCAATACCTCTTGAAGCGTGGTTGATCGAGTCTCTACGAAAAGAGACCTCCTGTCTCAAGTCCGATCGTCGGAGTAACGGCTTGCGAGCGCGGAGATGAGTCGCGGTGTCCTCGCAATCCAAGTTGATCCAAGCGCGGTTGCTCCTGATCTCGTCGCACGAGTTCAAACGTCTCCTTCGTGAGTGAAGCACTCCAAGAAGACAAAGAACCGCAGAGAGTCGAAGCGGCAACACGATGGCGTGGGCGACGACGTTTCTCTCCACCAAGGTGGACGGCCACCAAGAAGAGAGGGAGAGAGGGCTGTCGTGTATATGAGAAAGAGAGAGAGAGAGAGAGTTTTTGTGCTACAATAGCATGTGTAAAGAGAGAGCCAAGAATGCCTCTCTATTTATAGGGTTTTGGGATCCATGGATCTCAATCCATGGGACACATAAAATCAATGGATGAGATTGATTTATGTTCATCCAATGGCTGAGATTGTTGTTGTCAAAAGCAACAAATTTAGGTCAAAATATATTTGATAAAATCAAATATAATTTGCTCCTAAATTAACCCAAGAAATAAGGAGAGAAGACACATGGAGATTTCATCTCCATGTGCCTTCCATGTAGGCGCACACCCACTCCAATTAGGAGTGGTGTGCCGTCCACCATGGATTGCATGGAGATTGTAATCTCCATGTAATCTCTCTCTTATTTATTTGCAACAAAATAATTTGGGTTTTATTTCTCAAAAAATAATTCACAATTATCTTCGAGAATATTGCAATCTTGCCATGGAAAAATTGTGAATCATATTCACAACCCAAAACAACATGTAATTCATATTGTTAATTAATTACACAATGTGTATCCAATACACATCATAATTAATCAACACATATAAATTATAAGTAACTCTCTCTAATACATTATAAATCACATTTATAATATATCATGAATAATTGGATATCTCTATCCACATTATTCTTATCCAAACTAATTAAATCACATTTAATCATATTGGATAATTTCTCATACATCATGATAATTAAAACACTTTTAATTATCAAATTCTCTTTGCTTAGATCTTATGGAATTGTTCTTAAACCATTTAAGAACAATGCTATTTCTCCTCAGATACTTGGAGATAAGGACAGGGCGATTGTATTGTTCCACGTATAGTGACTTGGATGTTGAGATCGTATCTCAAATCCAGATCCTATGGACCTCCCACTGATGCTTGATCAAATCAAGACCGTAGACTTAATCTTCTCATTGCATCTGAATCTCATTCAGATCAATGTCCAGTTCATGGACTAAGATTAGGTCACTTCTCTAATGAGAGGAGTCACTAAAATCCAAACCTGTTTCATCACTCCCTCGGAATGGAAGCGTCATGGTTATACAATCGTATATGATCAAATCACCCTTCAGGTATTCCTAATACCTGCACATCCTACATACTGGAAGACTCATGATCATCCTGAAGATAAAGATCACTTTTACACTGTCATCTTCAGGGTTAGATCATTAAGTTTCTCAATCTTGGTCATCGGGATTTGGTATAGATCATATGCTTTCACAAAGCATATATCTTACCTTCAAATTCATGTCATGCTTCCAAAGCACGACGACCATGCATGGAATTTGTTCAGTCCCAATACCTCATGAGTGAGCTCATGTCTCCCGGTTCACAAGTGAACCTGTATGATCCCTTTGAGAGATCGTATTACTCATATGTCCTTACATGCAAACCAGCTCGCCGGTATATAGACCTTGATTAGGTCATCAACCTATTGGTCTGCCAAATGTACATACTCATACATATAGTAATACATCTGTCTCTAGTCAGAGGATGCATGCCTAAGTCGTGACAGTATTCAACGTAGGTCTTTGGTTATCTCGATCTCGTCAAGTCAACCCTATTGACTTAACTAACCTGACACCTCTGAATCATTATTCCCATGCAGAGGACCTGCATCAAGAGGTCAGTCAGATATCAGTCATATGAGATAGGATTGCCATCTCCCACTCAGACTGGAGATCATCACTTAATGATCATTTGATGATGCTTGATGAGTCCTCTATCTAACTCCTTAGATATTCATCCAAGCATCAGCCTCTATGATCCATCCAATGAATCAACAACTGTATGATCATCAAGTTGGCCATGGTACATAACCCTTATTGTACAGAGGGACCCTATAGTGCATTCATTCATTAATCTCAGAAAGGGGAGTGAAAAATAAACAATAACTTTTATTGATAATTTATTCATTACAATAACATTTATTGTAGAAATGGTTCGCCCGGGGCTCACATTGCTAACAGAAGAAGCCATCGTCCACCTGTGTCAACCGCCCAAGAACAGTTGAAGAACACCCTGAAGCTACAGTTGGGTGACACATGTCCTCGAGGGGATGGCCCAGATCAAGCCTGAAGATCTAATCTCTGCCGTTGAATGTGAAGCGATAAAAAAATTGTAACTTAACTCCAGAAGCATTTCCAGAATTTCATTCCACCTCCAAGGTTTCCAGTAATTGCTATTAGGTCCCTCCACAGGGACCTAATTGCAATAATTCATATTTTAATTTCAAAACAGTCCCTGGCAGAGGACCTTTTTGCAGAACTTTAATACTTTTTCTTGCACTTATACGCCTTGCATGTAGGGGAGTTTTGGAACTCTTTTTGACATAATTTTCCCTAGATTTTCTTGGGGTAGTTACACAACTACTCCGTGAGGTTTTCAGTAATTTTTGTGTATTTTTGTCTCTTTTTCATTGTGTTTTGATTCATCGCAAATCGACTCCGTCTTGGTTTGTTTTTGTGTGTTGTTCGAGCCCGTTGCTCGTCCTGTTTCACCTACTTTATAGTATCACATTAATTTCACCTATATTTTACCTATTATATATTAGGTAAATTGTTTGAAAAATATCACTTTGAAAAAAACTAAAAATTGGAAAAATATAAAATCAAATAAAAATCTAAAAATCAAAATTCCATAAAATCATCAATTTTCCTTGATTGCTTTAAGAAGAGATAAAATAATCACAAAATATATTTTATCTTAAAAAAAATCAAAGTACACTATTCTTCCTCCTTGAGTTCGACCCATGCACACTCACCTGGTTAAATAATTAGTGTAGGTTTTCTCTAAAACCGAATTTTGTTTGATCGACTAGGATATCTTTGCGGTTTTCTACACCGACAACACTTTCATTTATAAACCGCAATCAGATTTTAGCAGCATCACCCACGACGGACCATTAGGCAATAAATGTTATCGCAATTCACTCCTTAATATGAAATGAAGAATAACTACTTTGCAGAATAGGCCCCTTAGTACAATTAGGGTTATGCACCATGACCATCTTAATGATCTCACATTTGTTTATTTAGTAGTTGAATAACATAGGATGGTGCTTGGATGCTATCTAAAGTTTAGATTGATGACTCATCAAGCACCATCAAATGATTGTTAAGAGATGATCCCGAGAAGGAGATGTCAATACTTTCTCTAAAGGCTGATAACTACTTGACTTCTTGATGCATGTTCTCTACATAGGAATAGAGATTTGAAGGTGTTAGATAAGTTAGATCAAAGAGTTGATTTAATGAGATTGGGATAACCATGACCTATATCGTATAGTGTCATGATATTGGCACACATTCTCTGATTGGAGACATATGTGCTACTATATGTCTGAGTACTTACATTTGACAGACCGATATGTTGATGACCTATTCTAGGTATATACACCGGCAAGTTGGTGTGCATACAAGGACATACGAGTAATACGATCTCTCATAGTATTCATACATGTTCATTACTAAACCACAAGACATGAGCTCACTCATGAGATATTGGGATCAAATTCCATGCATGGTCATCTCACTTTGGAAGCTTTACGGAATTGTAGGTATCATATACGCTTTTAAAAAGTATATGATCAATACACAGGTATGATATATGCTTTTGATAAGTATATGATCAATACCAACTCCCAGTGATCAAATAAGAAACTTAATGATAAAATCCTAAAGAAGATAGTCTAAAAGTGATCGAAAACCTCGAGTTTATTCTAAGTCTTCTAGTGTGCAGGATGTACGGGTACTAGGAATACTCGAGGGTGATGTGATCGTAAGCGATTGTATAACCACATCACTTCCATTCGAGGGAGTGATTTAACAAGTTTGGATTTTAGCGACTCCTCTCAGTAGATAAGTAATGTGATCTTAGTCCAAATGTTGGATATTAAGCTGAATATGATTCGGATGCAATGGGAATATTAGATTCATGGCTTTGATTTAATCAAGAATCTTTGAGAGGTTCCCAGGATCTGAATTTATGATATGATCTCAATATCCAAGTCACTATACATGAAATGTACAATCGCCCTGACCTTATCTCCAAGTATCTGAAGAGAAGGCACACAATTCTTGAAAGAGTTCGAGAATTATTCCACGGGCAATTTTATCTAAGCATTGAAAAATAGACAATTAAATAGGATTTAATTACCACAGTTAATGTGGAAAGATATATCTAAGATAATTAAATTATATTTATTTATCATAGATAGGATTAATGTGGACACCATTATCCACAATAATCATGGATAATGTGGATATGATTCGCAATATCCTGGAGAGAGTTAATTGTTAATGAGATTCACAATTTATATATTATTGTGGATTGGATTCACATTACATAATTTAATATAAATATGATTTACATTAAATATTGGTTGGGATAATTAATTCTCAATGATCAATGGTATAGTTGCAATTATCACAAATAATTTGGAATTATTGGTGATAATTTAATTATTCAATTAATTAATATAGTGGATAGTGGGCATTGACCATATTTTTAATATATGGATGAAATCTCTTAATTATCTTTCATTTATTGATTAATTATTTTAATTGAGATAATTTATAAATTATTTCTAAATTATCTTTTTGTATTTTCTTTTGTGTTTATTGTAAACTAAAAAGAAACACAAATCAATCTTAACCATTGATTAGTGAGAGCACATGGATTGAGATCCATGTAAAGAAACACAAATCAATCTAAACCATTGATTAATGTGATCTTGTGGATTGGGATCAATGGACTTCCATAATGCTATAAAAGAGAGGCCAACCCTAGCACTTTAACATAAGTTGACTGCAATGGTTGCATTAACAGAAATCTCTCTCTCTCCACACATCCACTCTATCTATAACATTGGTGGAGATCATGATTATCGTCATACTGCTATTGTGTTGCCGGATTAATTGCTCGAGGAACTCGATCTTCTTCGATGCCACATACTCGTGAAGAAGATAACAAATTTTGTTGACGAAATCAAGAAGTTCCTTTCTTATATCGTTTCTTGGGATAGCAAGAAGCACGTGACTCATCATCATGCTCATAAGTGCACACTCATCAGATCGCACTTGAGTCAGGAGGCTTCTTCCTTTAAAAGCTATAAGGATTACAATTACACTTCAAGATGCAAGACTAATCTCATGTGATCTTGATGAAATGATTTGAGAAGTGATCTCAAACCATGTGGTTTCATTATTTATTTTTTTAAATTCTGATGCCCCTTACAACTAGTATGACTGGTTACCCTTAGTCGTATTTGATGCGACGTTCATGCTTCTGTGATATGCTATGGCCTAAACCTTACCCTTCAATCCACGGTGATCTTGAGGAGGAAATCTACATGTTACAAACTGGGGGATTTATAATCGAAGAAAAGGAAGACTTTGTTTGCAAACTGAAGAAGAGTCTATATGGATCGAAGCAAGCCCCATTCAATGGTACACGAAGTTTGACTCGTTCATGGTGAAGCATGGTTACTCTAAGACTACTTCAGACCATTGCGTCTTCGTGAAGAAATTATTAGGTGATGATTTCATCATTTTTTGCCTTATATTGATGACATCCCGATTGTAGGCAATAATGGAGTGAGAATTTCTAGCTTGAAGAAGGAGTTGAGAAAGTTTTCTATGAAGGACTTTGATCATGCAAGTCAGATATTGGGCTTGAAGATTACTCGAGACATGGAAGTAAGGAAACTTCAGCTTTGATAAGAGAAGTACATAGAGAAGGTACTCTAAAGGCTCTTCATGGATAATACCAAGCCTCTAGTACACCTTTTGGAGCACGTTTCAAACTAAGCTCCAAGGAATGCCCAACGACAACTGAGAAGAAGAAATATATGGAGAAGATTTCCTATATAGTAGCAACATGTAGTCTTATGTATGCTATGGTTTTTATGAGGCATGACATTGCTCATAAAGGTGGAGTTGTTAGTAGATTCATCTAAAATCAGGAAAACAACATTGAGAAGCTGTCAAGTGGATCTTAAGTTATTTTGAGGCACAAGCAACAACTCTCTTTGTTTTGGAGAAGAGAAGCCTATACTTTTTGGCTATGCAGATGTAGACATGATAGGTGACGTTGATGGGCGAAGATCCATATCTGGACACTTGATGTCCTTTGCAGGTGGCATATTTTCTTGGCAGTCCAGGCCGCAAAAGTGTGTGGCACTATCAACTACAGATGATGAATTCGTTGCAGATATAGAGGCATGCAACGAGTTGATATGGATGAAGAAGTTCATGCAAAAAATTGGTTTTCATCAGGACAAGTATGTGCTTTACTGTGATAGTCAAAGTGCTATTCACCTTAGTAAGAACTCTACATTCCATGAAATATCAAAGCAGAATGATGTTAGATAATATTGGATACATGATGTATTAAAATCAAAGCATATTTTACTTGACAAGATCTACACATATGACAATAGTGTTGATATGATGATAAAGACTTTGCTTCTTGAAAAGTTTGAGAGATGTTATTCCCTCGCATGTGCGAAGCAGTTCCCACATCGTTGGTAAGGGGAAGAGTTGTTGGATGGATTCCCCTCCTTATGTGAACCTAATCTATATATAGGACATTGATATCCTATTTATAAAAGGAAAAATCAAGTTTTAATTGGAGGAGGAGGTGATCAATTACCTTTTAGAAACATGAATCATATTTTCCTAATCATATTGGAAGTGGGAATTCATGTTTCCTTATTTTTTCATCTCTATAGAGTATAAATAGAGGGTATGGGGATGTACACCAAGATCATACCAATACAAGCTCTCCTAGCACAAGAAATAAATAAGAGAAAGAAAGGGATGAAGAAGAAAGAAGGTATGTGGTTGCTAAGTTTGAAGGGAGTAATCTTTGGAGCAATTCTTCTCCAGCATTCTTTCCTACAGTTTTACGATGGATTTATCATTTGGTGATAGTTCTCCTATCTATTATTCTCCATTGTTTGGTTATTTGTAGTACCGTATAGAGGGTTGTCCTTTTGTAAGCCCCTCACGGAAGATTACTCCGATTATAGTGCTTGATTTTGGGTTGCTGTCAACCACATGATTTTCCCTTCACATTGAGGATTTTCCACGTTAAAAATGCTTTGTGCATCCGTGGTTGATGTATTTTTCGTAGTTGTAGTGATATATCGTGCAAGATCTACTTATCAACTTTGATAATTTTCCATGATTCAATCTATACAAGGAATCTGTTCCCAACAAACTGCAGGATCTCAACATGGGGTTTGTCATGGATTTAACATTGTAGAGAGGTTTGGTTACTCCCCCTTGGGGTAACTGGTCCACTGTAAGTGATGTAACCTTGATGTTTGGGAACCTAGATATATCCTCCATCTCTTTGGACAAAGAGGAAAGACTCTACGTACCTTCGAGCTTTTGCAGTTCAGTAAACTATTTGCAATCATATCAACCCTGGTAAGCTGGTTGCAAATTATTTTCATGTTGGAATATCATGATGCAACTCTTTAGACAATTTGGACACTTTTTGATTATGGTCATGATGATGGCGTGGTTTACCCTTCTAATATGCATGTGTAGTGGATAATTATCCGCTCTGTTGTTCTCAAGCATCTCCTCAAAGATAGTCTACATAGGTTCTACATCTTGGTTGAGGTAGCAACTGACACAAGAGGCACTCACAAGTCATCGAAGATCCTTTTGCAACCCACTGAAAAATCTCTATATCAAAAAAGGCTTGTTGATGGAATGGTGCAAGAACTTCTCAAGTATATCTTTTAACCTTTCCTATGCCTCCTGCAAAGACTCATGGGAAAATTGGGAGTAATCACATATTTGACTCCTCATATGATTAGTATGGATCAATGGGTAGAACTTCTTAAGGAAAGCATTCCTAAGATTATCCCATGTTGTGATCTTCGTTCCCAAGTGATTAAACAAATATGCTAATTTCTCCATAAGTGCAAATGGGAAGGTTCACATGAGTATCACCTCCTGATTGACATGGGGTCGTCTTAGCATGCCATAGATTAGATCATATTGTTGGAGGAAATCAAATGTCTCCTCGACAACATATCCATAGAATTTGGGAAGAAGCCTAATAAATGCAGGTTTGAGCTTAAATGTCTTTCTCAATGCATGTGAGGAAACCTAATTCTGCACCACTCCTTCTATGGGCTTGCATTGATCTCTCATTTATTACCCTAGGTCGAATCACAAATCCTCTTCCCCCATTATACTTGTTGAATCTCGATAGTCTTAGATCATCTCTCTGTCTCCGAACTTTCTCTTGTGCTTGTAGCTGATCTATCAGATACAACATATTTTAAAAGATCTGATATCACATGTTTCTCCTCATTATAAGCATCCTCATTACAATCACATTTTTATCCTTCTTTGGTGGCATGATATCGGTCTAGAACTCAAAATCTGTGTCGCAATCAAAAGAGTTCACATTAGAACAAGGATGAGATGATGAAAGGGGAGAAATGAGAAGGTTTATGAGGCGAGGGTCAACCTACATATTAAAAAAATGGAGAATCAACCAGACATTGGTTGCACAATATCATACGAACATTGAAACCAACCTTGGACTGGTCAATCTCAAATGGAAGAGTAACGACGATAGTTGCAAAGGAAGTCATATGAAGTCGAAGAGAATTCATATACGTATCAGGAAGGAATGCGCTCACAATATTCGAGATAAACCATAAGCTCCCCATTCTTGAGACAAAAGTAAATGAAGAAGATACAAAAATGAAGCCAATGATGAAGTGAAAGGAATAAATGCGAAGACTCACACACACATCACAACCAGAATGTCATTCAAAATTGACTTGGATTCACCAATACACCATTTTCAAAGTGATGTTGCAATTACAAAGAATTGAGCATTACCCCTATATATTGAGAAGTAACACTTCGTGTGAGGATTCCTCATTCGATACACCGTGTGATCTCACGGTTATACCTCCACCAAGGTGACAACACATGAAGCTTTATCTGACCAGTTATTAACCCTCCCTTTATAACTTGTCCCTTGCACCCCCTACGACTCTCATATAATTGACATAATCATGACAAAGTACTCGATAAAATAATGGGTAAAGAATAGACTGACAGATTACTTGGCCAAGTCCCGTCACAAGCAACTCGACATGATGACTTCGACATGAACTGATGGGATAAACCTCCTCTTAAGAAGGACAACTATGATAAATACTTGACTAAACTCACCAACGAAGCATTAGTAGGATGATCATTGACATATTTCCCGCACTGTACACCCATCCTCAGTGCTCGTGCTAGCTTATTTGCTAAGGTTTGCTTTTTCTTTTCGTGCTTATAACCTTGGTCCTAGACTCTCAGAAAGACCCCCAATATATCAAAATTAGCATGAAAAACTATTTCTAGAGGAGCAAAATAATCTAGCTACGAAACTTGTGCGAGAACTTTGCACGCCTCCTATGGGTATCAGAAAGAGACCTAAGAGGGAGCCTTATGAGAGTTTTAAGAAAGTAAAAGAGAGAATACTAGAGGGGATTTAGGCTCCATGTTCAATGGTTTACAAACCTCTCTCAATATAGGTATATGCGAACACCGTTGGTTTGCAAACCCTAAACAATGATGTTTAATTAGTCTTTTTTCTTTGAGTAAGATAAGTTAACGATCAATTTCTATTTTTTAGGCTATCATTTTTTGCATTTTTCAGATGAACCTGATGCCTTTTTCAATTAGTTTTATCTTAGATGTATCCAAGAAATAATGAGGAGTCAAAATTATGATGTAAGGGAAAAAAACTATGATGGGATATCTAGCATAGATACTTATATGACTTTCCAGCACTCTCCATGCTTAATGCAAGAATGAATTGAAATTACAATAAGATAAATTATACTGAAAACCCGTCTTAAACGTGCACTTATTTTAGTTTTTGATCAAAGCTATTTTGACCAAGTGAAGTGCTTCTCCAATGAATTAATTAAAAGAATCTACATAAGTACAAGCTTATATGAAACCTAAAGTAGCACTAATATCAAAACAAACATATCAAAAAGTAAGAAATGAAAGAAATAAAAAAGTCAACACTGCAGGAAATACGAAAAAAAATCACCAGTGACGCACTACCAGCCAGATGAGATCAAAACGAGCCTTAGGAGTCCAAAATTGGTACGAAAATAATCACAGGTCTCCAAATGGCGAGCAGATCCTCTATTCTACTATAGAGGACTATTGTAAACTGATCCCCTCTTGAACGCTCGATCATGATCGAACTGTTCACACAAAAATCAAGGTTTTTGTGGGCCCTTACCGTGTGAACCGCTCGATGAAGATCGAGCAGTGCATGACGGGGCCGTGTTTACAACAGTCCTCTATTGTACAATAGATGATCTTCTCTCCTCCAAATGGAACCCACTATAAACAGAACAATAAGTATAATGTTAAAAGTGAACACTCCAGTTTCCCATTGTTCTCTTCTTCACTCTCCTAGATAATCATTCGCTTTTGAGAGCTCCGACCTTTGGGTTCCTCATGTTTCTTGGCCTCCAAAGAAGTTACTCTATCCAATTGGGCCATTCGCCATGGTTGTAAACTATATACAAGTAAATACAAAAGGGAAACATGCAAGCAAAGCAAATAGAGTGGAAAACCAAGTCGGAAAATTCGGACTCAATCAGTCATGTCTCCCCTGCAACACTTTTTGGTAACCATTCAAACTGTGTGAAAAAACGTCGGTTGCGGTCCCCAATTAAGGTAGATAATAAAACAAAACAAATCACTTCTTATTTGTTGGGGGTAAGTGTCCCAAGGTTGGGCTCGATGAGGAAACTTATCAACTGGGGTAATTAAGCAATAAAACTTAGATTTTAGTCCACTCAATATTATTTTTAGGCTTTTTATGGTACTTTTTGTGTTTTTATTTTTTATTATATAATGGTATATAAGTGTAAGGTTTTAAATTTTATTATTTTTTATTTTGATTTTTAAATTTTCTTTTATTTTTGCAATTTTTATTTTTTGATTTTAAAAATGTATATAAAGTAAAAGGATTTAGTATTTATATAAAGAAAGAGGGGTTTGAATATATGAAATAATGATGAAATATATAAGTAGTAAAAATAAATATTTTTGATAATTTTATAGTACTAAATATTTTTTTAGGAATTTTCAAACCATGCAAATGAGTTTGGAAAATAAAAACAAAAGTACCGAAAGTAATTCTGAAGGGAAACAAAAGAAGGAATAACTAAAGATAATATATAGGAAAATATGGGTTGTTTTTTGAATTAAATATTAGATGGAATAAGGCATAAAACACATTATTAATTTTATAGTTTCTAACTTATATGATTTAGATGTGAATTGTTATATTTTTATAAAGTTTTTAGGTTTTTAAGAGTAATTATTATAATAATTATGGTTTTGAAATTTATTAAACTATCTAGCTATGCTTTATTTTGCAAAAAATATGAGACATGGAAGCTAAAAATCCAAAAAGCCAAAAATTAAAGAAATTCCGTAGATCAATGAAAACAAGTTTACTCCAGGATTTTTGGTGCATAATTAGGCATATTAGTGACTAACAAATATACCAAAATCTAGCTCAAAATTTCAAGAATACAACTTTATGTGAATAAAACAAGATAAAAGAGGAGACTTTCATGAAATATTTGTAAAGAACCAAATCTATCATAACCTATCAAATTCGCTCATGAGCTGTATGTTGAGTTCTAAAATATCCATAACAATCAACAATTTAGAAACCACAAGGATTTAAGAAAAATAGTATTTCAAATATAGGTCTCTAGATGCAACTTTTTCAAATTAACTAATACACAAATAAAATAAATTATCAAAGGAACAAATATGTAAACTTTCGGAACTAGGGGATGCTTGTGCAAAAGTTCAATGCGTATTTGTACGCATTTGTGTGAAATTTGCTAGAGTGTTAGGTCACCATATTTCCAAGTCACATGTCCAGTGCTCATGACTTCGCTTGGCCTCAACAATGGAGATTCCAGTTTACCTAACGATTAAGGTCGTTCACTTTGCCTCCATGCATCACAAATTTGCGCCTCCAGTTCATCGTGTGTTCTCCATGAACCTAGAGGCCTGAAGGATATGGGAAGATCCTTAAGTTCATCACGAAAACGTGAGGATCACATCATATGCAATCAAGAACAACTAGTTGCTCGAGGTAGTATAAGTTTAAATAAAATTCTAATCTGATGAAACCACATGATCCAAGAACACTTCTCGGATCATTTCATCTAACCACAAATGAGTATTAGGGTTACCTCTTGAAGCGTGGTTGCGATCAAGTCTCTAAATTAAGATATGTCCTATTTCAAGACCGATCTAATGGAGGAGACACTTGCGAGCATGTTGATGAGACACGTGCTTCTCGCAATCCATGATGATGATATAAGCGGTGAATCTCCTGATCTAGTCACATGATATCTGATGTCTTCTTCACGAGAGAGGTGCATCTAAGGAGACAGAGATCCAAAATCAAACAATCTGACAACATAAGGATGATGTTGCGACGATGGCGACTCTCTATAGGGATCCATGGTGGACAACCAAAATGAGAGAGAGAGAGGGTTGACGTGTAGAGAGAAGGGGGGGGAGAGCCTTATGTTCTTATTATCCCTTTGAAGAGCAAGGGGTTCTCTTCTATTTATAATATTTTGGGAGTACATGGATCCCAATCCATGTGCACACAAATCCAATGCATGAGATTGATTTGTGTTTCTTTCAATCAATGGCCATGATTTGTTGCACTAAATATTTCCACCAACAACTAATAATTTAAATAAATCAAAATGTATGCAATATAATTTTGATTTGATATAAATTAATTTGTGGAGAAAATAAAGGAAGGAGATCCACCCAATATATTGTATGGAGTGGATGAGCATGGAGTCCCACTCCATGTGCCACCCACCCCATGTATGGAAAGGGGGAGATACTCCTCTTCCACATTGGACTAAATCTTAGACATGTCCAATATCAAATTATGCAACAAAATGTTGTATATTTAATCATAAAAAATAATTCTAAATTATTCTACAAATTCAACCATGCCATTGAAAGAATATAAATCACATTCACAACCCAAAATAAAATGTAAATTACATTTTCAATTAATTGTCCAATGTGAATCCAATTCACATCAACATTTAACTAACAAATGTGAATTACAAATAGCTCTCTCTTATATATAATAATTCATATTTATAATATATATGAATAATTTAGATAGTTTTATCCTCATTATTCATGTCCAAGATAATTTAATCACATTTAATCATCTTGGATCTCTTTTCTCATGTGCCCAAATAATATGAATCACATTCACATTATTCACATTTTTGATAATTAAATGAAATTTAATTATGTAATATAACTCTCCTTCTAATGTGAATCAAATTCATATTATTCATGATAATTAAATCGCATTTAATTATCAACTTTCTCAATGCTAGGATACATATATCAACAATGAAACTATCTTGAACTCTTTCAAGGATAATGCGCTTTCTTCGCGGATACTTGGAGACAAGGACATGGAGATTTTATTATTCCACATATAGTGACTTGGATATTGAGATTACATCTCAAATCCAGATCTTGCAGACCTCTCATATATGCTTGACTAAATCAAGATCACAAATCTAATCTTCTCATTGTATCTGAATCACATTCAGATCAACATCCAATATGTAGACTAAAATCAAATCACTTCTCTATTGATAGGAGTCACTAAAATCCAGACCCATTTCGCCACTCCCTAGGAATGGAATCATCGTGCTTATACAATCGTTTATGATTAACACCCTCAATTATTCCTCATACCAGTATATCCTGCATACTGGAAAATAAAAAATAAAATCGAAATATTAGATCAATTTTATACTATCTACTTCAGGGTTTTATCATTAAGTTTCTTATTTGATCATTGGGAGTTGGTATCGATCATATACTTTCCAAAATCATATATCATACCCATGTGTTGATCATATAATTTCCAAAAGTATATATGAAGCCTACAAATTTAGTCAAGCTTCCAAAGCGAGACGACTGTGCACGGAATTTGATTCTTTCCAATATCTCATGAGTGAGCTCGTGTCTTCTGATTCAGTAAATGAAAATGTATGATCCCTTTGAGAGATCGTACTACTCATATGCCCTTGTATGCATACCAGCACGTCGGTTAATAGACCTTGATTAGGTCATCAACCTATTGGTGTGCCAAGTGTACATACTCTGACATATAGTAACACATCTATCTCTGGTCAGAGGATGCGTGCCTTTATCGTGATAACATACGACATAGGTCTTTGGCTATCTTACGACATAGGTCTTTGGCTATCTCGATCTTGTTACGTAGACTTTTTGACCTAACTTATCCGACAACTACGATTCTCTATTCCTATGAGTGTTCGGTCAGATATCAACCTTTAGAGAAAGGATTTACATCTCCTTCTCAGGCTGGAGATCCTCTCTTAATAATCATTTGAGGGTGCTTGGTGAGTCCCCAATCTAACTCTTTAGATATTCACCCAAGCAACAACCTCTATGATTCAACAATTCAATCGACAACTGTATTGGTACATAATCCTAATTGTACAAAAGGACCTATTATGCAAATTTATCATTCTTAATTTGTGATCGTTGAATGATATTTACAATAACATTTATTTCATAATGGATCTTCATGGGCTTGCATGTCCAATACACATGTCCAACAATCTTCCACTATCCCAAAGAGACATTAGTGGGCTAATCTTTAAACCCTTAATCATGTGACAATCATAAAGCTATTTAGAAAATAGGTAGGCAAGTTGATCAGTCACTCTGTTCTTGAGAGACTATGCCAAGTCCTTTTACGACACTTGCATATCTCTTAGTAATAGTGCTCGCATCCAATGCGAATATTGCATCTTATGCAACTAATACTCAATCTTGTCAGTTATAGTGTTCTTGATACTACAACTCAATAATTATTATAACCAGTATCTAATTTCTATTATCCTTATCTGAATAATCTTATTCTCGGAGATCTCTATCTCCTAAAATATATGCAGTTAAGACCTTTTAGATCACTATCTATAAAGTCTTAAGCTCTTGAAGATAAGACTTAGAGATCACTATCTCGAAAGTCTTGTCATCTTTAAAGATATTGTTATTACTGCAATCAAGTATTTTATTTCCATAGTAGGATTAGTAAAAATTTACTACTCCTACATGGCAGACATCTGACTTTTGTACACATCTTGTAAACACCCGACTTCTCATAACTGATGCACAAGGGCAAGCAGTTTTAGCATTCACTTCCTCAACTCCTTGAGGTGCTATTCCTTTAGATAGGTCAGTACCCTATCTTAAGGAAAAGAAGCCTTTTTTTAATTTTCTAGAAAATGGAACATGTCCAAGGTGTACCACTAATGTGACGGTCCCTATACCCTCTTCTTTTTGTTTCTGAACATCTTCAAAACTAAGATCTAAGAGATATCCTTGAGATCACATCTCGAGGTATGGAATACCCAAACTATAAAACACTTATTATCATCATCCTTATATCATTCCAAATGATTAGGATATCATCTACATTTATCACGATAAACACAATGGCGCTCCCACTAAGCTTCATATGGTTCATCAAGATTCTATCTGAAATCATAACATTTATAATTTCATCAAATCATATGTTCCAACTATAGGAAGCTTATTTGGGTCCATAGATGGAGTTATTTAGCTTGCACACCTTGCTTACCTCATCCATGAAGTCATGAGGCTACTTCATATGAATATCCTCGGAAAGGTATCCATAGAGGGATGCAATCTTGACTTCCATCTTGAAGATGTCAAAGTCAGGTTGTGTAGCTTTAGTTAGTAATATTTGATGGATTTAAGATGGTCATTGAAGATCAAGACCCATCGCAAACGATGTCTTCTCTTCGTATGTATCTTGTGGATATGAGCCGTGCTTTGCAGGTCTCTACCTTCTCATCAAGTTCCCTCTTTCTCTTGAAGATCCATTTACACCTAACAGGTTTTACCCTTATAGGTGGATCCTCGACGGTCCATATACAACACTTATATGAAGTCTACTGTAGACTTTATTGCTAAAATCCATCCTTTCATGTCATGATCCTCATAAGCTTCATCACATGAAGTCAAATCATTGTTAGACTTAACTGATATATGGAATACATCTTCAAACTCATTTCAAGAGGTATTAGTGTTTCATATTTAATTATCCTTTTAGTTTCCGATTTCAGGAGCCTCATCTTCTTCTTAAGACTAAATGAGTTTCTTTACTTCATTTTCATCTTGATTCTCGAGAGAGTCATCTTCTAAGAATCACATTCTCAGATATGAAATCTTTTAAGAATCTCAATGACATAAATTAGGTATCTAATGAATCTGTGATTCATCACTCTAAAAATTGAAAATAGAGCTTTGTTCCCGAGTAATAAGCTGCATATTTCTACTTATATTGAATAATTAACATTCATTCATGTGTAAATAATATCTGCATTTTAGCATTCATATTTGCTAAATTCACTTGTAAATATACACCTATATATTAGATAAAATCACCTATTTCTATATATTTTATATTAGCTCCAAATCTAATAAAATTAACTCTGTAGTGTATATATTATTAACATTAATAAAGAAAAAATATCAAAAAAATACTAACTTGTAAAATTGTCCAATAGACCCAAATCCAAGTTTGAAACTATGAACCTTAAAACATGCATATCTCTCTCATAGGGTCTCTGATTTAGGTCTACTCACTTTTAACATAATATACATTCAAAGACCTTCAAAACAAGACCAATTTCATTAAAATCGGAGATCGTATGCAAAACTTGGTTTTAGGCTCCTATGGTATACTGTACATATTGACGTTTTCACCCTTGTATTTTATCCCTTCATTTGACCTCATTTATGTTTTTAGTCAATATGAAACTTGAAGATCTCATCGAGATATATAACTTTCATGTTTTGAGTTTTTCCAAATTCATCTATTTCCACCCAATGAGTTTTTTCATCTAAATAATCTGATTGGGCCACATGGCGCCTTCTGGTGGTGCCACGCGACCCATCTCCCTGCGCGCCATGCGCCTTCACTTTTATTCACTACACACTCCTTTTTTTCCTGCCTTCTGATCATCCTCTCCTCATCAGATCTGTGCCACCACTCCTCTTCACTTCTCAGCCACTAGATCAAACTCCAGATCAAATATGGACCGTTCACTTCCGCCTCACTCTCAGGCTGCCACACATCTTCATCTATGCCACACAATCTTCTCCTGGCGATTCCATCGCCACTGCTCCTTTCTGCTAGAACTCTCAGCCATCCGATCCAACCCTATTATGCATCTCATCTGTCCATCCCCACTGCCTCTCCGCTCACTACGTGGCGCTCTCTGCGCCCATCGATTCTTCCACCATCGATTTAATCCAACCTGCACATTCGTGTGCTTGTGAAATCTTGGACCACACTTCACCATTAAAAGACGCACTTAGACCATAGGTCTGTAGCCAAATTTAACTTGTTCTTCACTCGCTAATAGAACTACTTGTCTAGGAGCAAATTTTCTCGCTTGCATTCATTTAGATAAAATTTCAATTTTATTTTGCATCCTGCACGTAGAGCGTGAGGATCACTGTAAGTCTTCTGAACTTGGCAACATCATTATTTTATCGTACATCAGATTTCTCGACTCCTTCTCCCTTGGTTTTCTAAATTAGGAGAAAATGAAATTATGATTGGATGATAGGCGTGCCTTATGTATTGGACTAATCAAGCGGTCATCTAACTTAAAATCGGTACTGCTGAACAAATTGACCAAAAAAATCAATATAAAATCAGAAATTATGTTTGCGGGAGAATAACCCTAACCTTGATTTCAGGCTGAGTGAGGGAACAGAGTGTGTGTGCACACAATATCCCCGCCTTCCTAATCACGTACCCTGATCCTAGAAAATTTCACAAGCTGAATTATGGGTTCAACTAACCAGCGCAAAAGTAGCCTCCACCTGTTGCGGTAGGTAGATAGGGGCGAAGCAGCGGGGCACCGCAACAAGTTTCTAGTAACCCTTCGGGGTGAAGTTACAAGCCTTGTCAGACTCCGCCTACTTCGATAGGTAGATCGGGGGCAGGTCCTTGAACTTCTTAGCTAGGGATACAAGCGAATAAAGAAGGGCATTGGTATCTTAGGCAAAATGTTAAATAGGGGAGACACATCCGACTTTTAGACGACTTCCCAATAGGCCACGTAATCCTTGCTATCTGCTTGAAAAATCACACTTAAAATCAACCAAACTAATCGGACTCGGTTTCGGGTCCTTCACCGCGTTGAATGTGAACTCAGGGTATTGTGATTCATTTACTTGCTTCAGGTAGGAGTCAAATCCTATTTTTCACGTTTATACTCCTATTTCTTCTTTCTCCCATCCAAGATGACTGACTGGGGGGATATTTACTCCAGCTTTGCAAAACTCTCATTGAACCCCTCACGAAGTTTGTCTTCATCGACTCAAGTGTAACTTGGGCCGACTCGAGCTTGTGACCCTCTTGAGTTTGGGGTCCCCCACTCTCATGATGGTTACCCTCAAACCATTCCTTTCCTTTCCTCTCATCCCTCTGAGGAATACCTTCGCCTCGGAGAGCATATATTCATCCCTAAATCTTCTTCTAATATAGAGCACATTGTTTTATCAGGTGAAGAAGATCAACCCAAAACCAAGATGCATCCTAAGAGATCCCCTGATGAAGAGGAACACATAGATGAACCTATGTAGCAAATCCTTGCCCGTTTAGCTAGAGCAGAGCAGCTGAATACAAATCTTATGGCTAGGATGGGATAAGTGATTGAGACGGGTGGAATTGATAGACCGATGGTAGATGCCTACAACCTAGCTGAGAATGAGATACATAGTTGGCTTATACCTGAGGTACCCCCAGAAGCATTCGATATGAAGCCCCATTTTCTTAGTCTTCTACCAAAGTTTAATGGAAATGCCATCGAAGAACCATATGCTTTCCTGAGAGACTTTGAGCTGGTATGCAACAACCTTAGTCACCCTAGGGTTGGACAAGATTACATCAGGTTGAAGGCTACCCATTTGCCTTAGGAGATAAGGCTGCTCATTGGCTGAAGAATCTCGGGGTTAGATGTGCGACCTGGATGAAATTCAAAGATTTATTCCTGAAGAAGTTCTACGCACTCAATAGGACTAACCAGATGAGGACAAAGATCGCTAGTTTTTATCAGGGCCCCCACGAGCCATTCCATGAATCATGGGATAGATTCAATGATTTAATACAAAAATGCCCTTGCCATGGCATTACCAAGGCGATCTTAGTCCAGACCTTATTTTGTGGCATGACCCCGGAAATGCAGGGGTTAGTGAGTGCAGCCTATAGAGGTAGCTATCTGAATAAGAACAAAAATGCCATATGGAAGATCCTAGAGCAGATGGTAGAAATAGGCAGATCTCAAGCCAACAGGGCCTATCAGGTGTCCTTCTCAAGCCTATCTAATGAGACATAGGAGGATTGTAGCAGATCTAACAGATGACCTAATACCTAGCATGGGGATAATAGCTGATAAGCTAACTATAGTAGAATAGATCCAAAAGAGGGTTACTGATCTTGAGGTGCTTTCACGAGTGCCGAAGCAAGTGGAGGAATTGACTGAGAAGGTAGCCAAGATATGACTACTTGCCCCTTCTACACCACCTGTACCTGTACATCGAGTTCATCTCATCTTGTACAGGAGCAGGTACAGGGCCTCAGAGTAGCTGGGTTGAGGAGCAACAGTACACTCAGCAGGAGCAGCATGTACCCCGACAAGTGGAGTCAGTCTACGAGGAGCCTCCACAGGTGTTCGAGATCAACTGGCTGTGGTACAACCATGACCCTGTCAGTAGATAGACAGGGATAGAGAACGGTCATCCACACCGACCGACCCTAGCTTACCAGGAAACCAGCTCCGTCCCCGCACCACACTTTTTACAGTCCCGGCCAGGACAAGGATATTGGCCTCAGTAGCACCAGCAACAACGCACATTCCACTCAGACCAGCAGAGCCCTCCACCACCTTAAACCGCACCATCCCAACCGTAGTAGTACCGACAAGGCCTACAAGGCCAGTATAGACAACCGAATCACTCGTCCTCTAGTTAACAGTAGAAAGCCCCACCCACTAGTGAATTGGAGTCCCTCAGCTTGGCCATCCAGACTCCGACTGATAGGATTCAACAGATACAAAATGACTACCTGGATATCAGAATAGATCTAAACCGTGTCCCATGCCACCAAGATCAGCAGATGGCACCAAAGACCCCAATTCCCACCTAGGTTCAGGCGAACCCAAATAGTCTGAATCAGGGTTAGAACCAACCACGCAATCAGGTATACTATTCAGATTATTCTCTATCCGAACATGAGATCCTTTCGTACAATAATGTTAATCATATGTCCCTCAGGAGCGGAAGGATCGTGACTATACCTGATCGGACGCGGGAACATGAGGAAGATGCCACAAAGTCTCTACCTGAGGAGAACTTGGAAGCATAGGAGCATCATCACCACCACCACCATCATCCGTAGAATAAGAGGACTTCGAATTCCTTGAAACAAAATAGAAAGAAGAAGGAGAATAATACCAGTAGTGAATCAAGAAAATCGGATGAGGAGATTGCACCTCCATCTGAGGAGGACGCACCAGGAGCAGTGGTAGATGCATCGCCCGTTTCATTACATGAATTTTTATCCTATCCGAGTCAGTGTCAGAGTCGGAGTCAGAGTCCCTATCCTGCAGAGAACTCAGTTTCCCATTTGAATGAGAATATTCCAGTTTTAGAATTTTAGTTGTCATTAATAATCCCTTTCCCCCGTTCACTTAAGGGTGGAAAGAAGAAAAAAAATAAAAACTCCAAAAAGATGACCCTGAGATGACAGAATTCTGCAAAAAATATATCAAGGTCACAATCTCCTTTGATAAGTATGTGGATATGACACCTGCATTTCAGAATTACCTTAAGGTGAGATGCACACCTACTAGGGTCAACAGGAAAACTAGAAGCTATGCTGAGAAGCACGTTTTGTCATTAGCCACTACTTGTGCCATCAAGAATGCATTTACAAGGAAGCAAAGGGACATGGGTTCCCATTATGTGGTGAGTTATGTCGATGACACTGCGTTTGCATACACTCTTATAGATAATGGATCCTCAATTAATCTGATGCCCACAGCCCTTTATGAGCAGTTAAATCTAGGACCTCTTAAGAAATCTAGAGCCTTACTCTAGTTCACAGACAAATCAACCAAGAGGTCCAATGGAGAATTGAGGAACATTATCATCAAAGTCGAGGGTCGAGATTATATGGTGGACTTTACAATTCTTGATATGGAGACCCCTCGAAATTGGAGAGATTCCCATATCGTTCTAGGAAGGCCCTTCCAGAGAACAGCAGAGGCCTTATTTGATTATAAAATTGGGAAAATTAAGTTCCAAACTCCAGGAGGAGACAAGGAACTTGAGATGAAGCAGAAAAGGTGGTAGAGACCAGATTCCAAATCAAGCACTGAGTACACTTCATCTAAACCAGATTATGTTCATGTAGAAACTGTTAGGCCATGGAGATAGAACCCAGCTATCATCAATGAGTCCCTCTCCGATGGAGAGAATATTGTACGTGAGACAGTTTGCGAGACCTTTAGGAATGGACTTAGCGTAGATCACACAGAAAATGCATCCCCCTACATCTTCGATGATACAGAGGCGCAACTGGTCCTGTCAGTCCTCCCCTCTTTAGGACAATCAGAAGATGAGGATGATGAGTCAGACGTGTCTTTTGCCAATTGCTTGGATCCTTTTAATGATTTGAATCCAGGTCTGAATGAGTTGGTGAAATTTACTTTAAATAAAGATCCAGCCAATACCAACACATGGCCAGAATTGATTGAGCCAGACTTCCCTGATGATCACACCTTACTTGAGCTTAACATTACACACAACCCTTAAGTAAGCCTTCCTAGATGGACAAGAGAGGAAATTTCCAGTCATCATCAGTTCGCGATTGACCAAGGAGCATGAATCTCTCTTGCTAGAGATCCTGGAGAAAAACCGCAAGTCGATAGGCTAGAGCATCTCCGATCTCCACGGGATAAATCCCGCTCTGTGTTCGCACCATATCTACCTGGAGAATGAAGCTAAACCCTCTTGTGATTTCCAACGCAGGTTGAATCCAAATTTACGATAGGCTGTGAAGAAGGAGATTGAGAAATGGTGTGACGCGGGTTTTATTTACCCCATCTCCGATTCTAAGTGGGTGACACCTATCCATCTTGTCCGAAAAAAGTCAAGAATTCAGACAACCACCAACGAGGATGGGGAGGAGATCCTGACATGAGCACCCACGTCGTGGCGTGTCTGTGTGGATTACAGACACTTGAATGTCGTGATGAAGAAGGATCATTTTCCCATACCCTTTATTGATTAGATACAAGAAAGATTAGCGGGAAAAGAATTCTTCTGCTTCTTAGATGGGTTCTTGGGCTATAACCAAGTCGCTATCGCTTCTGAGGATCAGGAAAAATCCACATTCACATGCCCCTTTGGTACCTACGCCTTCAGGCACATGCCCTTTGGGTTATGCAACTCTCCTAGTACATTTCAAAGGTGCATGATTGCAGTATTCGCCGAGATGGTCGGTGAATTCCTAGAAGTATTCATGGATGACTTCTCGGTCCATGGTGATTCCTTCGATTCCTATCTTAAAAATCTGGACCGAGTCCTCCAAGGATGTTATGAGGTCAATATGGTGCTCTCATGGGAGAAAAGTCACTTCATGGTGACGTAGGGCATTGTGTTGGGGCATGTCATCTCCAAGAGAGGAATGGAGGTTGACCCTGCCAAGGTGGACGTGATCAGACGACTCTAGTCACCAACCAACATAAAGCATTTGCGGTCATTCCTTGGGCATGTTGGTTTTTACAGGAGATTTATCAAAGATTTTTCAAAGATCGCCCGACTGCTAACTAAGCTTTTAGGTAAAGACATGAAGTTTATTGTTGATCATAAATGTCTTTAGACCTTTAAGCAACTTCAAGGGATGATCATGGACACCCCGATCCTACAAGCCCTAGATTGGTCTCTTCCTTTCGAGATTATGACGGACACCTCAGATTTTACTGTTGGGGCCGTATTAAGACAGAGGCGGGATGGTATCCCGTTTGCTATACACTAAGCAAGCAAAATGCTTGACCCCTCTCAGCGTAACTATACAGATAGCGAAAAAGGAGATGCTTGCATTAGTGTTCACATTGGATAAGTTCAGATCCCATCTCATCGGATCTATGGTGATTGTGTTCACATATCATACAACACTACGGTACCTAATGGAAAAGAAGGATGCGAAGGCGCGTCTTCTTAGGTGGATTTTACTCATCCAGGAGTTTGACTTGGACATTAGAGGTAAACCTCGAAAGAAGAACATAGTGACTGATCACCTCTCCTGTCTTGAAATTCTTGATACTTCTGATGATACTCCTATTCGAGACTCATTTCTAGACGAGTCAGTTTTTATTATCGACTCACTCCCATGGTATGCCAATATAGTGAACTATCTTGTCTTCAAGAAAGTTCCCGAAGATTAGCCCAAGAGCCACATACACCAACTAAAGTCGGATGCGAGACATTACCATTGGGAGGATTCGATCCTTTTCTTTGAAGGACCAGATTGTGTCTGGAGGAGATGTATTCTGCAGGAAGAATATCAGAGTGTCCTTACTTTCTGCCATATTCTGGAGGTAGGAGGACACCACTTCGGGAAGAGGACCGCATGGAAGGTACTATAATGTGGCTTATACTCGCCGACTCTATTTCGTGATGCTCTCACCTTTGTGAAGTCGTGTCCGATATGCCAACGAATGGGAGGAACAATTGGTTCCAAGGATGATATGCCAATGCATCCTGTCATCATTTGTGATGCTTTGGCACCCGGGGCATCGATTTCATGGGCCCATTCATGGTTAGCCATGGTTTTGAATATATCCTTCTTGCAGTGGATTATCTGTCAAGGTGGGTAGAGGCTATCCCGACCCGAGCCACAGACAACAGGACTGTCTGTAAATTTATTAGAGATCACATCAAATCTAGATTTGGGATCCCCAAAGTATTGATATCCGATGGGGGAAATCATTTTGTGAACAGAGACGTGAAGAAACTCTTAAAGGATTACAACATCGAACACTGTGTTGCTAGTCCTTACCACCCACAAACCAATGGCATGGCAGAGTTGTCGAATAGGGAGGTTAGGACAATATTGTAGAATCTTGTCCGCTCGGATAGGAAGGACTGGTCTCTGATTTTGGATCAGGTCCTTTGGGCTTATAGGACAGCTTACAAGACACCATTAGGAACCTCCCCATTCAGAATGGTGTTTGGGACGCCGTGCCATTTGCCCGCAGAGTTAGTACATAAATCCGAATGGGAAATCAAGAAGGCTAATTGGAACACACACCTAGGGTAGAAACAGAGAGAGATGGATCAGAATGAACTTGCAGAGATCAGAAACCGATCATATAACAACAATTTGGTGTACAAGGACAAGGTAAAGCATTGGCACGATAGATTTATCAGATGAAAGACCTTTGTTCCTGGATAGAAGGCGTGGTTGTTCAATGGAAGGCTAAATGTTTTCTATGGGAAGTTTAAATCCAAGTGGACGGGTATGTTCATAGTCCGTGCTGTGCATGACAGTGGATGTGTAGAGATATCAGATCTTATAGATGGAGCTTAAACATCCCTAGTTAATGGAAAACTGCTGAAATACTTTATCGAACCTAATGAACAGTTAGTCCATGTTAAGGAGATTGTTTTCATGCGTGAGGCGGACTCAGGAGACACACATAGAACCGCGCATGAAGCCTTGCAACATTGATCTCTCACCATCAGTAGCATTGAAAAGATTCATATCTTGATCCTTGTATATACTCACCTCCTTCTTACACATGATTTCTATCCCTCCCACCCCACTGATTCGTATCCCTCACCCCAACTCCATATAATATCATTTTAGGACTATACTTAGGATGACCAGGTCCTAAGTATAGGGGGGAGAGTGACCCGAGTCTATTCACCATTCGTTGTACATCCTCAAGATCTCATCGGTCCTCATACCCAATCCTATCCTATACTTAGGCTGACCAAAGCCTATGTATGGGGGGACCGATGCCCGCCATGTATATCCTCATCCTTTTCCCCTCTTGACCTCGTCTGCCCCATTTTTGGTCTTCTTCTACACTTAGGCTGCCAGAGTCTAAGTATAGGCGGGTGGCACAACTTCTGTACTTTTTGCTATTTTAGATCTACTACGCTTAGAATGAGCTATGTATTTATCCTCGCTTTTCATGCTCTGAGACATAACACATGCTATGTATAGGGGTGTGTGTATATATTACATATATACTTTACCCATAGCTCTTACTTTCATGTATTTTTGTGTATTTTTGTATATATTATGCAATAATTATGGGATGGATAAAAATTGAAAAAAAAATAAAATACATGTATAATATGTATAATACTTGTATAAAAAGTTGTAAAATTCTTGTAAAAACTTACTCTTGTAAAATTTGTTGTAAAATAGGTGGTGTACCAAAAATAATGTGTATGTCTTACATTTCATTCATCTCTGTAGCATGTCATATGCATCTCATCTGCATATCTTGCATATGCAAAGTGATAAGTTAGGGGTTCTGAACCAAGTTATGAATATATGTTGAGGATGGATTTTATTTGACCTTAATCTACCTAATCTCAGAGGAACCTTATAGGACATGGAGTTACGATTTCTCAGGTCAGGTGACTTAATTCTTTGAGTCTGCAAGCCTATGTTCACATGTCATATTGATTAGTCTAAGTAGAATATTTCACGCACACGCATGATTTTTAGACAGTGACCTAACTTGGACAAGCACCACGCATGTAGCTCTTCATTGATGAGGTGGTGAGGAGGTAGATACCTTTACTTTGGAGCATCACACAGGTGGAAACATCCATCCTCCTCTAGGGAGGTTAGTGCATCTCAACCTAGTCTGGTGGTGTTAACGTCTAAGGACGGGATGTTGTAGGCTACAATAAAGCTTCAAAAGAGGGATAGTCTACTAGCTCAAGGAGAAAAACTCCTTATGTACATGCTGCACCGTGTTTATAGTTCAAAAAAAAAGAAAAGAAATGAGAGAACTCCATAAAAAATAGACATGCCTGATTGAAAATAAAATGCATGTCAGAGTCTGTATATTTGCAAGGCATATGCTTCAAAGCCTATAACATGGAAGCCTGCTGCTGGATGACTTGGCTATACTGATCAAGCATCCTAGGATAGGTAGCTATGCTGGCTATTGTCCATTCTTCTCTCCACCCCCTTTTACTGAGCCAATTGCACTTGAACTTAGAAGGGAATACCCCGCTCCTAAAGGAAAGAGTTACTGGACTGTGGGAACTAGAGTTACCTTGTTAGAGGAGGCTAGTTCTTTACCATTTTCTGATGTGGAGAGCTATATTTCACTTACACAATACAAGTAAGATCCATGGTCATCAGAAATTTACGTATGAGGATTTGTTCTGACCTGACTGTTGAGGCGTCTTGAATAGAAGACTTGTGGAACTTAAAGCATGTTAGGTCTTAAATTCAGATCTCAATAAGGTTCCGACACATTATTAATCCAAAGGTTGAATCAAGCTCCATTTTGAACTTTTGTTCATGACCTTTGTATGGAACCCAAAATCATTTCACTCTTGCATTTTATTTTAATTGCTCGGGATGAGCAATGTTTAGGTATAGGAGGTTGATGAATCTGTGATTCATCACTCTAAAAGTTGGAAATAGAGCTTTGTTCCCAAGTAATTAGCTGCATATTTCTACTTATATTGAATAATTAACATTCATGCATGTGTAAATAATATCTGCATTTTAGCATTCATATTTGCCAAATTCACTTTTAAATATTTACCTATATATTAGATAAAATCAACTTTTTGTATATATTTTATACTAACTCCAAATATAATAAAATTAACTCTATAATGTATATGTTACTAACACTAATAAAGAAAAAATATCAAAAAAAAAATACTAACTTGTAAAATTGTCCAATAAACCCAAATCCAAGTTTGAAACTATGAACCTTAAAATGCACATATATCTCTCACATAGTATCCGATTTAGGTCTACTTACTTTTAAAGTAATCTACATTCAAAGATCTTCAAAACAAGATCATTTTCATTAAAATCAGAGATCGTATGCAAAACTTGAATTTTGGGCTCCTATGGTATACTGTACATATTGACGTTTTCTCTCTTATATTTTATCCATTCATTTTACCTTATTTCCATTTTTGGTCATCATGAAACTTGTAGATCTCATCGAGATCTACAATTTTCATGTTTTGAGTTTTTTTCCAAATTCGGCCATTTCCACCCTCTTTTTAATATTTTTCATCTAAATAATCTGGTTGGGCCACGTGGCGCCTTCTGATGGTACCACGCAGCCCGTCTCCCTGCGCGCCACACGCCTTCACTTTTGCTCGCCACAGACCCTTCTTTTTCCTATCGTCTGATCATCCTTCCTCATCAGATCTGTACTTCCCACTCCTCTTCACTTCTCAACCACTAGATCAAAGTTCAGATCAAATATGGACCGTTCACTTCCGCCTCACTCTCAAGCTGCCACGCGTCTTCACCTATGCCATACGATCTTCTCCTAGCGATTCCATCGCCACCGCTCCTTTCTGCTAGAACTCTCGGCCATCCGATCCAATCCTATCACGCATCTCATCCATTCGTCCTCGCCTCCTCTCAGCTCGCCATGTGGCGCTCTCCGTGCCCATCGATTCTCCCTCCATCAATTTAATCCAACCCAAGTGTTCACGCCCATCCCCTAGCCGTTGGATCGTGAGATGCAATGGCCTAGACCTCGTCTTCCTCCTACATTCGTCCCTTCTCCCCCACGAACTCCACCTCACACACTCGTGCCCCCCTTTCTATTCTCCCGACTGTATCAGCCAAGATATCCACTCGATAACCATTCCACGAGCGAGCCCACTCATCCACTACCCTCACAAGCTACTTAGATCATCACCTCAATGTCCCTCTCGCTCCATATCCTCCACAAAAACCTTTTCCCCATCACCGGAATCCCAAACCTCTTTCTATAAATACATCACCTCTGCCCCATTTCACAATCATCCGCCTTTACACGAGAGAACCTCGATCTCTAGTTTCCTGATCCGTGATAGAGATGCAGTCAGTTATCGAGTGATGACAATAATTTCTCCGGCATGATCCACGATGAGATTTCGTCGTGCTGCAGCTCCACCCCCGAGATGCTCGAGCTCGGGCAAATTGACAGCCTTAGAGTGACGACCATGGCTCCACCTAGAGCCTCTAATCCCAGGAAAACTCCATCCATCTCTAGGTATAATTCTTCTTCTTCTTTGGTGGGTCTCCACTTCATTTTCTCTAATCTTCCCTGAATTAATTAGGCCTCTTCGCTTAGTATCCCCCTCCATTGGCCATTGATCGAGATACCCCTTGTATCTACCATCTTCGCACATCCATCCACTCATCTTCCTGATCCATCATGACCTCAGACCACCTCTGACCACTGCTCCGCCCTTTAAGGCGGAGCAACACCTAGGTCGTCTGCTTCTTTGCCCCACAAGGCCTCGTACCACCCCACTTCATCCACGATATCAAATGCACCGTACCTCGGATATATACTAATGTGCAGGTACCTAGTTACCCATTGGTCGGAGCTGTCGCTGGATCATCTTTGGTGGGCTCTAACTCCGGCGTTCAAGGGAACTTTAGACACTCCAAGTACTCGAGCTACTCCGACACACTTCAACGAAGATAACTAGCTGATCAGGAGCAGCTGAGGATCTTCTCCAAGCAACTTAGGAGGAAGCGGATCTAGGAGAGATTCGTCGGAGTCCAACCAAGCCTGTCGCAGGAGGCGGCGGCAAGGAGGAACCAGAAGAGCAGTCACCGTATGATTTCTAAGATCAGATGGTTAACCAGGAGCCACATCATCACATACCCTCGCAGCAATCATCATCGGATCGATTGTGATCGAATGGTTCACAATCAACCACGTCATCTCCTCCACAGTTTACAGGAGCCACTTGATCTCTAAGATCCGACGGCCAACAATCATTCACGTCGACACCCGAACCTCCTCTCTTAACCTCAACTTCGGATTCCACCAAAGCGCTGGTGACAACCATGTATAGGCCTGTTCCGAAGCAACCGCCGAACCAGTAGCTCACGTGACCTGTACGGGCAGATAGTAGGTAATTTGCAGCCATGCCCCTACAAGTTCTAGAAATTACTTTCACGTCCCTATCAGTTAGCATCACGCGATATGCATGTAAACCCGTGGGTCTTTTGCATCGAAGTCCTCATCAGTTTAGGTAAGTGAACTTTAGTCATGTCAGCACATTTTCTTTAATCAATTTATTTTCTGTATTTTCATCCATACCCTTGTGTTTGCATTTTTATTTAAACATTCATTTAGCATCATTTATTAAATCCAAAAATTACTTATTGTAGAACATCTTAGATTTTATCATTGTGAAGGCTTGTTGTATTTTTTAGCTTCAAAGAATTTAATATAATTCTTTTAGTGGAAAATAGCATATTTTGCCCATTGTTTGCCTTTAATTGATTATTAAATAAAATGTTACTCCAAAAATCACCAAAAATTTACAATAGCTATAGTTTAGGTAGTTCTAAATTGTGCACAAAAATCACATCATTTGCAGGCATAACGAGGCCTTAATAAATTAATGGGGGTTTTGCGTAATTGGTTTTTAATAGGTCTTAAATTAATAATTTTTGAGGTCTAGTAATTTTCCTGGATTCATCTCACATAAAAGTATCTAGGATAATTTCTTATTTCTGAAAATGATTTAATTTGATATTTATAAAATTAATTTTGCAAAAATCACCCTACATTCATTTTTAATTTGTATTTAATTCATGTAGAGTTGAGAAATTCCAAAAAATGTAGTAGCTTAATTTCATTGCATTTAACATTCTGTCCAAGTTTCATAATTTTTGGCCTTAATTTGATTACATTTTATATTTTAACCTTCAAATTTGGTCTGGATTGCATTGCATTTTCTTAATTACATAAAAAACCATAAAAAATATTTCCCTGAAAATCTAATATCTGAATCGACTTTAAATTAATCTAAGGAAAATATGTGTCCCTAAGTTTGACCTTGGGCTTGCCCAAGTAAAATAAAAAAATTGCCATTTGCATTTAATTGACATATTAATCAAAGTAGTTTTGATAAGTCCGATTTTACCCGACTACAACGAACACACATTAAATTAAATCATTAATCCGATTGAATTAAGAAGTATAATATAAGGTTTTTCAATATCCAATACCATCCTTTATTTTCCTAATGAAGCAGCGCTCTCTTGTGCAAGATTCCAACTTACTCACATGGAACCTTATTAAGGATATATATTGCAGTCTTTACCACATATATACATGGAAAATAAGAGGTAATTATGATATGATTCACCATTGCTCAAATCATGTCAGACATGATCCAATTGTATCTCCTATAACTCTGTTGAGTTTAGGTGCATTAGGAGGAGTAAGGTAGGAATGCTATTCCTTTCTCCAAAAGGTATTCCTTGAATTCATCTAATAGGTACATGATACCTAGGTTAGATCGAATTCATTTCATGTTCCTTCAAACTTTGGTTCTAAACCAAAATTGTGAAGTCTTTGAACATTTCAAAGGTTCTAAGGTGAAGGGAAAAAATCTCATATCACAAATAATCATTATTAGATATTACATATCATCAATGTTTATTGTGATATAGACGGTTCACATACATCAATACGTATGAGATCTTTAATACCTTGGCATCTAACACCATTTCCAAAGAGGGCTGCATTGGACATTTTACTTAGAATACAACATTCACAATCATATAAGATTTGAAATTTTAGACATTTAAAGGTTCATCTCCTATTGGTCTATTGATCTCATAAATAGACATATGTCCAAGGATTGATGCCAGAGCATTGTCAAATGATCTTCATCCTCCTATTGATCTATTAAAGGTTTAATTTCCAGTATTAGAAATGTTAATGACCCATTCATTAATTTGTCTAATTTAGCAGAGTCCTCCAGATGTCAGATTACTATCTAAAATATTCCATCATAACTCTTTATGATAGGTCTATTACAGAATTAATGTTTATTTAGAAATAAGCAATGAGTATATTCTAATATCTAGGTCATAGAGACATTCTCTAAGACTAAGGGCTCTCCCACTGAAATTATGAAGTCTACCAATCTAGTAGAGATTGTTGCAACACTTGCATCAATATCCATGTGGATGACTATTAAACCTTAAGATCAAATTTTCCGATCTTTTAAAAACATATGCAACCAATTGCAAGGGTCATTAGAATAACAAGATACAATTATTAGACTAAGATCTTATCCAATAAGAAAGTTAATTTCAATGATTACATGTAGATTATAGATTATTCCGATGCACTATCTGAGTCCTTCTATAAGGATCCTAGATAGAATTGATAGTCATACTATCAATGCTTTGACTTATTGCAGTATTGGCATTCATCCAACACTTTGGATGTCACATGGAAGTCACATAAGTACAATCAACTCTTTGACTTTCCTTCTCACATGAGTCAGACCCATGCTTCTACTGCGCTCTCTTCATCTATAAACAACCATTTCTTTAGACAAAGTATCTCTTATGTTGAAATCAAAAGAATTCAATGTAAGAGTATTTCAACATTTATACATGCTTCATTCAATTCATACAATGTGAATATTATGAAGCATCATGCATGACTTGAGTATAGGCGGTAGAATGATGACACACATCGTATCTGTATCTATCTAAACTCTAAAAGACTTAGGTTCAGGTAGGTACTCAAACATTTTGAGTACATCATCTCTTATAGAATCACCATTCTGCATGATGCAGTGAATCATGTCATTCAAGATTAAATGTCGATAGCACATATGTATATCAAAAACATCTTCTTAGATTTTATAAGGATTATTTGACAATTACGATCATCATCGACATGTCACTTCCATGGTATATTTAATGAGAGATCAAGATTAAAGATACATATACACCCTAGGGTTGTAGTCCTATTGTCTATTTAATTGTCATTCCTCATTATTAAGAGGAAAGTTGCACATTGCAACCACATACATTATGTGTTCAACTACGAGTACAATATCTTGATCATGGATCCAATCCATGATATTTTACTGGTTATTATTGAGTATAGTATTCATTGGGTTTAATGAAGTATTATCTGAAATAAGATAATTTACATAAAAATATAATTTACTTTGATTTAGGATTTTTTATATCAAAGTTGTCTTGCCTTGTCTACACTGAAAGTTCATTCCCTTAATCACTTTCAATGTAAGGGATATACTTACCATTATATCTCAAGAAAGATATGAGATCTCCTTCCTTACCTTTGTCACATCCCAATAATATGAGAACATGTAACTTAGATAAAAAGAAGTGGGAACACATTCTGCCTTATAAGTCCAACTTGCATTCCCAATTTGGTCTTTAACACCCGGGCCCACCACTCCTACGGTGATTTTGGCCCGTCATTAATTGAACCAACCGTCAACAAGATTATAACTCGATATGTGCAATCCAATATGGCCCCAATGATATGAGGAGTCCATATTGGGGTCACTATGCTACATCCTTACTCTTTAGAGAAGCAAAGAGCCCAATCCAAATGTGCTTGTATGCAGGAGCTGTCACTTCGGACATGCGTCACCTACATAAAATCCCTGGCGACGGAATGCATCACCATGGTGGGAGACCATGGATGTCACTTATGTGATCCTTCATATAATGTTCAAATTCTAATTAAGTATTATGAACCATATTCACATAATTAACTCTTCAAAGGTAAATATACATCTATTCATAATATCGTGTTTTAATTAGATATAAATAATTTAATCAAATTGAATCAATTATCAATCCAATTCAATCAAAAAACTTGATAGTTATTTGAAAGGATGGTATTATCTCAAAGTACGTATTATTCAAATTTTAATAATTAGAAAAATACATCATGATACCTCATGCATTATACCTTCCCTACCTGTTGTCATGGCTAGTACCGACGGGAGTGGGACAGACCGCTCACAGAGCAACCTGCTACCACAATGCTCGCTGACTAGATACCATATCCACCTCCGATCAGGATAATGTTGATTGATCACTTTGTACTTGATATGATAATTGGGTTTTCGACCGAAGTTATACCATATAATAATAATCAAAATCATTTTGATTTACATTACAAGGAAATTTGCTAAACAAATTCCCAATCCTATTCAAGCAAGTTTGTTTGTTGGAAATAAGATCATGTAACCAATTGTGATCTATATTATATCTAATCAAATATTGGTTAAGGCGATGTCATTTAAGGAAATAATCATTATTAAATATTTCACAAAATATTCATCAATAATTATTTCAAGAAATTAACCATTAATTTCACTAATTTATTAAATGATAATCATAAGTTTTTTGATAAGGAATGTAATTTCCAACAATGACTTCACTTACTAAAAATTGCATATCTCAATCAATTTAAATCCAAATAATACAAATAAAGTTTACAAAATTTGATAATTTGATTTACAAAATAATCCAAGTGATTTGCACTTATTTCTAAGCATTTCGAAATAATAATTAACTCTTTAATTACTTCAAAATTTGCAATCCCCAAAACAGTGGACACATGTTCACTAAAATTATCATCACTTGAGAAATTAGATAGCAAATCACACAGACTTAAATCCACGGTTTCCATATTTAATATGGAACATAATCCGATGATAATTTTGTGTTAAAAAAATTAAACAAGACTGAAAATATTCACAAAACTAGGTTGCGTGAATGAAATGCAATAAAATTTTCACAAACCCAGATGAGCCCAAGCTGTCCTAGGTTTATGGATCGTATCCAAAACCTATAACATGGCTATGATACCACTTGAAGTATATGGGAATATCCTTAAGTGCATTGAAAGTGTGAGGATCACGTCGTATGTGATCGGGAGCGACTAGTTGCACTAGTCCCTCGAGGCAACAAAATTTAAAAAAATCTAATCCAATGAAACCACATGATCCAAGAACACTTCTCGGATCATTTCACCTAATCACAAATGAGTATTAGAGTTACCTATTGAAGCTGGTTGTGATTGAGTCTCTAGACGAAGAGACCTCCTGTCTCAAGTCCAATCCGACGGAGGAGACGCTTGCGAGCACGATGATGAGACCCGTGCTTCTCGCAATCCATGTTAATGATCCAAGCGGTGAATCTTCTGATCTCATCACACAACTTCTTCACAAGAGAGGCGTATCGAAGGAGACATAGATCCATGAGCGAACAATCCAGCAACATAATGACGATGCTGCAACGATGGCGACTCTCTCTAAGGCTCCATGGTGGACAACCACAATGAGAGAGGGAGAGAGAGGGTTGACATGTGGAGAGAGAGAGGGAGAGAGTCTTATGTTCTTATTGTCCCTTTGAAGAGCAAGGGATTCCCTTATATTTATAATATTTTGGGAGTCCATGGATCCCAATCCATATGCACACAAATCCAATGGATGGGACTGATTTGTGTTTCTTTCAATCAATGTCCATGATTTGTTGCTCGAGTATTTCCACCAACAACTATTAATTTAAATAAATCAAAATGTATGCAATATAATTTTGATTTGATATAAATTAATTTGTGTAGAAAATAAAGGAAGGCGATCCACCCATACCATGTATGGAGTGAACGACCATGAAGTCCCACTCCATGTATCTCCCACCCCATGTATGGAAAGGGGGAGATACTCCTCTTCCATATTGGGCCAAATCTTGAAGATTTCCAATATCAAATTATGCAACAACAAAGGTTGCATATTTAATAAAAAATAATTCTAAATTATTTTGTGACAAATACAACAATGCCATTGAAAGAATATGAATCACATTCACAATCGAAAATAAAATGTAAATTACATTTTCAATTATTTGTCCAACGTGAATCCAATACACATCAATATTTAATTAACAAATGTGAATTACAAATAGATCTCTTATATATTATAAATCACATTTATAATATATGTGAACAATTTGGATAGTGCTAATTGAAGGATATAGGAAGATCCACAAGCGCATCACGGAAGCGTGTGGATTGCATCATATGCGATCGGGAGCGACTTGTCGCACTAGTTGCTCCGGGTAGCGGAATTTAAAAATTTTAAATGATGAAACCATATGATACAATAACATTTCTTTGATCGTTTCATCTAAACCACAAATAGGTACTAGGGTTATCTCTTGAAGCGTGGTTGTGATCGAGTCTCTAAACCAAGAGACCACCTATCTCAATTCTGATCCGACGGAGGAGACGCTTGCTAGCGCATTGATGAGACATGTCCTTATCGCAATCCAAGTTGGTGATCAAAGCGACGAATCTCCTGATATTGTCACACGAGATCTGACGTCTTCTTCATGTGTGAAGTGCACTGAAGGAGACGGAGATCCACGAGCAAGAACTCCAGCAATATAACGACAATGCTGCGACGTTGTTGACTCTCTCAATGGCTCCATGGTGGACGATCATGAGAGAGAGAGGGAGAGATACACATGATGTGTAGAGAGAGAGAGAGAGGAAGAGAGCATTAGTTTACTTTGTAAACGTGTCACTCAAAGAGTAATGGATGCCTCTTCTTATATAGGGTTTTGGGAACCCATGGATCCCAATCCATGGACAACACATAATCAATGGATGAGATTGATTTGTTTTTCTTTAAATGGCTAAGATGTTGTTGTAAAAACACAACAATAAATGATTTAGTTTAAATTAATTTTCATTGATAAATCAATAAAATTAATTTTAAATTAAATCATCTTTGATAAGAGAAAAGATAATGAAGAGAATAAATCAATCTCCTAAAAAGAGGGGACGACTACTCTTCTCTTCATGGAGAGTTGTAGCTGTCCACTTCTCTTTGGTGGACTTGGTCCATCTCTTCTAATTATCATGAGATCTCTTTATCTCATGATATATATCATCATCTCTTGTCGACAATATTTTCACCAAAACATAATTCCAAATTATCTTTTGGAAAATATCAACCATGCCATTGAAATTATGTGAATCACATTCACATTCCAAAATAAAATGTAAATTATATTTTAATTAATCATCCAATGTGAATCCAATTTACATTAATAATTAATTAACAAATAGGGTAATTTACAGATCGGGTCCCCATCTATAGACCCGATCTCAATTTGGGTCCTAATCTTTTATTTGTAACAATTAAGGTCCTAGCCCCGTTTGTGGAAATGACTGAGGTTACTGCTGTTAAAATATGAAATTGCCTTGACATAATTACCCCTAAAGGCGTGGAACCCATCACGTCACTCTATCTTCTCTCTTCCTCCATTGATGTTTCTTCTCTCCATTATCTTCTCCTCGCATCTTCTGTCAACACCCAAATCTTCCAGTGTAGACCATCACGCCACGCCACTCCATCTTCCTCGTCTAGCGCTTCCTATTCTCACGTAGTCCTACCTATCACTGTCCACATGTGGTGGCCGGAGCAGCTGCTTCTCCGCCCACTTCAAGTAGCACACACACCCTCTTCCCGTGACCCTCCATCTAATCTAACACCTAGCAAACCATTGGTTGAGGGAGCTCCCCCTTGAGCGGCTACATATTTTCGAGTCATAAAAATCCAAACATGTTTCATCAATCCCTAGGAATGGAAACATCATGGTTATACAATCGTTTATGATCACATCACCCTCAGGTATTCCCAATACCTGTACATCATGCATACTGGAAGGCCTAGATTAAAACTGGAGTTTTAGATCTCTTTTAGATTGTCTCCTTCAGAGTTTTATCATTAAGCTTCTCATTCGATCATTGGGAGTTGGTATCGATCATATACTTCCCAAAATCATATATCATACCTAGGTATTGATCATATACTTTCCAAAAGTATATATCAAACCTATAACTTCAGTCAAGCTTCCAAAGGAAGACGACCGTGCATGAAATTTGATCTTCCCAATATCTCATGAGTGAGCTCATGTCTTTCGGTTCAGTAAATGAACATGTATGATTCCTTTGAGAGATCGTATTACTCATATACCCTTATATGCACACCAGCTCGCCGGTATATAGACCTTGATTAGGCCATCAACCTATCGGTCTACCAAATGTACATACTCAGACATATAGTAACACATCTGTCTCTGGTTAGAGGATGCGTGCCAATACCGTGATAGCATACGACATAGGTCTTTGGTTATCTCGATCTCGTTAAGTCAACTTGTAACGCCCCGCCTCAGGCGGGAGCGCATCTCAATGCCCATTCACAAAATTTACCCAACAACAATTGTAAACAACCTGCATGATAGAATATTCATACAAAATTGGCCAAAGAAGAAATATTCCATTCATATAGAAAAAAAAGCCCACAACTTAAGATGACAATAATAATTCAAGATCTTATTATTACATCACAAAAAAAGTAAAAGTAGACTGCCCATCTAGATAACAACCTCCGAAATGGTTCTCAACTGCTGCCAAAAACTCTCGCCTCGGTCTCCTGCTCAAGATTTCCTGTTGGGTTTCGAAGAGGGTAACTTATGAGTCAAATGACCCAGTAAGGATATAACAATAATTTATAAATAAAAGTAAAAATCAGGTAGGCAATGCAAGTGCAGTAGCTATAGGGGTATAAAGAAAAAAAATCTAAGAAACTTAACTAGAAAGTCTCTGAATAAGTTACAAGCAATGAGTAGATTTTTGACAATTTACATAATTAATACACTTCTAAGTTCTTTGGTCCATAGCTTATTTATTTATTTATTAATTCCGGACTCACCCATCAAAGGAAAAAGTCTATGCTATGAATGAAACCTGCATCGCTTCACTCATAGTGCAAACTAAGACCTGTGCGCAAGCGCGATCCTTTAGCTAGTCTGGTTGGTTGTACTCTGTCACTCGAGACACGAGGCGTATAGCCCCAAGGAATCATGATTCCATCAATCGAGTCTGCCAGGGGAGTCTTACTCGCCCCAAAACTAATAGTCACAAAACAGATCCGTATGGTGTGTTGCACACGTGCATCCACCTAACTCTCCAGAGTACCTACCACCACCTTACTCTGTGATGCCCCTCGAGTGGGATTGACTCACCGTTGGCTCAGCCGGACTACAAGGGTGTGCACCCACCTTGTAGTTTTTTTTATATATCCCCGCATGTATACTATATTTTACTCAATAACAAACTATCTTGAGTTTATGTGAAAACCATGTCATGAACCATCCCATTAAGATCACGATTCTAATAAAAAAAAGTACGATTGCACCACATTAGATTTTTGATGGGAACCTGATGATGTTAAGGGAGATGCTAGCACTTATAGTCATAGCAACCCATCAACTACAAGCTCAAAACCGTTGATCCAATTCCTCAAACCCCCAACATATACATTCCTCTATACCAAAGACAGGTCCGTGAACGGGGACTACCAAGCATGATACCTAAAAAAAGAAAAGGTTAAAGTATAGAGTACAATAAAAAGAGACTATACTTTGTTTCGTAATATTAGAAACTATATTATACAGACATCCAGTTCATGTTTTGTGACATTTATTTACGACAAAAGGGTAAATTGCGTAATACCTATTATTAAAAAGAAACCAATCCTATCAAATAATACGAGCATGAGAACTTTACATATTTTACTCTTACCTTAACAACAAAAAAAAGTTATTGCGTAAAGTGCTCCATAAAAAAATTAGTCATATAAAAGGTATCCCCCTGATATCAACATAGTTTATCTATATACAAACACCACAATATTATATTTTACATTAGTTAGCTAAAGAGGCTATTTATCGTTTGTTTATCCTATTGGTAGTCTAGGGTTACTTGATGGAGGTAAATAATTCCATAATGGGAGAATCAAGAATATACTCATGCATAGGGATCTGATCAATCATCTTGTCATAATGTGATAGTTTATTCCTAATAAAACCACCGGGATATGTTCCCATGCCATAATATTTATCCATACCCGATACAGAAGACACCGACAAGTTTTGATATACAAAACACGCATAATCTCATCTCCCTACAAAAGTCTTCACTTATCTATTATTTTTTTTAAACAAAAATATATTTCCTATTGCCCCAATGACATTCATGACATACCTTATGCACTGTATATGAAATCCTGATGTATGTAAACTACTGACAGATTTCTTCTCTTTTTTTTGATTATGCAGTGTCGTGTCTAGTGTAGATATTATATCACAGTAGAAATAGTACAACCAATAGGAAAGTCGTTTAAAACTAGGGTTTAACTAACATCACACATGATTATACAACAACAAAAGGTTTTAATGCTTCTGAAACATAACTCCAAAAATAAATAAATCCATCGTGATGTACCAACAGCAAGAGGAGATCCGGGTGGGATCGGATCAAAACAATTAAACATCCATCGAAACAACACTCCCCTTAATCGCAAAAGAAACATAGAAGATCCGTTACCTAACGAAAACCTTTGATGTGTGCACGCGGTCAACGACTTAAACCTTATGTGCCTTTCCCTTGCGACGACGTTCATCTTTCTCTCCTTGCAACGAAGCTCCGAAGCCTTGCAACTCGTCTACGGGGAGACACTCCTCCTCTCGACTTTCTAAGGGGGAAGAAGGAGAAGAAATCAACTTTGGAAGGAAGCATAGGATGGAAAGAGATCAATAGGTACTTAAAGATCATTCAATGGGTGAAAAAGGAAATAAGGTTGTCAAAACAATGAGATGGAATGTGCTCCAAAATATCTGCTCAACATATGGAGTGGTTCAAAATTCGTGGGTCCAACCTTCCATTTAAGTCCCCGGCTATGATTCACTAAAAAGGGCGTAACTTCCTCATATGAACTCGGATTTACGCATTCTTGGTCTCATTGGAAAGCTTGCGACGAGATGCTTATTTTGAGTATGATATTGTATATGGTTTAAAATTTCGGAAAAAGCCAAAATTTTCGAGGCGTTACATCATAACAACCTTAAAAATAGTCTCGTCCCGAGACTAAGATGCAGGGGATGTAATATAACAACCTTAAAAGATTGAGCCCCGATTGACCAAAAAATGACATAAGTATGATTTAGAGATTACCTTCAAAGAGGTGTGGGTAGTCTCGTCGCATATCTGTCTCGGGCTCCCAAGTGGCCTCCTCATAATTATGTCGTTGCCAGAGGACCTTTACCAATGGTATCTCCTTATGCCTCAACCTCTTCACTGAGCGATCGATGATCCGGACCGGTTCCTCAGGGTAGCTTAGGTCTATGTCCACCTGAAGATCATTGTAGCTGATCATGTGCGATGGGTCATGCACATATTTCCTTTGGTTGGAAATGTGAAATACGTCATGTACTCTTGACAGGTGAGGGGGAAGTGCCAACCTATAAGAAACACTACCAATTCTGTCAAGGATCCCAAAAGGTCCAACAAACCATGGGGCTAACTTCCCCTTTACTCCAAACCATTGCACTCCCTTGGTTGGAGATACTCTCAGGAAGACGAAATTTCTAACTTCAAAGCTAAGATCGGTGCGTCGTTTATCACTGTAGCTCTTTTGTCTACTCTGTGCAGTAAGAAGCTTTTCCCGAGCTGTTTTAATGGCCTTAGTAGTTTCCTCCAAGTATTCCACCTTATGCAGCTGGTTGATGAAGCCACATTTCATCATCTTTATTCTAACATTTTGGCATCAAAAACCCTACCAAATGCGTGTAAATAGCATTAAATCCATCATCTTAGCATTCATGCATGTGCATCCAAATAGTGTATAAAATACTGTAATTAAAGCCAAAATTATAGAATAAATAAAAGAAAATAAAAAAGAATAAAATATTATAAATATTTTATGGCCCAAAACCCCGAGACCTAGGCATCTTGATGAATAGGTCGACAAGGAATAAAGTAGAGGGAGATAAGGGTCAAAATACACTCAAATTCCGTTCATTCTTTATTCATTTTTGGGACCTATTTTCGGTTCCACTTTTTATACCTCAAATAAAGAAACTTTTTACATGAAAGTTGTAGATAATTTAATACAGAAAGATACAAAATTGATTTCACTGAAAAATAATGTACAGATAAAAAGTTATGGTCTGAATAAGATTCCAAAACTCCAACTTCCCAGACCTGTATCTTGCAAAGAAAAACTCGAAATGTACCAAACTCACCTTCAATTGTATATAGCATAAAATAATCTATTTAATAGAGGTGGTTTTGCATTTATCGGAGTTACGGTTTGAAAGTTGAGTTTTGGACCCTCATTGTATACTTGTACAGATTAAAATATTCAATTTATTCTTTATTCATTATTTTCATAATTTTATATTTTTATAATTTTGTAAATATTATTTATAATAAGTTTGTACATTAAAATCAGAATAAAAACTCAAAAGAAATCCAAAATAAATACTTGTGTATATCAGATACATATGTAGTACACCTATAAATATACCTATATAACACATACTTTTATTTTATTTAATATACAAAATACATCAGAAAAATACAACAAAAACATATTTATGTGTATAAACGTATTTTTAAATATATAAAATACTAAATAAAAATAAATAAATTAAAATCACAAAATAAAAATAAATTCATTAAATATATAGGTTTATGTACCTACAAAGGCCTAAAATAGTAACTTGTAAAAATATATCTCATAAAAATAATTAAAAATCAGAATAAAAAACTACATAAAATTATAAACTTTTTTTATTTTATAACCTAGAATTAATAAAATCATTTTCGATTTTTAAATGAATTTTTAAATATTTTTCAGGACCTTTTTCCTGGTTGGTCCACGTGGACCAACCAGGGGGCAGTCACAGTTGACCTTGGTGAACTGTCTGCCCTAGGTCCTGTAGCCCTTGTCAGACTGCATTTTTAACCATATTCGAGGATTTTTGGGGAGCGCACTATGCACCCTTTGATGTTGTGCTCTACACAACTTTTCTTCCTCGTTGAATGGTGATTTACGCCCATGTTCATCCTCGGGCCATGGATCAAAGATTCATCCGATAATCCTTGGTCTTTGGACCACCCCAGTCATCAAGTCAAACCAAATATATGGAACCCTCGACTTCCTTTTTGAATTCGAGTCCCTTCGGTCCACCCTTCCTCTTCCTTTTCGTGCTCCACGAAGACCTGGAGGTGACAGCTCCACCTTCGTGCCATCAACCAAAGCTAAGGAGGTCGGAGGCGTCTCCATTACCTCCGGCAAAGCCCGCCGTCGAGGTACTCTCCCTTCGGTCATTGACCGTTGAGGCAGTCACCTTTCCGGTTAATTTTCATTGCGTTTTAATTGCCTTAGTCTTAGGAGTAAAAGCCCTCAAAAATCGCCACCTTCCGTCGATCAAATCGACCAATCCGTTCACCTCGCCGGAGCGCACCTCCGGCTGAGCTCCACTCTGTCGCTTCACGCCACGGCCTCCACCTCGCGGGGTCCAGGCAACTTGCCCTGGACCCTATCACTTTGTTTTGCAAGTCAACTCCCTTTGAGTCGCGCCTGGGTGCAATTTTGACTCTCGCCGGAGCTCGGCCGAGCTCTCCAGCTCCGCCTCCCTCCTCCGCGAGCTTCGGCTACCGCCAAGGTCTTTTGAAGCCCCAAGGAGATAGAGACGACCACCAGGAAGCTGCAGCTCCATTTTGAAGCCCTGAGAGCAACGAACCACCGAGATCGAGCTCGGGGAAGTTCGCCTCGCCGGCGTTCTTCCCCGTTCTTTCTCCGTGCTTCGCCGGCGTCGTATCGAGCCGCGCCTCCAGTTCGCATATCGACCGTTGGATCTGCCTCACTCCTCCACCGTTAGATCTCGCTATGAGATCTAATCTCAGACGTCGAAGCGAAGGGTTATCCGCCGCCCATCGGCTGCCACGCGTCAAGTGAACCAACCTCAGCCGTTGGAATGCGCAGCGAGGGGTATTTTGCATAACCACCCCTTTCCTTTTTGTAATTAGTATTTAGTACTTCAACTTTCATATGCCGGTTAAAATATTTTGTAAAATTTGTAAGTAGGCCCTTGAACTCTCAGTATTTGCAAGTAGGTCCTCGGCCACATCACCTCACGTGACCTGTTCATGTGAGGCGCGGGGATTTTTGCAGCGAGGCCCTCAGCCATTTTTGTATTTCTTTACAGTACCCGAAATTTTAATTATAGTATGAAATTTTTGGGATATTTGCATGTAAGCCCTCAGATATTTTGATAATTGCACATAGGTCCTTCCCAGGCGCGTACTAGTCACGCGGCCTGGTGGACATTTTGCAGGGAAACCCTCCCGGGTTTGGAAATTTGTATTTGGTCATTTAAATGCAGTATTTAGTTGTGAACGTTTTGTGAAACTTGTACTTTGGCCCCTGGATATTTCGATATTTGCACTTATGCCCCTGTGATGAAACCCGATTTCATCATCATAATTTCTCATTATTAACCCCCTTGCTTAAGCTGAGTGTCAATAAAACCCAGTTAATGTCCTGTAATTATCAGAGTCCTCAATAAATTAAAAATCACATAAAAATGGCAAACCAAAAATTCGTGGTATTTTTATCTTTAAAAATACCCTTGAAAATATTTCGGGCCTTTGTTTGACTTCATCTCCAATTTTGGTCAACATGAAACTTGTAGATCTCATCAAGATCTACAACTTTCATTTTTGAGTTTTCTCAAATTTGACCATCTTGACCTTCATATTTTAACTTGAAGTTTGCAATAATCTGATTGGGCCACGTGGCCCAATCTGGGTGAGCCACGTGGCCCGCCTCTCTTGTATCCTCCGCCTCTATTGCCAGCCTTTGGATCGCCCTCTTGATCCAACGGCCAGCTGCTTTCCACGCCTTCCATTCGTTTCATCCGTTTGATCATACCCATCTTCGATCACCACCGTACGTTAGCGCCTTGCACAGAGTCTGCCACGTGGCGCAGAGAGCGCCATCCGATTGCGCCCCCGTCCCTCTATCTCGGCCGATCGCATCACTTATATTTCTCTGCCGTTCGGTCACTCCCCACTTTTCATCACGTCCATTGAATCGCGCTTTATATCCCTCTCGACACGTGGTAAAATCACCGCCCTTCGTTCGCGTCACTTCGGATCACATCCTACCCGCTCCTTAGCGCCGAATTCCTAACCGTTGGATCTCCAGATCCAACGGTCCTCGTTCATCGTCTACCTCGGTCAGCTCTCTCTCACACGTCCACCACCCCGCGTGGACCTCGTCCCCTTCCCATTATCTTCACCTCATCAGCCACCATCTCCTCTCGCCAACTACCCCATGACCATCGCCGGTCTTCCCTCTACCTCGCGCATGCCTCCACGATCCGCGAAGACCTTCCAGTCGGCCCACAACTCCCTCGAAACCCACGCCCACCACCACCATAACCGGCCACTCGCCTTCTTTAAATATGCCGCCTCCCCCTCCGATGAACCTCATCCACCTTTACGCGGGGCACGACCCAGCCCTCCGCCACCTCCCAGTGACAGGGGGAGGTGGCTGGATCAAGCGACGACGACCGTCGCCCCCGGTGAGATCCTCTGACCTCTATGGCAGAGTTGCGGCACCCCGGCGACCGCTCGAGCTGCACGGACCAGCTGCCCGTGTCCAGCGAAGACCAGAGCTCCACCATGGAGCTCGCGCACAAGCCCATCGACCCGCCATCGCTCAGGTAAGCCTCCGATCCCTTTTTGTACTTTTGTTTCATTTCTTGTAATTTTCTAGGTCGGTCTACCCCCTTTCCCGCTCCATAGAACACCCTCCGAGCTCCGTCACACTTCACCCTTCCACACAACGTTCTCCGATCACCCAAACCCTCCTTCTTCACCTCTGACCATCTCCGACCCACCTCCTCTCCGATCACCGGAGATCGAGCTCGGGTTCCCCATCTCCCCTCGCTCGAACGGAACCACATTTCACCCACGCACGCACTTCTATTTGCTTCGGATATGTGCCTAACCTGCAGGTCGATAACTACTCAATGACCGGAGACATGCCGGAGAGGACTTCATCCATGTCGCCTGCTACAACCTAGCTTCTAAGGCCATATCGTGGAAGTCCGTCGTCTCGCCCGAGCTCCCAGCTTCATCGATGATCCTTCAGGAGCATCGGGCGAGCACCACTGTGCCCCAGACGGAGCGACGGAGGAGGAGATCCTTTGTCGGAGCTCCAAACCCGCCGCTAGCTACGGATGGAGGTGAAGGAGCAGCAGCCGTTGGATGCTCCGCTCCGGAGATCATCCAACGGTTCAAACGCAGCCACGTCGATACAAAGTTAATGGAGCAGGCACCGTTGGATCCTAAACATCCAACGGCTCAGAAATGACCGCGTCAACCATTCCAGAAGCCCTTGGATCCACACGATCCAATGGCCGCCCAACAGACCACGTGGTGTCACCTGAGTACAACCGAGCCTAAGCTTCCAAGCCTCCAGGCTTGGGACGTCCGAACCTACCCCGAGCCTGTAGCGAGTCCGAGCCTCAGCCGAGCCTAGCCGAAGCTACACCGAACCTCTGCCGAGCCTGACTCCAAGCCTGGATAGCACGTGCATAGCACGTGTTTATCTGGGCAATTTGCAGAGAAGCCCTCCGAATTTCTTCAATTTGCAAAAAAAGTCCCCACGCATATGGTTTATTTACAAGGAAGGCCCCGCTCTTTATTTTTATTACTTTCCAGAGACCTTTTTGTAGTTATCTTTTCATGTTTTCTTTCAGTTATGCCCTTGCTTTCTTTTATGCATATCTTGAGCTACGTATGTCCAATTGAGTTGATTTCAATTTCATTTTAAAGCTGGTTTGATGATCTTTCTAATGGCATGCTTAATTGTTGTTTTGGACACAATAAATTTTGATGTATTATTCTATAGCCATGTGTCTCTAATTTCTTAACTTCTGCCTTGTTCAAATTGATTCTGTCATACCATTTAGTCTGGAATTAACTTATGGTTTCATTGGCTCATCATCTTGATCTAGGGCATATCTGTGATGTATTTTCATTGCATCTCTTGCATAATAAAAATTAATAAAAAATGCATGTTTATTTTTAATGCATTATTGTGTCTATTCATAATTTGACCTGTATGACTTTAACTCAACACTTAGCTAAATAGACTTAAATCCGAATAATTCGAGAAAGGCTCGTGTCCCTGAGTTCGACCTTGGTATCTTGCCCAGTAAAAAAATAAATTTATGATCATCTCATTTTGATCTATCATACACATATTTAAATGATATTATCATTTTGATGAGCCCATTTCGGCCCGACTACTACGACATTTATCAAGTGTTAAAAACACACTCTTAAAGGGCCGATTTTGCGGTTCATCAAATGGCGCCATTGCCGGGGACACGTCTCATTTCTCATATTTTCTGGAATTTTGTTTGTTTAATTTAGTGTTCATTTTATAGGTCAATTTGTCAATTCATTTTGCATTGTAAAATTTTCTTCTCTATCAATCTCTAACAATTGCCTTTGTGGCAGGGCCCTTGATGGTTCAAGGAGGCGAGGAGCAGGATGCTTCACGCTGTGAGGAGCCACAGAAGCACGCTTGGAGTACGTCGAGAAGAAAGGAAAAAAATGTCTTGCATTTTTATTTCCATGTAATAATTCGTCGTTTATAGCGGTCTTCGATCGAAGACTCGCGGTTGTAATCGAACGATCGTGGTTGTGTGGGGATCGTCCCCACTTGAGTGTCGACTTAGGACCAGGCACGCGACTCTTTGAGCGGTTTTCACTTTTCTTCTTTTACGTGCTTGCTCGTAGGTTAGGACACACTTTAAATTTAGACGCACACAATCTCGCATCACTTAGCTAAAATTTAATGAAAATCATTCACCGCTAATAGATGCATGATTAGGTGCGGCTTTTATCGACTTGCATACATATTGATCTCGATTTTCAAAACGGCCCAAGTTTTTCATAGATTTATCGCCAAATCACTACATGATTTCTCACTTAGCCTAGATCGCGGTTTTTATCGAATACACGGCTTTTCTCGGTTTCTTTTTCCTGGCTTGATCACTTAGGTTAATGGAAAAAGGGAATGAGCGGTAGACGATGATTTCTTGATTTTTGGGCTAACCTTAATTCAGTGATAACTTTAAATAAAATCGGGACTGTTAATTGCAAGTCAACCAAAAATGGAGTAAAATCGGTTTTGGGAGAGCAATACCCTTGCTTACGCAATGATTTTCACTTCACATCTTTTCTTGGCGTAAAAGTCTAATGATTTATCACCAATAAAACCGACAAGATAATAAACCAACTTCGGTTGGTTTGATGTGTGAGTTGGTGAATTAAAGGGTCTTGCTTGCTTTATTGAGCCTTGTTTGCTCCGTTACACACCCCAAAACCTTAGTCACTCCATTCATCTCCGTAGATTCAAACTGCTCACTTGTAAATCCATTCCTCTTCTTTGTTCACCTTGGGTCCCTCCCAACATCAAATTCCATCTTTATACTTAGGCTAATCTCAGCCTAAGTATAGGGGGGACCTGAGTCCCTGTGATTTCTCTACTCATCCTTTCTTGCCTTTGTACTTAGGTTATTTCTAACCTAAGTATAGGGGGAGACCCTCTTAGCGCTCGTATATTTCTCTGTACTTAAATGGACCTATGGACTTGTATCATCTAGTGCTATGAGGACATAGCAAAGTTTAAGGATAGGGGGGTATACCGTATATACAATTTACTTACTTTAGCAATAATCTGAAAAATTTGAAAAATTTAAAACTTTTTGGCTAAGGTAAAATTCTTTGGACTAAGAGAACTCAAATAATTTCACAGCTTTTCTATACTATGTTACACTATTTTTGATAAAAATATTTTGGAAAATGATTTTAAAAAAATGAGATTTTCTTGTTTTGAAAAATCTTTTGAAAATGTTTTGAAAATCTTTTATTTGTGTGACATGGTTTTGAAAATTTTTTATCAAGGAAAGTTGAGTCTAACATGTGTTTTAACTTTAAATTAAAATCCATAAAAATGAGAAAAATTCAAAAAAAAGGTTGTTGAATGAAGGAGTTGGATTAAACCTCTACACTTACACTTTCACCCAGGATCTGAAATGTTCAAGGAAGCTTGATTTATAAGGTCTTTGAGATTTGCGGTTAACCAGCCTTAGTCATCATGGTCATAGACTTAATCATCCACATTCCCCTAGGTCTCTAGATTTGCATGCTATATTCCATGCTTAGTCTCATACTTAAAGAATATGATCAGCACATCACATGCACGACTGCGGTTTTTGATTGAGATGAGTTGACTTTTCACCCGAGGGATTGGGATGAGGGATTCGAGTCTGGATTTGATCTAATGATGCTCGAGGATGGGATAAAATCTTTGAAGGATTCATGAAACCTGAGTGGTTAGCAAATAGCCAGTGTGAGAACTTGGTTCTTATACTAATCTCTTGACATTGACCTAAGTGCCTGGGTGTGAAATATAAATAAAAAAATTTGTTGATCAGTGTGCGTCAACTCTTGGTAAAAGCAGTGGAGCTAGCCAAAAATTATAAAAGTCAATGAAATTCAAAGAAAAGCTCTCATTCCACAAAGTCAAATATCAAAGAGCTTCCACCAAAGGCGAGCGCTCCCAAACTTTTTAAAGTGTCCACTTGGACCACCGCTATTAGGACCAGGAGTTGGGCTTGCACCAAAAAAGGGCTCTGCATCGTAAATGCTACAAGTCTGGGTGTTGAAGGTACGATAGGTACTCAAAAAAGACACACCCCGGTGTACTCCCAGGAAAACAAGTGCAGACGGCTCCAACTTCTCTTGACGGACGCACTGATCAACACCAAAAAAATGTGTTGTGTAAAAGGCACTAGAGAGAATCCTTGTTCCAATGAGAGGGAGAGAAGAAATGACACAATCCCATACCCTCCATTACTGGCCTGCCATCTACATTTTCTAAGTCTACCAACTAAAGAGATGGTAGACTGAATGCTGGATTTGATTTATTCCCTAGTGTTGAGGATTGGGTCCTTAGGAGAATTTCTTGGACCAAGATTTTGGGTGAAGATTTGACTCTACTCTCAGAATTGTGGTCAACACTAAATGTCATATCCTTTAGATTATATGTACATCAGAGAGAGTCTAGAGAATTAGAGGAATTGGGTACCTCTTGATTAAAGCTGGATTGAACTCAAGAATTTTTGATCTCTAAAATTGAGTCGACTTGAGCAGATTGGATCCTGTATTCACATGCACAAGGGGGTTAATCCAACTTAGTCATTCTTTTTGATGCTCGAGGATGAGCATAGTTTAAGTATAGGGGGTGATGAAACCCGATTTTATCATCATAATTTCTCATTATTAACCCCCTTGCTTAAGCTGAGTGTCAATAAAACCCAGTTAATGTCCTGTAATTATCAGAGTCCTCAATAAATTAAAAATCACAAAAAAATGGCAAACCAAAAATTTATGGTATTTTTATCCTTAAAAATACCCTTGAAAATATTTCAGGCCTTTGTTTGACTTCATCTCTAGTTTTGGTCAACATGAAACTTGTAGATCTCATCAAGATCTACAACTTTCATGTTTTGAGTTTTTTCAAATTCGGCCATCTTGACCTTCATATTTCAACTTGAAGTTTGCAATAATCTGATTGGGCCACGTGGCCCAATCTAGGTGAGCCACGTGGCCCACCTCTCTTGTCTCCTCCGCCTCTATTGCCAGCCGTTGGATCGCCCTCTTGATCCAACGGCTAGCAGCTTTCCACGCCTTCCATTCGTTTCATCCGTCTGATCATCCCCATCTTCGATCACCATCGTACGTTAGCGCCTTGCACAGAGTCTGCCACATGACGCAGAGAGCGCCATCCGATTGCACCCCCATCCCTCTATCTCGGCCGATCGCATCATTTATATTTCTCTGTCGTTCGATCACTCCCCACTTCTCATCGCGTCCGTTGAATCGCGCTTTATCTCCCTCATGACACGTGGCGCAATCACCGCCCTTCGTTCGCGTCACTTCGAATCACATCCTACCCGCTCCTTAGCGCCGAGTTCCTAACCGTTGGATCTCCAGATCCAACGGTCCTCGTATATCGTCTACCTCGGTCAGCTCTCTCTCACACGGCCTCCACCCTACGTGGACCTCGTCCCCTTCCCAATATCTTCACCTCATCAGCCACCATCTCCTCTCTCCAACTACCCCACGACCATCGCCAGTCTTCCCTCTACCTCGCGCATGCCTCCACGATCCGCGAAGACCTTCCAGTCGGCCCACAACTCCCTCGAAACCCACGCCCACCACCACCATAACCGGCCACTCGCCTTCTTTAAATACGCCGCCTCCCCCTCCGATGAACCTCATCCACCTTTACGCGGGGCACGGCCCAGCCCTCCGCCACCTCCCAGTGATAGGGGGAGGTGGCTGGATTGAGCGACGACGACCGTCGCCCCCGGTGAGATCCTCCGACCTCCATGGCGGAGTTGCGGCGCCCCGGCGACCGCTTGAGCTGCACGGACCGGCTGCCCGTGTCCAGCGAAGACCAGAGCTCCACCATGGAGCTCGCGCACAAGCCCATGGACCCGCCATCGCTCAGGTAAGCCTCCGATCCCTTTTTGTACTTTTCGTTTCATTTCTTGTAATTTTCTAGGTCGGTCTACCCCCTTTCCTGCTCCATAGAACACCCTCCGAGCTCCGCCACACTTCACCCTTCCACACAACGTTCTCCGATCACCCATACCCTCCTTCTTCACCTCTGACCATCTCCGACCCACCTCCTCTCCGATCACTGGAGATCGAGCTCCGGTTCCCCATCTCCCCTCGCTCGAACGGAACCACATTTCACCCACGCACACACTTCTATTTGCTTTGGATATGTGCCTAACCTGCAGGTTGATAGCTACTCAATGGCCGGAGACTTGCCGGAGAGGACTTCATCCATGTCGCCTGCTACAACCTAGCTTCAAGGCCATATCCCGGAAGTCCGTCGTCTCGCCCGAGCTCCCAGCTTCATCGACGATCCTTCAGGAGCATCGGGCGAGCACCACCGTGCCCAGGACGGAGCGGCGGAGGAGGAGCTCCTTCACCGGAGCTCCAAACCTGCCGCCAGCTACGGATGGAGGTGAAGGAGCAGCAGCCGTTGGATGCTCCGCTCCGGAGATCATCCAACGGTTCAAACGCAGCCACGTCGATACAAATTTAATGGAGCTGGCACCGTTGGATCCTAAACATCCAACGGCTTTGAAATGACCGCGTCAACCATTCCAGAAGCCCTTGGATCGACACGATCCAATGGCTGCCCAACAGGCCACGTGGCGTCACCTGAGTACAACCGAGCCTAAGCTTCCAAGCCTCCAGGCTTGGGACGTCCGAACCTACCCCGAGCCTGCAGCGAGTCCGAGCCTCAGCCGAGCCTAGCCGAAGCTACACCGAACCTCTGCCGAGCCTGACTCCAAGCCTGGATAGCACGTGCATAGCACGTGTTTATCTGGGCAATTTGCAGAGAAGCCCTCTGAATTTCTTCAATTTGCAAAAAAGTCCCCGCGCGTATGGTTTATTTACAGGGAAGGCCCCACACTTTATTTTTATTACTTTTTAGTCCCTCCCAGGGACCTTTTGTAGTTATCTTTTCATGTTTTCTTTCAGTTATGCCCTTGCTTTCTTTTATGCATATCTTGAGCTACGTATGTCCAATTGAGTTGATTTCAATTTCATTTTAAAGCTGGTTTGATGATCTTTCTAATGGCATGCTTAATTGTTGTTTTGGACACAATAAATTTTGATGTATTATTCTATAGCCATGTGTCTCTAATTTCTTAACTTCTGCCTTGTTCAAATTGATTCTGTCATACCATTTAATCTGGAATTAACTTATGGTTTCATTGGCTCATCATCTTGATCTAGGGCATATCTGTGATGTATTTTCATTGCATCTCTTGCATAATAAAAATTAATAAAAAAAATGCATGTTTATTTTTAATGCATTATTGTGTCTTTGCATAATTTGACCTGTATGACTTTAACTCAACACTTAGCTAAATAGACTTAAATCCGAATAATTCGAGAAAGGCTCGTGTCCCTGAGTTCGACCTTGGTATCTTGCCAAGTAAAAAATATATTTATGATCATCTCATTTTGATCTATCATACACATATTTAAATGAGATGATCATTTTGATGAGCCCATTTCGGCCCGACTGCTACGACATTTATCAATTGTTAAAAACACACTCTTAAAGGGCCGATTTTGCGGTTCATCACCCTGCCAGGCTTAGTTATTTTTGTGTGCTTGTCTTATTTATTTCATGCATCATTAAACCCCAAAAATTCCACAAAAATAAACTTAGGCTCATGTTTACTTGCTAAATCACGCCATATTTTTGCATTGCATTTTTGTTGCATTTTCATATTTATTAAAAATAAAAAACATGCATTTTCCTCACTGTTTGCATTAGGGAATCCATAAAAATTAAAAAAATGTTTTGAAAATTTCCAAAAAATTATATTTTGTGTGTTTCATCATCTATTAGTGTCAGTCCAAAAACCACTAAAAATTTCGAAGTTAAAATCTTAAAAATTAGAAAACACTTAAAAACTTCAAAAATTTCTACCAAATCATAGAAAACACCTAAAAATATAAACTCAGGTTCTGTAGCTTCCTCATTTTATTCTCTTTATTTTAAAATTAATTTGGAAAAATTTTGATACTGTTTGATATTTTTCCTTCCCATTTTGATTTCGGACAGAATCTTAATTCACTGTTTTGCTTCATTTTAACATTTAAAAATATCAAAAACAATTTGAAAAATCCCCAAAAATCATAAAAACAATAAAAAATTATAATAAGACCAAAAATAGTTTATTCCCTAATTTTTAAGCATTTTTTTCCTATTTTTATAAGTACATTATCCTTTCTTTCTCTATATTGTATATATATTCCTATATTGAAAAAAAAGAAAAAAATATAAAACTAAAAACCCACAAAAACATTGGCATTGCATAGTGTAGACAATACATCACATTCACACACACAAACCTGCTCGATATATCCTGCCTTGCTCCCTGTGTCCGAACTCTCTACGTGCTTGCATCTATACATCTTGTTTGTAGAGTTAAAAATAAATTTTAACTTCACATATATTTTCACTGTTTGAATTATTTGATTGTGGGTTAATTGTTGATTTTAGTTGAATTTTTGAGTGGTCGACACTTCGACTGAGTTCCCGCTTTGTGTGAAACTTAAGACCACAGAAATTTGGCTAAATCAAATGGCGTCGTTGCCGGGGAGCAACAACGAATAGATCACATTTTTGTCTGATTGTGTTTATTTATCTACATTATTGCTTGTTATTCCATCTCTCTTATTTTTGATATATACCTGTGAGCTTTCTAATCATTCTCTTTTCTTGTCTTCTTGCGAGGGACCGCGGAGCGAGCTGGATCGCTTAGGGGATCCGGTGCAACCTTGGGAAGCGGAGTCGGCCTTCTTAGCCTAGCCGACAGGAGAGAGAAGGAGGAGTGAGAGAGAGAGAGTGTTAGATAGTTTTGCTTTATTTTTGATAGAGAGAGACTATTTGATTTGTAATAATACAGGTACTGGGACACTCAGGACACTCGGGCCCAATTTCCAAGTGTTTGTTCACTTGGGGGCTCACCGTAGTTTTTGTCGCGTTTTCTACCGCTTGTCATTTTCCGATTTTGTTTTATTTTCCTTTTCTTTTGTGGAATGAGCCCTTAGATTTTAGGCATTGCTTGATCGATTAGATTAGGTCCAAACACCCTAATAACCATTGCATGTACCTATAGTGCATCTTTGGACTTGTGGTTCTTTGGACCCTTAATTAAACAGTTGAATCATCATTTTCGATCCGCCGCGCCGCGAGCCCACCCCATCAAGCACTACTCCTGAACTCGATGTGTCGAGAAGAGGAGGGGTGACTCTAGACCGGACTCTTTGGATTGAGGATTGGTGATCAACTTGTGGTTCTTCACGTTAGCAATTGTCTTCTTAGGACGATTTCCGTGTGCATATTGGCATGTAGTATAGGTTTATATATTCCTGCTTTGCATCCTGCATGGAGAGAGCTGGGAGTCACTGTAAGTCTTCTATCTTTGCATGCATCATTTAGGCACTAAGGTGAGATTTCCATCTTAGTGCCACTTGCATTGGCTTTTTCGACTCTATTCTCCCTCTGTTTTTGGATCAAATAAGAATCAAGAAAAAACAAAAATGTTAGGCACTTGTTTGAATTGACTCAAAAGAAGCGATAACACCAAAAACATTTAAAAAAGGGACTGCTAAAGAAAACTTAACCTAAATAAAATTTGTATCTGGATTCATTGCTTGGGGAGAGTAACACCCTCACTTGTATTCAGGTTGCATGGGAAGGTCTCCTTCCAAGTGATAGGGCGGCTTCATAAGGATTAGAGCCAAAAACCCAGTCTGTGGCTGCCTTGTGTATCACCTGGATTTCCGAAGTATTGGCGCTTCTATCGTACGTGGACGAGTAGGGCTTGGTCAACATTGGTGATTCTTTATTGTGTAGAGCATCGACCTTGTCCAAAGTATCGAGCCTAGGCCACACCTTCACGGGGGTGTCTGTCTCATCCTCTTGCGTTCGAGTAGATTCTTGTACGCTCACGGGTGATTCCGTTGCGAGCGAGTTCCGAAGTATCATTTTTGCCTATTGGCTTCATTTCTCTATTTCTTTGGCTGAGTAGGGATCCAGGAAGGGTTACAAGGACCTCAACAAGTGCAGACTACAGGTTACACAGGAGGAGGACAAGTATGGGATACTCTTCCGCCAGTACTCTCGCTCCTATAGGCGTAGCGCTTTAAGGACTCGTTAAAAGATAAATGCCTGAATTCATTTAAAAGCTACAATGATAATAGCCGAACCCTTACGGCTTCACGTGTCGAGTTGGTGAATCCCCTTGTTTTGTGTTTGATTTCTAGTTGGATCTAGGTCAAGATCAAAAACACCGCACAATTGTGCAAAATTTTGCCACCTTCTTCTTCTTCATTTCCCAGCCTTCATCTTCTCAAATAATCAAGATGATGTGACGGAGATCTCTTAGGCCGACCTTGTCGGCACTGCTATCCAGCACTCCTCCCTATTCATCTAGGACAACCTCGGATAGTCCGCTCTCCGAGCCTGAGTTCACTTCCACCCTGTTCTCCCTCGACCACCCTTCTTCTTCCATCAGTCCAAGAGTCTCAGAATTTAGTGCATCACAGAGCTCAGATCATTTGACGGCACCTGAGATGGGTTCTTTTGCCTTTTCAGAGAACCCAGTCATGGCAGATAGAAGAGATCACCCAGATGAGCAGGAGTAACCTCAATTTCTATTTGACCAAGCCGCCATCAACAATTCACTTCTAGCATCCTTGGAGACCATGCAGAGGCAGATCAGAGACCAAGGAGCATTTATGGGTGATGTGATGCGAGAGCTGGCATAGATGAGAGCAGATCGAGAGAACAGAGCCGCAGGTGGTGGAGAAGATATACCCGTTGCAGAAGGAGGAGATCCAGAAGTTGAGAGACCACCACAGACTATCATGAGGGAATTGCACAATCCTGCGGCATCCCTCACTCACCGATGGATCCGAATTCCTCTTATCCATGGAGACTTCGAGCTTCGCCCGCATACCATTCAACTATTGCCCAAATTTCACGGGCTACCAACCGAAGAGCCACACCTCCACTTGCAAGAATTTGAAATGATCTGCAGTACCATTCATGACAAGCTGATGACTGAGGAAACAATAAAGATGATAGCCTTCCCATTCTCCTTGGTTGATAGAGCCGCGTATTGGCTGAAACATCTAGGGAGGTTCATCGATACTTGGGCAGATCTCCAGACCGCATACTTGAAGAAGTACTAACCTCTCGGCCGGACTAATGCATCACGAGCCATAATCAGCAATTTTACCATGATCCCTAATGAACAATTCCATGAAGCTTGGGATCGCTTTAGAGATCTCATTGACCGGTGTCCGCATCATGACATATCCAAGCCCAACTTAGTTCAGAGTTTCTTCTATGGGTTGACACCGGAGCTGCAGGGGCTTGTCAATGCCTCTTGTGGTGGAACATACTTTTCCAAGGGTGAAGACGACGTCTGGGCCATCTATGAAGGCATGGTAGAAAACTCAACTATGATGACCCAAGCCCAAGTCTACACACAACAGAAGCCACCCCAAGGAGGAAGATCATTTCAGAGGATCGCCCGCATCGATGCCGGTCCCCACACACCGTCGGTAGCCGCAACCCAAGCCGAATCCGCCACAGTCGACATGGGAATCATCAGTGAGAAGTTGGACCGCATAGAGATCCTCGAGAAGAAGAAGGACCAAGGTCTTGCCCAGATGGACCTTCTTAACAAAATCATGAGTGACCTGAAGACTCAAATTCTCTGCATTTAGGAGGCACAAACATACACTCAGCAGCCTCCCAGGTCACGGGCCGATCCGAGCATTAGCAGCTCTACCCATCCCTCTACCTCACACCTCCAGGTCAACCACATCCAGGAAGAGCCGGTACAACAGCTACCGTACTACCCATCTCAGCCACCATCTCTGGACACTCAGATGTTGGTCTATCAGCCGGATCAACCACTGGCAGTTCTACCCCCTCCATCCTTTGAGCAAGAACCATTGATAGAAGTCAATGGGATTTGGTACGACCGGTACCCGCATCCCGGGATTCGTCGCGATCACCCCGGATTCTGTTGGGGTAATGGTAGCTCCTCATCCCAACAACAATCTCCCGCTCAGGGACAACTAAACAGCCAGCCACAGCAGCAGCAACCCTAGTATGCCCAGCAGCAATACCAGCACGGTCCTAGTCCCACCTATTAGGGACAACGGTGGAGGCAGCGTCAGCCGCCTCAGCAGTCATATTCCCATCCTCCCCAGTATCAGCAGCAACAGCCTCATTTCCAGCAGAGGAATACATCCGGTTCTTAGGCACCTGCCTTCGAGAACCCAGCATTAGATGACCTCGCCTGACTACTCTCTGAACATCGGGAATCCTACCGGCGAGACATGGATGAGTTCCGGCAGAAGGTGAGGGATTTGATCAAGGGCAATGCTGCCATACCAGCTCAGATTGAGCCCAATCCGAATAGCTTGAAAAGAAAGTCTGAGCAGGTACAGCTCACAGAGGATACCTCTCCTACTGATTATTTGAGTGACATATCTTCTTCTTTGTATGATGCTGATTTTGTGACTACTAGGAGCGGTAGGATGCCAGCCGGTGGCGCCTCATCTGAGCGACAACCACATGCAGAATCAGGAGCGCAGATGAGCCAGGTAGCGGTGCTGATGCCACTGATGATGATGTTGATGACGATGGTGCTGAAGCCACCAAGGATGGAGATCCAGACGACGGTGCTGAGGCCGTCGTGACACCAGATGCAGACGGTGGTACTGAAGCCACCATTTTTGATGATGTGCCAGAGCGCGGTGCTGATACCGCGAAGACAGGTGCCGGTGGTGGTACTGAGGCCACCACTTCTACTTCTGTTAAGCTTCCTTCTGTGGTGCTACCACCTTTTGTATCTCAGGACTGTGGTAACAAGAAAAGACCAAAAATATGAATAAAGGAAAGGCTTCTGTGTATACTCCAGATCCATATGTGTTGCATGACAATGATTGTATGGATCCCATTCCTTCACAGGCATATGAACCTATTCCTAGTCCTCCATCTGAGGAGGCCCCTACTATCCCCTTCCCTGAAGCACTCCGCTTGGCGAAAGGGAATAAACGAGAAAATAAAAAAAGGAATCAGCAGGTAGAGATCAACAACCAGATGATTGATAGATTCCACATTCAGCTGACTCTAGAGAAGCACTTGAGCACATCCCCTTCCTCAAAAAGAACTTGAAAGAGGAAACTACAGTCTGCAGGAAGAGGAGGTATAGAGATCAGATCCATGTGCTCACCCATTACACTTGCTGCACCATTCAGAACACATTTCCAGCCAAGAGACCTGATACAGGAGCTTCCTATGTCAGATGCGAGATTCAGGAGCAACGGTTCGATCGTACTCTATTAGACAACGAATCTTCTATCAACCTTCTTCCGGCAGCCTTACTCGGCCTATTTGAGTTTGGTCCTCTTCTTCGGAGTAGGACAGTCCTTCAATTTGCCGATAGGTCGATTAAGAGGCCGAAGGGGTTGTTGAGAGACGTGGTCGTTACCATTTAGGGCCTGAAATTCCCCGTGGACTTTGTTGTACTGGACATGGAGATCCCTGAGTCGGTAACTGATGCCCCTATCATACTTGGACGCCCATTCTTGGCCACAGCCAAGGCGTTGACCGATCATGATAATGGGACGGTGTGCTTTCGCGTAGAGGGCGAAAGCATACAAATAGAACGATTGATGAGACCAGAGCAAGAGAATTAGCATGCTCAGAGCAATCCAGCGAGACCACGCAGATGATAGAGGACGAGCTAGACATCCACCAGGAGTGCAATTTTGTGATGAAAGATGATGAATTCATTTGGACAGAGCCCGTAGTACAGACCATCACCTTGCCTAAAGATTCCCTGTATTTAAAGCTTATGGCAGTTGAGAGCCTGGAAAGCACACCCCTGGATGAGGATACAGTTGAGGCTGACAGTGTTGGGACGAATGGTGATGATGATTTTCAATCTTGTTCTTCGAATTCTGATCACTCGGATTCAGACATCGATTGGGATGATTTCAATGAATATTTGCCATGTCTGATTCCTTCTGAGCCAACAACCATGACAGAGTGCGAGCCAGTACAACTTATTGAAGATTCAACAGGGCTCCCTTTGTCAGATATTCATGCAGAGCGAGAGTTCTCCCATGCAGACCTGGTAGCTTTTACACAGACTTATCAGAAACCAGTTCTGCCACCTCCCAGTTGTCCAGAACTGAAACCCTTGCCGCAGTCGTTGAAATACAGATTCCTTGCGGGTGAGCCAGATATGCACCCAGTCATTATCGCAGCGGGTTTGACTGGAGAACAAGAATCTCGTCTGATGGAGGTTCTTGAAAGAAACCGCAAGGCGATAGGATAAAGTATAGCTGATCTCCAGGGGATAAGTCCGGCTCTGTGCTCCCACCACATATATCTTGAGGAGGACGCTAGGCCGTCGTGTGAGTTCCAGCGACGGCTGAACCCGAACCTTCGAGATGTTGTCATGAAGGAAATATCAAGGTGGTGGAGCGCCGATTTTATCTACCCCATCTCCGACTCCAAGTGGGTTAGTCCATTACATGTGGTACCCAAGAAAACGGGTATCACTACAGTTGTGAATGAGTCTGGAGAGGAGATAGCTACCCGGCTACCAACTTCTTGGAGGGTCTGTGTGGACTACAGACGATTGAATAAGGCCACCAAGAAGGATCATTTCCCGCTGCCATTCATTGATCAGATTATCGAGAGGCTAGCTGGGAAGAGTCATTACTGCTTTCTTGATGGGTACTCTGGTTATAATCAAGTGGCCATTGCGCCTGAAGACCAGGAGAAAACGACATTCACCTGTCCGTTTGGGACGTATGCTTTCAGATGGATGCCCTTTGGTCTATGTAACGCCCCAGCGACATTCCAAAGGTGCATGTTGTCCATTTTCTCGGACATGGTGGGTGATTTCTTAGAGGTCTTCATGGATGAATTCTCGGTCTATGGCGATGGGTTCGATGCTTGTCTTGACTGCCTAGACCGCGATCTTCAACGCTGCATAGAGGTCAATCTTGTATTGTCTTGGGAGAAGAGTCACTTCATGGTGACTCAAGGGACGGTCCTTGGTCATATCATCTCCAACAGGGGCATGGAGGTCGATCCGGCCAAGGTGGATATCTTTAGAAAACTCAATCCACCGTCCAATCTGCGTCAATTGCGGTCTTTTCTGGGGCATGTCGGTTTCTACCGACGGTTCATTAAGGACTTCAGTCGTATTACCCGATCGCTTACTGATCTGCTGACAAAAGACACCGAGTTCATTGTAGATGATAAGTGTCTTGCGTCCTTTGAGACTCTCAAGAGTATGGTTGTTTCGGCTCCTGTCCTTCAGCCACCCGATTGGTCTCTCCCATTCGAGATCATGACAGACACTTCTGATTTTGCCGTAGGGGCTGTGCTTGGACAGATTCACTACGTCAGTTGGACTTTGGATGCCGCTCAGCGGAATTATACTGTGATAGAGAAAGAGATGCTGGCCGTAGTCTTTGCTTTGGATAAGTACAGATCATATATTCTCGGATCTAGAGTAACCATTTACACAGATCACACCGCCATCCGGTACTTAATGGACAAGAAGGATGCCAAAGATCGCATTACCAGATGGATCCTTCTGCTCCAGGAATTTGATATTGAGATTAAGGATAAGTCTGGAGTTAAAAAAGTGGTGGCGGATCATCTCTCCCACGTAGAGAACCTAGAGGAATCTGAGCCCAGCGCACCTATCACAGAGACATTCCCAGACGAGGCGATCTTGGCTGTCGCCTCACTCCCATGGTATGCCGACTTTGTAAACTATATTATTGCCAAGACGGTCCCTCAAGGTTGTCCCAGGCAGAAACTTGAGACCTTCCTATCTAAGGCCAAGTTTTACCATTGGGAGGATCCTGTCCTTTATCATGAAGGAGGGGATAGCATATGGAGAAGGTGCATTCCTCAAGAAGAGCAGCATAGCATCCTCACTTATTGCTACAAGCTTGAGGCAGGAGGAAATCATTCTGGGAGAAGGACAGCACAGAAGGTGCTTCAATCCGGCCTTTCGTGGCCTACCCTCTTCAAGGACTCAGATGAGTTCGTGAAGAGATGTACTGACTGTCAGAAGATGGGAACCTGCAAACAGAGAGACATGATGCCCATGCAGCCCATTCACTTTTGTGAGGTTTTTGATGCATGAGGGATTGATTTCATGGGCCCATTTCCTAAGAGTCAAGGATTCGAACACATTTTGCTCGTTGTTGATTATGTCAGCCATTGGGTTGAGGCCATCCCCGCCCAAGCTGCAGATGCTAAAACTGTGTGTAAATTTATGAGGAAAAATATCATTTCACGGTTCGGGGTACCCAGAGTTCTGATTTCAGATGGGGGGTCTCATTTCATTAATGATAAAGTCAGGGCCCTTGCAAACGAGTTCGGCATTGACCATCGGGTTGCCACGCCATATCACCTTCAGACTAATGGTCTTGCCGAAGTATCGAACTGGGAGATAAAGACGATCTTACAAAAGGATGTCCGCCCAGACCGAAAGGATTGATCACAGCTTCTGGACTCGGTCTTGTGGGCTTATCGGACCTCCTTCAAAAATCCATTAGGGGCATCTCCCTTTCGTCTCGTTTATGGCAAGTCGTGCCATTTTCCAGTGGAAATCAAGCACAAATCATTTTGGGCAGTCACTGAGTTATTGTTAGATCCTGAGAGTATAGGAGAACAGAGGAGAGCAGAGTTGGAAGCCCTGGAGGAACTGAGAGACACAACCTTTTCTAGCAGCCTACTGTACAAGGAGAAAGTGAAGACATGGCACGATCCCCATATCAACCATAAACAGTTTGAGCCAGATCAGCACGTATGGTTGTTCGATTCCAGGATGAAATTATTTCCAGGGAAATTACAGAGCAAGTGGAAAGGTCCTTATGTGGTCAAGAAGGTACAAGACAATGGCAATATCGACATATCCGAACCGTCATCTTCCTCTACCTTCCGTGTCAACAGTCAGCGCCTGAAGCTATATCTAGATCACGATCCGCCGACCGTTGATGTTGCCCCCATTCTTCTGGTATGAGATGTGTTCTTTGACTCCGATCATTTGCATCTCGTACATGGTTATCACTTCCATCTTCCGCTGTATAAATCCATCTGTTTATATCTTTTCTTCCTTTCTTCTTTTCTTCTTTTCCTATTCTATCTTCTGTATCTATCAAATAGGTGTCACCTGTTGTTGTAAGTCTCTACACTTAGGATGTACTTTATCCTAAGTATAGGGGGGTGTGCACCCCGAGTGTTCCATTTTTCATTCCTCTCCATTGTCTCCTCTTCTTGTCTATACTTAGGGATATCTTACCCTAAGTATAGGGGGAGACAATCTGAGTACGATCTGTTCATTCCCACCCATGACCCTCTCTGCGTTGTGTATAGTCTGCTATACTTAGGATTATTTGATCCTAAGTATAGGGGGGACGGTCGACTTCTCATTCGTTTATTCATCTCTTATTTATTTATTCTTTAGACTTGCCTATACTTAGTACGAGTCATGTCTTCTCTTTTCTCTCCGAACTATGAGGACATAGCTCAAGCTAAGTATAGGGGGGTCGTACATACTGTGTATATACTTTAGCCATAACTCGTACTTTCGTATTTTCTTAAATAGGGCTATTTATTATTATAAAATTCATCAAAAACCTTAATAAAAAGATTTTTCATTCCTCAAATTCTTTTTATATATACTGATTAATAAATCAGGTAAAAATATTTTTTGCAAAATGTTTGAAAAAATAGTTTGAAAATCATTGTGAAAAATCTTCTGAAAACTATTTGGAAAACGTTTTGTTACATGTTTTCAACCTTTGAAAAACTTTTTGATTGAAAATTTATTTTATTTGTGTGAAATAAAATGTTTAAAAAAATGATTTGCAAATGGTTTGGAAAATGGTTGCAAAAATATTTTGAAAAAACTATATATACTATTTGGAAAACCATTGCAAAATGATTTTCAAATGTGTGTACATGTTTGTAAAAATTATTTTGGACTATAGTTTTAAAAATTGTTTGAAAAGCTTGTGTCAAATAAGTTTGAGGAATACATACATCACACCAGAATCCATTATATGTATATACTTATAAATTGACCACTTACCCTTTGTAAATTCTTAAAATCCACTTCTTTTATATATAAGAAGCACCCCCGTGTAAATATTTGTACCTAGTTTTGGCCAAAACCTTTCGTTTTCAAAAATCCCAAAAACATTTGCAAAATTAAAATCCAAAAACATTTGAAAAATCTTTTGAAAAAAAATGCATATGCATATGCATCATCTTTTCAAAAACCCATAAAAAATTCAAAATCTTTGAAAAATTACATCACAAAAATATTTTCTGCATCGCATTGCATGGCATTCGCATTTTTCGAATTGAGTTTGATAGTTGAATGAGTCTAAGTAAAATCCGGAGATTGGAGCTTGATTGGACCTTAAATCTACCTAATTAACAGGAACCTTATAGGAACTGGGATTGAGGTACTTCAGGTCTAGTTGACTTAATTCTTTGAGGATCACGGGACTTGGTTCAATGGATTCTTGACTGCCTAAGTAGAGTATTTCGGAGCACACGCACGACTCTTGTTGATAATGACCTAGCTTGGACACTTGCACCTTTCACATGGCTCAACTCAGTTGGAGTGGTGAGGGGGTTGGATTTGCCGGTATGAGACGCACACAGGTGGAAACATTTGTCCTCCTCTAGGGAGGGAAGTACGCCCCAACCCGTCCAGTAATGATGAGTTTCGAGGATAGGAGATCGTGGGTTGCAATAAAGCTTCAAAAGAGGGATAGTCTACTGGCTCAAGAGGAAAAACTCCTTATGTAAATGCTGCTGTGTATAGTATTCAAAAAAATGCAAAAGCAAAAACTCCAAAAAAGTGGGCAGGCCTGTACAAAAATAAAAATGCCTGCCGGAGTGTACATATGTTGTAAAGTCAATAAGCAAGCTTGAGCTTCAAAGTCAAATCATGTGAGCCTGCAGCTGGATGACTTGACTACACTGGTCTTGCATCCTGGGATAGGTAGCTACACTGGCTACCGTCCATTCTTCTCTTTACCCCCTCCTCTTGGGTCGGTTGCCACTTGAACTTAGAAGGGAATACCCTGCTCCTTGAGGGATGAGTTGTTGGATTGGGGAATCATTGGGTTGTCATATTGGAGAAGTCAGACTCTTTGTTACTTCAGTTGGGGAGAGCCACTATCACTTACACTGTACAAGTCAGATTCATAGTCATAAGGGTTTGCGTATGAGTTGAAGTATTTCTGACCTGGCTATTGAGGAGACTCGAACAAAGTTTTGGAATTCTCAGGGACTGTTGGATTTCAAATCCGGTTCTCATTAAGGTTCCGCCCGCACTAAAATTCCAAAGGTCCGACTTAAGCTCCAAACTTTGATTTTATGAAGACAAGTTTGATAATCGAATTTAATCCATCTTCTTCTTTTTCTTTTCTTTCTTTTTCTCTCTGCACTTATTGCATAAGTGTTTGCTAGGGACTAGCAAAGGTAAAGTATAGGGGGATGATGAAGCCACATTTCATCATATTTATTCTATCATTTTGGCATCAAAAACCCTACCAAATGCGTGTAAATAGCATTAAATCCATCATCTTAGCATTCATGCATGTGCATCCAAATAGTGTATAAAATACTGTAATTAGAGCCAAAATTATAGAATAAATAAAAGAAAAAAAATAATAAAATATTGTAAATATTTTATGACCCGAAACCCCGAGACCTAGGCATCTTAATGAATAGGTCGACAAGGAATAAAGTAGGGGGAGATAAGGGTCAAAATACCCTCAAATTCCTTTCATTCTTTATTCATTTTTGGGACCTATTTTCGGTTCCACTATTTATACCTCAAATAAAGAAACTTTTTACATGAAATTTGTAGATAATTTAATAAAGAAAGATACAAAATTGATTTCACTAAAAAATAATGTACAGATAAAAAGTTATGGTCTGAATAAGATTCCAAAACTCCAACTTCCCAGACCTGTATCTTGCAAATAAAAACTCAAAATGTACCAAACTCCTTTAATTGTATATAGCGTAAAATAATCTATTTAATGGAGGTGGTTTTGTATTTTTTGGAGTTACGGTTTGAAAGTTGAGTTTTGGACCCTCATTGTATACTTGTACAGATTAAAATATTCAATTTATTCTTTATTCATTATTTTCATAATTTTATATTTTTATAATTTTGTAAATATTATTTATAATAAGTGTGAACATTAAAATCAGAATAAAAACTCAAAAGAAATCCAAAATAAATACTTGTGTATATCAGATACATAGGCAGTACACCTATAAATATACCTATATAACACATACTTTTATTTTATTTAATATACAAAACACATCAGAAAAATAAAATAAAAACATATTTATGTGTATAAACGTATTTTACAAATATATAAAATACTAAATAAAAATAACTAAATTAAAATCACAAAATAAAAATAAATTCAATAAATATATAGGTTTATGTACCTACAAAGGCCTAAAATAGTAACTTGTAAAAATATATCTCATAAAAATAATTAAAAATCAGAATAAAATATACATAAAATTATAAACATTTTTTTATTTTATAACCTAGAATTAATAAAATCATTTTCGATTTTTAAATGAATTTTTAAATATTTTTCAGGACCTTTTTCTTGGTTGGTCCACATGGACCAACCAGGGGGCAGTCGTAGTTGACCTCGGTCAACTGTCTGCCCTAGGTCCTGTAGCCCTTGTCAGACTGCATTTTTGACCATCTTCAAGGATTTTTGGGGAGCGCACCTTGCACCCTTTGATGTTGTGCTCTACACAACTTTTCTTCCTCGTTGAATGGTGATTCACGCACATGTGCATCCTCGGGCCATGGATCAAAGATTCATCCGATAATCCTTGGTCTTTGGACCACCCCAGTAATCAAGTCAAACCAAATATATGGAACCCCCGACTTCCTTTTTGAATCCGAGTCCCTTCGGTCCACGCCTCCTTTTCCTTTTCGTGCTCCACGAAGACCTGGAGGTGACAGCTCCATCTTCGTGCCATCAGCCAAAGCTAAGGAGGTCGGAGGCGTCTCCATTACCTCCGGCAAAGCCCGCCGTCGAGGTACTCTCCCTCCGGTCATTGATCGTTGAGGCAGTCACCTTTCCCGTTAAATTTCGTTGCGTTTTAATTGCCTTAGTCTTAGGAGTAAAAGCCCAAAAAAATCGCCACCTTCCATCGATCAAATCGACCAATCCGTTCACCTCGCCGGAGCGCACCTCCGGCCGAGCTCCGCTCTGTCGCTTCACTCCACCGCCTCCACCCTGCAGGGTCCAGGCAACTTTCCCTGGACCCTCTCACTTTGTTTTGCAGGTCAACTCCCTTTGACTCACGCCTGGGTGCAATTTTGACTCTCGCCGGAGCTCGGCCGAGCTCTCCAGCTCTGCCTCCCTCCTCCGCGAGCCTCAGCCACCGCCGAGGTCTTTTGAAGCCCCAAGGAGATAGAGACGACCACCAGGAAGCTGCAGCTCCATTTTGATGCCCTGAGAGCAACGAACCACCGAGATCGAGCTCGGGGAAGTTCGCCTCGTCGGCGTTCTTCCCCGTTCTTCCTCCGTGCTTCGCCACCGTCGGATCGAGCCGCGCCTCCAGTTCGCATATCGACCGTTGGATCTGCCGCATTCGTCCACCGTTAGATCTTTCTCTGAGATCTAATCTCAGACGTCGAAGCGAAGGGTTATCCGCCGCCCATCGGCTGCCACGCGTCAAGTGAACCAACCTTAGCCGTTGGATTGCGCAGCGAGGGGTATTTTGCATAGCCACCCCTTCCCTTTTTGTAATTAGTATTTAGTACTTAAACTTTCATATGCTGCTTAAAATATTTTGTAAAATTTGTAAGTAGGCCCTTGAACTCTCAGTATTTGCAAGTCGGTCCTCGGCCACGTCACCTCACGTGACCTGTTCACGTGAGGCACGAGGCTTTTTGCAGCGAGGCCCTCGGCCATTTGTGTATTTCTTTACAGTACCTGAACTTTTAATTACGGTGTGAAATTTTTGGGATATTTGCATGTAAGCCCTCGGACATTTTGACAATTGCACATAGGTCCTTCCCAGGCGCGTGCTAGTCACGCGGCCTGGTGGATATTTTGCAGGGAAACCCTCCCGGGTTTGGAAATTTGTATTTGGTCATTTAAATGAAATATTTAGTTGTGAACTTTTTGTGAAACTTGCACTTTGGCCCCTGGATATTTCGATATTTGCACTTATGCCCCTACTAGGCTTAGTTATTTTTGTGTGCTTGTCTTATTTATTTCATGCATCATTAAAACCCCAAAAATTCCACAAAAATCAACTTCGGCTCCTGTTTACTTGTTGAATCACGCCATATTTTTGCATTGCATTTTTGTTGCATTTTCATATTTATTAAAAATCAAGAACATGCATTTTTCTCATTGTTTGCATTAGGAAATCCATAAAAATTATAAAAACGTTATGAAAAATTCCAAAAAAATTATACTTTGTGTGTTTCATCATCTATTAGTGTCAGTCCAAAAACTACTAAAAATTTCAAAGTAAAAATCTTAAAAATTAGAAAACACTTAAAAACTTCAAAAATTTCTAGAAAATCATAGAAAACTCCTAAAAATATAAACTCAAGTTCTATAGCTTCCTCATTTTATTCTCTTTATTTTAAAATTAATTTGGGAAAATTTTGATATTGTTTGATATTTTTACTTCCCATTTTGATTTTGAACAGAATCTTAGTTCACGGTTTTGCTTTATTTTGACTATTAAAAATATCAAAAACAATTTTAAAAATCCCCAAAAATCACAAAAACAGTAAAAAATTATAAAAAGACCAAAAATATTTTATTCCCTGATTTTTAAGCATTTTTACCTATTTTTATAAATACTCTATCCTCTCTTTCCCTATATTGTATATATATTCCTACATTGAAAAAAAAGAAAAAAAATATAAAACTAAAAACCCACAAAAACATTGGCATTGCATAGTGTAGACCATACATCACATTCACACACACAAACTTGCTTGATCTATCCTTCCTTGCTCCCTGTGTTCGAACTCTATATGTACTTACATCTATGCATCTTGTTTGTAGAGTTAAAAATAAATTTTAACTTCACATCTATTTTCACTGTTTGAATTATTTGGTTGTGGGTTAATTGTTGATTTTAGTTGAATTTCTGACTGGTCGACACTTTGACTGAGTTCCCACTTTGTGTGGAACTTAAGACCGCAGAAATTTGGCTAAATCACTGGTTATGCCCGATCTCTTGCCAACTCAAAGGTGTAGTACATCGTCTTCCATATAATGCCTCGAAGGGGGCCATGCCTATGCTGGCATGGTAGCCATTGTTATATGAAAATTCAGCTAACAATAAATAGTCCTTCCAAGACCCTTTTCATTCTAGCACACATGCTCGAAGAAGATCCTCTAATGTTTGTATCGTCCTCTCGGATTATCCGTCAGTCTGAGGATGGTAAGTTGAACTGAGGCACAACTACACTTCTAAAGAGTTCATAAACTCCCGCCAATAATTTGAAGTAAATCTCGGATCACGATCAGATATAATCTGCTTTGGTAGACCATGAAGCCTGACAATCTCCTTAATAAAAATCACTGCGAGTTGTATTGGAGTGCAAGCCATGCTCAAAGGTATGAAGTGTGCTGACTTTGTAAGCCTGTCAACTACTACCCATATGGCATCATGACCGTTAGAAGCTCTAGGAAGCCCTGTAACGAAGTCCATAGATATGCCTTCCCACTTCCACTCGGGAATTGGGAGGGACTGCAGAAGTCTAGGTGGCCGCTTACGCTCAACCTTAATCTATTGGCATGTCATACACCATGCCACGAAAATCAGCCACATCTCTTCTCATTTGCTTCCACCAGAAATTTTTCTTTAAATCCTTATACATCTTGGTGCCACTAGGATGTATCGATAATCGAGAGCTATGTGCCTCGTGCATGATCTCGTTTCTTAGTTCCATATCTGTCGGAACACACAAACAGTTGCCATTTCGTAGCACACCATCTTCATATGAAAAGCCAACCAAAATCCCAGCAAGGGCTTTGTCCCTGAGCCTCTGTAGACTCTCATCTGCAAGTTGTCCTCGAATGATCCTCTCTACTAGTTCAGGAGGGGAAGGGAAGGGAATTATAACTGTCTCTCGACTACTCTGGAAGGGGCGCCACTCACCTAAAGATGCGAGGAGATCCCATGTCTTGAGCTGAGGATGGGATTCACTCGAGCGTGGCCTACGACTAAGTGCATCGGCTACCACATTTGCCTTGCCAGGGTGATATGATATAGTGCATTCGTAATCCTTCAAGAGCTCCATCCATCGTCGTTGCCTCATATTTAGCTCTTTCTGATCAAACAAATGCTTAAGACTCTTATGATCTGTGAAGATCTCGAAAGCCACCCCATATAGATAGTGCCTCCACATCTTGAGAGCAAAAACAACTGCTGCTAGCTCCATATCATGGGTTGCATAATTCTTCTCATGAGGTTTCAACTGACGAGATGCATACGCAACAACTTTGCCATGCTGCATCAAAACGACACCCAATCCATCCTTTAACGCGTCGGTGTATAATGTGAATCCGTCAGTTCCTGATGGAATCACTAAGATGGGATCTGTAGTAAGTTTATCCTTCAATGTCTGGAAGCTTTCCTCACACTTGTCTATCCAAGTGTACATTGTCTCCTTCTTGGTCAGTTGAGTAAGGGGAAGGGCAATCTGAGAAAACCCCTTCACGAATCTTCTATAATATCCGGCTAAGCCAAGAAAACTACGGACCTCTGATGCGTTCTTTGGTTGTACCCAGTTAAGAGCTGCTTCAATCTTTGCAGGATCCACAACAACTCCTGCACCTGAGATGACGTGGCCCAAGAATGCCACTTGTCGAAGCCAAAACTCACACTTACTATACTTTACATATAGCTTGTGTTTCCTCAGTGTCTCTAGCACTGTTTGAAAATGTATTCGGTGTTGTTCCTCATCGCTTGAGTAAATAAGCACATCGTCAATGAAGACCACCACAAAGTTATCAAGAAATGGCCTGAACACCCGATTCATCATATCCACGAAAGCAGCTGGGGCATTTGTCAGGCCAAAGGGCATTACCATGAACTCATAATGTTCGTACCTGGTCCGAAATGCAGACTTAGGTATATCGACATATTTAATTTGCAGCTGATGATAACCAGACCGAAGATCAATCTGACATCTTTAATTCGCAGCTGAGAAGACAAATGACCCCTGTAGTTGGTCAAAAAGGTCACAAATCCGAGGCAATGGATAACGATTCTTGATAGTCGCCTTATTTAGTTGCCGGTAATATATACACATGCGTATAGATCCATCCTTATTTTTAACAAATAGGACCGGTGCCCCCCATGGAGATGTATTGGGGCGTATGAAGCCCTTCTCCAATAATTCCTGCAGCTGCACCTTAAGTTCTTTTAGTTCCGCTGGTGCCATCCGGTATGGTGCAATAGAAATTGGCTGAGTTCCCTACATAAGAGTTATTTCAAACTCTACTTCCCTTTGTGGAGGAAGTCCAGGCAATTCATCTGGAAAAACATCTAGAAAGTTCTTAACAATTTGTACATTAGAAATCTCCTTGTGCTGCACTTGATCCCCAATGACATGGGCAATGTATCCCTCACACCCCAGATCAAGCAAGCGATGTGCTTGTAATGCTGATATGCATACTACTCCCCCAGAGGAAGTACTCCCATCAAATACGAATTCCTGTAAATCAGGAATCTTAAAAATGATTTGCTTCTGGAAGCAGTCAAGGCATGCATGGTGATTCTCGAGCCAATCCATACCAAGAATAACATCAAAATCTTCCATCTATAAGAGTAATAGGTATGCTTCTAGCATATAACCTCCGATATATACTGGACAATCAGGAAACACCCGATGGACCATAAACAACTGACTTCCAGGTCCCTTAATAAGATAAGGGTCTGCAACTGTGGTAGGCTCTCGGTCTAACAAAGCTCAACGATACAAAAGAATGTGATGCACCCGAGTCAAAGAGAGCATGAGCAGTAAAGTCGCCTACAGAAATCATACCTCGCACTACCGATCCTGAGGCGTGCGCTTGTCCGTCAGTAATAGCATTCAATTGTACCTCTCTTTGCGGTCTACTTGAGCCTGTCGTGCTCCGAGTCTGGTAAGGTTGTCCCCTATCTCTCCGAGATGTAAAGCCACGCCCCGTTGTTGGGGACGTCCTCCTCGTACTACAACTCCAGATTGTGAAGATCCCAATGGATAATTGGACCGGATGTGACCTTTCTGGTTGCATCGATACATACCCGATCCTCCACACGAGCATCTGTAATAGTACTCAAAATCGGATGAGATGTCCCTGCTGGCTCAGAAAATGCTTGCCCCAAGGTAGGAGCCCCTCTGTGAGTAAATCTATTCGACACTCCAGAATGGTGAGGTGGAAGGCGTTGTCCTGCACGTGCTTCTGCTCTGTCATTGTGAGCTATCCTGCCAGAAAAGTTTGATCTCATCTGCATTGATTTACTCTCATGTAAGTCTTGCTCCACCCGAGCAGCAACATCAATCAGTTCCTTCATTGTGACCAAACAAAGGGGCACCAATCTCTCACGAATCTCCTTGCGAAGCCCACGGAAGAACTTGAATGCCTTGTCAGACTCAGTTGGCACAGTGCTAGCAGCATACTTCCTGCAATTCTTTAAATTTGTTCAGATAACCAGTCATGGTCATGTTCCCCTGCTCCAGTAGCGTGAATTCCACGCGTCGTTTCTCTATCCAGTATTCCGGGTAGAAATGCCCTCGGAATGCCTCAGTAAACGACTCCCAAGTAGCCGGCTTTGCAATCTGTGGTTCCATAGAGGTCCACCATTCCTCAGCATATCTAGCTAAGGAGTAAGCAGCGAAGGTTACCTTCTCTTCATCTGGCACATGTAAGGTACGAAAGACCTTCTCTACTCGCTTTATCCACCTTTCTGCCTCCTCGGGTCTTGTGTCTCCCAAGAATTCCGGAACCTTCCTCCTTACGGTATTTTGAAAAGACATCTTCCTGTCGCGATGGTGGAGGAGGTGGAGGAGGAGGAGGTGGAAGATCAGCACCTCCCCCACCCATGTCAGACCCACCCTCGGATACTGATCTGGTGAACCGCTCTTCTAGAGCGAGCTGTCTTTGCTGCACATCTTGCAACAATGTCATCATTGCATCTAATTGTTGCGTATCTTGGTTTCTACGAGGCGGCATGATCTGCAGTAGGAGGAGGGAAAAATGTTATACAGAGATGAGATTCGATGATTAGTGGACTATGCCATTTTCGGATGTGAGTCTGGGGACTACTAGTCTAATGTATGAACTTTTCTGCTTATCATACAATTGCCTACAACTGATGGGGTAATTGGGCTCTGATACCAAATGTAACGCCCCGCCTCAGGCGGGAGCGCATCTCAATGCCCATTCACAAAATTTACCCAACAACAATTGTAAACAACCTGCATGATAGACTATTCATACAAAATTGGCCAAAGAAGAAATATTCCATTCATATAGAAAAAAAGCCCACAACTTAAGATGACAATAATAATTCAATATCTTATTATTACATCACAAAAAAAGTAAAAGTAGACTGCACAACTAGATAACAACCTCCGAAATGGTTCTCAACTGCTGCCAAAAACTCTCGCCTCGGTCTCCTGCTCAAGATTCCCTGTTGGATTTTCAAGAGGGTTACTTATGAGTCAAATGACCCAGTAAGGATGTAACAATAATTTATAAAAAAGCAAAAATCAGGTAGGCAATGCAAGTGCAGTAGCTATAGGGGTATAAAGAAAAAAATCTAAGAAACTTAACTAGAAAGTCTCTGAATAAGTTACAAGCAATGAGTAGATTTTTGAGAATATACATAATTAATCCACTTCTAAGTTCTTTGGTCCATAGCTTATTTATTTATTAATTCCGGACTCACCAGTCAAAGGAAAAAGTCTACGCTATGAATGAAACCTGCATCGCTTCACTCACAGTGCAAACTAAGACCTGTGCGCAAGCGCGATCCTTTAGCTAGTCTGGTTGGTAGTGCTCTGTCACTCGAGACACGAGGCGTATAGCTCCAAGGAATCATGATTCTGTCAATCGAGTCTGCCAGGAGAGTCTTACTCGCCCCAAAACTAATGGTCACAAAACATATCCGTATGGTGCGTTGCACACTTGCATCCGCCCAACTCTCCAGAGTACCTACCACCACCACACTCTGTGATGCCCCTCGAGTGGGATTGACTCACTGTTGGCTCAGCCGGACTACAAGGGTGTGCACCCACCTTGTAGTTTTTTTATATATCCCCGCATGTATACTATATTTTACTCAACAACAAGCTATCTTGGGTTTATGTGAAAACCATGTCATGAACCATTCCATTAAGATCACGATTCTAATAAAAAAAGTATGATTGCACCACATTAGATTTTTTATGGGAACCTGATGATGTTAAGGGAGATGCTAGCACTGATAGTCATAGCAACCCATGAACTACAAGCTCAAAACCGTTGATCCAATTCCTCAAACCCCCAACATATACATTCCTTTATACCAAAGACAGGTCCGTGAACGGGGACTACCAAGCATGATACGTAAAAAAAGAAAAGGTTAAAGTACAGAGTACAATAAAAAGAGACTATGTTTCGTAATATTAGAAATTATATTATACAGACATCCAGTTCATGTTTTGTGACATTTATTTACGACAAAAGGGTAAATTGCGTAATACCTATTATTAAAAAGAAACCAATCCTATCATGTAATACAAGCATGAGAACTTTACATATTTTACTCTTACCTTAACAACAAAAAAAAGTTATTGCGTAAAGTGCCCCATAAAACAATTGTCATATAAAAGGTATCCCCCTGATATCAACATAGTTTATCTATATACAAACACCACAATATAAAACCTTACATTAGTTAGCTAAAGAGGCCATTTATCGTTTGTTTATCCTATTGGTAGTCTAGGGTTACTTGATGGAGGTAAATAATTCCATAATGGGATAATCAAGAATATACTTATGCATAGGGATCCGATCAATCATCCAGTCATAATGTGATAGTTTATTCCTAATAAAACCACCGGGATATGTTCTCATGCCATAATATTTATCCATACCCGATACAGAAGACAACGACAAGTTTTGATATACAAAACACGCATAATCTCATCTCCCTACAAAAGTCTTCACTTATCTATTATTTTTTTAAACAAAAATATATTTCCTATTGCCCCAACGACATTCATGACATACCTTATGCACTGTATATGAAATCCTAATGTACGTAAACTACGGACAGATTTCCTCTCTTTTTTTTTTGATTATGCAGTGTCGTGTCTAGTGTAGATATTATATCACAGGAGAAATAGTACAACCAATAGGAAAGTCGTCTAAGACTAGGGTTTAACTAACACCACGCATGATTATACAACAACAAAAGGTTTTAATGATTCTGAAACATAACTCCAAAAATAAATAAATCCATCATGATGTACCAACAGCAAGAGGAGATCCGGGTGGGATCGGATCAAAACAATTAAACATCCACCGAAACAACACTCCCCAAATCGCAAAAGAAACATAGAAGATCTGTTACCTAACGAGAACCTTCGATGCGTGCACGCGGTCAACGACTTAAACCTTGTGCGCCTTTCCCTTGCGATGACGTTCCTCTTCCTCTCCTTGCAACGAAGCTCCGAAGCCTCACAACTCGTCTACGGGAGACACTCCTCCTCTCGACTTTCTAAGGGGGGAGAAGGAGAAGAAATCAACTTTGGAAGGAAGCACAAGATGGAAAGAGATCAATAGGTACTTAAAGATCATTCAGTGGGTGAAAAGGAAATAAGGTTGTCAAAACAATGAGGTGGAATGTGCTCTAAAATATCTCCTCAACATATGGAGTGATTCAAAATTCGTGGGTCCAACCTTCCATTTAAGTCCCGGCTATGGTTCACTAAAAAGGGCGTAACTTCCTCATATGAACTCGGATTTGCGCATTCTTGGTCTCGTTGGAAAGCTTGCGACGAGACGCTTATTTTGAGTATGACATTGTATATGCATTAAAATTTCGGAAACAGCCAAAATTTTCGAGGCGTTACACAACTCTTTGACCTAACTAATCTAACACCTCCGAATCTCTATTCCTATGCAGAGGACCTGAATCAAGAGGTCGGTCACATATCAACCTTTAAAGATAAGGATTGCCATCTCCTACTCAGGCTGGAGATCACGTCTTAATAATCATTTGACGATGCTTGATGAGTCCTCAATCTATCTCTTTAGATATTCATCCAAGCACCAGCCTCTATGATTCAATAATTGAATCAACAGTTGTATGATCATTAATATGGCCATTGTACATAACCCTAATTGTACTAAGGGACCTATTATGCAAATTAGTTATTCTTCATTTTTTATTAAGGAGTGAATTGCAATAACATTTATTGCATAATGGCTTGTCGTGGGCTCGCATGTCCAACAATCTCTCACTAGCCCAAAGAGCCGTTACTGGGACAACAATTAAACCCACACTCATTTGACAATCATAGGCTATTTAATATAGCCTGGTAAGATGATCAGTCACTCTATTACCGAGAGACTATGCCAAGTCCTTTTAGGGCACTTGCATATCCCTTAGTAACAGTTCTCGCATTCAATGCAAATGTTGCATCTTATGCAACTAATACTCAATATCGAGGCAGTCATAATGTCTTAGACACTACAACTCAACAATCATTGTAACCAGTGTGTAATTTTAATTATCCTTTTTAGAATACCCTTATTCTCGAAGATCTCTATATCCTAAGGTATCCACAGTTAAGACCTTTTAGATCACTATCTATAAATCCTTAGTTTCTTGAAGATAAGACTTTGAGATCACTATCTCTAAGTCTTGTCATCTTTGAAGATATTGTTTTATTACTGCAACTAAGTGTTTTATCTGCATAGTAGGATTAGCAACATTTTACTACTCCCAGTGCATGGCAGACATCTGGCTTTTCGTACATATCTAGCACATACCACGCTTCTAGCAACCGATGCACACGGGCAAGAAGTCTTAGCATCATCAACACTTGACATGCTATCCCTTCATATTGGTCAGTGCCAAATCTTAAGGGAAAGGAGCCTTCCTTGGATAAAATATATCTAGGATGTACCAATAATGTGACAATAACAATTCTCTCTCTTCTCGTTGCTTCGGAACAACTTCAGAACTAAGATCTAAGAGGTATTCTTGAGATCATATCTCAATGTATGAAATAGCCAGATCATAAAACACTTATTATCATCCTTATATCATTCTAAAAGATTAGGATATTATCTACATTTAGCACGATGAACACATTGGTACTCCCACTAAGCTTCACATGGTTCATCAAGATTCTATTTGAAATCATAACATTTATAATTTCATCAATATTATGTCCCAACTACAAGAAGCTTATTTGAGTCCATATATGGAGTTATTCAACTTGCACACCTTGCTTTCCTCAACCATGAAGCCCTGGGGCTACTACTTATAAATATCCTTGGATAAGTATTCATAGAGGAATGCAATCTTGACTTCCATCTCGAAGATTTCAAAGCCAAGTTGTGCAGCTATAGTTAGCAATATTTTGATGGGTTTAAGCATGGTCACTGAAGAAGAAGTCTCATCCCAAGTGATGTCTTCTCTTTGTGTGTATCTTGTTGATACGAGCCGTGCTTTGAAGGTCTTTACCTTCCCATTAGGTTCCCTCTTTCTCTTGAAGATCTATTTACATCTTAACGGGTCTTATCCTTATAGGTGGATCCTCGAGGGTCCATATACCACACTTGTATATGACGTCTACATTTAGACTTTACTGCTAACATCCATTTCTCCATGTCATGATCTTCAGAAGCTTCATCATATGAAGTCAGATCATTGTCGGACTTATTTGGCACATGGAATTCATCTTCAAACTCATTTGAAGAGGTATTAGTGTTTCATCGTTAGTTGTCCTTTTAGTTTCTGACTTAAGGAGCCTCATTATCTTCTCAAGATTAAATGAGTTCCTTCACTTCAATTTCATCTTGATTTTCAAGAAAGTCATCATCTTAGAATCATATTCTTAGAGATGAAATTCTTTAAGAATCTCAAGGTCATAAAGTAGGCATCCAATACCATTCATTATTTTCCTAATGAAGTAACACTCTCTGGTGTTAGATTCCAGCTTATTTGCATGGAACCTTATTAAGGATATATATTGTAGTCTCTACTACATATATACCTTAGAAACTAAGAGAAAACTATGCTTAGATTAATCATTTATCAAATCATGTCACACATAATCTAATTGTATCTCCTTACAACTCCATTGAGTTTAGGTGTATTAGGAAAAGTGAGATATGAACGATATTCCTATCTCCATAAGGTATTCCTTGAATTCATCTAATAGGTACTTGCTACCTAGGTTATATCAAATTCATTTCATCTTCCTTCAAACTTTGGTTCTAAACCAAAATTGTGAAATCTTTGAACATTTCAAAGGTTTCTAAGGTGAAAGGAAGGAATCTCATATCACAAATAATCATCGAACGATATCACATATCATCAATGTTTATTATGATACACATGATCCACATACATCAATATGTATAAGATATAGAATATTTTACACAATTCTTATAGAAGAGTGTATTGGACATATTTACTTTGAATACGATATTTACAAGTATGTAAGACTTGAACCTTTAGACAATCTACAGTTCAATATCTCACTTGTCTATCGATCATATCAACAAACATATGTCCAAGACTCGATACCAGATCATTGTCAAATGATATTCATCCTCTTATTGATCTATTAAGGTTTAATTTTCAGTATTAGAAATGTTGATGAACCTTTCATTAATATTCTAATTTAGTAGAGTCCACTATCATGACTCTTTATGATAGGTCTATTCCAGAATACATGTTCATCTCCAACAATGAATGTATTCCAATATCTAGGTCATAAAGATATTCTCTAAGGCCAAGGGCTCTCCCATTGAAAATATGAATCTATCTATCCTATGGAGATTGTTGCAACAATTGTATCAATTCCCATATAGATGACTATTAATCCCTAAGATCAAATTTACTAATCTTCTACAACATATGCAACAATTGCAAGTGTCATTAGAAGAATAATATACAATTATTAGACTTCAATCTTATCTTATAATAAAGTCAATTTCAATGATTAAATGTAGATTATTTCGATGCACTATTCGAGTCCTTCTCTAAGGATCCTAAATAGTCCAGATAGTCATACTATCAATACATCGGTTTATTGCAAAATTGGTATTCATCCAATTCTTTGGATGTCATATGGAAGTCACAAAAGTTTAGTCAACTCTTTGACTCTCCTTCTTACTTGGGTCATACCCATGCTTCCACTACACTCCCATTATCTATAAACAACCATTGCTTAAGGCAAAGGTTCTCTTATGTGAACTCAAAAGATTTCAATGTAAGAGTATTTCAACATTTATACATGCTTCATTTAATTCATACAATATGAATATTATGAGGATTCATGAATGATTTGAGTATAGATAGTAGAATAATGACATTCATCATTTCTACATCCACCTTAACTCAAAAACTTTGGTTTAGGCAGGTATTTAAACATTTTGAATACACTATCTCTTTCGATCAACATTCTGCATAATGTAGAGAACCATGTCATTCATGATTAAATGTCTAGAGCACATATGTATGCCAAAACATATTCTTTTATTTTATAAGGATTAATATGACAGTTACGATCATTATCGAATGTCCCTTCCAAAGTACACTTGATGAAAGACCAAGATTATAGAGACATACGAACCCTAAGGTGATGTCTTATTGTCTTATTAAATTGTCATTCACCATTGTGTTGAGGGAACTTGCACATCGCAACTGCATACATTATGTGTCCAATTGCAAGGATAATGTCTTGATCATGAATTCAATTCATGATATTACACTGGTTATTATTGAGTATAGCTTTGAGTGGGTTTAATGAGGATTGTCTGAAATAAAAAAATTTGCATAAATACATATACATATATACATATTTTACTTTGATTTAGGAATTTTTATATCAAAGTTGCCTTGCCTTGTCAACACTGAAAGTTCATTCCCTTAATCACTTTCAATGTAAGAGATATTCTTACCATTATATCTCTAGCAAGATATGGGATCTCCTTTCCTTTCTTTGTTGTATCCCAATAATATGAGAAACTACAACTCAGATAAAAAGAAGCGGGAACTCATTCCGCCTTGCAAGTCCAACTTGCATTTCCCAATTCGGTCTTTAACACCCAAGCCCACCACCCCTAAGGTGATGTTGACCTATTATTAATTGAACCAACCGTCAACAGGAATGGAACTCGCTATGCGCTATCCAATATCGCCCCAATAATATGAGGAACCGATACTCGGGTCACTACGCATACGGGCTAACTCTTCAAGAATCAAAGAGCCCGATCTAGATGCATTTGCATACATGAGCTGTCACTTCAAACATGCGTCTTCTACATACAATCCCTGGCGACGGAACCCTTCGCCTTGACGGGAGACCACGGATGTCACTTGTGTGATCCTCCACCTCATATTCAAATTTAATTGATTATCATGAATCACATTCATATAATTAAGTATTCCAAGGGAAATACAACTCTATTCATAATAGAGTATTTTAATTAGATATAATTCATTTAATCACATTAAATCAGTAATCAATCCAATTCAATCAACAAACTTGATTGTTACTTGAATAGTGGTATTATCTCAAGTACGTATTATTCAAATCTTAATAATTAGAAAATACATCATGATATCTCAAGCATCATTCTTTCCCTACCCGCTGTCATGGCCAATACCAAAGGGAGTGGGACAGACCACACACGGTGCAACCTGCTACCCCAATGCTCCCCGACTAGGCATCATATCTGTCTCGGGAAAAAAGAATGCCGAGTCAATCACTTTGTACTTGAGATGTTCATCAGTTTTTCAACAGAAATTATACCATATACTAATAATCAAAAATATTTTGATTATAAGGAAATTCGCTAGTCAAATTTCCAAAGCCTATTCAAGTAACCAACTAGATGAAAGTGTATCAAGTAACCAATAGGTGATCTAGATCCACAATCTAATCATTCATTGGTTGAGGCGATGTAATTTAAGAGAACAGTTATTATTCTAATATTTCCCAAATATTATCCATAATTACTAAAGGAAATTAACCATTAATTTCACAATATTCTTAAATGACGATCACAAGGTTCATGGTTGAGTATGTAATTTTCAGCATTTACCCTCGCCAATCAAAATTAGCATATCTCTTTTATTTTAAATCCAATTAAGCAAAATCAATTTCCAAAGTTTGATAATTTGATTTAAAATAGAAATCATATGATTAGCACTCATTTTCAGATGTTTTAAAACAATAATTAACATCTTAATTACGTCACTAACTGCCATCCCTGAAACAATGGACATATGGTCATTAAAATGATCATATCTTGAGCAAACAAAATCTAAATTACGTAAACGCAAATTCCACATTTTCCTTGTTGAATAGGGAACATTATCCATGTGATAAATTCTTGTTTAAACATCTAAACAGGGCCGAAAAAATATCACAAAATAGGGCTGCGAAAATTGAAATGTGACAAAAATTTTCACGAACCCCAACGAGCCCAAATCTTCGTAGGTTCATGGATCTAATACAAAATATTTGACAACATGACTCTGATACGACTCTAAGGATATGGTAAGATCTTCAAGCGCATCACGGAAGCGTGTGGATCGCACTGTATGCGATCGGGAGCGACTAGTCATACTAGTTGCTCCGGGCAGCGGAATTTAAAAATTTTAAATGATGAAACCATATGATACATGAACATTTCTTGGATCATTTCATCTAAACCACAAATAGGTAGTAGGGTTACCTCTTGAAGCATGGTTGCGATCGAGTCTCTAAACCAGGAGACCTCCTGTCTCAAGTCTGATCCGACAGAGGAGACGCTTGCGAGCACGTTAATGAGACGTGTCCTTTTCGCAATCCAAGTTGATGATCCAAGCGGCGAATCTCCTGATCCCATCACACAAGATCCGATGTCTTCTTCATGAGTGAGGTACACCGAAGGAGACTTAGATACACGAGTAAGAACTCCAGCAGCATAACGACGATGCTGTGACGATGTCGACTCTCTCAATGGCTCCATGGTGGACGTCCATAAGAGAGAGAGGGAGAGAGGCACATGATGTGTAGAGAGAGGAAGAAAGCATTAGTTTACTTTGTCTACGTATCACTCGAAGAGTAATGGATGCCTCTTCTTATATAGGGTTTTGGGAACCCATGGATCCCAATCTATGGACAACACATAATCAATGGATGAGATTGATTTGTATTTCTTTAAATGGTGAAGATGTTGTTGTAAAAACACACCAACAAATGATTTATTTTGAATTAATTTTCATTGATAAATAAATAAAATTAATTTCAAATTAAAACATATTTGATAAGAGAAAAGATAATGAAGAGAATAAACCAATCTCCTAAAAAGAGGGGACGACTACTCTTCTCTTCATGGAGAGTTGCAGCCGTCCACTTCTCTTTGGTGGACTTGGTCCTTCTCTTCTAACTATCATGAGATCTCATTAACTCATTATATATATATCATCATCTCTTGTCGATAATATTTCACCAAAAAATAATTCCAAATTATCTTATGGAAAATATCAACCATGCCATTGAAATTATATGAATCACATTCACATCCTAAAATAAAATGTAAATTATATTTTAATTAATCATCCAATGTGAATCCAATTCACATAAATAATTAATTAACAAATATAAATCATAATATGATCTCTCTAATATATCATAAATTATATTTATAATATACCTGATTAATATGGATAGTGTTATCCACATTATTCATATTTAATCATCTTGGATCTCTTTTCTTATGTGCCCAAATAACATGAATCACATTCACATTATTCACATATTTGATAATTAAATCACATTTAATTATCTTAGATATCTCTCCTTATAATATGAATCAAATTCATATTATTCATGATAATTAAATCACATTTATTTATCAATTTTCTCAATGCTCGGATACATATATCAACAAAGAAATTATCCATGAACTCTTTCAAGGATAATGCGCTTTCTCTACGGATAATTGGAGATAAGGACAGGGTGAGTGTATTGTTCCATGTATAGTGACTTGGATATTGAGATCAAATCTCAAATCCAGATCCTGCGTACCTCCCATAGATGCTTGTTTAAATCAAGACCGTAGATGTAATCTTCTCATTGTATCTGAATCACATTCAGATCAATGTCCAACACTTGGACTAAGATTAGATCACTAGAGGAGTCACTAAAATCCAGACCTTTTTCATCACTCCCTTGGAATGGAAGTATCATGATTATACAGTTGTTTATAATCACATCACCCTCATGTATTCCCAATACCTGTACATCCTACATACTGGAAGGCCTAGATTAAACCCGAAGTTCTAGATCTCTTTTAGACTGTCTCCTTCAGGGTTTTATCATTAAGTTTCTCATTCGATCATTGGGAGTTGGTATCGATCATATACTTTCCAAAAGCATATATCATACCTAGGTGTTGATCATATACTTTCCAAAAGTATATATCAAACCTATAAATTCAGTCAAGCTTCCAAAGCGAGACGATCATGCATGGAATTTGATCTTCCCAATATCTCATGAGTGAGCTCATATCTTCCGATTCAGTAAATGAACCTTTATGATCCCTTTGAGAGATCGTATTACTCATATACCCTTATGTGTACACCAGCTCGCCAATATATAGAAATTGATTAGGCCATCAACCTATTAGTCTACCAAATGTACATACTCAGACATATAGTAACACATCTGTCTCCGGTCAGAGGATGCATGCCTATACCGTGACAACATACGACATAGGTCTATGGTTATCTCGAACTCGTTAAGTCAACTCTTTGACCTTACTAATCTGACATCTCCGAATCTCTATTCCTATGCAGAGGACCTGCATCAAGAGGTCGGTCAGATATCAGCCATTAGAGATAAGGATTTCCATCTCCTACTCAAGCTGGAGATGACATCTTAACAATCATTTGACGGTGCTTGATGAGACCTCAATCTAACTCTTTAGATATTCATCCAAGCACCAACCTTTATGATTCAATAATTGAATCAACATTTGTATTATCATTAAGATGGCCATGGTACATAACCCTAATTGTACTAAAGGACCTATTATGCAAATTAGTTATTCTTCATTTCAGATTAAGGAGTGAATTGCAATAACATTTATTCCATAATGGCCACAGTGGGCTCGCATGTCCAACACTATCCATATTATTCATATCCATGATAATTAAATCACATTTAATCATCTTGGATCTCTTTTCTCATGTGCCCAACTAATATGAATCACATTCACATTATTTGCATATTTGATAATTAAATCACATTTATCTATGTAATAGAACTCTCCTTATAATACGAATCAAGTTCATATTATTCATGATAATTAAATCACATTTAATTATCAACTTTCTCTATTCTCGGATACATATATCAACAATGAAATTATCCTAAACTCTTTCAATGATAATGCGCTTTCTCTGCGGATACTTGGAGATAAGAACATGACAATTGTATTATCCCATGTATAGTGACTTAGATATTGAGATCACATCTCAAATCCAGCTCTTACGGAACTCTCATAGATGATTTATTAAATCAACAATGCAAAGCTAATCTTCTCATTGTATCTGAATCACATTCAGATCAACGTCCAACATTTGGACCAAGATCAGATAACTTTTTTACTAAGAGGATTTACAAAAATCCAAACTCATTTCATCACTCCTTAGGAATGGAAGCACATGGTTATACAATCATTTATGATCACATCACCCTCAGGTATTCCTAATACCTATACATCCTGCATACTGGAAGACCAAGAATAAAACCGAAGTATTAGATCAATTTTACACTTTCTACTTCGGGGTTTTATCATTAAGATTCTCATTTGATCATTGGGAGTTGGTATCAATCATATACTTTCCAAAAGCATGTATCATACCCAGGTGTTGATCATATACTTTCCAAAAGTTTATATCAGACCTACAAATTCAATCAATCTTCCAAAAGGAGATAATCATGCACAAAATTTGATTCTTCCCAATATCTCATGAGTGAGATTATGTCTTCTGGTTCAGTAAATGAACCTATATGATCCCTTTGAAAATTCGTATTTCTCATATGCCCTTTTATACACACTAGTGTTTCAATGTATAGACCTTGATTAGGTCATCAACCTATTGGTCTGACAAATGTACATACTCAGACATATAGTAACACACTCTCTCTGGTCTGAGAATGCGTGCCTATATCGTGACAGCATACAACATAGGTCTTTGGTTATATCAATCTCGTTAATTCAACTCTTTGATCTAGCTTATACGACGCCTTCAAATCTCTATTCTTATGCAGAGGACCTGCATCAAGAGGTCGGTCAGATATCAACCTTTAAAGAAAGGATTGCCATCTCCTTCTCAGGCTGAAGATCCTCTATTAATAATCATTTGACGATGGTTGCTGAGTCCTCAATCTAACTCTTTATATATTCACCCAAGCACCAGCCTCTATGATTCAACAATTGAATCAACAACTGTATGATCACTAAGATGGCCATGGTACATAACCCTAATCGTACAAAGGGAACCATTATGCAAATTAATCATTCATCATTTTAGATCAGGGAATGATATTCGCAATAACATTTATTACATAATGGTTCATCGTGGGCTTGCATGTCCAACATGCATGTCCCACAAGGTCTACAGGTTCTTTGCTTGGAGCTTAGGAATGAGTTTTTGATGGCCCAACTCTTTTCCTTGGCTTTGAAGGAGGAAAGACCTCTCCAGTTGTTCCTATGCTGCAGTCCTGCAAAGATGAAGTTGGACTCGATTCGATTGAAGTCAAATGGAATAAAAACAAAATATATTCATAGAGATTTGATCATGCATTAAGCATATCATTTGGTCAAGGGAAACTAAGAGTCGCACCATTTGTTGCACCCATTACATCAAACACATAACTAAATACATCCTGGAAATGGAGGAGTAGATCTAGTGAAAGTGAATGGAGGAGTAGATCTAGTGAATGTGAATGGAAGGTTCGAGATTGCTCTGAAAGGTTGGAACCAATTAGTGAGGTAGGATCTGGAGGGAAGAAGAATGGAGGGGTTGGTGGCTATGAATATGTATACGAATCTTTTCATTCAGCAAATAGGGATTACATCGAAATAGGAGAATGCGAGCAACAAGCAGCGCCGCTAATGAGTGGCCGAGCGATACAGGTTAGGGAATCAAATTTAGAAGGTCGTTGCGATCTAGATCACAAGGCCTAATATCAATCAAGAAAAATAGAGAACCACACAATCACAAGACAAAGCAACCAAAATAATGTAAGCGGTCTTCGCTATTTATTTTAACTTGGTATAACGATCAGGGTCGATCACAAGGAGCACGAGAAAACCTTCGAAGTAGTCGAAATTCAGATAATAAAATGCATATTTTTATCGATTTTAGTTTTACAAATTTTTATATTTTTTAATTTAGGAATAAAACAAGAAAAAAATAAGGCAAACACAACTTTTTGAATTTTTATTGAAGGTCAGAAATGCTCAAAAATTAAGGCTAAAAATATTTTGTGTTTTTCAAATATTAAGATATTTTTGGTAATTTTCTGGGGTTTTATGATGTTTTTGTGATTTTTATAAAAATCGAATAAAAGCTAAAAAATAAATAGTGCACAGTCACGACAAAATTACAAATGAAAAATACTTAAAGGGTCTAGATGTCCTAGGAGAAATTTTACGAGAAAATATATCTAAACAGTAATACACCAAACTTGAAATTGTATTTTTCTATTTTTTCAGATTTTTTATGATTTTTATAAGTTTTTTAGAGTTTTGAGATTTTTAGGATTTTTATGATGATTTTCAAAGCAAAACCGGTATTGGAAGTAAATCACACACAAATACACAATCACTATTTTTTTGGAATTTTTTAAACAAATTTTATAACTTTTTTTATGTATTTTATAAAATAGAAAGTAAGCTTTTTATGGGTTTTTGATTTTTAGAAAATAAAATAGTCAACAAAATTAATCTCAAAAATCATAATAAACATTACATGATAGCAAGAGCTAATAGTAATATTTATACAATTTTTAGACTTATTTTGGTAATTATTTAATTAAAAACAAGACATATATTTTGCATGGACTTTGTTATAACTAAACTAAAATGCGCAGGCCAAAAAATAACACAGATAGAATAGTGAGGGCTAAAGAAGCAAAATGTCTAGAGAATTAACGCACATGCACAATAAACCACGTACAAGGGTATAAATGCAAATATCGGAAAACTATTCATTCAAAACATGACATAGATGAAGTCTAGGGAAGATAATGCAAATACACTAGAAAAGCACGTGTATGCCACGTGAGTTCACACAAACAAGACTAAGTACAAATACTAAAAGTGACAAGGGTCCACATGCAAAATAACCAAACTACTTAAACGTCGATAAATATTTACATGAATAAACAATAATAAAAAATAAAGAGGTTCCTAATAGCAAATTACCCCTTATTACGCATGATCCAACGACCGATGACGCTCCATTAAGATCAGATGGTCAGGATGGGTGGGTACCCCTTTGGTGATGAACGGCGGAGAAGAGGTCCTCAGATGGATTTGACGGTCTGAGGCCTCTCGAGTATGAATGACTGTGATTAGAATTGGAGAGTGCCTCGATCGAACGGTGTGGGAGACACCTGGAAGAACGGAGAACTCACCGGAGGTGAGTTTCAATTGACGATTGCGCTTGGTTCTGACGTCCTCACGAGCTGTTGAGATGTGAGAAAGTTTGGCAATGATGCTTCGCAACTGCAGGATGGCTCAGAAGGACCCAAGACCACGAGAAAGGTCTTGAAGAGGCATGGACGACCTGGAGCTCTCATGTGGTACCCTTGACCTCCAGATGAGGCCTAGTTGCGCTCCAACCCTGCGGGAGAAAAGTCTTTCTTGGAGGAGTGGCTCTGTCGAGGGTTAGCGCATCAGAAGTAATTAGGAGCATAGGATGGAGACGGGCATATCTAGCGACGTGAAAGACTCGACCTGTAAGGGACTCCAACACGATGACTGGAGTCAGCTAGGAGGTTACGGTGCACACGTAGAAGCAAGAGGTCGGAGCGAGCTGGATTGAGGTCGGGTATGGCGAAACAAGGTATGATAGGTGATAATTTGAGGTGTTCTGAATGGTCGAATTGAATGGAAAATGAACGAGAAATGGGGTACTTGGAGATGGAGGAATAGGCTTGGGGATGCAGACTGAGGTCCACGGGTGTGTTGGCCTCGATGGCATGCGTAACCAGAGGCTTGTCTCCTTGTAGTGGAGCTGAGGATAAACCTCACCGGACCTAGGGCTATCATGCTCCAAAAATCTCCCTCGCCCTCTCTCTCGCTCGCTGTCATTCTGGAAAAAGCAGAGCGGTTGTGCATAAGGTGGTGGCACATCCAATGGTGTAGGAAAAGGACGAGGGGGCACATGATATATAAACGTAAAGATCCGAGAAGAAGGTGGTGTAGTTCGTGAATCGAGGTGCAGATCCCAGGATTTGGCATTAGGCGTGGATTAGGGATCCACGCTCTCAAATCAGAGCGAAAGTCCGAATGAAATGGAGTTCGGATTGGATTGCTAAAAATGGGGGAAGATCGGGCGTAACCTAACTCGACGAAAAGGGGCTGGTAGGGACCAGTTGACCGGGGTCAACGAATCCCCGTTGTCTTAATCAGAAGCGGGTTGGGAAAAAGACAAATGGTACTATATGACAAAATAACAGAGAAAAATAAAGAAATTTTAATTAAAAATAATCAAGGAGTTTAAAGTAAAAATGAATAAAATGAAAATTGTGTATTATTTTTCAAAGGTTTTTATGATTTTTAATTATAAATATGAAAAGTAAATTAGTGTATACACAATATATAATATTATACACAAGTATAGGATACCTATATTTTATGTACTAATTATTTTTATTTTGTTATATTTACATAAATACCCCAATTTTACATTTTACTTATTTTCAACATAGTTTTGGGAATAAAAAATAACTTTTATTTTATTTTTATGAATTATTTACAAATATAGAATAATTAATGAATAAGATGTATATACATGTGTTTTTTACAATTGAGGATAGATTTTATTTTTATTTCCTTATTTTGATTTTTTATTTGTTTTTATATTATTTTTAGAAATATATACAAGGAGATAAAAATAATGATTTAATTTTTTGTCAAAAATAATTATTTATATGCATAGGTAGTACGTACAACACAAAGTAGACCCTATCTCTCTCTACTTATTTTATTTGACGATCAGGTCAAGGCTTGACCTTCTCTTGGGGTTCGAGTCACTCTATATTTATTCTAAATACGTCCTTACTTTCTCTTTTCCTTTATTCTTTTATTTTTGTACAAATATATGCTAATTATTCAATATTAACAAAAGCATGCTAAACACTTTGTTATTGTATTAACAGGTATTTACGTGATGCTTTGCTAAGATAAATAGCTAAAATAAAAGAATAAAAACTGAGAATCATGGATTCATCAGCCGCTAATCCTTTTTGAATTACAAAGCCAATCCTTCTGGAAACTACATCCATAAATCTAGAAACCATCACATTACTACTCATGACTTTTTGGATCCTCTTCAAAAACTCAACATCTTCTAGCACTAAGAAACCAAAAGTACTAAAAAGTAAAATGGATGAAGGCATGGTGATTCTCAATGCATGCTTTCTCGTGCTTCATCACTTTTCCTGAAGTAGCTTTGAGGGCAACATGACATGTTGTGAAGGTCCCACTCGTCAACCCCACTAGTGGAGAAACTCCTGTCAAGGCTGCACAAGCATGTTTACTCCGATCCATCCAAAAATAAAAATATCAACAGGTCTAAGCGTGAATCTACCCTCTCGCCGATCAGTTAAAAAGTTCACAGGAGCCTCTTTCTTAGCAGCAACACCTATACATCTGACTACATCAAATAAAACATCCCTTACAAGATCATGTATGTACTTAAAACTCGAAAGCTCACTGTAACAAATTGTTGATCACAAAACTGTCTAAACATGTCTTACGACAGACTGGACATTTCTCATTCGATGGAAATAAGGGAACCATGAGATGATATATGAGAATACTACGATACTCCACTGGTGACATGTCTAGCCCAAGTCCGTCAATAGGCAAAGCAAGGAGAAAATTTTGAGCATGATCGGCTTGAAGACACTAAAAAATAGCCTTTTGTCTAATGGACGTATAAAAAATGACCTCCATATCCTTAATTATTTTGCTAAAAAGAACACTCTCCAAAACATTTTCGGTCTCTGGAGGGATGGCATCCTTTCTAGAGAAATAACTGAGGTCGAAAGAGGGAATCATGCCATGAAGTCCTTGAAGAGCACAATCAAAGTCAGTGTCCATATTGTAAATCTCACTATCTCTAAGGATATGATCATGAAGTTCCCAAGATTGTGGCCTGGAAGCCACAAAGGAATACGAAGAAGCATCAACAGATGAAAGAAGCCCCAAACCACTAATCCGAATGGGAAAAGAAGCCACCCTCCATTGAAGGTTTCCAAAAAAAGGGCCTCCACAAACAAAAATGCCTTCAGTAGAATCTCGTAAGCATATGTCGAATAATATTGCATCCTCCTCCACGTACTTAGGTTGGCATGTCCTCAACCCAAATAAAAGTTTTGATATACCCATATATGAATATGGTAAAAGAAGCTCACTCTAGGGATCATTCAACTGAGGAAGGAGATGCATCAACTTCACCGCTTTAGTAGCCCTCTCCAAAGCCAAGCCTTTAATAATTTTTTTGTCCCTGCTAACCGCCCCTCCAAGCAACATCACGTCTAATAAAGGTCTTCCAATACCGATTGGGAACAACCCTTTAAGAATCTTTTTGCCATCACATGTAGGCCAAAAGAGTTCTGTTTTATGACTATTTAAAACTAGGCCTATGTTTGGCCCACACTGCTGGATGATACTCAGAAACTTGGCCACCTCATCTGTATCTCTAATAATCGTACCATCATCAAGATACCATGCATGAAGAAGTAGTTTGCAATTATCCCTGATATAATGGATACGTGGGTGTAGTACGAGAGAAAAGAGAAGAGATCCTAAAGGATCCCCTTGTGCACTCCAGTGGAAGACCAGATATATATAGCTCTAAAGTACAACTGTTTGTCCATATAAGAACTCCACTTACAAAGAAATAGAAGGCCATCTTTCTCTCATATAACATAATAAGGTAGACCTATCCACCACATTGAAGGCATTCAAAAATCCACTGTAAGCATGGAAAGAAAACCATCATTATGACGAGCGTTCAACACTCTGTTGACATTGTGCAGAATAACCTCAGCCCTGCCAGAAGCACCCACTCTGAACAGAAAGACATTGAGGTATTTGGCCATGTCTTTACTAACTCTTGCCATAGCAAATTTAGATAGTAGCTGCTTCGAAATAGTACCAATTGCAATAGGACGAATGCTATTGTCAGGCTTAAGCAAAGGTGTAAGAGGTGAAGACACTATAATTATGACAATGATATGAATTGAACCAACATACTGAAAACAGAGGAACAAGAACCTAACAAGGGAAAACAACATGGGGGAAGGGCAGTAGAAGAAGTTAAACAAAATGAAACAAAGATACTCGGAAAGAAATACACATGGAAGTAAATGTAGTCGCTTGGGAATGTGCTCCACGAGCATTGTAGTAGTCTTCGAGCAATCGGCAGAAGGCTGCAAGGCTGAGTATAGAAAGGAAGAAGGCAATGTAGTCGGGTGGTGCTAGCTGGAGTTGGATAAATCTGAATGGAAGCAAGGAATCCATGTAGCCGACCCTACTTAATGTGGGAAAAGGCTTTTTGTTGTTGTATTAGTAATTAGTATTTTTGTAGGTGATTTATAGGCATAAAACACTTATTTTTAGAGGTTTTAAACTTTTAGTTTTGTGTCTTGCTAATATTACATAAATAATTTATTTTATATTATATGGTACAATATACTCATGACTATTTTTTTGAATTTTATACGTTTAGGTTAGTCTCATAGGAAATAAGGAAAGATCTATTTGCATGTATATAGCCAAAGTATCATCGATTTTTCTTTTGCTTGTTTTATATTTTGCTCATTTTTATTTATTTTATATAATAGTTGGTTAGCTTAGGATCCATGCTTATAAAAAGCAGCAAGAGTTGCGAATAAAGGATGAAAATATATACTTGAAATGATAATATTTATAGTATACAGTTGTGCAATATATAATTATCTCTAAAATCAAACTTCACATATGATCTTAGAATACTTCGAAAGAAATGTCAAAAAATGTAGGTAATATGGAGAGTTTTACTTTAAAGGTATGTTGAGTTTCATATGAACTTATATGCTTGATATATGTATCTTTCAGTCTAGGCATAAGTTGAATAGTGTTTGAAAATAAATAGTTATATATAGGATGATATTTTTCAACATTGTTCACTGATTGAGTTTATTATCTATAAGATGTGATTAATTTTGTATCATTCTGAATTGATACAAAATTCTTATTTGTTAGATAAGAGTGTACATGTCATACACATGTGTTTATGTGCATGTAAGACATTGTTTTCAACATTTTCTTATCAAAATATTTTCTTTGTTTGTCCACTAGGTTTCATAAATATTATACTAATTCTATCTACTAGTATTTTATTGGTTAGTTTGTGCATACATATATATGGTATATCCTTCTTTGTTTTTCTCTTTTTGTTTGAGTTTTCTAGGGTTTGTTCCTTTTGATTGATTTTTGTAATAAGATGAGCTTTACATTCGTGTGAAGATTGATTGAACTTAGCTCAAGATGAATATATTGATATGATGAATATGAGATTCATCATCCACTAGTCTTTAGCAAGTCCTTTCAGTTGAGAAGTGGTGAAAAAGACCATATTATGCTCTAGATGACTGATCAAATTAAATAAATGATGAATCTCCATTTCAAAACCTTTATTCCATTATTTTGGCCTTAAAACCCCTAGTAAATGCATGTAAATACCCTTAATTTACATAAATTAACATTCTTTCTTTATTGTATGAATACTGTATATAAAATATTATTTTTAATGTCAAAGTTATAGAATAAATAAAAGAAAAGAAAAAAATAAAATATTAAAGATATTTTATGACCCTAAACCCCGTTACCTAGGCATCTCGATGACTAGATTGACAAGGAATAAAGTAGGGGTAGATAAGGTCCAATAATTCAATAAAAATCCTATTTATTAATTCATTATTTATTCATTTTGGGACCCATTTTATTTTCCACTTTTTATACCTCAAATAAAGAAACTTTGTACATGAAAGTTGTAGATAATAATACATAGAAAAATAAAAAAATTGATTTCATACAGAAATATTATATAATGTACAAATTATACTTAAAATAAATACCAAAATCCAAACTTCCCAAACCCGTATCTCTCAAATACAACAACAACAAAGCCTTTTCCCACAATTAAGTAGGGTCGGCTACATGGATTCTTCGCCTCCATTCAGATCTATCTTGGGTCAATCCCGTGCTTATATCTACATTGCTCAAATTCATGTAGAAAGATTTGACTATTTTTTACGCTTGTCGTCGACTACCAAACAAAACCCTGCAAGAGTGGGATTTGAACCCTGGTCTTTTGTGTGATAGACACACTGTACAATCAAATATGAAGGTGGTTTCATATTTTTTGGAGTTAAGGTGTGAAATTTAGGTTTTAGACCCCTATTGTACAATATACTGGATTAAAATAATCCTTTTATTCATTCTTTATTATTTTTCAAATTTTATAATTTTTATAATTTTTAAAATATTATTTATAATATATTTACACATTAGAACTGGAATAAAATCCTCAAGTAAACATTAAAATAAAATATGTATATAAAACTAGTAAATGAAGATACAATAACGGAACCTATACAATAAATATACCTATTTATTGAAGTGTACTTATTATATCATAAAAATATAATAAAAATATATTTATATTTATAAAAACTTATAAATATATAAAATAATAAACTAAAATAATAAAATCAAAATTTAAAATAAAAATAAAATTACCTAAAACATAGGTAAATATACCTATATATAAACCCTAAAAACATAACTTGTAATTAATAGCCTCTAAAAATAAATAAAAATCATAATAAAATACTATATAAAATAATAAATAATTTTTATTTTATAAATTAAAATTACTTAAATCATTTATTATTTTTATCGAGTTTTTAAATAATTTCTAATCGGGTTTTTTTATTGGTCCACGTGGATCTATTTTCTCAACTTTTTCCTAGAGGATTGCAGCACCATCTCGGGTTGATTCCATCACCAAATCTTGTATGCGATCCTCCCTCTTGCATGCGAGCATGTATTTCTTAGACGAGGAGCGCTGCATCGCCTGATGCACCTCGTTCTTTGGAGCCCGTAGATCACCCGGTACAAAAGCACTCCGCCCCTTCCTTCTCAATTTTGAATACTTTTTTGCATGTTCTAGCTCCTTTCTTGCGAGTTCTGGATCGAGGTCTGTGACAGGTACCTCTCCAGCTCCTTGGAGGCCTAGTCAGGCGGTCTAAGGACGACTTCCACTGACTGACCTCCGGCGAGCCTACATCGCCATGAGGTGCATCTCCTGGTTTCATCCTATCGAAGTAATTTTTATTAATTATCTTTATCTCTTTTTAGCTTAATTTCCATCCTTAGGTTTATTTCTTGCTTGTGTTTTATATTTTAATCACGTATTTGGACATGATAAGCCCCATCGAAATTCACTGGAGTTAGCCTCCGGTGAACCCTTCCCACCATGATCCACCTGTTCCCGACATGCCAAACCACCTCCATTTCTTTCCTAGCCAGTTTTGCTATGCCCACCACACCTCCATTCCACCAGATCTGTCGTGGATCTAGAGTTGAATAACTCCAATCCTCCGCTCACCGGAGCTACTGCCGCCACATGCCACCATTTATCCATGTCCCTCCTCATTTTGTTGAGGTACTTTGCCCTCAACCTAGTTATGTCTAAACACGATATTTAATTTGGGCACGTTGTAGTAGGTGTACTTAGCGATTCAATCAAAACCGAGAGAAGATCTCCGTGAAGAGTGTCTCGGCCTTAATTTATATCCCGGGCAAGTCCGGGGTCGAACACAGGGAGGCAAATGGACAACTTCGGGTTAATTCAAAAATTTAGGTCTAGGTTTCCATGCGGTATTTTTTTTATGCAAATAGATGACAAAATATACAATGCAAGTGAACTAAGACACTAATAAATCACACAACTTAGCCAAATTAATTTGGATAGAAAATAAGTCCAATTTAATCAAGTTATTTTTTTTAGAATCGTAATCCAAAGATGAATGCAAGACACCTTTTTTGGAATTTTATGGGTTAAAATGCAACAATTAAAAATGCACACTTTTATGGGAATTTTAGCAATTTTTCACACAAATAGTAAGTAAAAATTATGAAAAATTACTAGAACATAAACATGATCCAATTTTGGAATTTTTTAACAAAGTATGAATTATTTATAGATTTTTTAGTGAAAACATAGTCACAGTTAGTAATTAATTCCTAATAAATTTATTTTATAAAATTTCCCAAAGAGCGAATTATCTCAAATAGATATTTATACAAACAATGCAGGAGAGTTGAAATTTCGTAAAAAGGATGTATGTGCATTTAATTAAAAATCAATTAGCCAAATCACTCTATAATTTATTTTAGACACATAACAACTCTAGTTTGGATGAAATTTTGATAGTAATTCAAACACATTTCAAGTTATCTTCTCAAATGTTTGTGGAAATTTTAGAGCAACTATGTGTCAGATATTTATTGAAGAGCACAGAATGGGTAAAATATGCAGAATTTCAGTTAGAGAATTTTAATTAATTACCCAAATATCAGAAAAATATAAATAAATATCCTGTGATAGATAACTAATTGCTCAACATCAAGACATTTTTCATTAAATAAACTGATGCTATACATATGTCCAAATTAAGATGCGAACACAAGGTTGTCTTTGCAAATTCAGAAAACAATATTTACAATAAAATATATACAGGGAATGCCTTACAATTATAACAACATCAAAGAAAAAGGATGCAATTTTCACAAAATAAAAAAATAAAAAATATACAACCTTTCTTCTTCTTCATTCTGGATAGATGGCAAAGGGGGAGAGGGCGGCGACACGCAGGTCGGCGGGGTTCGGCCATGGAGGGCGGTCGCGCACGGTCGTAGGCGCAGCGAATGGCAGCGCGGCGGGTGGCGGAGGAAGGTGGCATGCGGGCGAGGAGGGGCGGGGTGGTGTCGCAGGTCGATAGAGCGACTCGGGCGGCAGGGGCCGCACAAGGCGGAGGGTCGTGCGGCTTGTAGGCGACCGTTGGCAGCGGCGCCCTACCGTAGGAGGAAGATGGCAGCAGGGGCCGTACAAGGCGGAGGGTCGTGAGTTGGAGGTAGCCGGTGGCTGCCATGTAGGAAGAGGGGGCAGTGGCAGTAGCCGCTGCTCCTTCCATTTTTTTTAGATATTTTTACTATTGTGATGGAAAATGGTTTTTTAATTTTTTGAGTTTTTTTAAAAAACACAGAATGCAAATGAATAAAAAATGTGGTGATGGTGTAGTGGAGATGGTGAATGGTGGGAAGATGAAGATGGTGGTGATTGTGATGTGCTAAAAAAATTGCAAAGATAAAAACGATGACAAGATGAAAATAAAATTACCTACGATGGAGACGGTTGCCTATGATGTGCTCACGAGAGTACAGTCTTCGCTCAAATCGTTGGCGAATGATGAGCTCAAGCAACGCACGGATGTGGCTGCGATGTTGGCCAAGAAGCTAACGGATCTCACCGGAGAGAGGGTTGTCGTCGCTCGATCGCGGTTGTGTCATTGTCGCCAATTCAACTCTAGGAACTAGGCTCTCCTCACATAAAGATGGATCAAATGCAAATTGAGGAGGATGGGATGTATATAAAGAGGAAAAAATGAGAGGTTATTAAAGTGGTGGGTGGTTAATAAAATAATGGGATTGAATTAGAAGTTAGAAATTTTGGTGAAATGGTGGAGTTGAATGGTGGTTATTGTAGAGAATGGAAAATAAATAAAGGAAAATAAAATGAAATTAATTAGGTTACTTTAAATACAACAAAGATATAAAGAAGGAAAAATAGTGGAGAATTTACAAAGGAATACATACAACATGTACATTTTTTTGTTTGATATTCTAATATGTATATTTTTTTCTTTCTAATAAGAGATATTTACAACGAAAAAATATAATAAAATAATACAATCAAAATACAACATAAGCATGATTTTTTTGTATTTTTAGTAATTAAGAAAGATATAATAGAAAAATGAAGAAATAATGAATATATACATAATATACAATGTACATCTAGGTCCCAAAACCCAACTTTTGCAAATGAGCTCCGATTTTAATGAAACCACTTCTGTTGGATAGATAATTTTCTTACTTGAACTTTAAAAGTGAGTTTGGTGAATTTGGAGTTCATACGAAGCAGGAATTTGGCCTGGAAGTTGGACTTTACAGCTTTTTCTCTTTAGGATCTAGAAGCATTTATTTAAGGTAAATTTTGTTTTGTATTTTTGTATTTTTATATACATTGTTAGAACAAGTTAGAGAAAGAATTAGCCAAAAAGGAGTTGAAATTAAATTATTAAAAATAGATGAAGCTTTGAGCTATTTACAGGTGAAAAACTCCTTTAATTTTGCAGCTTTTTATTGTTAATTTATTTTGTACAATCTAATATAAAATAATTAGTGTGTTTTATTTACAAGAGTCATTTTGTTAATTTAATGATTTTATGTACATTTATTTGAGACTTTACTCAGGGATTTTGCTAAGATCAAGATATTGAGATGATGAATCGTGGATTCATCACCCCCCTATACTTAAACTTTGCTAGTCCTCGAGCTAATAAAGAATGAATAAGTTGGGTTAACCCCTGACTGTGCATGTGAATACAAGACTTGATCCATTCAAGAACTCTTGATTTTAGAGATCCTAAAATTCTAAGCTGAACCAAGCTCTAGTCAAAAGGTATCCAATTTCCCTAATCATCAGACTCTCTTTGTATACATATATAGTAGGGATATGACTTAAGTGTTGACCGCAGTTATAAGAGTAGAGTCGCAACGTCACCCAAGGTTCCAGTTCAAGAGACTCACCTAAGAACTCGATCCTCAACACTAGGAAATAAACCATTTCTTGCATCCAATCCACAATCTCTTTAGTTGTTAGACTTAAAAGTGTAGATGGAAGGCCAGTTAATGGAGGGCATAGGATCGTGTCATTTCTTCCCTCACTCTCATTGGAACAAGGATCCTTTCGAGTGCCTTATTATTCAACGCATATTTTTGGTGTTGATCAATGCGTTTGTCAAGAGAAGTTGGAGTCGTCTGCACCTGTTTTCCTGGGAGTACACCAGGGTGTGCCTTTTTTGAGTACCTTGAAGGATATGGAGAAATCCTCAAGCGCATCACGGAAGCGTGATCGTCGTATCAGATACGACGAAGAACGACTAGTCGTACTAGTTGTTTGGTGCAGCGGAATTTTAAAAATTTTTAATCCGATGAAACCACATGATCCGAGAACCATTCTCAAATCATTTCATCTATAACCACATCAAGTATAATGCAATACCTCTTGAAGCGTGGTTGATCAAGTCTCTATGAAAAGAGACCTTCTGTCTCAAGTCCGATCGTCGGAGTAACGGCTTGCGAGCGCGGAGATGAGTCGCGGTGTCCTCGCAATCCAAGTTGATCCAAGCGCGGTTGCTCCTGATCTCGTCGCACGAGATCAAACGTCTCCTTCGTGAGTGAAGCACTCCAAGAAGACGAAGAACCGCAGAGAGTCGAAGCGGCAGCACGATGGCGCGGGCGTCGACGATTCTCTCCACCAAGGTGGATGGCCAACAAGAAGAGAGGGAGAGAGAGGGCTGTCGAGTATGAGAAAGAGAGAGAGAGTTTGAGCTACAATAGCATGTGTCAAGAGAGAGCCAAGTATGCCTCTCTATTTATAGGGTTTTGGGATCCATGGATCTCAATCCATGGGACACATAAAATCAATGGATGAGATTGATTTATGTTTATCCAATGGCTAAGATTGTTGTTGACAAAAACAACAAATTTAGGTTAAAATATATTTGACAAAATCAAATATAATTCATTCCTAAATCAACCCAACAAATAAGGAGAGAAGACACATGGAGATTTCATCTCCATGTGCCTTCCAAGTGGGCGGCCACACATTCCATATTGGAATGGCGTGCCGCCCATGGGGATTGCATGGAGATTGCAATCTCATGGAAATCCATGAGATTGCATATCTCCTTGAAATATCTCTTATTTATTTGCAACAAATTTAGTGGGTTTTATTCTTCAAAAATAATTCACAATTATCTTTGAGAATATTGCATTCTTGCCATGGAAAAATTGTGAATCATATTCACAACCCAAAACAACATATAATTCATATTGTTAATTAATTACACAATGTGTATCCAATACACATAATAATTAATCAACACATATAAATTATAATTAACTCTCTCTAATACATTATAAATCACATTTATAATATATTATGAATAATTGGATATTTCTATCCACATTATTCTTATCCATAATAATCAAATCACATTTAATCATATTGGACAATATCTCACACATCATGATAATTAAAACACTTTTAATTATCAAATTCTCTTTGCTTAGATCTTATGGAATTGTTCTTAAACCATTTAAGAACAATGCTATTTCTCCTCAGATACTTGGAGATAAGGACAGGGAGATTGTATTGTTCCACGTATAGTGACTTGGATGTTGAGATCATATCTCAAATCCAGATCCTATGGACCTCCCACTGATGCTTGATCAAATCAAGACCGTAGACTTAATCTTCTCATTGCATCTGAATCTTATTCAGATCAATGTCCAGTTCATGGAGTAAGATTAGGTCACTTCTCTAATGAGAGGAGTCACTAAAATCCAAACCTGTTTCATCACTCCCTCGGAATGGAAGCGTCATGGTTATACAATCGTATATGATCAAATCACCCTTCAGGTATTCCCAATACCTTCATATCCTACATACTGGAAGACTCATGATCATTCTGAAGATAAAGATCACTTTTGCACTGTCATCTTCAGAGTTAGATCATTTAAGTTTCTCAATCTTGGTCATTTGGGATTTGGTATAGATCATATGCTTTCACAAAGCATATATCTTACATTCAAATTCATGTCATGCTTCCAAAGCACGACGACCATGCATGGAATTTGTTCAGTCCCAATACCTCATGAGTGAGCTCATGTCTCCCAGTTCACAAGTGAACCTGTATGATCCCTTTGAGAGATCGCATTACTCATATGTCCTTACATGCACACCAGCTCGTCGGTATATAGACCTTGATTAGGTCATCAACCTATTGGTCTGCCAAATGTACATACTCAGACCTATAGCAATACATCTGTCTCTAGTCAGAGGATGCATGCCTATGTTGTGACAGTATTCAACGTAGGTCTTTGGTTATCTCGATCTCGTCTAGTCAACCCATTGACTTAACTAACCTGACACCTCTGAATCACTATTCCCATGCAAAGGACCTGCATCAAGAGGTCAGTCAGATATCAGTCATATGAGATAGGATTGCCATCTCCTACTCAGACTGGAGATCATCACTTAATGATCATTTGATGATGCTTGATGAGTCCTCTATCTAACTCCTTAGATATTCATCCAAGCATCAGCCTCTACGATCCATCCAATGAATCAACAACTGTATGATCATCAAGTTGGCCATGGTACATAACCCTTATTGTACAGAGGGACCCTATAGTGCATTCATTCATCAATCTCAGAAAGGGAGTGAAAAATAATCAATAACTTTCATTGATAATTTATTCATTACAATAACATTTATTGTAGAAATGGTTCGCCTGGGGCTCACATTGCTAACAATCTCCCACTAGCCCTCAGAACCATTCAGTTACAATCTTTAAACCCATACTCATTACATGATGGTCGAAAACCTTCTGTGTCAGAGGTTTGGTAAGTGGATCAGCAACGTTGTCGACAGAGGCCACCTTGGTGATGATGATGTCACCACGCTTTTGTATCTCCCGAATGATGTGGTATTTCCTTTCCACGTGCTTGCTCTTTTGATGCCATCTGGGTTCCTTTGCCTGGGCAATGGCTCCCATGTTATCGTAGAGTAACGGGATGGGAGTATCAGAGGAAACTACGCCAAGCTCCAGCACGAACTTGCGCAACCACACCGCCTCCTTTGCAGCATCCGATGCGGCAATGTATTCGGCTTCTGTTGTTGAATCTGCAGTAGTGTCCTGCTTCTTGCTTCTCCAGCTCACAGCACCACCATTCAACAAGAACACGAACCCTGATGTCGACTTTCGATCATCTACATCCGATTGGAAGTCAGAATCTGTATATCCCAAGACTTGGAGATCACCATCTCCATAGACCAATATGTAATCTTGCGTCCGTTTTAGATATTTGAATATGTTCTTTACTGCATTCCAGTGTTGTTCTCCATAGCAGGATTGGTAACGACTTACCACTCCCACTGCATGACAGATATCTGGCCTTGTACACATCATGGCATACATTAAGCTTCCTACAGCTGATGCATAAGGACATCCAGCCATGGCCTTCTTTTCCTCAACAGTTTGAGGAGCCATTCCTTTAGACAGGTGGATACCATGTCTTAAGGGTAGGAATCCTTTCTTAGAACTATCCATACGAAATCGTTCAAGAATCTTCTTAATGTATCCATGTTGTGACAATCCCAAAATCCTCTTTTCTCGGTTTCTGAACAGCTTCAGGCCTAAGATATAAGAGGCTTCTCCAAGATCTTTCATCTCAAAGGTATGGGACAGCCAAATCTTTACAGTAGCCATCATCCCTGTATCATTCCCAATGATAAGGATGTCTTCTACATAAAGCACGATGAACACAATGGCGCTCCCACTAGTCTTCTTGTATACACAAGGTTCATCAGGATTCTGCACAAAATCATAACTCGTTATGGTTTCGTCGAATCTGATGTTCCAGCTACGAGAAGCTTGCTTGAGCCCATAGATGGATTTCTTCAGCTTGCATACTTTACCATACTCTGTCATGAAGCCCTGGGGCTGCTCCATGTAGATATCCTCCTCGAGGTATCCATTGAGGAAAGCCGTCTTGACGTCCATCTGTCAGATGTCGTAGTCAAGATATGCAGCTATAGCTAGCAATGTTCGGATGGATTTAAGCATAGCCATAGGAGAGAATGTCTCATCATAATCGATGCCTTCTCTCTGTGTGTAGACCTTGGCTACGAGCCGTGCCTTGAAAGTCTCTACTTTCCCATCAGTTCCCCTCTTTCTCTTGAAGATCCATTTACACCCAATGGGTTTTACCCCTTTAGGTCGATCCTCTAGGGTCCATACACCATTCTTATGCATGGAGTCAATTTCTGACTTCATTGCTAGCATCCATCTATCCATGTCTTGATCCGCGAGTGCTTTATCAAATGAAGTAGGATCAATGTCAGTTTCTCCTGACACATGGAATCCATGCCTTTCAGGTGGTGCAACCACCCTTGAACTCCTTCGAAGAGGTATGGGTGTTTCATCTTTATTTACTTCTTCAGTTTCTGGTCTGGGGAGCTCAAAATCCTCTTGGGATTCAATGAGTTCCTCTACTTCACTTTTATCTTGACCTTTAAGGAAATTATCCTCCAGAAACTTTACATCTCTAGAGACAAAAACCTTTTGGGTCTCAGGGTCATAAAGCTGGTATCCAATACCATCTTTAACATACCCAATGAAGTAATACTCACGAGTGCGAGATTCCAGCTTACTTGCGTCCACGTTCTTCGCATGGACCAAGCAACCCCAAACCCTTAAGTGATTGACACTAGGTTTGGTTCCATACCATAGCTCATGAGGAGTCTTAGGTACAGATTTGCTAGGAATCTTATTCAGGATATATATTGCAGTCTCTACTGCGTATCCCCAGAAACTAAGAGGTAAATGTGCTTTGCTCATCATTGAACGGACCATGTCCATGATGGTCCTGTTGCGTCTTTCAGCAACACCATTAAGTTGGGGAGTTCCAGGAGGAGTGAGATTTGAAACAATTCCATTCTCCTTAAGGTATTCCTTGAATTCATCAGATAGGTACTCGCCACCTCGATCAGATCGAATCCGTTTAATCTTCCTATCGGTTTGGTTCTCAACCAAAGCCTTGAATTCTTTGAACTTTTCAAAGGTTTCAGACTTATGATGTAATAGGAAGATAAACCCGTATCGCAAATGGTCATCGATAAACGTCAATTAATATCGGTATCCATTTCGAGTCGCGGTACTGAAGGGACCACATACATCGGTATGTATTAGGTCAATAATACCTTCGCATCTTGTAACCTTGTTACGGAAAGGCATCCTAGTCATTTTACCTCGAATACAATGTTCGCAGGTAGGCAAAGATTGAACCTGTAGGAAATCTAAAGGTCCATCCTTTATCAATCTGTTGATCCTATCAACAGACAAATGACCAAGCCTTTGATGCCAAATCATATTTGAATGATTTTTATTCTCCCTGGATCTCTTAGGGTTTTTATTAGTGGTTGTAACATTCATGACATTCTCATTAATGCACAATTCATAGAGTCCTCCAGAAGTTAAAAACACCTTCTGCAATATATTTATCATAATGATTTATGACTAATTTATTACAGAACAGGAATGAATATCCACTTCTAACTAGCTTAGATACAGATATCAGATTCCTTCTAACTTCAGGTACATAAAGACACTCTTTAAGTACTAGGACTCTTCCACTAGATAATGATAGTCGACATGTCCCGACGACGACTGCTGCAACACTTGCATCAGATCCCATCTGGATGACTATCTCCCCTTCTTCAAGACTTCTAGTTTCCTGAAACAAATGCAACAAATTGCATATATGAACAGAAGCACCAGAATCTACAACCCAACTTCCTTCTCGTCCGACGAGAAAGCTAGTTTCAATGATGAAAGTAGATTTCATACCTGCTGGGGCTTTACCTTTGTCTGAGGACTTCAGGTAATCTGGGCAGTTACGCTTCCAGTGCCCCGGCTTCTTGCAGTGGTGACAGACGTCGGTTTTCTTCGACGCCATGAAAGTGGATGCATTGGAAGAAGAGGCAACATTTTGTCCCTTCTTCTTTCTCTTCTGGGCCGGGCCCTTCCGAGAACCATGCTTCCGACCGCGCTTCCCTTTGACCTGTGCAACCATTGCACTGCCACTGGGACCATCCTTCTTCATCACGTCCTCTGCGGACTTTAATGCAGCAAGGAGAGCAACACTTGTCAATTCCAATTTATTCATGTGGAATGACACCACAAAGTTATTGAAAGATTTGGGCAATGACAGCAGAATGAAGTCAGCTTGCATATCTGCATCCATCGTTGCCCCAAGAGTCTGCAGCTCCGACAAGTACCCAAACATTTTGAGTACATGTTCATGGACCGAAGTCCCCTCCTGCATCTTGCAGCGAATGAGGTCTTTCATAACATTGTACCGCTGAGTGCGGTTAATGTCACCAAACATATCCTTCAGATTCTGCATGATTTCCTGGCAGGTACTCATCTCCACATGTTGCTCCTGTAGAACATTGGAGAGAGAACCTAGGATATAGCATCTAGCCAAGACATGATCTTCATCATACTTGTCATTAAATGCTTTTTCTTCCTTGGACTTAGGGTTCTCATGCTTGTCCTCGGAGAGCACATAACTTATGCGCTCAGCAGAGAGAACAAGCTCCAAATTACGGATCTAATCCGAGTAATTTGGGCAGGTCAATTGGTTGACCTCTAGAAGCCTACTAAGTGGGTTCATAGACATCATTTTCTGAAATTAAGAATGCACTATTTTAGAATATAAAAAAATATATATTCAAAATTATAATATTTGATTAAGGCATTTTAAATCAAATTGTTCTTGCTCTGTCAACCTTGAAAGTTTATTCCCTTATTCACTTTCAAAGTAAGAGATATACTTACTAATATATCTCAAGCAAGAACTGGGATCTCCTCCTTATCTTTGTCATATCCCAATAATATGAGAACCTATGACTCCAATAAAGAGAAGCGGGAACACATTCTGCATTGCAAGTCCAACTTGCATTTCCCAATTCGGTCTTTAATACCCGGGCCCACCACCCCTAAGGCGATGTCGACCCGTTATTATTTGAACCAACCGTCAACAGGAATACAACTCGCTATGCGCAATCCAATATCGCCCCAATAATATGAGGACCCGATATTGGGGTCACTACGCATACGTCCTTACTCTTTCGAGAAGCGACGAGCCCGATCCAAACGGATCGTATGCAGGAGATGTCACTTCGTACAGGCGTCTCCTTCATACGATGTCTGGCGACGGAACTCTTCGCCTTGACGGGAGACCATGGATGTCACTTATGTGATCCTCCATCTCATATTCAAATTTTAATTAATTATTATGAATCACATTCACATAATTAATTCTTCCAAGGGAATTAATAACTCTAATCATATTAGAGTATTTCAATTGGACATAATCAATTTAATCATATTAAATTAATTATCAATCCAATTCAATCAATCAAACTTGATTATTTTACTTGAATACATATATGGTAATATCTAAAAATACGTACTAATTCGAATTTTAATAATTAGAAAAATACATCTTAATCCCTCGGACATTATCCCGGCCTTACCTGATGTCATGGCCAGTATTGACGAGAGTGGGACGGATCACATACGTTGCAACCCGCAACCCCAATGCTCTCCGACTAGGCACCATATCCGCCTCGGGAAAGGATAATGCCAAATTGATTAATTTGTACTTGAGATGATCATCGGTTCTTCAACCGAAATTGTACCATATAGTAATAATCAAAACATTTTTTATTATAAGGAAATTTGCTAGACAAATTCCTAAATCCTATTCAAGCATCAAGTTTGAAAGATTGTGGTTTCCAATTATGATTTAGATCACATCTTAATCAATTAATTGGTTGGGACCAAGTCAATTAGGCAAATAATCATGTTTCAATATTTCACAAATATTTTTCAAGATTATTTCACGAAATTAACAATTAATTTCACTAATTGACAATCACTTGGTTCTAGATTAGGAATGCAATTTCAGTAATGACCCCTATTCACTAAAATTGACATATCTCAATCAATTTAAATCCAAATTAAGCAAACTCAATTTTCATAGATTGCTAACTTGATTTAGAACAGAACCTATGTGGATTGCATTTCGAGGCAGATGAGAGCAGTAATTAACTCTTTAATCATGTTAAAATCTACTGTTCCCGCAACAGTGCATACATGTCCATTAAAACAACCATAACTAGAGCGTACGAAATCCGATTTACGCAAACTCAGTTCCTATGGTTTCCTTATTTAATGGGGAACAAAATTCAAGTATTAAATTCGTGTTTAAACAATTTAAACAGTGCCGAATTTATTTACTAAACAGATCTGCGAAATCAAATGCGATGAAAACTTTCGCGACCTAAACGAACCCAAGTCGTCCTCGGTTTTTCGAATCATATTCGAAACCGTCGACCTAAGGCTCTGATACCACTTGATTTATATGGAGAAATCCTCAAGCGCATCACGGAAGCGTGATCGTCGTATTGGATACGACGAAGAACGACTAGTCGTACTAGTTGTTCCGTGCAGCGGAATTTTAAAAAATTTTAATCCGATGAAACCACATGATCCGAGAACCATTCTCAAATCGTTTCATCTATAACCACAGCAAGTATAATGCAATACCTCTTGAAGCGTGGTTGATCAAGTCTCTACGAAAAGAGACCTCCTGTCTCAAGTCCGATCGTCGGAGTAACGGCTTGCGAGCGCGGAGATGAGTCGCGGTGTCCTCGCAATCCAAGTTGATCCAAGCGCGGTTGCTCCTGATCTCGTCGCACGAGATCAAACGTCTCCTTCGTGAGTGAAGCACTCCAAGAAGACGAAGAATCGCAGAGAGTCGAAGCGGCAGCACGATGGCGCGGGCGTCGACGATTCTCTCCACGAAGGTGGACGACCACCAAGAAGAGAGGGAGAGAGAGGGCTGTCGAGTATGAGAAAGAGAGAGAGAGAGAGAGAGAGAGAGAGTTTGTGCTACAATAGCATGTGTCAAGAGAGAGCCAAGTATGACTCTCTATTTATAGAGTTTTGGGATCCATGGATCTCAATCCATGGGACACATAAAATCAATGGATGAGATTGATTTATGTTTATCCAATGGCTAAGATTGTTGTTGACAAAAACAACAAATTTAAGTTAAAATATATTTGACAAAATCAAATATAATTCATTCCTAAATCAACCGAACAAATAAGGAGAGAAGACACATGGAGATTTCATCTCCATGTGCCTTCCAAGTGGGCGGCCACAGATTCCATATTGGAATGGTGTGCCGCCCATGGGGATTGCATGGAGATTGCAATCTCACGGAAATCCATGAGATTGCATATCTCCTTGAAATCTCTCTTATTTATTTGCAACAAATTTATTGGGTTTTATTCTTCAAAAATAATTCACAATTATCTTTGAGAATATTGCATTCTTCCCATGGAAAAATTGTGAATCATATTCACAACCCAAAACAACATATAATTCATATTGTTAATTAATTTACACAATGTGTATCCAATACACATAATAATTAATCAACACATATAAATTATAATTAACTCTCTCTAATACATTATAAATCACATTTATAATATATTATGAATAATTGGATATTTCTATCCACATTATTCTTATCCATAATAATGAAATCACATTTAATCATATTGGATAATATCTCACACATCATGATAATTAAAACACTTTTAATTGTCAAATTCTCTTTGCTTAGATCTTATGGAATTGTTCTTAAACCATTTAAGAACAATGCTATTTCTCCTCAGATACTTGGAGATAAGGACAGGGCGATTGTATTGTTCCACGAATAGTGACTTGGATGTTGAGATCATATCTCAAATCCAGATCCTATGGACCTCCCACTGATGCTTGATCAAATCAAGACCGTAGACTTAATCTTCTCATTGCATCTGAGTCTTATTCAAATCAATGTCCAGTTCATGGACTAAGATTAGGTCACTTCTCTAATGAGAGGAGTCACTAAAATCCAAACCTGTTTCATCACTCCCTCGGATGGAAGCGTCATGGTTATACAATCGTATATGATCAAATCACCCTTCAGGTATTCCCAATACCTGCACATCCTACATACTGGAAGACTCATGATCATTCTGAAGATAAAGATCACTTTTGCACTGTCATCTTCAGAGTTAGATCATTTAAGTTTCTCAATGTTGGTCATTTGGAATTTGGTATAGATCATATGCTTTCACAAAGCATATATCTTACCTTCAAATTCATGTCATGCTTCCAAAGCACGACAACCATGCATGGAATTTGTTCAGTCCCAATACCTCATGAGTGAGCTCATGTCTCCCGGTTCACAAGTGAACCTGTATGATCCCTTTGAGAGATCGCATTACTCATATGTCCTTACATGCACACCAACTCGCCGGTATATAGACCTTGATTAGGTCATCAACCTATTGGTCTGCCAAATGTACATACTCAGACCTATAGCAATACATCTGTCTCTAGTCAGAGGATGCATGCCTATGTTGTGACAGTATTCAACGTAGTTCTTTGGTTATCTCGATCTTGTCAAGTCAACCCATTGACTTAACTAACCTGACACCTCTGAATCACAATTCCCTTGCAGAGGACCTGCATCAAGAGGTCAGTCAGATATCAGTCATATGAGATAGGATTGTCATCTCCTACTCTGACTGGAGATCATCACTTAATGATCATTTGATGATGCTTGATGAGTCCTCTATCTAACTCCTTAGATATTCATCCAAGCATCAGCCTCTATGATCCATCCAATGAATCAACAGCTGTATGATCATCAAGTTGGCCATGGTACATAACCCTTATTGTACAGAGGGACCCTATAGTGCATTCATTTATCAATCTCGGAAAGGGAGTAAAAAATAATCAATAACTTTCATTGATAATTTATTCATTACAATAACATTTATTGTAGAAATGGTTCGCCCGGGGCTCACATTGCTAACATACCTATCATACCTTCTACACCCAGACTTGTAGCATTTACGATACAGAGCCCTTTTTTGGTGCAAGCCCGAATCCTGGTCCTAATAGCGGTGGTCCAAGTGGACACTTTGAAATGGTTGGGAGCGCTCGCCTTTGGTGGAAGCTCTTCTGATAGTTGACTTTGTGGAATGAGAGCTTTTCTTTAACATTTCATTGCTTTGTAGTATTTTTGGCTAGCTCCACTGCTTTTACCAAGAGTTGGCACACAATGATCAACATTTTTTATTTTATCACACCCTAGCACATAGGTAAATGTCAAGAGATAGTACAAGAACCATGTTCTCATACTGGCTAAAGATGTTGACACTCAGGTTTCATGAAGCCTTCATTGATTTTATCCCATCCTCGAGCATCATCAAATCAAGTCCAAACTCAAATCCCTCATCCCAATTCCTCAAGTGAAATTTCAGCTCATCTCATCATAACTGCAGTTGTGTAAGTGAGGTGATGATCATATTCTTAAGGTAGAGACTAAGCATGCAAATAGCACACAAATCTTCCAAACTAGGGAAATGTGAATAATTGAGTCAAGGACTCTAATGACTAAGGCTGGTTAAGTCAAAATCTCAAGATCTCATAAACCAAGTGTTCTTGATCATCACAAGTCTTGTGTGAAAGTGAATTATGTTAGGGATTAAACCAACTTATTAGTTTTTTTTAAGATTTTTTTTGAAAAAGTTTTTTTAAGCAAATAAGGAAAAATTTAAGAGATTTTTTTGTTTTTTTTAAAATGATTTTCTTTTTTTACCCACCCCATAATTATTGTATAATATATACAAAAATACATGAAAGTACGAGCTATGGGTAAAGTATATATGTAATATATACACGCCCCCCTATACTTATCATGTGCTATGTTCTCAGATCACAAGAAGCGAGACAAAGACATAGCTCGTGCTAAGCGTAGGATGACTAAAATAATAAAAAGTATAGAAGTCGATCTGTCCCCCCTATACTTAGTCTCCGATCAGCCTAAGTGTAGAAGAAGAGCAACAAATAGGGTGGATGAGGTCAAGAGGAGAAATGGATGAGTATTTACACATGGCGGGCATCGGCTCCCCCTATACTTAGGCTCTTGGTAGGCCTAAGTATAGGACAAGAGTAAGTGTGAGAACTGATGTGATATGGAGAATATAGAAGAAAGGGAGAATGTATAAGACTGATGGAATCTTCTAAGATGTTGAATCTTGATTCTGCATCTTCATGAAGAATAGTATGATGTATATGTTCTTTGCTCACTCTGCATGAAGTTGATAACCTCGACTTGGACTAACTGCTCTTTTGAATCTACAAAATGCTTTAATAGTTGTCCATTTACCACATGAGATTGTGCTCCATCTGTGAGATCAACTATCTCTATACTTCCATTCTCGTGCACTTTCTTAACAACAGAGGGACCCGTCCATTTAGATTTGAGCTTTCCCATGGAACATCTTCAACCTGGCATTGAACAACCATACCTTTTTTCCAGGGACAAAGTCTTTGCACCTAATGTGTTGATCATGCCATATCTTTACTTTGTCCTTATAAATCAAACTGTTGTCATATGCCTTGTTTCGGATTTCCACGAGCTCGTTCAAGTTCAAGTCTCGACAAAGCTTCTCTAGGTGACAACTCCAATTAATCTTATTAATTGCCCATTCGGATTTATGAATCAATTCTGCGGGCAAATGACATGGCTTGCCATAAATCATTCTAAATGGTGAAGTAGCCAATGGTGTCTTATAAGCTGTCCTATAGGCCCACAAAACTTGGTCCAGGAGTTGAGACCAGTTATTCCTATCAGGACAAACCAATTTCTGCAAAATACTCTTCACCTCTCTGTTCGAAACCTCTGCCATGCCGTTGGACTGTGGGTGGTAAGGACTAGTAACTCTATACTCAAATCCATAGTCCTTAGCTAGAGATCTCATATCTCTGTTCACAAAGTAGCTACCCCCATCATATATCAAAACTTTTGGCACCTAGAACCTAACAATAATATGGTCTCTCACAAACTTACAGACAGTCTTGCTGTCTGCGGTTCGGGTTAGGATAGCTTCCACCCACCTAGATAGATAGTCAACTGCCAACAATTTGTTCTCATGTCCTTGGTTGTTGGGAAATGGACCCATAAAATCTATGCCCCATGCATCAAGAACATCACAAATAATCATCAGTTGCATGGGCATCTCATCTCTCTATCCAACTGTCCCTCCCATCCTTTGACAGATCGGGCACGACCGTACATAATCAATAGCATCTCTAAACAAAGTCGGCAAATACAATCCACATTGAAGTACTTTGTGAGTGGTTATTTTTCCCGAATGGTGTCCTCCATCCTCAAGTGAATGACAATATGTGAGGACACTCTGGTATTCCTCCTGAGGAATACCCCTTCTCCAAACACAATCCGGTCCTTCGAAGAAAAGGAAAGGATCGTCTTAGTGGTATCTCCTCGAATCCGACTTCAGTCGATCAATGCTGCTCCTAGTCCAACCATGGGGAACCTGCTTGGAGACAAGATAGTTCACCATGTTGGCATACCATGGGAGTGAGTCGATAACACAAATTGACTCATCTGGGAAGGTCTCTCTAATCCGCTCATAATCAGGAGAATCCTTAAGTTCAATCCGAGAAAGGTGATCAGCCACAAATTCTTCACTCCAGGTTTATCTTTAATCTCCAAATCAAATTCCTGGAGGAGTAAAATCCACCTAAGAAGATGTGCCTTCGCGTCCTTCTTTTCCATTAAGTATTGAATGGATGTATGATCAGTGTAAATTGTCACCTTAGAGCCTAAAATATATGATCTGAACTTCTCGAGGGCCCATACTACTGCAAGTATTTCCTTTTCAGTCACTATATAATTCTTCTGTAGGATCTAATACTTTGCTCACGTAGTGGATCGCAAACGGGATCCCCTCTCACCGTTGTCCTAACACAACTCCTATAGCGAAATCTGAGGCATCAGTCATGATCTCAAAGGGGAGAGACCAATCAGGAGCTTGTAGGATAGGCGAGGCACAAATCTTCCTCTAGGATAGGCGAGGCACGAATCTTCCTCTTCAAGAGCTCAAAGGCCTCCAGACACCTGTGATCTACAATGAACTCTGTGTCTTTCCCTAATAGCTCAGTCAGTGGGCGGGCGATCTTTGAAAACTCCTGAATGAATCTACTATAGAATCCAACATGCCCTAAGAAGGACCGCACTAACTTCACGTTGGTAGGTGGATTGAGTTTCTTGATCACCTCCACCTTGGCAAGGTCAACCTCCATTCCCCTTTTGGAGATGACATGCCCCAATACGATACCCTTCGTCACCATAAAGTTACTCTTCTCCCAGGAGAGTAACAGATTCACCTCTCTACACCTCGTGAGGACTCGGTCCAAGTGCACTAAACATGTATCAAAAGACTCACCATGGACTGAGAAGTCATCCATGAACACTTCCAAGAAATCTCCCACCATATCAGCAAATATGGCTATCATGCACTGCTGAAATGTGTCCGGGGCATTGCAGAGCCCGAATGGCATGCGCCTGAAAGCATAGGTGTCTAATGGACATGTGAATGTGGTCTTTTCCTGGTCCTCAGGGGTTATAGCTACCTGGTTGTAGCCTGGGTACCTGTCAAGAAAATAGAAGAACTCTTTTCCTGCGAGTCTCTCCAAGAACTGATCAATAAAAGGTAAGGGGAAGTGATCTTTCTTGGTCGCGGCATTCAGACACCTGTAGTCGATACAGACACGCCACGACGTGGGCACTCATGTCATGATGTCTACCCCCTCCTCATTGGTGACCATCTGAATTCCCGACTTCTTCGGGACAACATGAAGCGGGGCCACCTACTTGGAGTCAGAAATAGGGTATATAAACCATGCTTTGCACCATTTCTCAATCTCTTTCTTCACTACTTCCCGTAGATTGGGGTTAAGTCTCCTTTTCAACTCACGAGAAGGTCTCGCATTATCCTCAGTAAAAATGCGGTGCGAGTAGGGTTGGGCATTGGGCTGGGCTGGCCCGACCCGACCCAAAATCCGACCCGTATAACCCGACCCAAATTCGAACTCGAAATTTAGTGGGCGGGTCGTGGGCCCTAAAATGAGCCCATATTGATTATCGGGCCAGGTTTGGGCCTGAGAAGGCCCAAACCCGTTAGCCCGATAGCCCGACCCATTCTAAAGCAAGTATATTCATATCTAGTACGGTATAATTATATCAAGTATATTCATGTTCATTCCAAATACCATGTTCTAACTTTAATATCCTTATTCGAGTGTAGAATAAATGCTTAGACACATTAATAATCATATCCATTAATGTGGATTGAGGATATTATTACATTAATATACAAGATTATTACATTAATATGAAAGAATGGAATCTGTGCCCTCAAGTGTTAGAGCATGTACAACTGTAAGTAACCAATCTGTATTGGGTCATAGTGCCCACATCTAAATAGAATATGTAATGGTGAATTGAATGGTGGTTTAAGTCACCATATTTTTATCACATTTCTATTTCCAACATACAATTAATGTTAAAATCAAAAATTAGTTAGCATGCTTATAGTTCTAAACATGCACACATGCATAAGAAACAACCACACAAATGCAAGAAGAATGGAAGACATGATATTGGTATACATAGGTGTTAAATTGGGTCGGCCCGACCCAAACCCTGCCCATTTTATTTGGGCCAGTTTTGGGCTTGGGCCTAATTTTTGAAAATAAATGGGCCTAGGCCAGACCCATTAGCCCATATACTTAAATGGGCTTGGGTCGGGCCAACTCAAACTTGACCTGACCCGGCCCGATGCCCAACCCTAGGTGCGAGCAGAGTGCGAGGTTGATGCCCACAAGATCCGACATTGTCCAGCCTATTGCTTTGCGGTTACTCTCTAAGACCTCTAACAACCTAGACTCCCATTCTAAAGTCAAGTCTAAGCTAATGATAAAAGGATATCTCTCTTTAGGTCCCATAACAAAGGCATACTTGAGTGTAGGAGGTAGTGACTTCAGTTCTGGCAATGTAGTATCATCAAGTAAATCTGGATGAACTGAATCTGAATCTGGTTCCGTATTGCATGAAGGTGGGTTAAGCTGAGTAGTACTCGCCACCAACTCAAAAGTATGGGGAGTCGGATCGCCAAAGAAACGTGGTAGTTCAGCTAAAGCCGCGTCAAACTCATCATCTATGTCCCATGATCTTTCCTAATGGGATGGAACTGACATATCCTGATGGATCTATGTGTCATCATGGGAATAGGTAGATGTATATCTCACAAGATCAGACAACACCTGACAAACTGCATCATCCACTATGCCCTTTCCAGATGAAAGGGACTCGCTCTATCCTGAAGGAATCTGTCCCCAAATCCCAACTGTGCTAATCATACTACAATCTGCCTCTGAAGATGAGCACTCTGTGTTGTTCTCTGAATCAGGTCGCTGACACTTGGTTTGCTTCATCTCAAGGTTCACTTCTCTACCTCGAGAACAGAACTTCATCATTCCGTACCATAATCGAAAGCTGTGCCTGCAGTCCTAAGGAATGGTCGTCCGAGAATGGTCTGAGATTCTCTTCAATGATTAGGGGTTTCCATGTCCAATACTATGAAGTCAACTTGATAGTTCTGCCCCTCAATCGAGATAACTACATTCTTCACTTCTCCCTAGGCCTCTTCACTGAACAATCAACGAATTGGAGTAAAGCTCTAGATTTGCGAAGTGGTCCCAACTCCAATTTCTGATATAAGGCTGAGGGAAGTAACTTAATTGAAGAACCGTTATCAAAGAGTGTGCATGCAAACGCAATGTCGCCAATACGACTCTCCACACAGTAAGCACCCATGTCTCTCTTTTTCCTTGGCAAAGTCTGATTCTTGAGACAATAAGTTGTGGCTACTGATAATGCATGTGTCTTTATATTTCGGTTATCTTTCTTCCTGTTAACCATTGTAGGTGTGCATCTCACCTAAGGTATTTTTGGAATGCAGGATGGTTAGCCACATATTCATCAAATGACACCTTTACAATGATGTTTTCTTTACAAAATCGTGCCATATCGGGATCATCTTTCTGAATCTTTTTGATGTGCTTTCATGTCGTAAGAGCACGGGGGAAAGGGATTGAAGCTAGAGAAACAGAAGATGAAGAGTCTGAATCATGAACTGAAAGATCATTCTTTGCGTTAACTGAAATAGAGTTCTTCATACATGAATCTTTTTGATGCAACATGGACTCGAAATCTAGACTATCTACTGAAGGTTGTGGAATAGAAGCTGGAGTGGTATCCGCCACAACCAGAGATTCAAGGTCCTCCGTAGACTCAGAAGAATATCCATGCTATCGATGCTGCATACGTGCACTCCTTCTCCTTTCGGCTCCCTGAGTAGAAATCCTCAAATGGTGTTGATGGGGCTCCGAAATATGATGCCTCTCCTCCTCATCCTCTGAAGACTCCTAAGGTAGTGCTCTAGAGATGCCCCTCCTCGTGTCCCTCGCCTGACCAAGTACGGACACGGTCCTTCCGCTCCTGAGTGACATGTGGTTAGCCTCATTACACGAAAGAATCTCATGTTCAGATCTAGGAGATGCTAAATAGTATACCTGACCAAAGTGCTGCTGAGAACTAGATCGGTTCAGGCTATTGGGGTTAGCCTGAACTTGGGCAGGGATCGAGGTAGAGGGTGCAGTCTGCTTGTCTCGCCATCTGGACAGGTGGTTGACATCCACCCGTAAGTCATGAGTATCATTTTGGTAGGATTGGAGCTCGTCGAGTATCTACTGCTGAATGTCCATGGGTCTAGACGATGAAGGAAGAGGATAAGACTGAGAAGAAGAACGGGAAGACTGGCCCTGCTGGCCAGAGTACTGCCTCTACTAGTGCTGCTGAGGTTGCGAGCCCTGCTAGTACTGCTGCCGATGCTGCTGGGGTGGCTGGGATCTATGGCTCTACTATGAAGGAGGTGGTGCGGAGGTGAATGCGGTGTTGTGAAAGGTCGGGGAACGCTGGTAGGTCTGTCAGTCTCCCGTACTTCCCTGCCTGACGGGGTCCTGAGGATACCATATCCCATTCACCTCCCAAACTGGTAGAGCCTCCTCCTGAATTGTCTCTGCTAATAGATGTGGCTGCTGGAAAGAGTGGGTGTAGGATTGGTTCTGCTCCCACGGCTGGGGTTGCCCTGACACCAACTGCTCCTGAACATGGTGAACTCGGTATACTGGAGCAGAGGGTGCAGTCACGACGGGTATCCTTATCTTAGATACCTTCTCAGTCAACTCCTCCATCTATTTTGTAAGTTTGGAGATGCACCGGTCTAACTCATCAATCCTCCTGTCGATCTTTTCAACTGTTGTAAGCTTTTCTGCAAGGAGTCCCATGCTAGGGATCACGTCCTGAGAGAGATCGGCTACAAATGATTTTCCCCTCCAAATGAGAGTGAACTGGGAGATGGTGTATAGGCCCTACTGGCCATCTATGAGCAGCTAGTTTCAGCCATCTGCTCAAATACCTTCCAAACAGTATCCGCTCCTCGTGATGTATAGCTGCCTCCACATGCAGCGCTCACTAAACCCTGCATCTCAAGGTTGAGGCTAGTAAAGAATGACGAGACCAAGATATTGTCATCTAGTCCATGACAGGGACACTCTTGCAGGATGTCTTTGAATCTTTCCCAAGCATCACAGATGGCTTCATGGGGTAATTGGGAGAAACTCGTAGTTTGCATCCTCATCATGTTAGTTCTACTCAACGGGTAGAACTTCTTCAGAAACAGGTCCTTGAACTGGGCATAAGTGGTGACGGTAATCCCAAGATTTTTCACCCAGTAGTCGGCTTTTCCACCCAAGGCAAATGGAAGGGTCGTGAGCCTAATATAATCCTGGCTAACATTAGGATGTCTAAGATTGGCACAGATGAGCTCAAAGTCCATTAGGAATGCATATGGCTCCTTAGAAGCATTCCCATCAAAGTGTGGAAGCAGGTTCAGAAAGTGTGGCTTCAACTCAAAATCAATTGTGGGTTCTGCTGGACTCAGTAGTTCCGAATTTGATATTATCTGGGGTTGTACGCCGCATCCATTGGTGGTTCGACCCCAACATTGAGCTGTCCTAACTGAGCTCTGAGAAGTGTGTTGCTGCTGCTCAGATGTAGCTAATCTGGCTAGCACCATTCCCATTGGGTCTTCATGATTCTCTTCTTCCTCGTCTTTCTTCTTTGGAGGCATTTTTCTTATGTCTTCTTTATGGCCTGAATCAGCAAGGTGTTCTTGATTAGAAGAGGAATTATGAATCAACATATTCTCACCAAGCCGATGGTCTTCATCGGTGAGGTAGGAAGAGAGAAATGGAATGGTTTGAGAGTAATCATCCCGATAATGGGTGATCCTTGGCTCAAGAGGGTCATGAGTCCAGGTTGGCCCAAGTTGCGCATGGACTTATGAAGACATACTTCTTGGAGGGTTCAACGAGAGATTCACAAAGTCTGAATACATATCCCCCCAATCAGTCATCTTCGATTTCAAAAGAATCGATTAGATCACGATATTCAATGAAGCATTAGCTTTACGGTGCATGTAAATGTGTGGAGTAAACTCACACAATACAAACACATAAAACCCTCAGTTTCACCAACTCAGCACGTGATGGTCGTAAGAGTTCGGCCGAATTATCTTGTCAATTTTATTTGGTGATAAATACAATCTTGAAAGATTAACGAGCTGTTAGGTGCCCGTATTTTCTTACAGACTGACCCGGTTTTTACGACTAGTTGGACCTACTTTCAGCCAATATAGGAGTAAGTACAGGCCGAAGCCCGTTCCTTGAGGACTAATACGCCCTCTAAACCTCCCACTCTGCTAAGGAAGTCCGGACCATATAAATACGGTTGCCCATGTTCCTCACTGAAAAGTAGTTAATCACCTAAAAATAAAGAACCAGTAGTAAGTAAGAAATCCTAGCTTGGATCTATCCTAGGGTCGTCTCTCTCTCACTTGCAAGTAAAACAAACAATGAGGGCTTTATGCACCTGAGAACATGGGTTCTTTTTATTCCAATTTTTTTAATCGACCTGCTCAATTCAGTCCCAATTTTAGAGTTAGGTTATAACTTGAAATTAATCTGAACATACAAACACGTCTACCGTTTAGTCCCAATTTCCTTTTTGACCTTAAGTGATAAAACAAGAGGGAAATCGGAAATCAGAATGCAAACGAGAAACTATGATGCATGCTCAGAAGAAGGTATACTTACAGAATGCAAAACTGAATTTGTAAATTTTACACTAAATGCATGCAGATCGAGAAACCGCACCTAAACAGTATACTATTAGCGGGGAAGAATTGATTTGATTTGATCTAAGTAGTACGTGTCTATGTGCGTCTACCAGATATGTGATTCTTCTAAGATATGTATGGCTTAAATTACAATGGGCACAAACAAGTTTGATTCTATACTACCGTGTACCTAATCCTTAATTTCGCCACTCATGTCGAGCCCCAACCTCACCAAAGAGTGAAACAGGTCTCGACACACCACAAATAATGTCCAAGTTTATTTTACACACGCGATCTCTCAAACAAGAGCCGTTGTAAAGGAGCAAACTACCTAAATAATTACGACACAATAATTAAAACAATTTACAAAAATCCTCTCGAAGATAAATTAATCATCATCGCTCTTCAGCAGTCGGCGTGTGTCGCGTCCATCGACCTCCGATGTACTCCAAGTCCACCGAGCCCTCGCAAGGAAAATAAGATTTATATTAGATAGATAAAAACAAAATATATATAAAAAATATGTAGAGAAAAATAATTGCAAAAAATGGAATAAATACAAGTGGCTCAGGGGTCAAACTACCCGAGTAAGTGAAAATTTAAATCCAAATTTTTAAATTAATCCCTAAGCCGTTTGCCTCCCCAGCAACGGTGCCATCTGACGAGTCACTAAATACGATATTTAATTTAGGCATGTTGTAGTAGGTGTACTTAGTGATTCAATCAGAAACGAGAGAAGATCTCCATGAAGAGTGTCTCGGCTTTAATTTATTTACCAGGCAAGTCCAGGGTCGAACATAGGGAGGCAAAGGAACAACTTCGGGTTAATTTGAAAATTTAGGTCTAGGTATCCACGCGGTATTTTTTATTTTATTTATGCAAATAGATGCCAAAATATACAATGCAAGTGAACTGAGACACTAAGAAATCACACAACTTCGCTAAATTAATTTGGATAGAAAATAAGTCCAATTTAGCCAAGTTATATTTTTTTAGAATCCTAATCATGAGATGAATGCAAAACACCTTTTTTAGAATTTTATGGGTTAAAATGCAACAATTAAAAATGCACACTTTTTATGGGTATTTAGCAATTTTTCACAAAAATAGTAAGTAAAAATAATGAAAAATTACTATAACATAAACATGATCCAAAGATGCTACGGTAGTATTTTTGGAATTTTTTAACAAAGTATGAATTTTTTTTATAGATTTTTTTAGTGAAAACAGAGTCACAATGAGTAATTAATTCCTAATAAATCCACGTTATCAAATTAGCAGAGAGTGAATTATCTCAAATAGAAATTTATACAACATCTAGGAGAGATGAAATTTCGTAAAAAGGATGAATGTGGATTTAATTAAAAATTAATTTCCAAATCACTTTATAATTTATTCTAGGCACATAACAACTCTATTTTGGATGAAATTTGGATAGTAATTCAAACACATTTCAAGGCATCTTCTCAAATTTTTGTGGAAGTTTTAGAGCAACTATGTATCAAATATGTATTTAGGAGCACAGAATGGGTAAAATATGCAGAATTTCAGTTAGAAAATTTTAATTAATTACACAAATATCAGAAAAATATAAATAAATATCCAAGTGATAGATAACTAGTTGCTCAACATCAAGACATTTTTCATTAAATAAACTGATGCTATACAGATGTCCAAATTAAGATGCGAACATAGGGTTGTCTTTGTAAATTCAGAAAATAATATTTACAACAAAATATATGTAGGGGTTGACTTGTAATTATAAAAACATCAAAGAAAAAGGATGCAATTTTCATGATATAAAAAAATAAAAAAATATAAAACATTTCTTCTTCTTCTTTGTTCTAGATAGATGGCAAAGGGGGGAGGGGCGGTGGCACGCGGGTCGTTGGGGTTCGGCCGTGGAGGGCGGCGGCGCACGATCGTAGGCATGGCGGAGGGCGGCGCGGTGGGCGGCGGAGGAAGGTGCCAGCGGGCAGGGAGGGGCGCAGAGGTGTCGCAGGTCGCTGGAGCGACTCGGGCGGTAGGGGCCGCGCAAGGCAGAGGGTCGTGCGGCCTGCAGTCGGCCGCTGGCAGGGCGGCCAACCGCAAGAGGAAGATGGCAGCAGGGGCTGCACAAGGCAGAGGGCCGTACGGTGGAGGAAGCCAGTGGCTACCGTGGAAGAAGAGGGGGCGGCGGTAGTAGCCGCTGCTCCTTCTATTTTTTATTTTTTTAAATATTTTAGATTTTTTTACTGTTGTGATGGAAAATGGTTTCTTTTTAATTTTTTTGATTTTTTTTAAAAAACACATAATGCAAATGAATAAAAAATGTGGTGATGGTATAGTGGAGATGGTGAATGGTGGGAAGATGAAGATGGTGGTGAATGTGATGTGCTAAAAATATTGCAAAGATAAAAACGATGACAAGATGGAAATAAAATTACCTATGATGGAGACAGTCGCCTATGATGTGCTCACAAGAGCACGGTCTTCGCTCAAATCGCTGGCGAGCGATGAGCTCGAGCAACGCACGAATGTGGCTGCGATGTTAGCCAAGAAGCCAACGGATCTCACCAGAGAGAGGGCCGTCGTCGCTCGACCGCGGTTACGTCGCTGTCACCATTCAACTTTGGGAACTAGGCTCTCCTCACATAAAGATGGATCAAGTACAAATTGAGGAGGATGGGATGTATATAAATAGGAAAAATGAAGTTTATTAAAGTGGTGGGAGGTTAATAAAATAATGGGGTGGAAGTATAAGTTAAAAATTTTGGTGAAATTGTGGAGTTGAATGGTGGTTATTGTAGAGAATGGAAAATAAATAAAGGAAAATAAAATGAAATAAAATAGGCTATTTTAAATACAACAAAAATATAAAGAAGGAAAAATAGTGGAGAATTTACAAAGGAATACATACAACATGTACATTTTTTTGTTTGCTTTTCTAATATGTATATTTTTTTCTTTTTAATAAGAGATATTTACAGCGAAAAAATACAATAAAATACTACAATCAAAATACAACACAAGCATGATTTTTTTTGTATTTTTAGTAATTAAGAAAGATGAAATAGAAAAATGAAGAAATAATGAATATATACATAATATACAATGTACATCTAGGTCCCAAGACCCGACTTTTGCAAATGAGCTCCGATTTTTATGAAACCTCCGTTGGATAGATAATTTTCTAACTTGAACTTTAAAAGTGAGTTTGGAGAATTTGGAGTTCATATGGAGTGGGAATTTGGCCTAGAAGTTGGACTTTACGGCTTTTTCATTTATTTAAGGTAAATTTTGTTTTGTATTTGTGTATTTGTATATACATTGTTATGAACAAGTTAGAGAAAGAATTAGAAGGAGTTGAAATGAAATTATTAAAAAATGATGAAGCTTTGAGCTATTTATAGGTGAAAAAATCCTTTAATTTTGCGGTGTTTTATTGTTAATTTATTTAGTACGATCTAATATACAATAATTAGTGTGTTTTATTTACAAGAGTTATTCTGTTAATTTAATGATTTTATATACATTTACTTGAGACTTTACTCATGGATTTTTCTAAGATCAAGATATTAAGATGATGAATCGCGGATTCATCAGTCTTGTGCAGGTTTTTGAAGCAAGAAAGCATCTAGAGTCAAATCTGGAACTCGCTAGAGGTTTTTGGAACCACAAAACTTCTATGACTACGTGAGCACACCGGCGATCTTCATTATTTTTTGTACTACCCAACATATTGAGGACCTTGCTAGACACCTTTTGGTCCATTCTAGAGCATCACATCATGACAGGAGGGTAGATTTGGTCGATGGAAGCTCGCTCAGGCAAGGCTTCGTTCTAGTTCATCATATGCCCTTCATGACCGTTGGATCGGGCCATGTTCCTCACACGATACAGCCTTCGTCTGATCAATTTTCACCTCAGCCATCAGATCAATCTCGTAGATCTAATCTCCGCCATTCACGGTGAAGCAACATCGAGCTACCAGGGGATGATACGTGTCTAAGTGGATCAATATCAGCCGTCCGCTTGCGTCGCGCTTTAGGTTTTTTGCTTGTTTCATATAGAGCCTTTTTGTATTTAATACTTAGAACCAAATCATTCATCTGCCATTTAAAGCTTTTGTAAATTTTGTATGTCCCTGCATTTTATTTTATTCGCACTTAGTCCAGCTCCACGTCAGCTAACAAAGAGTGGACATTTTGCATTAGTGCCCTTGCAGTTTTTTGTATTTTACTTTAATCCATCAAATATGAATTTCGATGTTACTTTTTTTTGGAAAATACATCTTCGCCCCAGATCTTAGTTTTTATTACATAAGTATCCTTATTAGGTTCTAGTTTCTTTATGTTTTCTCTATTTATTTAAATTATCTATTATATTCATAAGAATACCAAAAAATAGGATTAAGTGCTTGACATTTTATAGTTTCACATCCTAATTTTGCATTTCAATTTTAGGCTTTTATCCTATTTTATAAAAACTGAATAATAACATGTTTATTTCATATATACAGACTAAAATACATAAAAATATAAAACATATTTGAAAAATTACAAAAAAATATATGTTATCATTATTTAGTTATTTTGCTACTCCATAAATTGAAAACCTAAAAATAAAAAAGAAAACTCTTAAAAATCGAAAACCCCAAAATTGCATATAAAAATATATAAAATTCCTTAAATTCTAAAAATATATTTTTCTGTTTTATAATTCTCCATATTATTATCTTTATATTAAAATTGGTTTGGAAAATTTTGGTCTTAATTTTCTATTTTTAATTTTCATTTTAATTTCGTGTATTTAGCTAATACCTATTTTGGGGTATTTTTGACTTTAAGATACATAAAATTAACAAAATTTGTCAAAAAAATTACAAAATAGTAAAAATTATTTAAACCCCAAAAATAATTAATTCTGTAATTTTTGGTTATTTTAGTTATATTGATAACTCTCTTATCTATTATTATATATATTATTATATATAACTATATTATATTTTAAGAGGAAAATAAATATAAAAATATAAAAAAGAAATATAAAAATATAAAATTAACACCAAAATAAAAATATAAAACAAAAATAAAATATAAAATATAAAATCGAAAACCCACATAAAAATAAGGAAAAACTCACAATCACATTTTTGCACCTCACTTGCACAATCTATCCATTTTGCTCCATGTATTCGACCTCTACACATACTTGCACCTATACACATCTTTGTTGTATAATTATAATAAATTTTTAACTACACACTTGTATTTTCATTTCTTGATTATATTGTGTGTTAATTGTTGATTGATTAAGGTTTATTGAGTGGTCAACACATGGACTACAGTTTCGCCTTGTGAAACCGTACGACCCTCGGGATTCCTTCTTCAACAAATGGTGTCGTTGCCCGGGAGCAACGTCACATAGATTGATTTTTGATTAATTGTGTCATTATTTGTCTATATTTTTCCTTTATTTATTTTCCTCTTTATTTGATATAATTGTTTGAGTTTTCCAACCATCCCCTCCTTGCTGATTTTGCTGCAAGGTATCGTGGATTGAGGGAGGTGCTTTACTTGGAGCGTTTGCGTACACACTTGAGGCGGTGTTACTTCTCTGACCTAAATTCCAGGAGGAAGTAGCAATGGAAGCTTGGAGGAGTTTTTGAAGACATATTTTGAGCATTTATTTTATAGCATTTATTTGTGTAAATTCAAGTGAGAGAGAGACTAAATTATTGTAATAATTCAGGACATGCTCATGACACTTCACGCTTCATGAGGTCTAGTGTTCGAGAGGTTTTCCCTTGGGGGCCTCATCGGTTTTGCCGCATTTTTTGCCTTTTTTCTTTTGTTTTCCGACTTTCATTTTCTTTTATTTGTGTACTTGAGCCCTAGTTGTATGATCCACTTGTCGACAGAATACGTCCAAATACTTAATAACCACTGCATGCACTTATAGTCTCAGATCAGACTCTTTGATTCTATTCTAGTAGATTAGCATATTATTCTTCACAATAATAATATATTCTCATCTAGGGAGATTTCATCATCTTGCATTTTCATATAGTTAGGTTTCAATTCTGCTTAGCATCCTTGCATGTAGAGAGTTGGAGGTAAGGTGATAATTTATGGTTTAGCATGCACCATTGATTTCATCTCGTATTCCTTTTCGGACTCTTTTCCTCTGATTTTGATTATCTAGGTGCTAAAAAGAATTGATTCCTCGTTAGGCGCATGCGTTCTTATTAAAAATCCAAAAAAGTGATATTCAAATAAAATTGGGACTACTAAAATTATTGGACCCTAAAAATCAACTAAAAATAAAAGCATTGTCTTGGGACGAGTAGTCCTCTCATTGTCTTCGTTTCACTTGCTCACGTACACACTAAGGTTAGTGCCCAAATTCCATAAGCCAACCTAAGTGTTTGTATAACTTTTTCTTCTCACCTAACTCTATAACAGACAAGATAAAAAGATCTAGCTTTCACGATATTCACCGAGTTCAGTAGGTGAATTGAGAGGTTTGTCGTGTGTGTGTTTGTTTGGGATTATTTATGTGCATCCTCGATCACTTCTACGCATTTGTGCCTCTATTCTCATATCTCTTGACTTGACTATCGTGCACTCCTGATCATTTTCCTTTTGTTTCGAGATGGCCAACTGGAGCGATTTTTATCCAGACTTTGGGGATCCCTCATACCCTCCAACCGTCTACCTTCTTTTTTCCAAGAGGATTTTGTTCCTGATTTTTGTACATATCCACCTAAAAAATTATTTTAGGATTCGGACTTCAATTTTCGCCTACCACCCCCATCACCTTTACATTTAGATAATCCACTCTTCCTAGACTACCTTGATCCGGAATGTAATTTTTTCCCACACCCACCATCCTCATTCCATGAACCTGATCGTGAGAGTCACCTTTCATGGTATCAAAAATTAAGACCTTGAAAAAGATGATGGAGCATATGAATTCGAGGATTAATGATCTATTTTGCATAAATAAGACCATATTGACGCTCTACCATTCGAGGATATGGATTCACTTGAGGACTCCCATGAGAGTCAGCAATCTCCCAAAATACAAAAAGCGAGAAAAATTTAAAATCCAAAAAGACTTCGGGAGACATATTTTTGAGTCATCTTGTGAGGAGAGGGCACATTAGACAGATCATTTGCCCACACATTCATTCACATCTTGTCCCATCCTTGACCCCGAGGATGACACTGTACAAACTGCTCTTAGTCCTCCTTGTGTATATGTTGATTTTGATCTTCTCTCTTGTATGGAGGAGATCCAAAAATTCAAAAAAATATTGACTGAACTTGAAGTGGTAGCCACCATACATGAGATCATCAAAGACACAAGCCATGACCCATTGGTCTGCCCCCCACCCAAATAGAAAGTGGATGAGCAGATCTGAGCATCATATTTTGACCATGGCCATTGTCCATGCCATCACACACCGTCCATCTTCTAGGAAAAGGAACACGATTACCCCATTCATTAGTTGCACTATCTATGACTACACTTTGTGATCACAATCTCCTTGATGGCAGTGCTTCGATTAGCATCATAACCTTCTTTTTGGTACAGTCTCTTCACTTAGGGCCTCTCAAGAAAACCAAGATGATCATTCAATTTGCTGATGGATCAATAAAGAGGACGAAGGGTATTCTAGAAAACATTATCATTTGGATTCAGGGCATGAGCTATTCTATTGATTTTGTCGTATTATCCATGGAGACCTCCATATGGGATCAATATCTAATCATCTTAGGACGATCATTTCTCACCTATGTGAGAATCATTATTGACTATGGACCGGGAGAGATTCGCTTCCATCCTGATGAGGAGTGATGTGATCATCGCTGCACCCACTGTTGTCTAAAGACCTGCATCTGATGTTCGCCTATCTTAGCTGACCCTGAGGACTATGACATTGATGACATGATCAGAGATTTTTGCTATACGTTAGATTAGACTAAGGCCCAAGAATTCTTCTCCAAGGAGGAAGACTCGAAAAGCATAGACCTTGGAGTTCCTTCTTCTAGTACTTGGCGATGTGTTGATGGCATCCGTAGGATTTACACTATCGATACCTTAGAGCGGAGGGTAGACAATGATGAGACTGATAAGGCTGAATTTGATTTGGTTTCTTTTATTACTGAATTTGGGCCTTTTGATGAGATTGATGATCTGGTTGAGACTTTTGAGGATGAACATGACTCGACTACTTCCAAGAATGAGATTATTCCTTTTTGTTTTGACCTAGGAGAGACTCTCTAGGATGGACTAGACTTTACTTCTTCCGATAATGAGTTCGAGCCTTTTCACTTTGATGACATCTGCAAGACACCCAAGGCCAGACATAGCCACATGTCTTCCACTATCCCGTCTGTGCCTTCCCACCCTAGGACCACTAAGGATCTTCACCGGGTCGATCTTAATCGACTTATGTCTTTTGAGTAGCCCGATATCGACCTGCACCTTGTCAAATCCAATCCTTATCGATCATGCAAGAAGGTTCGCTTTCTACCTTCTTGATTCTTTGTAGATCCACTCTGTTGTATATTCATTTTCATTTACCTATGTCCATATTCTGTTTCGCTCATCCACCCCATGTTCGTGCGTGCCTTTCTTAGGACACACTTTGTCCTAAGTAGAGATGGGGTCGACGAGCCGAGTGTCCATTCTTTGTTCTGATTGATCACTATTGTTGTTGCCTATACTTAAGGCTCTTTTACCATAATTATAGGGGGAGTGATGTGTACATTCTCTTATATCTCTTCTTCCTTCTTCATATGACTTTTCTTCTTTTCTTCTTTTCCTTTTCATTTTTCTTTTTCTACCAAAAGGTGTCGCCCCTTTTTGTTCGTCTTCTATACTTAGGATGTTCTTTGTCCTAAGTATGGGGGCATTGTGCACTCTGAATTCTCTCATTCTTTGAACCTCTCAATTGTCTCCTCTTCTTGTCTATACTTAGGGATATCTTACCCTAAGTACACGAGGGAGACAATCTGAGTAGGATCTATTCATTCCCACCCTTGACCCTCCTTGACTTGTGACAGTCTCCTATACTTGACTATTTGATCCTAAGTATCGGGGGGCGGTTGACTTCTTATTCGTTCATTTATTTCTTCATTCATTTATTCTTTAGACTTTAATATACTCGGTACGAGTTATTTTCTCTTTTCTCTCTGATCTATGAGGACATAGCTCAAGCTAAGTATAAGGGTCGTATATTTTCCATATATAATTTAGCCATAACTCGTACTTTCACAATTCTATTAATAAATATGGCTAAAATATTATAGAAAATACTATATATACTTTACAAAATTCATTAAAATCGATTAATAAATAGATGTTGATTATTCCTCAAACTCTTTTTGTATTTACTGATTAACAAATCAGGAAAAAATTTTTTTTACAAAATGTTTGAAAAATAATTTGAAATCTTTTTAAAAAATCTTTTGAAAACTATTTGGAATTTTTTAAAATATTTTCAACCTTTGTAAAAATATTTTGTTTGTAAAAATTTCTTTTCTTTGTATGAAATAAAAATATTTGAAAAACAACTTGCAAATGTTTGGAAAATCATTGAAAAAATGTTTTGAAAAATCTATCTATACTATTTGAAAAACCTTTGCAAAATGAGTTTCGAATGTGTGTAAATGTTTGTAAAAAATATTTGTCAAAATTATTTTGGACTATAATTTTAAAATTATTTGTAAAATTATTTTCAAATAAGTTTGAGCAATATATACATCACACTAAAATTCTTTATTCATTGTATAAATATATTTCTATAAAAGTACCACACACCCCCTGTAAATTCTTAAAACCTAACTCTTGTAATTATAAAGTGCATTCCCATGTAAATATTTGTAGCTATTTTTAGCTAAAATCTTCTTTTTTTCAAAAATCACAAAAACATTTGCAAAATCTTTTTGAAAAAGACCAAAAAATTGCTTGTGCATCATATTTTTCAAAAAAGCCATAAAAAGTTCAAAACATTAAAAAATCACATCAGAAAAATATTTTCTGCATTATATATATCATCTGCATAGCATTCACATTTTTTTGATTGAGTTTCATAATTGAACTAGTCTAAGTAAAATCCGAAGATTGGATCTTGGTTAGACCTTAAATCTACCTAATCACAGGAACCTTATAGGAGCTAGAATTGAGGTACTTCAGGTCTAGTTGAGTTATTCTTTGAGAATTGTTGACTTGGTTCAATGGATTCTTAACTACCTAAGTAGAGTATTTCAGAGCACACACATGGCTCTTGTCGATAATGACCTAACTTGGACACCAAAACCTTTCACTTGGCTCAACTCAATAGGAGAGGTGAAGAGATTGGATTCGTCGGTACAAGACACACACAAGTGGAAACATTTGTCCTTGTCAAGGGAGGGAAGTGTACCCCGACCCATCTAGGGGTAGTGACGTCTAAACATAGGAGAGTGTGGGTTGTAATAATGCTTCAGAAGAGGGATAAACTACTGTCTCAAGAGGAAAAACTCCTTATTGTACATAGTATTTAAAAAAACCAAATAGCAAAACTCTAAAAAAGTGGACAGGCCTGATTAAAAATAAAATGCCTGCCGGAGTGTACATATTTGTATAGTCAATAAGCAAGCTTGAGTTTCAAAGTCATATCGTGTGAGCATGCAACTGGATGACTTGAATACACTATTTATTCATCCTAGGACAGGTAGCTACACTAGATACCATCCATTCTTTTCTTCATCCCCTCCTCTTGAGTTGGTAGTCACTTGATCTTAGAAGGGAATATCCCACTCCTCGAGGAAAGAGTTGTTGGATTGAGGAATCATTAGGTTGTCATACTGGAGAAGTCGGTCTCTTTGTCATTTAAGTTGGGGGGAGCCATTATCACATACACGGTACAAGTTAGATTCATAGTCATAAGGGTTTAGGTATGAGTTGAAGTATCCTAACCTGACTATTGAGGAGACTTGAGCAGAGTTTTAGGACTCTTGAAGACTGTTGTGTTTCAAATTTGATTCCCAATAAGGTTCTGCCCTCACTAAAATCTCAAAGGTTTGACTTAAGCTCTAAACTTTGATTTCGTGAAGACAAGTTTGATGATTAAATTTAATCCACCCTCTTTCTTTTTCTTTTCTTTGTTTTTATTTTTTGCATTTATTCCATAAATGTTTACTAGGGACTAGCAAAGACAAGTATAGGGGGTGATAAATCTCCATTTCATCACCTTTATTCTATCATTTTGGCCTAAACAACCTTACTAAATGCATGTAAATACCCTTAATTTGCATAAATTAACATTCATTCTTTATTGCATAAAATACTATATAAAATATTATTTTTAATACAAAAATTATAGAGTAAAGAAAAGAAAAGAAAAGAAAAATAATAAAATATTAAATATATTTATGACCCTAAACCCGGAGACCTAGGCATCTCAATGACTAGGTTGATAAGGAATAAAGTAGTGGGAGATAAGGGACAATAATTCAATAAAAATCCTATTTAGTAATTCATTATTTATTCATTTTTGGAACCCATTTTAATTTCCACTTTTTATACCTCAAATAAAGAAACTTTTTACATAAAAGTTGTAGATAATAATACATATAAAAATACAAAATTGATTTCATATAAAAATAATATACAGTGTACAATTTATACACAAAATAAAATTCAAAAATCCAAACTTCCTAGACCCATATCTCTCAAATAAAAACTCAAAATATATCAAAATCACTTTAATTGTATATAACTTTTAATAATTTTTTTAATGAAGGTGGTTTCATATTTTCTGGAGGTAAGGCGTTAAAGTTAGGTTTTGGACCCTTATTGTACAATATACTTGATTAAAATAACCCTTTTTATTTATTCTTTATTATTTTTATAATTTTATACTTTTGTAAATATTATTTATAATATATGTACGTAATAGAAATATAATAAAAACTTCAAGAAAACATTAAAATAAAATATGCATATAAAATACATAGATGAAAATACAATAACTATACTTATACAATAAATATACCTATTTATTTAAGTATAATTATTATATCCAAAAAATATATTTACATATCTAAAAATAAGTTATAGATATATAAAATAAAATACTAAAATAATAAAATCAAAAATACAAAATAAAAATAAAATTCCCTAAAACATAGGTAAATATACCTATTATAAACCCTAAAAAAGTAACTTGTAATTAATAACCTCTAAAAAATAAATAAAAATCATAATAAAATACTATGAAATAAAAAACATTTTTTATTTTATAACTTAAAATTATTAAAATCATTTATTATAATTTATCAAGTTTTAAATAGTTTCTGGTCGGGTTTTTTCTGAGTGGTCCACGTAGACCAACCGTGTTCCCTTGATCGTTGACCTCGGTCAACTCTCTGACCGAGGTATTAGTTTGTCAGAACCTAGCTTCTGATCTATTTTCTCGACTTTTTCCCTGAGAATTGAAGCACCTTCTTGGGTTGATTCCTTCTCCAAATCTTCCCCTCGATCCTCCCTCTTACACGCGAGCGTGTATTTCTTGGACAAGGAGTGTTGCATCGACTGATGCAACTTGTTCTTTCGATCCTGTCGATCACCATGTACAAAACCACTCTGCCTCTTCCTTCTCACTTTTGAATCCTCTTTGGCCCGTTCTGGGTCCTTTCTTGCGAGCTCTGGATAGAGGTCCGTGACAGGGACCTCTTTAGCTCCTTGGCAGCCTAGTCAGGTAGTCTAGGGACGACTTCCGCCAACCTCCGGCGAGCCTCCACCACCGTGAGGTGCATCTCCTGGTTTTAGCCAATCGTGGTAGTTTATATTAATTTCTATATCGCTTTTCAGCTTAATTTCCATTCTTAGGTTTATTTCTTGCTTGTTTTTTACATTTTAATCACGTATTTAGACGTAATAAGCCCCTTCGAAGTTCACCGGAGTTAACCTCCAGCGAACCCTTCCCACCATGATCCACATGTTCCCGATGTGCCAAACCACCTCCATTTCTTTCCTAGATGCTTTTGTTATGTCCACCACACCTCCATTCCGCCAGATCCGTCGTGGATCTTGAGCTCAGTAGCTCCAATCCTCCACTCGTCAGAGCTACTGCTGCCACACACCACCATTTATCCATGAACCTCCTAATTGGGTCGAGGTACTTTTCCTTCGACCTAGCTTTGTCTTATGCAAGTCTTTGAAGAAACAAAGCATCTGGAGTCAAATCTGGAGCTCGTCAGAAGTTCTTGGAACCACGTCGCTTCTCCAACTTCGTGAGAGGATGCCAGTGATCTTCATCACTTTTTGTACCACCCAACAGATTGAGGACCTTTCTAGGAATCTTTTGGGTCATTTTGGAGCATCACAACACGACGGGGAGGGCTGATTCAGTCGGAGGAAGCTCGCTTAGGAGAGGCTTCATTCCAGTTCATCTTCCTCCCTCCGCGACCGTTGGATTATGCCATGTTCCTCGTGCGCTACAACCTTCGTCTGATCGAGCTTCTCTTTAGCCATTAGATCAATCTCGAAGATCAAATCTACACCATTCATGGAGAATTTGCATCGGGCTATCAGGGGATGACACATGTATAAGTGAATCAATATCACCCGTCCACTCGCACCGCACTTTTGGTGTTTTTCTTATTTTACCTAGTGCTTTTTGTATTTAATATTTACAACCCAATCATTCATCTACCGTTTAAAAAATTTTGCAAATTTTGAATGTTAGCCCCACACTTTATTTTATTCGTACTTTAGTCCAGCTCCACGACAACATGCAGAGAGTGGGTGTTTTGCAATTGTACCCTTACGACTATTTGTATTTCATTTTAGTCCATTAAATATTTCTTCCAGAGTTACTTTTTACGGAAATTGCATCTTGTCCTGTTATCTTTATTTTTATTACATAAATACCCTTATCAGGTTATAGTTTCTTTATGTTTTCTATATTTATTTAAATTAGCAATTATACTTATAAAAATCCTAAAAAATAGGATTAAGTGCCTGACATATTGTAGTTTCATGACCTAATTTTGCATATCAATTTTATGCTTTCATATTATTTTATAAAATCGAAATAGCAATTTATTTCCTATCTATAGTCCAAAATACATAAAAAAATATATAACGGTTTTGGAAAAAAATATTTATTTATTTATTTTGCTACTCCAGAAATTGAAAAACCTAAAAATAGAAAAATAAAACTCTTAAAAATCGAAAAACTCAAAATCCCTTATAAAAATATATAAAATTTCTAGAAATTCTAAAATTACACTTTTTTGCTTTATAATTTTCTCTATATTATTATCTATATATTAAAATTTATTTAGAAAATTTTGGACTTAATTTTATATTTTTAATTTTCATTTCAATTTTTTGTATTTAATTAATCCCTATTTTGTAGTATTTTTTACTTTAAAAATACATAAAAATTAGCAAACATCGCTTGTCTGCTGGTAAGTAGAATGATCGAGGTTTGGTTGTCAGCATTCCACTACAGCCTCAGGCCAAGAAATCGCCATAAAAAAGAGGGAGAAGAGTTCCGACGCTCGATGACTTGTGGTCTGACAGGTCAGTATAGGACTGGAGATCTGATCCTGCTCTTCTGGCCTTTAGTCTTATTAAGTCCAAGGATGAACTTCCACTTCTGCCAGATTGAGACCCTGGCCTATTCCAGCTCTTCTCGCTCAATTTACATTCTTCTTTTCTTAAAAAATCGCAAAAACATTAAAATTTAGTTATAATCAAAAGTATTCAATTCTGAAAATTTTTGTTATTTTTAGTCATATTTATATCTCTTTTATCTATTATTGTGCATATATTCTTATATTATTTAATTAGCTATATTATATTTTAAAAGAAAATTGAATATAAATGTATAAAAAAGGAATATAAAAATTTAAAATAAAAACAAAATATAAAAATTATAAACCAAAAAATAAAATCAAAATATAAAAATTAGAAATCGACATAAAAAATATAGATAAAAACTCACAATCACATTTTTGGACCTCACTTGCACAATCTTTCCATTTAGATCCATGTGTTTGACCTCTACATATACTTGCACCTATACACATCTTTGTTGTAGAGTTATAATAAATTTTAACTCCACATGTGTATTTTCATTTCTTGATTATATTGTGGGTTAATTGTTGGTTGATTAGGGTTTATTGAGCGGTCAACACATCGACTGTGATTTCGCGTTGTGAAACCGTACGACCCTCGAAAATCCATAGTTATGAATAACCTCTCAATTTCCTCCGTCGATCAATCTGTTATTTTTGCATCTATCGCACCTTCGAAGCTAGGTGGATTTACCTTGAAGAGTCTCCCATAGGTGGCTTCATCTCTACGCTTCTCACGAGTCTTCCACTCTCTATCTAAATGCATCCCACGATATTGTTGATCCCTATCCTTGATCTAGTGGTTCTTAGCTTGATCTCGAATAAACTGAGAGAACTCTCCTATTATCTTCATTAATTTGACATTTTATGCTACCAAATCTCAGTAGTGACGATTTATCTAACGATTTTTCGAGGCGGTCATCATTTACAAATGACAATTATTTTTTCAACAGCTATAGTTGTTATGAACAACTACTTTAAGTTATCCTAATATTTGCTAAAATCATGGTTTTAAAAAATAAACTGAACATCGAAACATGCAGGAACTAGTTTTTGGTTATTATGGTTGGTCCAATGGGACCGACCAATCAAACCGTTGATGTCTTCAGTAGTTCATAAGAATCAGAAAAAATCAAGACATTGTATTGTTGTTTTTGTTTATATGGTTCAACTTGATAAAATCGAGTTAGGTTGCTACATAATATAGTGTCCTTCCAAGTTTTTTCAACAACAGTTATACTCCTATTTTTTATACAATCACAGGCGTGCCCTTATATTTTTAAAAGACACATAGCAGTGGCCTTTTATTAGTATACATATGCCCATATATTATATACTCATATATTATACCAACATAAGGACACTTTTGTGATTTAAGAATATAGGGGAAAAAGTGTAATTCCTTAAAATTTAAGGGTATAAATGTTATTAGAAAAACTTGAAAGGTTTAATATTTTTGTAAAGTTTATACAAGTAGATATATGTGATGTATACCATTAACAATTTTAAAATATTCACACTGTAATTGCAAATAAGTATTGTTAATTTACTGCATCTCATAGTGTGCCCATAACAATTTCTTTGTTACATGAAGCCATCATTTCTTGCTAATAGAAGGAGACAACCTCGTGCATAATGTGGAAAGAGAGTGACAATACTCGTAAGGAATAAAGAGAGAGGAGATATTGAGTCATTAACACACATGGAAGGAGAAAAGATAAAGAAGTAGCATACTATAGGTTAGTATGAAATTGGATTGTGAATTGTTTTTAAAAATATAAATTTAATTAAATAATTATAAATTATTTTTTATCAATAACTAGGTGGCCGAATTGGTTGTTTGGTTCGATTGGGTCAACTTGGTTAAGCGTTCCAATTAATTTTTGATTAGTTTTTATTTTTTTAACAAAATTGGAGATTGCTTGGTCAACTAACGGGAACTCAATCAAATTAATAATAATCTCGATGTTATCATTTCCTTTCTTTTTTATTTTGACTGTTTGAATATTAAGTAGCTATTATCGTTTCAATGCCCCTTTCCACCACGCATAAACTAAACCAACAATTGTGATATGAACAAAAATTAAAGCTTCTATAAATAAGGATACACCGAATACATCAAAACTCATTTTCTATGGATAAAGAATGATCATTTCAACATAAAAAATGACAAAAACTAGAGCAAACATGTAATAACGAATTCAGAATTGTATCCAAGCATCTCCCATGGGCTCTATACCCGATTCATAACTATAGAACTTCTCTGTTCCCTTACTACTCTAGGCTAAAATCACAAAAATTACAAATGCCAAGATATGAATAGCACTTGATATTATTAGAAATGCCTAGAAAATACCATATTCATGAAGCGCAACGTAGATGCACTCCTATTAATGTGTACTATACTAACTTAGTCAATTTGAATTAGAATTTTCGATTCATTCAGAGCTTCCTAGGTGAAAATAAGATTTTTTTTATTAAACTACACAATTTATTTTATATAGAGCATGCTTAAAAGTGAATTCAATTACATTTCGTTTCTATTATAATAGTGTAGACATGCTATGCTTTCACACAAATAGAACTTTCTTACTTTTTTATATTTTTATTAAAATAATAAACAATAGGGTAATTTATATATTAGGTCATCATCTATGGACCTAATCCCAATATGGGTCCCAATATTTCAGCTGTAACAAAATGGGTCCAGACTCCATTTGCATAAAAAACATCGTTAGAAAAAAGAGAGAGATAGGCTAAATTGCCTTAGTCGAGAATGATCACTTCTGACAATATTGCTTTCTAGAATGTTTACACTTTAGTCCATCTCTCTCTTTTTTCTAATAGTGTCATTTATAGATATGGAGTTAGGACCCATTTTATAACATTCGAAAGATTGGGACCCATACTAGGATTGTTCCCATATATGAGGATCCAGTATGTAATTTACCCTAAAAATAATAAAATAAAACTACAGATCTAATTCTGTAAAATCATATATAGAAAATATAAAATGAATATTAGAATATAAATAGAATATATAAAAATATACAAATGAGACTATAAAAAACGTGTATATATATATATTAAAAAATTAGTACAAATAATTAGTTAAATTTCATCATGCATCATATTTAATATATATGTAAATAAATATATAGATATAAATAATGAAATCATTAGATTTTTCCTTTTCTTAGAGTTCCATTTTCTTCTTATTTGTATCTTTCTTAATTGATTTAATTTGTTGAATTGTGAGAAACCCTTACACAAAAAACTAAAAACTCATAATTTCCATATATAGAAAATATAAAATGAATATTAGAATATAAATAGAATATATAAAAATATACAAATGAGACTATAAAAAACGTGTATATATATATATATATTAAAAAATTAGTACAAATAATTAGTTAAATTTCATCATGCATCATATTTAATATATATGTAAATAAATATATAGATATAAATAATGAAATCATTAGATTTTTCCTTTTCTTAGAGTTCCATTTTCTTCTTATTTGTATCTTTCTTAATTGATTTAATTTGTTGAATTGTGAGAAACCCTTACACAAAAAACTAAAAACTCATAATTTCCATACCAGGATTAGAAACTTCGAAACTCTATTATAACTAATCCCCACGGGTCTCTTCAGAAACAACAACAATAAATGATAACATAACCATTTAGTGGGGTTACTGAAACTTGGATCCCTTCCTTGTGTGGGACACTAAATTCATATATCTTTATCGATTAACCAATTTTTTGACGTTGGAGTGGATCCTAAAGAGATGCCTCCCTCATGAATTCGTCTTAAATCAGGATCTTCTGGATGAACTATCCTAGATTTGCTAAGGGAGCAACCCCATTTTTAAAACTGAACTGGTCAAAATATGTGAATTTTCTTAGTTTTCACGGAGGATTAGATCCAACAACAAAGGGTCCATGGTTGAGCGATATTACTCACCATCAATTAGCTATTGCAGTTCTTTACTTTATAGCAGGTCATACGTATATGACCAACTGGGATATTGGTCATGGCCTAAAAGACATTTTAGAGGCTCATAAGGGTCCATTTACATGTCATGGTCATAAGGGCCTTCACGCAATCCTAACAACATTATGGCATGCTTAATTATCTCTTAACCTAATTTAACTAGTTGAATTGTCCGACTTGATTCAATATTAAAACCTGGGTTAAAATTCCTTTAATCTTCCATTTAACTCTGATACTATGTCGTCACATCTCAATTCTTGAAATACACAAAAATTATTGAAGCATTCCAAAAATAAAAACTTTTTACAAGTCCATGAATGAGACAAGATATCCATAATCAATTATCAAAATTAAAGTACCATACATGATGAAAGAAATAAAGAAAATTGATCGATAGAGGAAATACTCCTCGAGTCTAAGTTAGAGGACAAATATAAATGAGTTGCACCAATAAGTTCAATATGCTAAACTGCGAAAACTGGAAGAATAGCAATGGCTCCTTATGAATGTTTGCATTCCATGATAGGCATATACCATCAAATTATGAGAACAAACTATAAGTATCTATGTTTAACATCCGAAGTTAAAAATATTACAATTAACCATTCCCTATAATGATTATGCTTTATCAATAGAAATCAAATAATGTATATGGATCAAATAAATTGTATCTCAATAAGGCAACGGTAATGATAAGCATTTTTTTACAAAAATCAAAATCTTTTACGATTTCTTATTCAAGGGTCAGCACCGAAAAACCATGAAATTAAAGTTTCCACATTGTTGGATTCCTCTGACATACATTCGTCCTCAATATCACACGTTAAAGTGAACATGCGCATCAAATAGGTTTCACTACCATGTTATCTTATAACTTAAGATCATATATGCATTAAATGATCTTCTCTATGAGTTTCTAGTTCTACAAATTTGTGATAGAAGTAATTATTGTGACTAGCGGAAGAAAGGCGAACAATCAAGAAAACACGCAGACATAGGGACTTACAAAGTTCACATATAAATAGACTACGCCTTTAGGTGACGACAATTGATTTTACTATGTGGAAAAGGGGACCCATGTGCGGTGCGACAGGGAATGCATAAGACGATTGTTCAACTTGATTCAAAAGAGCAGACAAATAGGATTCAAAGCATATCAACCATAATTGTCCATAAATTTAATCATCTAATTTACACTTATAAACATGAAGTTATGTGTTTCCAAGATGTGAATTTTCTTTTATACACTTCCAAATGATAGTTAAAAATATTCGACATTCAACGAATCTCAAGTTGAAACTTGGAGTTCTTAGAAAGCAACTTCCATACCTTTTTTACTGGGTAAAGGCTTAGCAAGTATAATAATAAATCAATATTCAGAATTCTTTAACTCAAAAGATGGTCATTTATCTTTTTTGTAACTATCTTTACTTTATTTACATATATTGAATGTTACAGATGCAAAAAAGATTTACATCGCCAAGATATTGGACATCCCTACTCTCAAAATTCAATAGAAGGTAAATGAGTCATGGAACAAACTAGACTAGACAACTTTTTCATATACCCAAGTAGATCAGATAATAAAGTGTTTACTGCAAATAACATAGGAAGTAGGAAATCTTTGTAGTAAATTTTTTTGATGGATGGAGAATCTGAAAGGTTATGTTGTGTTGATTTCTCTGTGTACCACCAACAAGATGGACTTTTTTCTCCAAAAAGACCCTTCAGCGTTCAAAGTTCGGAGTGTTGTCAAGGTAAAAAAAACTCTCTGGTGGGACTTGGATGACAATCACTGAATAAATGCGAAGTTCTTTTTGCATCTGATTTACAATGGTGGCAACAATTCAGAGTCTGGATGTAATACTTGTGTCAAAGAACATGTTTGATGAATTTGCCATGAGTAAGAATCGGAAGGAAATAAAATTTTCTTGGGGGGGGTTTCAACTTAAGATAGTGGCAAGGGGGAGCCTATATAATAATTTTGCTCAGCAAGGATACTTTAATAATCAGATAACACAATTCGCTAAAGAAGTTCTTAGTAGCTCAAACTCATTGTTTGATTGATTACTTAATTACTTTTAAAACTATTTTTTCCTAGCAACCAGAGTTTTGATAACCTCATTATCAACTATTTTTTTCCAATATCACTATTTTATGGCCACCTCCCTAATTTTGGGCAGGCGCCCGCTTAGGATGCAAGTGTCTGATCAACCCAATAAGCAGCTCAATCCCGCGGATGATGATTGCCAGCATCGCGAGGTCTTTTTTTTCCTAATATCATTGTTGAGTAAAGATGTCAAGTTTATCATTCTTTGACCTTTCTTCTACTTATGAAATCCCTCTTGCAACCATGCCTTTTGTTAGGAATAAAGCTGTGTAAAAGGGGTGTTTTAGACTTTTGTTCCTTGTGGTGTCCTCTCCCTCTGTAAACCCTAACCCTAATCCTCTAGTTATATAAAGAGGATTAGGGAGCCTAATAAGACACACAAAAACCCTAATCACATTTGTAACATGGTATCAGAGCCCTAGGTTCGTACCTAGGGATCTGCACCGCCTTCCCAACCCCCCTCCCTCTCTCGGCCTCACGGCCTCAGCGCCGCCCCTTCCCCCCTCTCGACCTCACGGCCTCAGCACAGACCTCGCCAGCCCCTTCCAACGCCGACCTCGCCCAGCCCCGATCGCATCCAGCCCCGATCTCGCCCACCCCGACTTCGCTAGCCCACCCCCGACCTCGCTCGCCCAGCCCCGACCACTAATATACTTCCACCAAATAGGTGCTTAGACACTCAGTCACGTAAACACTTTGTGAGTGTCGATGTCACATTCTTCGAGTCGATTCCGTATTTCTCAAAATCGACCACTAATATACTTCCACCAAATATCTCAGAAAGGGTCCCCACCTCTACCCTATCAGTTCCAACCCCTCAACAAGTCCTCACTTCCCCTTCTGAGCCAGTGCCACCTCCTCAGATATGCTCCCCTACTCAAAACATGGAAACTAATGTCATTACAGATGCCACAGCAGATCTCCCGATTGCTCAACGACGCCTAGCTCGACAGTGTCCATCTGTCTATCGACAAGGCACCCGATATCTGCCACAATGTCCCTATCCAAGCTTACCCCAGCATACCAGAATTTTGCACAGGCGATCTCCAACACTGCTATCCCGAAGAACCACACTGATGCCCTAACGGACCCCCATTGGGCTCAAGCAATGTGAGAGGAGATGTCAGCTCTGGAATCAAGAAATACTTGGATACTGGTGGATTCTCCTGCAAATAGCCGAATTGTCAGCTCCAAATGGGTCTTCACTGTCAAGTACAACCCAGACAAACCTATGGCGTTGACTTCTTCGATACATTTTCACCAGTCGCTCGATTGTCAACCGTAAGAATTCTCCTTGCTGTCGTAGTTCAGTTGGATTGGCCCTTACACCAATTGGATGTCAAAAATGCCTTCCTATATGGTGATCTTCATGAGATCGTCTATATGCAACAACCACCTGGATTCGAGCGACAAGGGGAGTGTCAGAAGGTATGCTTGTTACGCAAGGCAATTTATGGGTTGAAACAGAGCCCTCGAGCTTGGTTTCACAAACTATCTGAAGCTTTACATGTTATTGGATTCATAAGGTCGTCATCCGATCACTCATTATTCGTAAAAAAGGGCTCGAAGGGCACAGTAGCAATGCTGGTATATGTTGACGATATCATTCTTACAGGAGATGATTATGAAAAAATTTCCAGAGTAAAGAAACACCTGGCAGAGCAATTTGTAATTAAGGATTTGGGACTATTGCGATATTTCTTAGGGAATGAGATAGCTAGATCAAGGCAGGGGTTGGTTATGTCTCAACGAAAATATGCCATCGATCTACTAACCGAAACAGGGATGCTTGGGTGTAAACCAGCACATATCCCTATGGACCCTAAAGCACGAATATTCGAGGAAGGAGCAACAGAGGATGCTGGTGGATACAGACGCCTAGTTGGAAAACTGCTTTATCTCACTATTACTCGTCCAGATATTTCTCTAGCAGTAGGAAGACTAAGTCAGTTTATGGACTCTCCTACTGTAAATCATTTTGAAGCATGCATGATGATTCTTCGATACATCAAGCAGTCCCCTGGGAAAGGACTAATATTTCGCAAGGACGGCAACCTCAACCTTATGGACTATTCTGATGCGGATTATGGAGGATGCCTGCAAGATAGAAAATCTACCACGGGCTTTTGCACATATCTGGGAGGAAACCTCATCACATGGAAAAGTAAAAAGCAAGCTGTGGTTTCACGGTCGAGTGCTGAAAGTGAATATAGAGCCATGGCACACGCAGCTGCCGATCTCATGTGGGTCAAGTCTGTACTAACTGATCTCCATATCAGGACTAAGGATAGTATGGAACTAAGATGTGACAATCAAGCAGCAATGTACATTGCAAATAACCCCATGTTTCATGAGCGAACAAAACATGTAGAAATTGATTATCATTACACAAGAGATCTCATACAAAAAGGGCTGTTACGCACACAAGGAGTCCTATCTACGGAGCAAGCTGCAGATATATTTACCAAGCCGCTAGCACGGATCCAGTTTGAGAAATGTTGTGACAAGCTGAGCATGTATGATTTATATGCTCCAGCTTGAAGGGGAGTGTTAGGAATAAAGCTGTGTAAAAGGGGTGTTTTAGACTTTTGTTCCTTGTGGTGTCCTCTCCCTCTGTAAACCCTAACCCTAATCCTCTGGTTATATAAAGAGGATTAGGGAGCCTAATAAGACACACAAAAACCCTAATCACATTTGTAACACCTTTGATGTGCTTCAATATGGTCTTTGCAACTATTGTATAGCCAGAAACTTTCATGAAAGATTTAGATAATAAGGCATTTTTCAAAGCTATAAAGATTTAAAACCCCAACCCTTGTTCCATTGACATGATGGCATGAAAGATTAGATAACAAGGCATTATTCAAATCTATCAAGATTTAAAAATCCAACCCTCGTCATTTTCTTTCAATTGCTTAATTATATGAGCAACAATTTTTATTTGTGTTTATCTTCCAGAAGTATTTTCTTTCAATTGCTTAATTATATGAGAAAAGGCTACCTTATCCTGAAAAATGTTGTTCCAAAATAAGTCAACACGGGAAGATCACGTCATGATTACATCATCACTTATGTCTGTGAGCAATCCAACAAGGAATAGATCTACTTATTCTTTATTCTTCTTCATTTCTAAGGATCTTTGTGCAATATTAAAAGATGCGTCGATATTTGGTGACAATTCACAAAGTATGTGTCATAGTAATATCTTCATCAAAATAAGGAATCATCAATTTCCTGTAACGGGAATTGTCAACATGTGCAGGGAGGTGGTGTGGAAGTGCTAGTTCAAAGTAAAATATTTTTTCAAAAAAAGAAGGTACAAATCAAATAAACGTTTCCATCTACATAGGAACCACCTGTTTCTCATAATTGGTCTTCTTTCATCTCCCAAGATGGAAGAGATACTTCAAAAAATATTAGTTGTTTCTGCAGCTTTCAGTTCCTTGCACTTCACGATGCCATCCAACCTCAGATTTCAGACCTTCAAACTGGAGTTTGAAGCATAAATCCTGAAAACAAAAGTGGTCACAATCAAAGGAAAAACTGATCAGCGTAATATATTGATATCAAGATGCATCAAATAGAGAACGACAAGAAAGATCATGCTAAAAAAAACCATGACATCTGCATCGATGCTTATGGACCAAGTTGAACCTCTCCAGAATCCTCTTTAATCAACCAAGAAGATTCTGATATTTAAGTAATAGCAAATTGAAATGCCAATGATATTTGCAACCGAGGCTGGAGGCAGATCTCTAGGAGGGGTTGAGTGAGTCTCAATAAATTAAAAAAAATAAAGGGAGACCAGACCAACAAACTCCAAAACATATTTCACATAAAACTGTAAAGCAACTTTGTCATCTCTCCCCGAGCCCTCTTTCTCTATGTACCCCTCATCTCGAGTTGAGACATGCATAGTTACAGAACATGACGTGAAGTCCCAACAATACCACCGTGGCATGTTATGTTAACATGGGTTAGGCAATAGCGAATGACTCCTCGTCATTCCAACAAGTTTTGTGCAATACCCATCTGCTGTAAAGCATGAAATTTGACTGTATGGAATATGATCAAGAGTAGATTGGCTAGCATGTAAGTTAACTAAAATGCCTTAGCCTTTTCTTGTGTCTCTGTTACAGTACAAGCAAAAGATTGAAGTATTTCTGAATAATCTTCTTTAATGCTTGGAATTTTGGTTTTCCAGGGTATAAGTGTGCAGGTGCGCAAAGGTCGGAGTCGGACATTGAAAGGACGCATCACCAACAACTCTGACCTTCCACGGTTCAGCTTCTCCGGAGGCATTGGATCATAACTGATAGCAGTGGAATAACAAAGAACTTTTGGCGTGGATGGACTGCAAATGTTGGCGTGCTGCCCTACGTACATGATATGTATCTATTAAAGTGAGAGCTTACAAAAGTTCATGGTTTTCCAGTGGAACAGGTGTCATATGAGAACATGTTACACTTCCCAGAACCGGATTCCATCCTCCTTTGCATGTCCTGAGTACTGTCGGTGGGAGAATGGTGATGCCTCCTTCAATAATTCATTCTTAAAGCAAATTTAATTGGTTTTTATTACTCTAATCTACATGCATTTATTATCTAGGAGAAGGTTATGGATTATATTTTAGGATATACTTCCTTTAACCGAATGAGAATTTTTTTCAAGAGAGACTTCTTCTAATCTTTACCTCAAATGCTCAGGACACGATGGCTGTATCGCAGACTCCCTTGCGAATGAGATTCACTATCAGACAATTATAATCAAGTAGAAAACTTATTTGAAACTTAATATTGGTTGCATAATAGCACCAAAAGGATTTCCAAAGCAATTCTATGGATGCCATAACATGGCATAAAGCTCTAAGAACTCTTCCCAATTTGTTTCAAAAGCAATAAAGTACGAAGTAACAATGAAAGTCAGATCAATTCAAATAAATACAATATCCAGCGGCACAATCAGATCATAGAAATCTAATCACGTGAAAAGACAAAATAAACTAGCAGAATCAATATGTACCTTGCAGCATAGAGACTCATCAGCACACCATGAACTTGCACGCTGGCACGACGACCCCAGTGAGGCAGAGCAGCAAGATGGACACGAGATTCTTCAAGCAAAACCCCACGGGCCTCCACTTGACCTCCACGCTGGAGCTCTTCATCCTCTTCCCCACCTGCGGCTCCTTGGAGAGGTCGAAGCTCCTCCCCTTCATCCTCAGCTCCTGCACGCACCTCAGCAGCGCCCTCGCCTCTCCCCTCTCCCTCCGCAGATCTCTCGACATCCTCCAGAAACCCCACACCTTCGCCTGCACGGCGGAGACAATGACGGTGGAGGTAGCGGCCGAAAGGGTCCCCGGGACCCACCATCCCCTGCACGCCCTCCCGTTGCCGTCCGCGGAGCAGGTGAAGAGGAATGTGAGGAAGAGTGCGTGGAAGGAGAAGAAGAGAGAGCAGAGGCGGAAGATGTCGCGCTTGGAGTCGTGGAGGCGGGACTCCCTGAGGGCGATGCGGCGGGAGGACAAGAACTCCTCGCGCTGCCAGAGCTTGAGGAGGAGGAGGTGGCCGGGGCTTTCGGAGATCTCCTTGAGAGGGTGGTGGAGGAGGAGGGCGTGATCGTCGCGAAGGGGGATGTCCACGAAGTGGGTGTCTTTATCTCTTGCCTCCGCCATTGCTTAGGAAGAAAGGGAGCACCTGAGTGAGGGTGAGGAGAGGGGGGTTTGTTGGATTCTGGTAGGGGTCTCTCGGCCTTTCAAACGGTCAGATTTGAATTCGACCGTTGCCAGATCTGGTGACGTGGGCGGTTACGTAGTGGTTCTCAGGTGGGTCTCTTGTTAATGGCATACATCATTGTAGAGAGAGAGAGAGAGTTAAATCCAATCTATATGCAAACTCTAGCAAACTTCCCTATAAGTTATGTGTAAAATAATTAATGTTCCAAGATGGAAGCTGGCTCCCGATCAAACACATCCACTGTGTTCTTGCATTTTCGCAAAATGGTGATATCCATTTACGTGGTAGAGGCCAAGTTAATTTCTCGGGACTACATGTACATGAATCGCGACAAATGTCATTTGCACTTTGGTAAGTTGGTGTAAGCACTAGAAGAGAATTTTTACAGAGGCTACTATATTGCGTTGTGAGTGATTTAAAAGTAAATATCAATGCAGAGGTGCATGCAATTGGTGGAATTGCAAGAAATATTTTATACAACTGTCAATTCTCTCAATAAAGAAAAAATATGACATGATTATTGATTTTCTCCTTAGTCATATAGTTGTGATTTGATGGGGATAGGGATTGGCGAATTGGACGCGAATGCGAAACACATTGTTATATGGACAATCAACCACTATCACATAAGGAGAAAAAGAAGAAATCATAATATAAAGGTGGCCAGTCATATCTCATGATTAAAGGAGAAGAAAAAACATTAAAAGATAAACAAGTACAACTCTCTTCGTTCCATAGATCTCTCACATATCTTCTTCCCCCTCTCTTTGGTTTATCTCTTATGGTTGTGATGATATCCTACTATCAATTCTCCCATATATATGCCTAAATACAATCCTAGATTAATTGTCACAATCACTCTCAATTAATTGAGATTCCCATCAATTACAAGATCAAATCAATCGCCATAGTGAGATTTGATTAAATCAAATATCATTCGATGTTTACGTGGAATTTATCTCTACCATAGTAGGATATATTTTTTCTAATAATCTCCTCCTTTAGTTGAATTCCATTGCATTACATCACCTGATCCTGCATTGTGCCATCCTCAACATTTACAAACGTCTCCTGCATGTTGTCACCCCCTATGGGTATCACACCTTTCATCGGATGATGAATCTATGATTCATCATCTTAATATATTAATCTTAGCTCGAATCCTTGAACAAAACACCAAATAAAAGTTCTTAAATTCAATAAATTAACAAAAATACAACTCTTATAAAAATAAACTAATGATGTATATTTATCATGTAAATAAATCCACAAAATAATTCAAAATTAAAAATTAAAAATTAAAAATAAAGTGTTGAATTTGTTTGTTAATAATCCCATGTAGATACCCAAACTTTCTTATTTTTTAATAAAGTCAAACTAACTCCTTTTGACTTAATTATTTTTCTAACTTGTTTATAAAAATATATGTATAATACAAAAATACACATTAATTCCCACATTAAATAAATACTTTTAGATCTTGAATCGAAAAAGCCATAAAGTCCAACTTCTCGAATAAATTCTTGCGTTGTATGAATGCCAAATTCACCAAACTCACTTTTAAAGTTCAAGTTATAAAATTATCTATCAAATGAAAATAGTTTCATTAAAATCGAAGCTTATTTGCAGAATGTCGGGTTTGGGACCTAATTGTATAATGTATATATGTACTAACTCGTTACTAACATTTTATGTACAAATTTAATCCATTTTGATTCCTTTCATTTTCTATTAATTTATTTATTTTATATTTTTATAAAGTACATAATTACAAAAATAAAAAAAAGTTTTATCATTAACAATAATGCGAAGTGACTTTGTATATAGTGTGAATATTGATCTTTCCTCCTTTTTATTTTTTTCTTATTTATAAAAAATCTCCAAAAAATCATATTTGTGTTTTACTTTATTTCTAGTATTTTATTTTATTTTGTAAATACTTTTACTTAAAAATACAAAAAAATTTAAAAGTCATAAAATTGTTTTAACTGTTTAAGATGCATTCCAAAAATATTATGATTTATATATTTATATTTATTTTGCATTTGAGGTATGCTTGGATAGTATAGATCCCATTTGTATCTACATTATTCATGTGGATATCTTTTATTTTCATTTTACTTTTTATTTTATTATTTTTAGTAGCCTACTTTTTTATTTCTTATTTTTATTTTCATTTTTTTCTTCCACCAACTTCCATTCTTCCCTCCTCTTCCACTACTTCTCCAACCTCTAACCCACCTTGTTCCTAACTCCCTCATCATCTTCTTCTTATTACCTTCTCCACCTCATTTCTCCTTTATCCGCCAACTTCAAGTGAGAGAGCCATAGCTTCAGAGGAGCCACCTGTGGTAAATATGAGCTTCCTTTTGGAAGGCGATGACCATTATCTTCAATCTTTGATAAGGAATGATCCATGGAGCAACTATGCCCCTTGTTGCAAGCTTCAAGCATAGCTTGCCTAGCTTCTCCAATTTCCATTGTCGACCGGATTGAGGTGCAACTACGTTCAGTTGAGTACAACATAATTCCAGACAAGAAAAAAACCATCAAGTACAGTCTTCTTTACTTCCCTTTACTCCTTCGAGATTCTCTTATGTTACTGAAGACTCGATTTGGTTGAGGGTCTAAAATATCCACACTAAAGAGCGAAGATAAAATGTCATTGAGGCGACCGCTCAATAAAGTCGATTATCAACAATCAACTCACACAAAAAATTAATCAATCAATCAAAATGAGTGGTCAAAATTTATTATAACCCTATATATACATGTATAGTGGAAGTATGTATAGGGTATCAAGCATGAGGAGAATCAGGAATAGACAACAAGAATTGGCTAAAAGGACAGCAAGTGCTTTAGGGATTTTATGAGGATTTTTTTATGGGTTTTGAATTATTTATTTTTTTTGATTTTTTTATATTTTTTGTAGATTTTTAATTGTATAATTTTTTATTTGATATCAAAAAAAATACTTTCTTTTGGAACTAACTTATTTTATATTGCGCCTCATATACATGATATTCATTTAATAATTGCATGTCTCAATGATATCCTGACATATGATAAGAACATTCAAAGCCACTTCTTACTAATGCTAAGTTGTAATTTATATTCCATTTAAAAAGACACACCAATTAAACCTCACTTATACTACGATTATAACAACAAGAAAGAAATTGTCAAAATTTAATCGCCTTATGGTACATGTGTAGGTGTTATATGTCTAACGTAAATAGCATTAGATGTTCCATATTGATACTATCTTTGACATGCATACGTAATTCCACAAATAATTGATGGTCCATAATCATGTTTGTGAAATGGATATTCTGTGTACCGCACAATGATCTTTGCAAGAAACATTTACAAACTTTAATAGGAAATGCGCAGGCACTAGGATTAGAGATACTTAAACAATATTGCAAACACGCGAATGTCATTATTTGATTTGTAACACCCAGCAAAGAGTGAACCATGGCCATTAAATTTCTGATAGAGCACTAATGTAAAAGTTTAATGGGCATCATTTCTTTCTGTTGTCTAATTCTCCACGTCAATGCATCCCAAAATATGATCACATGCATCTAATCATCCCACTCATCACCTACTCTCACTTTCTTACGCTTCCTCTTCTACCTTCATTGTAGTAAGGATATCCTACATACAACCTCCATATGCTCATATTCATGTAACATGAGCTTAGCATTGATCTCGATCGAGATGCACAAGCCTCAAAAGCCCATTTCATCCATTTTAGGATTTCATTGGAGGTGCTTGCATCATATGAGGTTCTAGGAACAATGATCATCGGTAACCAGAGCAATCGGATGTTGCAGCCTCCCCACACCTAAAGTCAACGAAGAATAAGGAGAGTTGGGGCTCCAACTATCACCAATCTCGCCCCACCTCTCAATTAGTTTCGTTGATTGGCAATCGATGCAAGCTTAGCACCCACCATTCAATCTAGTCATTGAAGGACACACGACAACAATGGGGCCATCGCCACCACACGATCATTGCTTCTTCAGTTTCATGGACACTATTATGTTAGTTCATGCATGAGCATGCATATTTTAATGATAATAAAATTTATGCAATTATCTAGAATCTAGGTCAAGAGTAGGAAAGCTACTAGACCAAGAACAAGCTCAAGCATGAGGAGATCTAGCTTATGCGAAGAAGAAGTTAAGTAGCCAAAGAAGTTCTAAGCTAAGGAACTTGAGCTCAAGCTCAAGAAAGGATCTCAATCTCTAGAAGAAGATGAAATCTTTTCTTAGATCAAGTCATGCTTTTTTTAATTGTCTTAGATTATATAAGACATCAATAATTATGCATCTTGCATCATAAAATTTGACGTTGACTTTTAGGTCAAACTATCAATCTAATCGATCATTTAATTTTACTAATCAATCGTATTTTTGAGTTCTGATTGATAATCTCATTTTACTTATCAAACATATTTTTGAATTTTGACCGATCATTCAATTTCACTGATTGGTCGTATTTTTGAATTTTAATCGATAATCAAATTCCAATTAATAAATCATTTTTTGAATATGGAATTTAATGAAATTTATCCTTGCCATTTTTACTTCCAACTGCTATAAGAATCTGAGACCTATAAAATGTTAGTTCTTTGTTTCTCTGACATTTTAAAGATGACACACGCATCGTAGTCGCTCATTCATGTATTATGATCATAGGACTACAGAGTATTCTTCATCTCAAAAACATCATCAAAGTGACGTTTACTTCAAAGCACAAAAAGTTTAGAAAATTGTTTAACTTTATTCAAAAGAATTGTATTATTTATTCTATTTTTTGGAAAGTTGTTATAATCCACGACAAGCTTCTTCAAACAATTTCCAAATTGAGATATCAAACAATTCAATTGTGATCGATCATTCTTTCTGATCCCCCATAACTTTCTATATGATCGGTCATACTTAATCAACCATAGCATTTTTCTTGATCGATCATATTTTAGATTCTAGTCCAATGATGATAGACCATCACTTTTTGACATGATCGATCATTTTGATCTCATCAATCATAACATTTTAATCGATCGATAATTGTAGCAAATCTTCGATGATTTATTACTAAATTCCTTTCCGATGGCCATATTTTTGGATCCTTTTATAAGGGTGAAGGTTATGGGAAAAAAACTTAAGCACATCATGAAAATGTGAAGATCACATCGTATGCAATCGGGAGTGACTAGTCGTACTAGTCGCTCAGGACAATAGAATTTAAAAAATCAAAGCGATGAAACCACATGATCCGAGAACATTTATCGAATCATTTCATATAAACCATAAAATATATATCAGAATACTTCTTGAAGAACGGTTGCGATCGAAGCCTTTAAAGGAAGAGACCACGTGTCTCAAGTCCGACCCGACGTAGGAGATGCTTGCAAACATGTTGATGAGACATATCCTTCTCGCAATCTAAGATATATGTCCAAGCAATGGATCTCCTGATTTAGTCACACAAAATCCGAGGTCTTCTTCACATACAAGAAGCACTGAGGAAGACGAAGATCCATAAGCGGTCGAAGCGACAACACGATAACGTAGCGATGATGACAATCTTCTTTAGTTGAAAAGGTGGATGGATACTCTTGAGAGAGGGGGCGTGTATGATGATGAGAGAGAGAACTTGTGAATTATGTTGTATAAAAGAAGAACTAGAGTTGCCTCTTCTTTATAATATTTTGAGAGTCCATGGATCACAATCCATGTAAAACACAAATTCAATGGTTAAGATTGTTTTGTGTTTCTTTCAATGGCCATGATTTTGTTGTTAAAAAATACAACAATTAAATAAATTAAATATATTGAATAAATATCAATATAAATTAATTCAATCAAATCAATACACCAATGAAACGCTAAATGCACGTATTAATAATGATCTGTTCTAGCATGGGCACTTAACTTGTCATACAAAACCAAATGAATGATCTCTGCGAGGAGGATTCAGTTTTAATTTATATCCTAGGGAGTCCAGGTCGAACACAAAGATGCGAGCAATTAGTAATGAAATTTAAATGTCAAATATTTTAAGCAGTAACTCTTTGACTAATTATATTGAACAAATGCACAAATCACGAAAATGCAAATTTTAAACCCCCTTTTTTATGCACTTAAATTATATAAATATAATAATGCATAAACACAATTAAAGTAAATAAACATGGAAACTTGGGGCTAATCACAAAGAAATCCTCCTGAATTTATTTTGATTTTTATTTAGGCAAGAAGACAAAGTCACAATGATTCAGTCTTATTTAAAAGCAATTCAACAAAATTCTAAGTTTTAATTTCACTATGATGCTTATTATTTTCAGTAAATAATTAAATCTTTTAATACTTAATGACAATTATTTAAAATATCTAACGATTACTCATTAAGAATCAATATGACTAGTAGGTTCAATTGTTTACAAACATGTGCATTCTCAATTTCATTTATAGGTCTAATTAAGCACTCATAAGAGAAAATATTTAGTGCATGAATTTTAAATCAAGATTTAACAATAAAGCACGCCACAAGATAGAGCATGAAATTAACTTTCAAGTGAGACCAAAATTACTTGTATAGATAAATGGATAAAAATATATTTGATATTCAATCCAGGGGTATTTTTGTAAGACAAACTACAACTTTTATTATAAAACAGGATAAAATAGGACTGAAATGCAAATACAATAACCTACCAGGGCTAATATGTAAATTACACAAAATGAGAGGACTTATATGAAATTATTACGAAATCGAGGGTTGACATTATGAATTGCCCGGTCACGGCACGGTGCACGTGACCCGTATAGGCTCGAATGCGGAGGCTTGGTCCATGTGTCTGCTCTTGATGCTCCGCTCGAGGTTTGAATGCAAGTTTGGATCTAGAGGCTCGGAGATGAATCGTTGGATCGTGCTGGCGACATGGCTTGATGACAATCGTTGGATTACACCCAATGTAGGGTATCCGACGACAACTACTCCTTACGTATTCTTCAGCTCCTCCTCATTTGACGGCACTCGAGCGGTGCTCAGGCAAAGGCTGAAATGCTCTGTCGTGCTCCTCTGCCTCAATTGATAGTCAAACAAACTTTATGAAGATTCCACGAAGGTGATCGGAGGCTGAGGAAGATGAAAGCCACATCGTGTTGCTCTATTTATGAAGTGCTTCCGACAAGGAAAATAGAGACTGGAGCTCGGTCTCAGCCTCTGATCAATGAAGCTTGAGTGACCTACAAAGTTGGTCCCGCCAAACACCAAAGCTTATTCGTAACTTGATGGAATTGTGAGGCGAAATGGGGGGTTCACGTGGAGGGAGGAGTTGAAGCCTAAATGGGTTCCAGGTCAATAGTAATCACCTAGAATGGATCTATATGAACACAATTACGAAGAACTAGGTTCAGTAATAGGATATGAATGTGTGGATGATGGAAATCTCGCGATGAATTTCGAGTTTCTAGATTAGTTCTTGCAGATGAAATTCGGATGCAATAAAATAGTCAAAACTCTATAGAATGAGGTTAATGAAAATTACATGGAAATGAAATGAGAATCAAGGGATTAAAGATGATGCCTAAATGAAGCTTCAAGCTTTACGTCTTCGCTTAGGGTCCCCGGCAAAGAGACTAAGCTCAAGCAGCCTGCCAATGACAGTCTACAACAAGGTATAGTGACATTTAATCTCATTGGTATTTGTGCTTTGTCTTTTCTCCTTTTTCTCATCAATTCTCTATCACAAATCGGTGAAAGGGTTGGGAGAAATCTTGCTAATGGCGGACAATCGCCACTTGAAGCGGCGGTGGGGTATTTGAAGATGGGTACCGTCAGAGGTTGTTGTCTCCAAGTGGTGGTTTCAACCACCACCACTTAGTATGGGAGTTAGGGTTAGGGATCAATGGATGATTGGCATTAATCCTGGAAGTTAGGACTAGGGATTGATGATGGTGGTTGGTCAGGAGGGCAATCGAGATTGTTGAGAGAATTATGTGAAGAGGGGTGGCTCGGATGAGAAAGGAGAACTATTGGAGGTTGAAGGTGTTCCAAGTCGTTGGATCTGATCATCCAATAGTCAGAATTTGGATGGAAGGAAGCAGTTAGGATCACATCTGATTAGAGATCAGATGTCTTGGAAGGAAGTAGAGATAGACCAATCCTAGACGTCAGATCTGGCAAATCAGACAACCTCAATAGTAGGTTGGTGGTTTAAAGGATATGGGAAGATCCTTAAGCGCATCAGGGATGAGCGACTAGTCGTACTAGTTGCTCAAGGCAGCAGAATTTAAAAAATCAAAAGATGAAACCACAGAACACTTCTAAAATCGTTTCATCTAAACCACAAACAAGTATTAGGTTTACCTTTTGAATTGTGGTTGCGATCGAGTCTCTAAACAAAGAGACCTTCTGTCTCAAGTCTGATCCGACAGCGGAGACGCTTGCGAGCACATTGACGATACATATGCTCCTCGCAATCATCGATAAATCCAAGCAACGAATCTCCTAATCTCGTCTCATGAGATCCGACGTCTACTTCACGAGCGAGGTGCATCGGAGGAGATGCAGATCCACGAGCAAACAATCCGGCAGTATAACGACGGTGCTACAACAATGACGACTCTCTCTAGGGCATAAAGGTGGACAACCACAAGAGAGAGTGGGAGAGAGGCTTGGCTTATATAGAGAGAGAGAGCAATTGTTTTGATGTCTACATGAAGACCAAGAGGTGCCTCTTCTTATATAGTATTTTGGGAGTCCATGGATCTCAATCTATGGACAACACAAAATCAATGGATGAGATTGATTTTTGTTTCTTTCAATGGTCGTGATCTTATTGTAGAAACTAAACAACAATTAATCTAATTTAATTTAATATATATTGAATAATCAATATAAGTTAATTTCAAATTAAATCAATTATCTTTGGAGACAATTGAAAGGAGATAATCATACCACCAACTTTGTTAGTGGATGACAATCTTCTTTCAATGAGATTACATTATCTTACAATGATAATTCACAATTATCTTGTGAACATTACAATCATGCCATTGGAAATTTGTGAATCACATTCACAAGCCAAATTAAATTAAATTATATTTACAATTAATTATCCAATGTGAATCCAATTCACACCAATAATTAATCAACAAATATAAATCACAATAGGCTCTCTCTAATATATTATACATCACATTTATAATATATATGATTAATATGGATAGTGTTATCCATATTATTCATATCTATGATAATTAAATCACATTTAATCATCTTGGATTTCTATTCTCATGTACTTAAATAATATGAATCACATTCACATTATTCACATCTATGATTATTAGATCACATTTAATTATCTTAGATAACTCTCTTTTTAATATAAATCAAATTCATATTATTCATGGTAATTAAATCACATTTAATAATCAATCTTCTCAATGCTCAGATACATTTATCAACAATGAAATTATCCTTGAACTCCTTTAAGGATAATGTGCTTTCTCCACGTATACATGGAGATAAGGACAGGGTGTTTATATTGTTCTACGTATAGTAACTTAGATATTGAGATCATATCTCGAATCTTGATCTTGTGGACTCTCATAGAAGCTTGATTAAATCAAGAATGCAAATATAATCTTCTCATTGCATCTGAATCACATTCAGATCAATGTTCAACATTTGGACCAAGATCAAATCACTTCTCTACTGAGAGGAGTCATTAAAATCCAGACTCATTTCATCACTCCCTAAGAATGGAAGCATCATGGTTATACAATCATTTATGAACACATCACCCTCATGTATTCCTAATACATGTATGCATACTGGAAGACCCAGAGTAAATCCGAAGTTTTGGATCTCTTTAGACTGTCTCCTTTAGGGTATTATCATTAAGATTCTCATTTGACTATTGGGAGTTGGTATCGATCATATACATTCAAAGCATATATCACACCTAGGTGTTGATCATATACTTTCCAAAAGCATATATCAAATCTACAAATCCAATCAAACTTCCAAAGCAAGATGACTGTGTACGGAATTTAATTCTTCCCGATATCTCATAAGTGAGCTCATGTCTTCCGGTTCAGTAATGAACCTGTATGATCCCTTTGAGAGATCGTATTACTCATATGCCCTTGTATGCATACCAATGTATCGGTGTATAGACCTTGATTATGTCATCAACCTATTTGTTTGCCAAATGTACATACTCAGACATATAGTAACACATTTGTCTTCGGTCAGAGGATGCGTGCCTATATCATGACATCATATGACATAGGTCTTTGGTTATCTCGATCTCGTTAAGTCAATTCATTAACCTAACTTATCTAACACCTTCGAATCTCTATTCCTATGCAGAGGACCTGCATCAAGAGGTCGATTAGATATCAACCTTTAGAGAAAGGATTGCCATCTCCTTCTCAGGCTGGAGATCCTCTCTTAACAATCATTTGACGGTGCTTGATGAGTTCTCAATCTAACTCTTTGAATATTCATCCATGCACCAACCTCTGTGATTCAATAATTGAATCAACAACTGTATGATCATTAAGATGGCATGGTACATAACCTTAAGTACTAAGGACGTATTATGAAAATTAATTATTCTTCATTTCAGATCAGGGAATGATATTTGCAATAACATTTATAGTGTAATGGCTCATTGTGGGCTCGCATGTCCAACAATCTCCCACTATCCCAAAGAAACATTAATGGGCTAATCTTTAAACCCGCACTCATGTGATAATCATAAGCTATTTAGAAAAATAGTTAAGTAAGCTGATCAGTCGCTCTGTTCCCAAGAGATTACGCCAAGTCCTTTTACGACACTTGCAAAGCCCCCAACAACAATGCTTGCATCCAATGTGAATGTTGCATCTTATGAAACCAATACTCAATCTTGTTAGTTACAGTGTCCTTAACACTACAGATTAATAATTATTATAACCAGTATGTAATTTCTATTATCCTTATCAGAATATCCTTATTCATGGATATCTCTATCTCATAAGGTATCTGCAGTTAAGACCTTTTAGATCATTATCTATAAAGTCTTAAGTTCTTGATGATAAGACTTAGAGATCATTATCTCGAAAGTCTTGTCCTCTTTCAAGGTATTGTTATTACTGCAATCAAGTGTTTTATCTCCATAGCAGGATTAGTAACAGTTTGCTACTCCCATTGCATGGCAAACATCTAGCTTTTGTACATATCTATCATACACTAAGCTTCCAAAGCTGATGCACAAGGGCAAGCAGTTTTAGCTTGCATTTTCTCAACTCTTTGAGGTGTTATCCCTTTAGATAGGTTAGTACCATATCTTAAGGGAAGGAAGCCTTCCTTGGGGTTTTCCAAGAATGGAATATGTCCAAGGTGTACTACAAATATGACGATCCCAATACCCTCTTCTCTTTGCTTTTGAACACCTTCAGAACTAAGATCCAAGAGGTATTCTTGAGATCATATCTCAAGGTATGAAATTGACAAATTATGAAACACTTATTATCATCTTTATATCATTCCAAATGATTAAGATATCATCTACATTTAGCATGATGAACACAATGGCACTCCCACTAAGCTTCACATGATACATCAAGATTCTATCTGAAATCATAACACTTATACTTTCACCAAATATTATGTTCCAACTACAAGAAGCTTATTTGAGTCCATAGATGGAGTTCTTTAGCTTGCAGACCTTGCTTTCCTTATCCATGAAGCCCTGGGGGCTACTTCATATGAATATACTCGGAGAGGTGTTCAATGTAATATTGGCTTCCATCTCGTAGATGTCAAAGTCAAGTTGTGTAGCTACGGTTAGAAGTATTCTGATGGGTTTAAGCATGGTCACTAGAGAGCAAGTATCATTGCAAGCGATGTCTTCTCTTTGGTGTGTATCTTATGGATACAAGCCATGCTTTGAAGGTCTATACCTTCTTATCAGGGTCTCTATTTCTCTTGAAGATCCATTTACACCTAACAGGTCTTAACCTTATAGGTGGATCCTCGAGGGTCTGTATACAAGACTTGTATATGAACTCTACTTTAGACTTTATTGCAAACATCCATCTCTCCATGTCATGATCCTTGGATGCTTCAGCATATGAAGTCAGGTCATTGCCAGATTTAACTGACACATGGAATCCATCCTCAAACTCATTTGAAGAGGTATGAGTGTTTCATCTTTGATTGTACTTTTTAGCTTCTGATTTCAGGAGCCTCATTATCTTCTCAAGATTAAATGAGTTTATTCACTTCATTTTCATCTTAATTCTCAAGAGAGTCATCCTCTAAGAATCATATCCTTAGAGATGAAATCTTTTAAGAATCTCAAGGTCATAAAGTAGGTATCAAATACCATCCTTTATTTTTCCTAATGAGGCGACATTCTATGGTGCTAGATTCCAGCTTACTTGCATGACATGGTCATGGACCAAGCAACCCTAAATCCTCATGTGTCCACCACAAGGATATGTTCAAACCATAACTTATGAGGATGTTTGGGTTTAGATTTGCATAGAATATTATTAAGGATATATATTGTAGTCTCTACTACATATATGCCTATAAACTAAGAGGAAATTATGATAATATTCATCATTGATCAACTAATGTCACACATGATCCATTTCCATCTCCCTACAACTCTATTGAGTTTAGGTGTATTAGGAGGAGTGAGATAGGAATGATATTCATATCTCCATAAGGTATTCCTTGAATTCATCTAACAGGTACATGCTACCCAGGTTAGATCAAATTCATTTCATCTTCCTACAAGCTTTGATTCTAAACAAAAATTGAAATGTTTGAACATTTCAAAGGTTTCTAAGGTGAAGGGAAGAAATCTCATATCACAAATAATCATCAATAGATATCACATATCCATAATGTTTATTATGATATAGATGATCCATATACATCAATATGTATGAGATCTTGAATACCTTGACATCTTACACCATTCCCAGAGAAGGATGCATTGGACATTTTTACTTTGAATACAATATTCACAAATGCGTAAGATTTGAAATTTTAGACATCCTAAAGCTTCATCTCTTACTAATCCATTGATCTCATCAACATACATATGTTCAAGGCTTGATGCCAGATCATTGTCGAATGATCTTCACCCTCCGATTGATCTTTAAAGGTTTAATTTTAGTATTAGAAATTCTAATGAACCATTCATTAATATTCTAATTTTGTAGAGTCCTCTAGATGTTAGATTACTATCTGAAATACATACATCATAACTTTTTATGATAGTTCTATTCTGGAATTCATGTTTATTCCCAATAATTAGAAATAAACAATCAATGTATTTTAATATCTAGGTCATAGAGACAATCTCTAAGACTAGGGCTCTCCCATTGAAAATATGAAGTCCATCTATCCAAAAGAGATTGTTGCAACAATTGCATCAACATCTATGTAGCTGATTATTAAACCCTAAGGTTAAATTTTCTAGTCTTCTAAAACATATGCAACCAGTTGCAAGTATTATTAGAAGAACGAGATACAATTATTAGACTTTGATCTTATCTTATAAGAAAGTCAATTTCAATGATTATATATAGATATAGATTATTCTGACGAACTATCTGGGTCCTTCTCTAAGGATTCTAGATAGACTTGATAATCATATTATCAACACATCAGCTTATTGCAGTATTGGTATTTATCCAACTCTTTGGATATCATATGGAAGTCATAGAAGTACAATCAAATCTTTGACGTTCCTTCTTACATGGGTCAGGCCTATGCTTCCACTACGCTCCCTTCATCTATAAACAACAATTGTTTTAGACAAAGGATATCTTACGTTGAACTCAAAAGATTTCAATATAAGACTATTTCAACATTTATACGTGCTTCGTTTAATTCATACAATATGAATATTATAAAGCTTCGTGAATGACTTGAGTACAGATAGTAGAATGATGACACTCATCATATCTACATCCATCTAAACTCTAAAGACTTCGGTTCAGGTAGGTACTCAAATATTTTGAATACATCATCTCTTATAGAACCACCATTCTGTATGATGCAGTGAGCCACATCATTCATGATTAAATGTCAAGAGCACATATGTATGCCAGAACATCTTCTTAGATTTTATAAGGATTATATGACAATTACGATCATCATCGACATGTCACTTCCAAAGAACATTTGATGAGAGATCAGGACTATGGAGACACACTAACTCTAGATTGTTGTCCTATTGTCTATTTAATTATCATTCCTTATTATTATGAGGAAACTTGCACATTACAACCTCATAAATTATGTGTCCAACTATAAGTACAATATCTTGAACATGGATCCAATCCATGAAATTTTACTGGTTGTTATTGAGTATAGCATTGAGTGGGTTTAATGATGATTATCTAAAATAAGACATTTACATAAATATATGTTTTACTTTGATTTATGAATTTTAAATCAAAGTTATCTTGCCTTGTCAACACTGAAAGTTCATTCCCTTAATCACTTTAAATGTAATAGATATACTTACCATTATATCTCAAGCAATATCTAGGATCTCCTTTCTTATCTTTATCACATCCCAATAATATGAGAATTTGTAACTCGGATAAATAGAAGCGGGAACACATTCCTCCTTGCAAGTCCAACTTGCATTCTTAATTTAGTCTTAAACACTCGAGCCCATCACCCCTAAGGTGATGTTGACCCGTCATTAAATGAACCAACCGTCAACATGATTATAACTCACTATACGCATTCCAATATCACCCCAATAATACGAGGACTCGATATTGGGGTCACTGCATACGACCTTACTCTTTCGTGAAGCAAAGAGCCTGATCCAGACGTACTTATATGTAGGAGCTGTCACTTTAGACAGGCGTCTCCTACATACAATCCCTGGCGATGAAATCCTTCGCCTTGATGGATGACCATGGATGTCACTTATGTGATCCTACCTATCATGTTCAAATTCTAGTTAATTACTAGGAATCACATTCAAATAATTAATTCTTCTAAGAGAAATTACAACTCTATTCATAATAGAGTGTTTTAATTTTAATTAAATCTAATTAATTTTATCATATTAAATCAATTATCAATCCAACTAATCAACCATCAAACTTGATTGTTACTTGAAGGATGGTAATATCTCAAAAATACGTATTACAAGAATTTTAGTAATTAGAAAAATACAACATGATACCTTCGAACATTATCCCTTCCTTACCTGCTGTTATGGCCAGTATCAACGGGAGTGAGACAGATTGCTCAGGAGTAACCTGCTACTCCAATGCTCCCCGACTAGACACCATATCTGCCTTAGGTCAGGATAATGCCAATTGATCACTTTGTACTTGAGATGATACTCGATCTTTCAACCAAAGTTATACCATATGATAATAATCGAAAAATTTCTATTAATATTATGATGAGGCTTGAAAATCGGTTTCGCGGCTTTTCATTTTTAGAAGGAAACTCGGTCGATGTAGCCAAAAAGCTGCGAAACAAATCTCGATTTTCAACCTATCAAACAAATTCGGTTTTCTTTTCGGAAAACCGTCACTAAATCTTTTACCAGGCAAGTGTTCCTGGGTCGAACTCAAGGAGGCAGAACAAATTCCTTCGATTTCTATCTTTGTAATTTTATTTTTAATCTCTTTTCAAAGTTATCAAGTCAAGAAGCTTTTTGTTGATTTTTATTTTTATTATTTTTATTTGATTTAATTATTTTCCAATTTTTATTTAATTTTCAAAAAGGGAGATTTTTCAAAAAGATTTATTTATTGTATAATAGGTAGATATTATATAGACGGTAAGATATAGTAAGGTGATCGGGGTCGAGCAATGAGCTCCAACAACTCAAGAAATCAAAACAAGACGAGGCGATCTTCGATAAAATCAAAACACGATGAAAATACGTCGAAAATGCTCAAAAATTTTATACTATGTAAATGGGGTAGTTACGTAACTACCCTAAAGAAACCGTCAAAAAACGAAGTCAAACGAGGTCCAAATAACCCCTACAGCCCAGGGGCATAAGCGCAAAAGAAATCTAATTAAAATGTTTGCAAAATGGTCCTCAGGGACTGTTCTGAAAGAAATATATACAAATGTTTACATTTAGGTCCTTGCGGAGGGACCTAAATGTAATTCTGGAAACCTGTAGAGGCGGAGAAAATATCTGGAAGTTGCTGGGTTTAGTGCGTAAATTTTCCACCCCTTCAGAATCGGCGGCTGAGATTAAAACGTGCTGGAGCCGATCGGACGCTCACGAGGGCGCCACGTGTTGCGATTCTGTGCGTCGTCTGTTCTTGAGCGGTTGGAGTCGCTGGTGACGAGCCTTCCTTCTCGGTATTTTCCAGAGCAACTGGCGAGTCCTTTGGCACTCCAGCGGGGCCAGAGGGGTGGTGCCTCCACCCCTCGAACTCGCCCGCGGTAGGGTGATGGCAGACGATGCTCCGAGCGGCGGCGATGGTGTGAAGAAGACGACGGTCTCAGCTCCCTGGAGGTTGATCAGTTCCGTCGTCCGACTTTTGAGGTGGATTTGGCTGAAGATGGTTCGCTTCTAGATCCTGAGGAACGCCCCTGAATGATGATGGATCTACAAATGAATGGTATAGATGCTCGATTCTCTAGGAATCAGCCGAGGAATGATAAACTTGCAATCTCAAATCATGGAAAAATACGGGTTTCCAGAAGAACTTCAAAACACGTGAAGATGACAATGGATTAATGACGAGATTTGAAATGATTCTAATCGAAATGAATAGGAGAATTTGATGCGCGCCTAAGCCAGATGATTAACCTATCTAAAGATGTAATTAACATCGCTAATCGACGCACGCAGATCGAGGCGAAAATCGAAGAAGGTGATGGAAGAGGTCTAGGGAGATCCAAGGTGTATTATTGGAACAGCTGCTCGACGGGGACCTTCGACCGAAGCTCCGGCGCACGCGTGGGCGGCGATGCAAGGCTGGCGTAGCCTTGGAACCTTCTCCGACGTCTCCTCCTCCTTGCTGGCGTGTCCACGGTACTGTCACCACCTCCGGTTGGCCGAGACGAGGCTTGGAAGTAGAGGGATCGGTTAGCCTGGAGCTGGTGCTCAAGCAGTTGGAAAGTTGTTGGCGATGGCGGACCTTGAGGGGCTTTTATAGATGGGTTTTCGTGGGCACCACGCTTAGATCAATGGTGTGCGAGGTAGCTGGTTGTTAGGAGGGTAGTCGGAGGGCTTAGATTGGCTGGAGTGGTTAGGAATCGCGCGGGAAAAATGAGGGAAGTTGGCAGGTCGAGTACAGGTGGGCTGAACAGACTCTTGGGGAAGAAGGCCCCAGGTGCTGACAAGTGTCAGCACCTGGTTGGTCCAGAAGCTTAAATTCCTTATAAAATCATTAATAAATAGTAAATAATGTTATTTTAAATAGGTTTGAATACAAGAAAGGTAAATAAGTTAATTATCTTATTTATAGCATAATTACTTTTAATAAATAATAAATATTATTTAAAATATAAATATTATATTAATAAATATGTATTTATAAATAGGTTTTAGATTTTTAACTTAATAAATAAATAAATAAAAATTAATTTTATATTTTCTTAATTAGTAGAATATTAAATAAGGTTTATACGAATTTTTATGGATTTTAATAAATTCATTTGCATATTTTAATAAATATGGTTAGTAACTAGGTAGTTCATTTATTCCTATATTTTCGGGTTTTTGATTTTATTAAAATAATAAACATGGTCCAAGAATTATGAAATAATTTATAGTAAAACTATAAGATCATGAAATAATTTAAAAATTATAAAATTAAGAAAATTATAAATAATTTGTGTTACAGAAAATAAATAGCCCAGAAACCCCGTTGTCTTTTGGTCCCAAAACCGACTTTTTGCAAACGGACTCCGAATTCGATGAAACCACCTTTGTTAATTAGAGAATATTATTTTATGAACTTTAAAGGTGAGTAGAGTGAAATTGGAGTTCGTATGAGGAAGTTATGATGTTCGGAAGTTGAGATTTTGACAATTTGCAGGCTGAGTTTCTTGGCTTATATACAGGGTAATATTTTTAACTTATTTTTATATTTTTATATACATTTTTAGAAATAATTAGGAGAAGAGTTTAGTGAGAAATATGTTCATATGGATTAATTAAAATTCTTTGAAGTTTTGTATTTATTTTATAAATAGTGAAAGGTGTATATGTGTGTGTTAAATTATTTTTTTTTGGTTTTCTTTCCTTATCTCCCCCTACTTTTTAGTTTGTCGACCAATCCATGCTGACTTGGTCTCGGAGGTTGGGTTATAAATATATCTTATAGCTATATTTATATTTAAGTCATATTGTATATATATATATATACATATATTCAATCTGCCTTTTTGTTTCTTTTCTTGTTCTTTATTTATTTACATGATTTTAGTGGTTAAAAGTGAATATTTACACATGAATGGTGATTTGTTAAATGATGAGAAATAATGGATATTTACATGTATTTGTTAAGGGTTAGACAAAATGCGACAGAAAAGTTAATGAATCATGGAATCATCAACCCCTATACTTAAACTTTGCTAGTCCCTTAGCAAACTCTTATTTTGAAAAAGTAAGTGAAAAAAAAGAAAGTTAGAATGAATTTGTTTTCCTAAACCAATTCATGAGAACAGACAAAGGACAGAGCTCGATCGGGCCTGAAACAAGCATTTTGTCGGAACCTTAACTAGGATTAGGATTTTGTCCTCAACAGTCCTCAAGTTCCATAATCCTTACTCAAGATCACTTCATCGGCAAGTTCAGACTCACTTATTCATATCGCAAACTCTATCATCCTTGAAGTCAACTTGTACAGTGTGTGAATTGATTTAGATCTTCTTGCTTAGAGAACCGAAGAAACCGTCAATCCCGGCTATACACTTCTATGGCTTCCTCATCTCGCTACTCTTTCCTCGGGGAGGGAGGTATTCCCTTCTGAGTTTAGTTCTGCTATGTCCACAATCGAATATAGGGAGAAGTTAGAAGAATGAGAAAAGAAGTGGAGTGCGACCAGTGTAGACGCATCTCCTTGTGAAGCCCAACTGGTGTAGCTGAGTCTCCACTAAGATGTGCATGCATATTTGGTGGAAGCTTGGACCATTGTGGTCTTATTTGGTGGCTTATGTATTGCTTTGCCTTTGTAATTTGCTTGCACTGCATTCATCTTTTGTGCCTCGACGGATATAGCATCTTTTTAGTCCGTCCCTTTTTTGAGGTCTTAGAAAAATTGTGTCAGCAGATCCTTCCCTCATTCGATGCAACTATCGCAACCCCAATCTCTCCCGTCTTTAGACGTCAATGCCGCAAAGATAAGGAAAGAAACATACTACCAAGGTGTACTGCCCTTCGGGACTCCATGCAAGTCGAGCTAAGTGCAGAGTGCATGTGTTCAAGATTGGTTCACTGGTGTAGAGTTGTACGGATGACTCCAAATGGCCTACTTAAGCTCAGATGACTTGATTTCCTGAATATGATCTTACGGAACCCAAAGATTTTAAGTCACTAGACCTGAAGAGTCTAAATTCCAGATCCTAGTCAGGCTCTTTATTCCAGATCCTAGTCAGGCTCTTTACAATGAGAGTTAAAGGCCGTAATCAAGCTCCATCCTTTAGACTAGACTCAGTCCTTAGTTCCAGAAATCAAACTTATTCTGAAAAATGCGAATGCAAATGCAACCATGTTTTTGTGAAGTGTATTTTCTGAATTTTACTCATTTTTTATGGATTTTAAGGCTTTTGTATTTTTTTATGAATTTTAGGACTTTGTATTTTTTTATGGATTTTATGATTTTTATAAGCAAGATTTTATTCATAAATTTTACAAGATATATTTTATTTAAGTTAAGTATCTAATGTATTTTACAAATTTTATCTACAAAGTATTTTACAAGGATTGAATGGTTTTCACACATGTTTTAATAAATAGGATTTTAACTAAGTATTATACATATTTTAAATACAAATTTTAAATACAACTTTTAATTACAAGTTTTAATATAAGATTTAAGCATATTTTACTTATTTACAAGGATTTTATAAATAATATATAAATATAAGAGTGGATCTTAAATTAACCCTTACCCACTTTTTATGGATTTTATAGATATAGAAAATACATAAAAGTACGAGTTATGGACGAAAGTATATATACAATATATACGCACCCCCCTATACTTAGCTTGTGCTATGTCCTCATAGCGTCAAAAGAGAAAAAGGAGGACATAACTCGTGCTTAGTAAAAGTGGGTGAAAAAGGATATCGAGTACAAGTCAGTCAACCCCCCATACTTACGATCAGGTCATCGTAAGTATCACGAGAGAGCAAAAACGGGATGACTGAATGAAAAGAATAAATAACGAAAGTTCAAAAGGAAAGAATATGAAATCATCGAAATCACTCGGTCCCCCCTATACTTATGATAAGGCATCCTAAGTATAGAAAAGAGTGTAGCCAAAAATTGGGGACCAGTGATTCTTGAAAAAGAAAGGCTATACAAAAGAATCAGTACAAAAAAATAAAACGTAAATCAGCGGGCAATCGGTCCCCCTTATACTTAGGATCCGGTATCCTAAGCATAGAAGACGAGCAAAAACGGGGACGATTGTGGTCTACGAAGAATATACAAGTGTTGTGAATCTCCAGAAAAGAATGGCTCAAAAGAATTTGTACAGGAAGAAGTGAAGGAGTGATCATGATTTCTGTACAAAATAGATTACTTCAGTACGGGCCAGATGATCAGTAGTCTCTACGAAGTGCTTCAGTATCTGCCCGTTAACCACGAACGGCTTTGCACCAGCTGACACATCTGATATTGCAATACTGCCATTGTTGTGCACCGTTCTCACTATGTACGGTCCTTCCCACTTGCTTTTCAATTTGCCGGGAAAAATTCTCAACCTTGCATTGAACAACCAGACTTTCTGCCCAGGGACAATTCTCTTGTGCCAAATATGTCTGTCATGCCATTTCTTCACTTTGTCCTTATAGATGAGTGTGTTCTCGTATGCTTGATTTCGAATTTCTACCAGCTCATTCAGATCTATCTTTCTCTTGGACCCTGCTTTCTGTATATCCATCAGTATTTCTCGAATTGCCCATTCAGATTTATGCATGATCTCTACGGGCAGGTGACACAGCTTTCCATAAAATAGCCTGAATGGTGAAGTACCTAAGGAAGTCTTATATGCAGTACGATATGCCCAAAGAACTTGATCTAGAAGCAGTGACCATTTCTTCCTATCCGGTCGTACTAGTTTCTGAAGTATTGATTTCACCTCCCTATTTGAGACTTCAGCCATGCCATTCCTCTGTGGGTGGTAAGGAGAAGCTACTCTGTGATCGATGCTGTATTGTTTCACTAGCTTTTTCACCTCCTTATTAATGAAATGGCTACCCCCATCAGAGATTAGGATACGAGGTATCCCGAACCGCGAAATAATGTATTCCCTTAGGAACTTGCAAACGGTCTTACTGTCTACGGTTCGTGCGGGTATAGCCTCCACCCATCTGCTAACATAGTCTACAGCGAGAAGAATGTACTCAAAGCCGCTGCTAGAAGGGAACGGTCCCATAAAATCTATGCCCCATGCGTCAAAGATCTCGCAGATAATGACGGGTCGCATTGGCATTGCATCTCTGGCACTGACTGTCCCTACAGCTCTCTGACAATCTGAACAACTCTTCACGAATGTGCAGGCATCTCTGGTAAGAGTTGGCCACCATAATCCGCTCTGTAGTACCTTCTACGTTGTCCTCTTCCCTGAATGATGTCCTCCTGATTATAGAGAATGACACAAAGTGAGGACACTATTATATTCCTCCTGAGGAATACAACGCATGTAAACACAATCCGGTCCTTCGCGAAAAAGAATCGGATCCTCCCAATGGTAGTATCGTGCCTCAGAAACTAGTTTCTCAACTCGCTTCTTTGGCCAAGCCTGAGGACTTTTCTGTGTGACCAGAAAGTTCACTATGTCTGCATACCACGGAAGTTCTGTAACCGCAAAGATGCTCTCGTCAGGAAATCTCTCTGCGATCTCTGGCATATACTCATCTGAAGGCTGATCTGTCTGTAATCGGGAGAGGTGATCAACTACCACATTCTTTACCCCAGGTTTATCCTTGATATCCAAATCGAATTCCTGAAGTAATAGAATCCATCTAAGAAGGCGTGCCTTGGCATCCTTCTTTTCCATTAAAAATATGATAGCTGAGTGATCAGTGTATACTTTGATTTTCGAGCCAAGCAGATATGATCGAAACTTGTCTAATGCAGACACTACTGCCAACATTTCCTTTTCTGTCACTGTGTAATTTCTCTGAGCATCATATAAGGTTCTGCTGTCATAGTGAATGGCAACGGGAAGTCCATTCCTCCTCTGTCCTAATACAGCCCCGACCGCAAAATCTGAAGCATCCGTCATGATCTCGAAGGGTAGAGACCAATCAGGCGGCTGTAGGACAAGAGCACTGATTATCTTCTCTTTCAATGTGAGGAAGGCACTAAGACATTTATCATTTAAAACGAACTTGATGTCTTTGCCTAGCAATTCAGTTAACGGTCGGGCAATCTTGGGTAAACCGTCGGTAAAAGCCGATGTGCCCCAGAAATGACCGTAACTGTTTGATGTTGGATGGTGGCTCGAGTTTCTTGATGACATCCACCTTGGCAGGGTCAACCTCCATGCCTCGCTGGGAGATGACGTGCCCCAACACGATCCCGTGAGTAACCATAAAATGGCTCTTTTCCCAGGACAGAACGTGATCTACCTCACAACACTTTTTCAGAACCTGGTCTAGGTGCGCTAAACAATCGTCAAAGGACTCACCATAGACCGATAAATCGTCCATAAAAACCTCTAGAAAATCACCGACCATGTACGCAAAAATAGCAAGCATGCACCTCTGGAAAGTTGCAGGAGCATTGCACAATCCAAAGGGCATCCGTCTAAAGGCATACGTGCCGAACGGACAAGTAAAGGTGGTTTTCTCCTGGTCTTCAGTAGCAATTGATACATGGTTGTACCCTGAGTAACCATCAAGGAAACAGAAGTACCCCTTCACTGCCAACCGTTCTATGACCTGGTCTATGAAAGGCAAAGGGAAGTGGTCCTTCTTCGTCGCGGTGTTCAGCTTTCTGTAGTCAACACATACTCGCCACAACGTGGTTACTCTCTTTGGAATCTCCTCTCCACTCTCAATTTTTCACCATCTGAATTCCCGACTTCTTCAGGACAACATGTAATGGGCTAACCCATTCGGAGTTGGAGATGGGATAAATGAACCCTGCGTCACACCATTTCGTGATCTCTTTCTTGACAACTTCTCGTAACACCGGATTCAGCCTACGCCGAAACTCTCTGGAGGGTTTGCTGTCATGATCGAGATAGATATGATGTGAACACAAAGCAGGATTAATCCCGCGGAGATCGGATACAGTCCACCCAATGGCCTTGTGGTTTCTTTCTAGAATCTCCATCAGATGAGATTCTTGATCATCGGTCAAAGTTGAGCTGATGATGACCGGAAACCGTTGATGTGGACCTGCAAGGAAGGCATATTTCATGTTTGGTGGCAAAGTTTTAAGTTCTGGCAAGGTAGTCTCTGTATCTGCCGAAACATCATCTGTATTTGTATGGGGATCTGTATCAGTTGGTGATGTGTCTGCATTCTGATTATCCACCATTTCGATGAGCTCTAAAGTCGGACTACAGAAGATGTTCAAGACATCATCCGACTCCTCAGAATGATCGGAAGAGAATAAGTCAGCCAAATGAAATTCGGATCATCTGAGATGGAGGAATTGTGTAGTGTTTCTGAGTCTGAAAAATCTGCATTGATCTCGTCAGAAGTCTGATCCCTTTGCTTCTCATCATCCAGACTAAAGTATAAGGTTCTGTCAGAAGAATTACCCCTGAAGGTCTCACCCCCTGAGGTATCCGGACCCATCCTCTGTCAAACATTCTTGGGTCTCTACCTGATATCTTTCGAGGTCGTCAAGACGGACCTCATCCGTGTAATCACAAGAGGCTAAAGAACTCAGAAAATCCGAAGATGCATCATTGAAAGTGTTCGATTTTCTCGCCATCTCTATATGTACCTTTTCGCCCTCGGCGCAAAAAGATACCTTCTCTGTATCATAATCGAAGAGGGCCTTTACGGTCTCTAGAAAAGGCCTCCCAAGAATGATCGGGGTAAGGTGTAACTGTGTAGGGCAATTCATATCTAGGATTGTAAAGTCCAGTGGAAATTGCAGACCCTGCACGGTACGATAACGTTCCTAAGTATACCCTTAGGTCTCTTTACGGATCTATCAACAAACTGAAGGATCGCACGGGATTTGTAAAGAGGACCTAACTCGAGCTTCTCGAGTAAGGAGGCAGGTATTAGATTGATCGAGGAACCGTTATCTAATAGAGTGCGATCGAACTCGGCTTTTGCGATTTTGCACCTGACATAATGTGCACCTGAGTCTTTCTTCTTCTTTGGTAGCTTATTCTGTATCGCACAGGATGTAACCTTAGTCATGACATGTTTTCTGTTCAGGATCTCTTTTTCCTACGCGTGGTGCATCTGTTTTTCAATTGATTCTTGAGCGTAGGAAATTGATCTAAGGCATCATGAAGAGGGATCTTCAGAAAGATGTGATCTTTGAGTAGTTTTTCAATCTGTGGAGATTCAAGATTATTTTTGGTCGTTTTCTTTCCTTTTTCAAACAAAGCATCGGGGAAAAGGAATAAAGTCAGAAGTCAGAAATCAGGATTTTTATTCAAACTGGAATCAACATTTACATCGAGAGTCTCAGAATTATTTACAAAACTCTCTAAAACAGGGGAAGAAATATTTTTGTCGGGGCTCTCTGTCTGATCGGGCGTGATGTCATCGTCTGAGTCGCCAGTGTCCATATCTGATGTGTTGGCATTGCTCCGTCTCTTGATTCTGCGTAATGGTCCTCATCATCTTGCGGTTTGCTCCTCCTCGGCTTCAGGATCATGATTGTGCTCGTGCTCCTCTGGTGCCCTCTCCTCTTCTCCAGCAGGTGCTTGTGGTGATCTACCGCTCCTGAGACGAATGAGGTTAGATAAAAATTCAGGAAACGAGATCTTACCTGTAGTGTCTACCTGCTCTGGATGCCTCCTCTTGTTGTTCGGGTTCATCTGAGGCTGGGCTAGGAGAGTGGTATTTGGCACGGTTAACTCGTCTAAATGACGGTTAACCTGCTCCATCTCTGTCTTGTGCGCGATCTGGAGCGTACTCAGCATATCCATGATCTGGTTGAGTGCCTGGGCTTGTGAAGACATCTCTGGTTCGGTGTGGTGGCCCTGGCTTGCCACTCTCTCCCTGCCTTGGCGTGAAATGCTGAGAGGTTGAAGGCTGGGAGTAGCGCTGAGGTGTGGAGGAAGACTGCTGCGGCTGGTGAGCAGGGTGCTGATATGAAGGCTGCAGTCTCTGATGGTAGACATTCGGATGAGACTGCTGCGGCGTGAAGCTCTGGTGGTGCTGAAATTGGCCGGGATTGGCATGAGACTGATCCTCATGCCAATCGAGCTGCGGAATCTCAGTCTTGCTCTGGATGTAATGGATCTGACGGGTGGGTGGAGCGGGTGCGATCCTTCGTGCTGGATTGCGCATTCGAAGAAGTCTGGCTCTGCTGGTACTGGATCTGAAGATCAGCAACCTTCTTCGATAGATCACTCAGTTGCTGAGGTAGAGATGAGAGTTTCTCCAACTCTCGCAGCGGCTGTAGGTCTTGGACCTGCTTGTGAATCACATCCACCAACGTCAGTTTCTCGCTAATGAAGCCCATGTTGGTGTTGGATTCAGAGTCCGAGATGTTTGCCACCTTGTGATTCTTGGTGATGTGGTGGCTGTGGGGCTTTCTGAAATGCCCGAGTAGAGTCTACAACTCTTGAGTTCTCGGCCATCCCTTCGAAGATGGCCCAGACTGACTCGGCATCCTTGTTCAAGTAGCTGCCGCCATATGCGGCCTCTGACTAGCCCCTGAACTTCCGGCTGTTAGTCCTCCGAAGTAATTCTGTACGAGCACCTTCAGCGGGATCTCATGATGCGAGCATCTCTCCGTCAGGTCCTTGAATCGATCCCATGCCTCAAGGAATGATTCGTGTGGCAGTTGCGTAAAGTTGGAGATCTGACTCCTCATCAATGTTCGTCCTTCCCCAGAGGAAAATACTTGCGCAGGAAGGTGGACTTCAGGTCGTCCCACGTAGAAATTTCCCTCCCCAGATGACTCAGCCAATAAAGGGCCTTATCGGCTAAGGCAAAGGGGAAAGCCTTGAGGCGTACGGCCCTCCTGCTTACTCCCGGATAACAAGCCATTCCGCAAATCATCTCAAACTGCTATAAAAATGTGAACGACTCCTCTGCGGCATTCCCATAGTATTTGGGAAGCAAAGATATGAAGGACGGTCTGAGTTCGTATGGCCCTTGTTTTGGCGGTAGCCGAATCCAATGGTGGAGCGTTCTTGCGCCCGGGTCATACTCGTCCCGTAAAGTCGCGGGAACCGCATGCGGTAACTGGTTCCCGGCCCCGGCTCTCAGCGTGGCTATTTCAGCCTGTAGTTCAGTTTGAACTTTATATTGTTCTCGAATATGCAAGTTCATCTGCTGAAGTGTATCGAGAATGCCTGTAGTAACATCTACGTTCAGCTCCGGTCTTCCGTCATCTTGCTCCTCGGCTGCTGCCCTCTCGTCTGCTGCTGGTGCTTTACCGCGAGCCATTGGCTTCGAGTCGTCTGGAAAAGAGAAGCTCTCGTAAGCACTCAGTGAAAGTTCAGCTGGAGATGATTTATTGAGATGAGAGTCTGTCTCAATTTTCTGGCCAGTGGTGGGGGAGTCTGGGTCTGACTCGCCTCGAGATCTGATGGGACCGGCTCAGGAAGAGGGTCATCCCGAGCCTGTGAAGACATACGCTCGACGGTCGAAAGCTCACAGAGTCTGAGACGAAAGCCGTCGAGATGTCATCTTCGATATCAAGAGAAAGTCAGGAGAGCACGTTTACGATTCAAAATGAAAGAGAGAGAAGTGCGAAAGCTGCGGAAACTCACGCCCCGCAAGCAAACACAAAGAAAACCCCATTTTCACCAACTCAACCCGATGAAGACCGTGAGAGTTCGGTCTTTTTATCTTTTCGGATTTAGGGTTGTGATTAGCAAACAAGTTGTGCGGTTACGCAGGCTGAGCAAGCCAATAGGTACCCGATGGTTTCCCCGAAACACTGGCCCGAAATCCTTACACCGAGACCACTCGCACTCAGCCAGTATGGGAGTAAGTACGGACCGTTTTCGGCTACCCGTATTTCTTGAGGACGGAGCCTTGCGCAGTGTCCTCTAAACCTCCACTCTGCTAAGTAAACCCGGACCATTTCCGGCTACCCGAGCTTACCCACTGAGGAACAGTGATCAAATGTATGGATCCAGTAGTATCTCGTGAGAAATACATGGTTTGGGCTCTATCCTTAAGTGTCGGCTCTCAGCAGCCGCGCACTCTGAGAAATGTGCGGGGGTTACTCTCCCAAATCACTTGAGTCGATTTACGGCTTTAAGTCAGATAGATTTAGCAGTCCCGATTTTAGTTTTGTAATTTTTATGGATTTTTTAGTCAACGTCTATCAATTTTTTTTCTTGTTATAAAAACCCTAAAAGCATGCACCTAGGTTGCGAGTCCTAAGACTAACTACGCGGCGCAAGCAGAAAGAGGTAAAAAAACCTAAACAAGCATCTAGAAAACCGCAGAAAGCCGATGAGCAATAAAAAAATGCGGTGGGTGCCCTGATCCTCGGATACACGGTATCCAGCGAATCAGGCCCCAAAAAAAAATGGGGGGAGGGGGGTTTGTTTATTATCTAGTACAATTCTCTCCCTTTCTCTCTCTTTTACAGAAAATATACTAACTACTCTGCTCCTCTACAGCTGACTCGTAAAGAAGGAGCCGACCTCTGCTCTTTCAATTGGCTCGGCTTCCGAAGAAGCCAATTGATCCTGCAGGCCCTGCAAAGATGGTTAGCAAGTAAAGCCAATCGAGAAACCGAGAAAGCCGTAAGAAGACGAAAGAGCAAAACACGAAAAAGCCGTACGAAAAACCATACGAAAATGAAACAAAGAGAAGAGAGAAAAATAAAATCACGAAGAAAAAATAAAAAAGAATCTAACGCCTCCCCGGCAATGGCGCCATTTTGATGAGGCTTGAAAATCGATTTCACGGCTTTTCGTTTTTAGAAGGAAACTCGGTCGATGTCGCCAAAAAGCTGCGAAACAAATCTCGATTTTCAACCTATCAAACAAATTCGGTTTTCTTTTCAGAAAACCGTCACTAAATCTTTACCAGGCAAGTGTTCCTGGATCGAACTCAAGGAGGCAGAATAAATTCCTTCGATTTCTATCTTTGTAATTTTATTTTTAATCTCTTCTCAAAGTTATCAAGTCAAGAAGCTTTTTGTTGATTTTTATTTTATTATTTTTATTTGATTTTATTATTTTCCAATTTTTATTTAATTTTCAAAAAGGGAGATTTTTCAAAAGATTTATTTATTGTATAATAGGTATATATTATATAGATGGTAAGATATAGTAAGGTGATCGGGGTCGAGCAACGAGCTCGAACAACTCAAGAAATCAAACAAGACGAGGCGATCTTCGACAAAATCAAAACACGATGAAAATACATCGAAAATGCTCAAAAACTTTATACCATGTAAATGGGGTAGTTACGTAACTACCCTAAAGAAACCGTCAAAAAACAAAGTCAAACGAGGTCCAAATAACCCCTACAACCTAGGGGCATAAGCGCAAAAGAAATCTAATTAAAATGTTTGCAACATGGTCCTCAGGGACTGTTCTAAAATAAATATATACAAATGTTTACATTTAGGTCCTTGTGGAGGGACCTAAATGTAATTCTGGAAACCGTAGAGGCGGAGAAAAATATCTGAAAGCTGCTAGGTTTAGTGCGTAAATTTTCCACCCCTTCAGAATCGGCGGCTAAGATTAAAACGTGCTGGAGCCGATCGGACGCTCACGGGTGCACCACGTGTCGTGATTCTGTGCGTCGTCTGTTCTTGAGCGGTTGGAGTCGCTGGTGACTGAGCCTTCCTTCTCGGTTTTCTCCAAAGCAACTGGCGAGTCCTTTGGCACTCCGGCGGGGCCAGAGGGGTGGAGCCTCCACCCCTCGAGCTCGCCCGCGGTAGGGTGATGGCAGACTATGCTCCGAGCGGCGGCGATGGTGCGAAGAAGACGGCGGTCTCAGCTCCCTGGAGGTTGATCAGTTCTGTCGTCCGACTTTTGAGGTGGATTTGGCTGAAGATGGTTGGCTTCCAGATCCTGAGGAACGCCCCTGAATGATGATGGATCTGCAAATGAATGGTATAAATGCTCGATTCTCTAGGAATCGGCCGAGGAATGATAAACTTGCAATCTCAAATCATGGAAAAATACGGGTTTCCAGAAGAACTTCAAAACACGTGAAGATGACAATGTATTAATGACGAGATTTGAAATGATTCTAATCAAAATGAATAGGAAAATTTGATGCGCGCCTAAGCCATATGATTAACCTATCTAAAGACGTAATTAGCGTCGCTAAATCGACGCACGCAGGATCGAGGCGAAAAATCGAAGAAGGTGAAGGAAGAGGTCTGGGGAGATCCCAAGGTGTCTTTACCAGGAACAGCTGCTCGA